>CM063169.1:204459833-205671083 GCA_031835075.1 Saguinus oedipus
GAGAAGGAAGAAGAGAAGGAAAAAGAGAAATAATGAACTTCCACATTTTAAAACAAGAAAGATTTAGACCCAGCGAGGAAAAAAGAGGTTCCAAGGACACGCAGCAAGACAACCTCCAGGTCCCCAAGTATCACAGCCTCTCGGTACAAGTCCATTTGTCCACCTGCTCTCTCATCTTTTGTGCAGACATGAGACAGGCCTGCACTGGCCTTGAGCTAGGGCGTCCGGAGCTGGGGAAGGCGCAGGGCAGGCAGCCAGCCCCCTTGCCGGGTGTCCCCAGGGTCTGGACCTCTCAGAAGCTGGATGATAATAAGCCAGAGGACTTCTGGCTCTCCCTCCTGTGGACCACAAGGTTCCAGGAGGAAAACAGGTCCTTCTCTTCATCTCCCTAAGGTGCAGTTTCCCCACCTGGAAAATGGGGATTATAAGCATACCTGCCTCCTACGGCTGCTGTCTGGATCCGGTAAGATGATCCATGAAACACACTCAGCATCAGGCCTGCCAAGGCACAGAGGTCAGAGGATGCCTGCTCGTTATCATTTTTATTTGTGTCTGCATCCGTCGTGAATGTAATTCCATTTGCTGTTCCTTTGAATTGCGTGCCATTCTTCCTTATCCTCCTCTCCCATCTTATCTGCAGCTTGCAGCTTCCACGGCCCCACTGGTCAGGCTGGGTCTGGAGACAAACGGTGCAGAGGTTACCTGGAGGCATCAGTGACCGTCAAACTCTCAGATCCCAAGCTGCAGCCAGAGACGGGGACCCACAAAGGTCAGGGCAGTGGGGAGGGCTCCTTCTGAGCCAACAAAACCACCACGCGCCCCCACAGGAAACTGTGACCCAGGGCTCTCAGGTCCTCAGGGGAAGCAAGAGGGCAAGCTCACAGGGGTGTCCAATATTTTGGCTTCCCAGAGCCACATTAGAAGAATAAGAATTGTCTTGGGCCACATATAAAATATACTAACATGATAGCTGATGAGCTAAAAAAAAAGGGGGGGGCTCAAAAAAAACTTATAGTTTTGTAAGAAAGTTTACAAATTTGCATTGGGCCACATTCAAAGTCGTCCTGGGCTACAGGCAGCCTGCAGGCTGTGGGTTGGGCAAGCTTGCTCTAGAGGCCAACCCATGATCAGATTCCAACCTGTCCTCCCTGAGTCTCAGTTTCCTCATCTATAAAATGGGGCTGGTGGCAGTACATGGGTCACAGAGCTCACTGTAATTCACCATGCCATTTGTGCTCACGTGGGATAAGGGTGAGCAAATGCACCATTTGACACACAGTCCCCCCACCTCCCAAGCCTGAAGGGCCTCAGATATTGACTGTGGACAGTGCTTCACATGGAGCTCATATGCTCAGTCAGAGAGACATGAGAACAGGCCGGGCACGGTGGATCATCCCTCTAATCCCAGCACTATGGGAGGCTGAGGCGAGTGGATCACTTGAGGTCAGGATTTTGAGGCCAGCCTGGCCAACATGGCAAAACCCCGTCTCTATAAAAAATACAAAAGTCAGTCAGGCAAGGTGGTGTGCACCTGTAGTCTAAGCTACTTAGGAGGCTGAGGCAGGAGAATCATTTGAACCCAGAGGCTGAGGCTGCAGTGAGCTGAGATGGTGCCACTGCACTCCAGCCTAGGCAACAGAGTGAGACTCTGTCTCATAAAATAAACAATAAATACATTTGAAAAAGGAACAAGTGACACGTGAACAGAGCTGAAAGGAGGCCATGATTGGCTCTGTCTGGTATCCAGACCACCCCTCATGGTGCCCTGCAAATTAATATTTTGTAAAATGGAATCATTTTCCCCTAACAACCCAATTTCCCTGCCTTGCAGCCTTACTGCATTAAAAGCTGCACTCTGGTCAAGGTGGGCATGGAAAAGGCACCTGTGTATTTGTTACTCTGGGGCCCCCTCCTTGGTTGAGAATATAGATGAGAAGACACAGAAAACCAAAGAGCCAGGGCTGGCCCCTCCCCTTCTCCCTGAGAACCACTGAGGATCAGGCACCTTTTCTCCGACCACCACCTCCCCTCAGACTGGGGTCCCAGGAGTCCCAGCTTGCTCCGTCCCCATCTCTTTCCCACTCACCTTCCTCCTAACACGGACTCCCTGTCTTTCCTTTTCAGCCTGCACCTTTTCCTTCTGCTTCTTACCTAGAGCCTCGTGGATATTTTACAAACAGTTCTGTCTCTTCCTCTAAGACTCTCTCAATCAAAAATGCCAAGATGTAACTATATCTGACTCTTCCGCCTTCTAATCCTCTTCTCTAACCTCTCCGTCTCATCTCTCCCTCCTTACTCTTCTCCTTGGCCACATTTCTGGCCACGGATTCCAGCCAGGTCTTCCCAAATCCAAAGCCTGTTCCTTCCCAGACATCCCTAGGTTCAAATCCTGCCTCCTCTTCTGCACGGCTGTACTCCTTAGGCAGATTGCTTCATTTCTCTGGACCCCCTCCCCTGTAAATTGAGAATAAAAAAAGTCTCCACCTCCTAGGATTGTGGAGGGAATTTAATGAGAAAACACATGTAAGCATTCAGCGCTCGGCCTGCGTATAGTGGGCACGCAACGCACGTTCACAGCCAAAGTTGTTGCTGCTGGTTCTCTGGCTGTTATTGTTACTATTACCCTGTGCATGAACAATCTGGGAAGGGTAATCCAGGAAGATGGAATGACATGGGTAAGGGCCCCTGAAGTATAATGTACCATGGCCTATAGGGTGGATTTGGGGAAAGGGGCCATGAAGGGAGAGGAAAACAGGGCCCTCGGAACTTGCAGGAATTTTCATCGTATCTTTAGACTTAAAGTCCCCACTGTGGTGGGAAAAGATTGGTTCCCCCTGGGAACTACTGAAACATCCCCATAAATCACATCCAGCTAAATGGAGCCAGCAGAGTCAGGAATGCCTTCCCCATCCTCCTAATTTCCACCAAGTGGCCTCCCAGGCCCCCTGCTCAACGTAGTGCTCAGATTCCAGTGCTGAGAATGGTGGGGCCCAGTCAGCTCTGGAATGCAGGCTGTAGAGAGCTGGGATCCGTCCAGAGCCGAATATCTGATCCTCCTCACCTCCCGAATCAGACAGAAGAACCAGAAGTCTCAAGCACAGCCACCCAGAGAGACTGATTTCCCTCCCGTAGTGTCTCCTATTCCCAGCAAACAGCTCTCCATGGGCCCTGCTCCTCTCTTGCTTGAGAATTTGTCATGGCTGCCAGCTGTAATCCAATTCCTCGCTGACATTCAAGGCTCTTCACAGTGGGCCTCTTCTGCTTTTCCGTTTCCTTTCCTCAAGCCCCCACCCTCTCACCACCCACAGGCTGCCTACTTTAGCCACACCAGACTATCCAGTCTTCCCCAAATGCCTTTCTGTCTTTTCACCTTAAGGCCGTCTGCACATGCTGCTCCCCCTGCCTGGAATCCCATTCACTTTCTCTTTCTCTCTCTGGAAAACTCCTACTAATCCTTCAGGGTCCACTTCAAATGGTCCTTCTTAGTAAAACTGACCTGGAGTCAGCCCTCCCTGCTCTGTGTGTGCCAGCACCTAATTCGTACAACTGTGGACACGCGCACACACGCACCCCCGTCATTACCTTAATTTCACAGCAAAGCAAGCCCCTTGGAAATCATCTAATCCTGGTCCTACTTTTTAGTGACAGAATCCTGAGTTCAAACAAAATTCCGAAATGGAATTCCAAAGTACAAAATGGATAAATGTCGGTTGACTGCATATAAAGTACAAGGAGGAAACTGCAACAGATGAGATTCTTTGCCTCAAACGTTACAGATACTCAACTGGAAGCTGCTGAAGTGAAAAAAAAAGGAATGTATAGGCTCATCTAACAGGAAAGCTCAAGACATCAAACAGAGCTGGACTCAGGAGCTAAGACAACGACATCAGGAATCTGCCTTGTATCTTGGCTCCCCTCGCCTTTGCATTGGCTTCACTCTCAGACATTCTCTTTCCAAATCATGACCAAGATGGCCCCCAAAGCTCTAACCTCCCGTCCTCCCTGCTCAGACATCCCAAAGGAAAGGGTCTCATTCCAGACAGTTCCAGCAATGGTGTCAGGGAAAGGGTTCATCAGCTCTGATGGCTCAGGCTTGAGTCATGTGATTGTTCCAAACCAATCACAGTTGCCAGGGCAATGTGCTGATCTCATTGGCCAATCCGGAGTCCTCTGACATCCTCTGGTGTCAAGGATGAAATAATCCCTTCAGAACCACGTGGACTAATGACAAGGAAAGAGAGATTCCCCAAGGTAAAGTCAGGGTGATAGCACCCAAAAAGGGAATCTTGGTGGGTCCCCAAAACTCATGCCCACTCCGCTGAAACCTCACCCCACCTGCCTCTCTTTCAACCCTCATAACATTTTCTGAAGCCCTAGGGTTCTGCAGGTCATGGCCTGAAAACTACTCATCTAGTCCTGTTTTATAGAAGAAAAGTAAAGGCCCAGAGAGGGAAAGCACCTCCCCAAAAGCCACACAGCACGCTCCATCATCAAGCTCCCAATTCCTTGGAAGTACCTATGCCTCCTTGATGAGTCTCTTTCCCACTGGGTCTGTAGCATCTCCATTACCAGGTTTGGCTGAAAGGATTTGTCAGTTGTCAGCCTGCTTGTCTAACTAAATTAATGTTTTACATTTCTCTTCCAGTTTGCAAACTTTTTAAAAATTAATCCCATCATTTCAACAAGTGTAACAACTAAATTATCATCTTTACATGATTAAGGAGCCTGCCGCATCTTCT
Source organism: Saguinus oedipus (assembly GCA_031835075.1). NCBI lineage: Eukaryota > Metazoa > Chordata > Mammalia > Primates > Cebidae > Saguinus > Saguinus oedipus. Next base: position 204,464,573 of record CM063169.1, read on the forward strand.
CTTGGAAAACACTGCATGCACATAATTTTACTAAATGTAATAAACCAACCATAGAACTATTAATTTTGCCACGGTATTCATAACAATTAGAAACGCATGAACCTTAAAATGATAAAAACTGAATGGAATACTGAAATTGCAGGAAATCCCCAATCCTCTCACTGCAGGCTGAAGACAATGTCATGAGATGCAGATTAAGGTCAAGAAACAGAAATTGGATGTCATTTGCCTCTTAGCTTCATTGTAATACACCCAGAATGAGACAGATCAAGATGGGAGCACTTGGCTGACTCAATGAAGCTTTCCCCTAAATCTAGACATCTATGAGGAACAAAGCATCAGGAAAAATTCTCTGCGTTTTCAGAGCTTGAGGAGCCTCTAAGAGTGTCTAGTCCTGGAATAACAAATACGTGGCAAAAGTACCACCATCCCACTTCCCACACCTGTGGCAGACATTATTAATTCATCACAGCACTCTTTCCTGCCGAGTTCAGACCGCTTGACAATCTCAACACAGACCTCCAAGACAGGCACTACCAATCAATCATGAGATGATCTTATTTGTCATTCCAGATTTGGCCCAATCTTGCAAGTTTACAGGAAGAGAAACTTGGCTGCGGAGAGGAAAATGACTTGCTCAAAGTCAAACAGAGATTCAGGACAGAGTTGAAGATAGAAGCTGGGATGCTGTGGCTTTATTACAACAGGCCAGGAGACTGCACGGTCACCAACAGACTGTTTTTCTCTCAACCTCCTAAAAAGGAAGCCAACTCCACAGACCCCTAGCAGGTCAGATACCCTCATGATACTCTCTTCTCTTCCTCCCCCCAGCATTTTTTATCAAATTTACCTAGGTCTTTTCTTTCCTGCATTAATGGTGGAACAACACATAGCTGTAACTTTCCTAGAGATAATTTGGCAGCTTGTATCAAATGCCTTAAACATCAATTCTCTTGCTTGAAATATACACAATTTATCTCAAAAACATAAAGGACAAATGCCCAGAAAGAATGTTCGTCGTGGTATTGGAAGGAAAAAAATCACAAATAGCCTAGTACTTTATTCTAAACATTATAAAATAAGTTTTGTATTAACACAAAAGATGATGACAGTCTTTTTAACAAGAAGTACAGTTTTTTAAACCGTATATGTAGTTTGGTGTCACTTTTGTAAAGAATAAATATTGACAGACATATGCACAGCCAGAATTGCCACACACAGTTGCCCAGGCTGCGAAACGGATTACTATAGCCAGGCAGAATTCGATATGTATGACAGTTTCTGGAGCAGGGCAATGCGACGACCCTGCATACAGCTTAAAAGAATTGAAACGTTATTTACCAAAATAGTAATGGTGGCTATGGGGGAGTGGGAGCGTGAGTGTTTAATTCTTGCCCTAATTTTCTAGTATTTCTATAATGAACATGGCTCACTTGTGTAAACATATAAAATAGCCCTTTCAAAGCACTTTCCTGATTATAATCTAATTTATACATATCCTGGCTTACTTTGAGGTGTGTGTGTGCGTGCGTGTATGCATGCGTGTGTTATGATATTAACCAAGAATTGATGGAGGACTTATGAGTCCCAGGCACTGTGCTAGGGATACAATCCCAGCCTTCATGAGTTTCAAATCTAACAAGACCCCACGAAGGCATCCTTTGGGATGTTCTGTAAGGTATATTACGGGAAGCCTGGCCTTCCCAATAGACCAAGCACCTGGGGGAAGATACTGTGCCTTGTCAATATCCTTAGACCCCAAAACTGATATGCCCAGACACACGGCAATGGGGGCTGGGGCCAACTACTTTCCAGCATACCCCTGCAGTGAGAACACTGCGCCTTAGTCTCCAGAAGATCCATAACACTCAAACTTTAATCCTTGAGATCTTTGAAGCCAGCACACCTGGGTTTGAATCCAGACCACTGAACCTCCACTTCCTTGTCTGTGAAATGGAGAGAATCACAGATCTCTAACTCCTGAAGAGGAAGTGAAGTAAGATGCACCATGCACAAGGCCTGTCTTAGAGGAAATGTTCAATTGATGGTAGAGATGATTATGTATTTTTATGATAATCGTGTCTGAGCCCCAGCTGATGAAGGGTCTAGACAGAAGCCCCATTCAGCCCTTCTGGACAGGCCTGGAAGAGGATTAGAAAGAAAGCAATTCTCCAAACTGGAGATGTCCAGGTGCCCTGGCCGTGGACAGCTGAGCTGGCCCAGGGGACAGGGGTAGCCGCTGGCAAGAGAAGTGACAGAACTTTGTAAGGTTCACTTCTCTTGCTCCCCCTCTCTCCACTTCAGGCCCCCTAGCATTCAGCCTCAGACCTTTTTCCCTGTAGACAGCAGCTTGTTTCCTCTGGGGAAACTGCGATCTGTGCGTCTACACCACCCACCACCCTTTAAGTAAAATAGAGATGATCTGAACAGGCTGAGAATTGGCAACTCCCTTCCTTGGCCTCCACATGCTTTCTTCTAGGCCAAGAATATCCCAGTTTCCCCTGAGAATGAATCACAAGCCTATTCCTAAACAAAGAGAGCTGGACTCAGGGTTGGAAGTCTTGGCTTTCAACACCAGCTCTGCTATGTGACTAAGAAAGTTCCCCTATCAGGGGCCCCAGTTTTTCACCTGTAAATGGAAGATTAGATACAATATTTCTTTTTTTTTTTTTTTTTTTTAAACAGAGTGTCACGCCATCACCCAGGCTGGGGTGCAGCGGCACAATCTTGGCTCACTGCAACCTCGGCTCCCAGGTTCAAGCCATGCTCGTGCCTCAGCCTCCTGAGTAGCTGGAATTACAAGTGCATGCCACCATGCCTAGATAATTTTTGTATTTTGAGTAGAAACGAGGTTTCACCATGTTGGTCACGCTGGTCTCGAACTCCTGGCCTCAAGTGATCCGTCTACCTCAGCCTCCCAAAGTGCTGAGATTACAGGTGTGAGCCACGGCACTCGGCCTGCTAGATATGATCTTTCTACGGGTTCTTTCAGCTTTGACAGCCTGACTGACACTGAGTCAGTTGTGACTTTAGACAAGCCTTGGTGTTTGGTGTCTTCCTCCCTGCATCCTGGAGCCATTTCCTTTTCCAGCCTCAGTGCCTTTGCACAAACCACTGCACCTTTCAAAGTGTGCCTTTCCCAGGTAGGGCTCCTTTCCCTGTCCCCCAAACAAGACTCAAACCGCCTTAGCCTGACAATCTTCCCTGAACAAAATGTGCTCCCAGCTCCCAGAAGGCAAGCCCCGTTTTACCCCCAGCCCTGAAGACCACCTCCCCACAGCTGGAGCCCATGATACCCCTGTGCTGAATGTCCAGGCCCCTGGAACCCAACAAGTGCCTTGTCAAGCCCCAGTGCTTGAGACTATCTCTTTTGAGGACTTGATTGACCAAGAAGATGGAGACAGTCACTCACTCCATGAGCATGCACCCAGCCTCCAGGTTGTGATGGAGGCTGGAAAAGCAAAAGTGAGTGAAGACCAGAAGAAGAAGTGAATACCAGGAAGTCACAGCCTGGGGCAGGAGAGCAACAGGAAAGCAGATCATTTCAACGTATTGTAGCTTTCCAGGCAGAAAGGGCAGCGGGTTGCAGGTTTGAGGTACAAGAAAGAAGGGAACATTCAAGAAGACCGAAGGTGGTTTGCTCTCGAGACGGGTAGGCTATCTGGAGGTGGGCGGGGCTGGAGATGGGCGGGGCCTGGAGGCCAAGGATGGGTTGTTTGTGGGCGGGGTCTGGGAGGGGTGAGGCTGGCAGTGGGCGGGGCCCAGTCCCTGTAGATCTCAGGGGCTTTAGTGAGAAGCTAGGGCCCGGGAACCCGTGGAACGGCTTTAAGCAGGGTGTAATCTGCATTTTGAAAAAGTACCTCTGGCTGCTGGGTGGAAGATAGGTTGTGGGAGCAAGAAAGGACTCAGGAGTGCCATTGCAGTCGAGGGGAGAGAAGATGGTGGTCTTAATGGAGTGGAGACAGTAGGCATGAGGAGTGCAGGAAGAAATCAAAAGAGATTTGGGAGGAAGAATCTTAAGGCTTTGAGGTGGTCGTGACTGTGGGTAAGGGAGAGAAGAGTCGAGGGGGCCTCCAGGAAAGACCGAGGTGGCCCTGCTATTTGTGAGACAACCCCAGAGGAGAGCCAGGTGGGTGATGGTGGGCTGAGTTTGGGAAGTGGTGAGTTCCAGACATCAAGTCCCCACAGCTAAACACACAGCCAGTGTTCCAACAGAAAAACGAAAAAGTTGAAAATCGCATTGTTCAGATGACCCAGTAAATGAAAGACCGGAGAGTGGACATTTGCAGCAGAAAAGAGGTCAGGAGGTGTGAAACGAGGGTCCCAAAAGCAGCTGTTGAAGCCCAGGATGCCCTCATTTACCCAGAGACTGCTGGCATCCAGAAGGCACAATGGCCCCAGAACCAGAAGACCTGGGTGGTGCCAGGCCAGCCAGTGGATGATTGTGCCATCTTTGGCAACTCCCTTAGCCCTCTGAACCTGGTGAGGTTGCTAGAAGGATCAAAAATAAGACTGTGTGGGTGGGAGAGAGCAAGACAGAAGGACAAACTTTCTCAATGGGAAAATTGCGCCAGGTATGGGGATGAGTTTTGTAGCGCATCCCCACAGTGCCTCTGCCCAGCCGGTGCCCCAGGCCAGCAGCCCCCAGGTCCCCAACTTGCTTGGCAACTCTCTATGAAGAGCCTGCTTGGCCTCCCTGATCTGACCCCTGAAGATGTCTTGAGTACGCATTTTCTGGGGAATTGGAGGAAAATCAGTGTGAACAATGCAGTCAAAACCGTGTCTGCAGGCGTCGCGCGGGACCGGGACTGAACATTGCCGGGGACTCGATCGTGCCCCTTGTCTAGCAGTTTGTTCTCAAAAGTGAGCTGTACCCTCACTGTGAACCCAATAAGTCTTTCGTTTGACTGGAAACTTCACATTTTTCCTCTTTAGAAAAATGTCACCGGCATTCCTCTGTTTCATTATTCTTGGTAGTGGCTGCTCTGGCCATAGGGAAATTGCTCAGGGGGGCAGCTGCCTGTACCAGCCACCGCCGCCAGACTAGGTAGGCCCCTGCTGGCTGTGGTCCCAGGCTCCTGCTGGATGCGGACTTCGCTTGCCTTGACTGTGACACTCCCTCTCGGGGCTGGCACCACCTCAGCTCACAGGCTGCAGACCCCAGGAGCTGCCCCACTCCTGCCTCCCCATACCTGGCCCAGCAGGAGCCCCCCTCCCCACCCTCACCAGGCCTCCCTGCCATTAGACCAGGTACCCTCTGCCAAGCCCTGACCTTATCTCACCAAGTCTGTCTCTCTCTGTTTCCGCCTTTTATGTCTCTGTCTCTCTCCCCGTCCTTCTGCACATTTTTATCTTTTTTATATCTCTGTTTTTTCATTCATCTCTCCATTTAGGTTTTCAGCAAACATTTATTGAGCACCTATTTGAAAGGCACTGTTCCAGAATCCAGGGATATAGCAGTAAGACAACGTCCCAGAACTAATAAGACAGACAGTAAACAAAGAAGCAAATAGATGCATGTAGACCGTATTTTATAAAGCTGGCCACAATATTTTCCGCCTCTTGTTCAAGAGGTGGAGCCCTTATCCCCATGTTTTTGAAACTGGGCAAGCTTTTATGACTGCCTGACAAATTGAGCATTTTACTTCCACAGCTGGATCATAACAATGTCGTGTACTTCCGGCCGTATGCTCTCAGGAGACTCACTCTTAGAAACCAGCCTCTATGCTATGAGGAAGCCCAAGCAGCTCATGGAGAGGCCCACATGAACATGAAGAGGAGCTCCCAGCCAGCATTCAACCTGTCAATCACGGAAGTAAGCCATCTTGAAAGGGATCTTCCAGTGTCCAAGCAAGCCCCCTGCCCACACTGCTTGGAGCAGAGGATCCGTCCATGCTGAGCCCTATTCAAATTAAAGATTAATGAGCCAAATAAATGACTGTTGCTGTTTTAAGCCACTAAGTTATGGGGCAGTTTGTTACATGGCAAAAGATAACTGGAACAGCATATGAAATAGGCATAATAATGAATGCTAGAAAGAAAAATGAAGCCAGCTGAGAGGTAAGGGCAGTAAAGCAGGGAGGTACAGCCACTACTCCTCCCTAGGCTGGAGATTATCAGATTAATCGCCAGCCCCCTGGACATGCTGGAAAAAGGAGAGGTCTTAGAGACAGTCCCTCTCCCAGGGTAGGAATTTCAACCACAAGGCCCCCCACCAGCCACTGTTTGCCCACTTCCAGTGATGCAGAGATCACTCCCTGTTCAGCCAGCCCTACTGAACAGCTCTGGCTATGAGAACAGGCTTCCTTTCCCATGAGGAAACCTGTCTCCCTGCATGCCCTCTGGGGCCATGTGGACACATGGCAGGGACACGTGTCTCCTAACCACCTCTAGTCTCTCCCGCATCCATGGTGGTCCTTAGAGACAGGGCCAGTCAGATGGCTGAGACACTATGAATGTATTCAGGAGCAGGATGGAGTCACAGCCAGGGAAAACATCTGTCATCATCTAAGGATGGGGATTCATGAGGACACTTAGAATCGGTAAGCCTAAACCAAATTGTAGGCAAAATTGTGCTCCCATATGCATAAGCTTTGCTGAGGAAATAGTCCACCAAGGAGGCCCTGCCTTCACCCCACCCCACTCCAAAATGTTAACGACCCCCGGAATAAACATAGGTTTTGAAGTCACATAGCCTGAATTTCAGTCTTGCTGTGTGATCCCGGGAAAGTCGCCGCCCCTCTCTGAGCCCCAAAGTCAAATCAACACAGATGTACTGGTCACCTCCAGCAGCTTGTCCAAACCTCCCTGGTTCCGATGCCCTCAGCCTGATGTCTGCCCTATTCATACTTCCCCTCTGTGATCATCTACTTACTATTTTTCTCTAAATTGACCTCCTTCTTTTACCTAAAAAAATTTTATTAAAGTAAATAGATAAGGACATTTATTTTTAAAACTTTGTATCATCACCTTCAATAGGAAACTAGCACTGCATGCCATAAATTAAAAAGAACCATAAAAATACAGACAAAACAACGTTGCCAGCTTAAAGGCATCCTCTGCTGCCCACTCTCACCATGTTTTACACAGGCAGACTAGCAAGTTTGGAGAGGAGTGTTGAAGATACATGAGACTTTCTCCCATGCTGTAAGAAGGCTGATGAAGTGCTAGAAGAGAACCACCTTCTCGCTGCCTGATTTGGGCTGTTTAATGTCCTCTGTGTCTGCAGCAGGTGATCCGGACCTGAGGTCCCAACCTACAGTGGCCAAGGCAGGGAGGGGGTGATCTAAGGGGTCCCTGTACTCAGACACCCAACAATGCCTTTGACCCAAGCCCACTGAACAGTCAGCAAGAAACACAGATACCAAGAATAAGAGGCGCCTGAGCTGGCTTCTGGGAGAGCAAGTGGGTTGGGAATGTCTCACCTTGTGGGCTACCGTGGGCCTCAGGACGGGAGACGTCAACCAGCATGGCTGCCGTCAGGCCCCAGAAGAAAACTGGGGGAGCAGGGCTTTGGGGGCAGGTGCAAGCCCTGGGGCACAGCAGGGGTACCCCCATTTTGCTGGGGACCTTGCAAGCCATATACACACACTACGGGCCTTGATTTTTTTTCAGCTTCTTTGCTGACAGGTTGTATGTCCCTGAGTGAGTGGCCTTACCACACTGAGTCTTGGGTGCCTCATTGTGCCTCAGTTTCCCCTCTGTAGAGAGCCTATTTCTCCATCATGCACAGTATGCAACATCCTTAGGAACCAATGATACTTTTGGGAGCTTTGAAAATGTTTTAAAGGAAAGAAAGAAGGTTTTGAAGAAAATGTTTTCATACACAAAATTAATATTTTCACCTTTATACTCACATAGTCATGAAATATATTTTTTAATATTTTTAAGGGGCCCAGGAAAGGCATCGTGTGACCTCTATAAAGTGGGGAAGATAAAAATATTTGCATGGAAGTTGGGCGCGATGGCTCACAGCTGTAATTCTAACATTTTGGCAGGCCGAGATGAGCGGATCACTAGAGGTCAGGAGTTAGAGACCAGCCTGGCCAATATGGTGAAACGCCATCCCTACAAAAAATACAAAATTAGCTGGGTGTTGTGGTGCATGCACCTATGGTCCCAGCTACTTGGGAGGCTGAGGTTGAAGAATCGCTTGAACCCAGGAGGCAGAGGTTGCAGTGAGCCAAAATCATGCCACTGCACTCCAACCTGGGCGACAGAGCAACAGACCAAGACTCCAATTCAAACTACATGTGTGCGGGGGGTGGGGGCGGAAGCCCAGCCTGCACCCAGCATGAGTTCAACAAATGCTGTTAGCATTTTGTTGGTGTTGACCTCAGAGGAGGGAGGAAGGAGCACTGTTTTAGGAGTCAGGAAACAGAAAGCGTTCTGGGCTCTGTCCTGCTCTGTGTAACCTCTGGAAGCTGTCTCCTTTCTGGCCTCAGTTTCCCCAGTGGTAGAGTAACAGCCTTGGAGTTGGGGGTCTCCTTCTAGCTCGGACCTCTGCCTTTCCACCTGGAGAAGCAATGAGACCCTGCACCTCCCCAGGCAGGTGAGCTGGCAACGGGCTGGCCCACTCTGAAAGGTCATCTCGTCTCCCAGTCACGTAAGTATTACAGGTTCAGACAATAACAGTGGCTTCTCTCTTCTCTCTTTTTTTTGTTGTTTTGTCTATTTTTATAATTCCTGGAGGTTTGATTAGGCCCAGCCCAAGCTCACAATGTTTTCCCTGGGCTGTCTCTGATTCCCATACTCCCCGCACTAGGTTTCCCTATAGGGACTGGTAAAACATCTTCCAGGGTGTTCCTGGACACAGCCTGGGAGAGGGGAGGCACCTGAATTTGCAGGGTGTCATTGCAACTATCACTTCCCAAGCGCCTACTCTGTGCCAGATGCTGTTCCAGGTCCTAGGACACATAAGAGGCAGGTCTGGGAGCTTCCTCAGCGCACAGTGTGGAGGGTAAGGCAGATAGACTAAGCGCATGGGGTTGTGGGGAGGGGAATGGGAGGGGAGCATGAATATGCCCCAAGGAGGCAAGTTCAGATGGGTCAGCAAAAGTTTCTCCTAAACATAAAGTGATGTCGGCCTGGCGCTGTGGCTCACACCTGTAATCCCAGCACTTTGGGAGGCCGAGGTGGGGGAATCAAAAAAATATTTGCATAGAGGCCAGGTGCCATGGCTCACAGCTGTCATCCCAGCACTTTGGCAGGCCAAGATGAGTGGATTGCTTGAGGTCGGGAGTTCGAGACCAGCCTGGCCAAAATGGTGAAACCCCATCTCTATTAAAAATATAAAAATTAGTTGGGGGTGGTGGCGCGTGCCTGTAATCCCGGCTACTCGGTAGGCTGAGGCACCAGAATCGCTTGAACCTGGGAGGCAGAGGTTGCAGTGAGCAAAGATCTCACTACTGCACTCCAGCCTGGGCAACAGAGTGAGGCTTTGTCTAAAAAAAAAAAAATTAAAATTAAGTGATGTCTAAGCTGGGCCCATACAAATGAGAGGCAGCTAGGAGGAGAGAGGAGGGAAGGGCCTCTCAGGCAGATAGGATAGAGTATGGGAAGACTGAGTTTGCATACTCAATGCAATGAAGGAGGTCATCCCCATTTTACAGGTGAGAAAACTGAGGCTCAGGGGAGGTCTCAGAGCTGGTGAGCAGCGGTGGCATAACTTACACCCAAGCCTGCCAGGTTCCAAAGTGTTTTCATAATAATTAGGCGATGCTCCTCCTCCCCAGCCCCAGCCCTTGCACCCTGCATTCCCCATCCTTCCCGGCTTCCCTGCAAGAACTCAGAACCCAGCAGGGAGCCTAGGAGTGGTTTTAGGGTCTCCATAGAGGCTGTCACCCCTGTGGAAAAGGGGCGACACCCCAAATTCCACCATCAGATCGACAATGGCCCATCCCCTGTGCAAGCACCACCCTCAGTGGGAATGGAAGCCTGGGTGCCTGGGGTGGGTAATGCGCCTGTCAGACAGAACGCAGGTGTGGAAACTGAGGCTCAGACAGCTGACACAGGCCCTTTGCCCCAGGCCAGTGGCCAGGGAAAGGGGCGTGGAGTTCCCAAAGGCTAAGTTCCTAAGCTCCAGCCCTGTCTGTGGGCACGACACCCCTTCCTCGGCCCCTCAACCCGGGCCCCAGCCCCCTCCCGCCCCTTCCCCCAGGACAATGGGGCCTTTCACAACCAGACAAAGGGAAAAGTTTAAAAGGCGAGAATTATGTTTCCACCGCAAATGGGGAGGGGCGGGGAGTGGGGGTCAGGGCGGGGAGGGGCTGCTGCGGCTGCCGAAACCGGCCGGTGTGTATTTATTCATGTCTGACACAACACAATTTGATTTTCCACATAAAAGATCAAATAATATTTCAGTTACAGTTAATTACACACCCCAAAAGCACATCAAAGGAGGGCCCGCGTCTGCCCAGCCCACGCTTTGCAGCTCTGCATGCGCCTAGATTTCATGCCCCGCTTCTTGGGGTCTATGGCCCAGTGGCTCCGCATTCACTCTCACAGGGGCCTTTGAGGCTGGGACCCAGGGCCCAAAGTGCCTCCTAAACCCTCATGCCCCTCATAGATCTTCCAGGACAGTTCCAGTCCCCACTTGATGCCTTGTCTCCGCACCAAAACGGTAGTCCTGGAGTCTCGTTCTAGCCCACGTCTTCTCCTGAAGGGAACCTTTCCCCAGTCAGCAGCGAAGGGAGGAAGGTGGGCACCATTACTTCATTTGTTACATGGGGAAACTGAGGCTTGGAATGGAGCCATGACTTATCCAAGCTCATACAGCCCGAAAGCCGTCAAGGAGACCTCCTTACCTTGTTCAAAAAAGGTTCTGGGTCATTTTCAGGTCGTTTAAAGGGAAGCCCACAAATGACATAAGAAAGATGGTTTCTGCATTGTGTTTGTTGAATGAATAAATAATCAGATAAAAGAGAGGACTGAGAAAATAAATGTGAAAAAGGAAGGAAGAGGAAGAAACAGGAGGGAAGGGAAGGAAGGAGAGGGAAGGGGAGGGGGAGGAAGGGAGGGAGAAAGGGAGGAAGGAAGGAAAGGAGGAAAGCAGGAAGGCAGGAAGGAAGATTAGGAGAAAAGAATTTGGTTCCACCTCAAGCGAGTGAGCAGAGGCATATTTTTCTCATGGGAGCTCTGCTGCCTAGCAAACCACAGTGTATACAACTTTTGGGATACAGGGGTACGTCCTAAGCAGGGTGACACCTCTGAAGCGTGACCTTGGAGGGAATCACTGGACTTCTCACAGCCTTAACCCGTCCTGCACTGCATCTCACCTGAGAACACTCAGGTGTGCACAGGGTTGAGAAAATTCCAGAAAAACTTTTGAATTCTGGAGTTGGAGATTCACGGCATCTTAAAACCAAAGTATTTGTGAAATAAACTTGCAGAACCTGAAAGTAATGGGATCTTAAAGACCATCAAGCCAGAAAATGCAAGAGCAAGAATCCCCATGGGTGTCTTCTCCATTAAGTGAGTCGTGAGGCCCAGAGGTGTGTGTGACCCCGAGATCACCCAGCAGGCAGGACTGGGTTTCTCTGGGCAGGCTGGGGTGGAGTCCAGTATGTCCCCGAATCCCAGGCCCTGGCAGAGCTGCTGGCGTCCCACTCCTCTCCGAACTGGCACTTTGCATGGTGCAAGAGGGCGAAACCATTGGGATGGGTTAGACCCCAAGTCTGTCAAAGGGCTCAGCTGACCTTGGGGTGCAAGGAGGATCGTGATATGCACCCCCTGTTGTGCCACCATGCCAGAAATCCCAATCAGAGCCGCCTGCCTTCAGGAAGAGCCTTTGAAGTACGCTGGGAAGATTCTGTCACTGGGCATTCCCCAGGGTGACAAAAGTTCCCGAGAGCCCTGGAGAAATGGGGTGCAGTGACAAGGGCTGGGAGCCCCAAGAAAAGGGGGACTGAGGCCTGGAATGGAGCCATGCCCAAGCTCATACAGTCTGAAAGCCGCCGAGGAGACCTCCCTTCCTTGTTCAGCAAAGGTTCTGAGTCATTTTTATTTTGTTAAAGGGAAGCCCACAGATCACATAAGAGAGATGGTTAATGCATTGTGTTTGTTGAATGAATAAACGATCAGATATGAGTGAAGGATGGGCCCCCAAATGCAGCTTCTCTTTCTCCCCTCCCCAGACCCTGAAAGAGCCTGAGTGTAGAACTGGAAGTGGGTTTAAGTTAGGGGTCACCACGTACCTGCTGGGACAGGCAGGGTCAGCTGCCGCTCCTCTCTGAGTCTCCATTTCCCTCTGTAGGCTCCGGACTGTGAGAGGCTCAGAGGAAGCAGCCTCCTTGGTGAGGGTTCCCTGCTTCGGGCACTGGAGGGAGTTGGGGACTGCAGAAAGGCTGGCAGGGGCCAGGCTAGGGGCAGGGGGCATGGGGAGGACAGCAGCTATTCTAGGTCCCTCTCCTTCCCCCAACCCGCCCCCCTCTGGCATAAGTGCCCCCTGAGACCTAGGCGACAAACGACCATCCTGTTTGCCAAGGAAAGATGTTTCCTGTGCAGGCCACAGCCAGGCTGAACCTGCCCAGTGCCCACCGCAAGCCCTCCCCAGCAGCCCACACTCCTCCGCTGCCTTGGGCCAAAGCTCAGCACACCCCACCTGACTCCCATTGCACCCCACAACCACCCCATCCCCCCAGCCTCAGTTCCCTATTTCACAGCCAGAGTCAAAATACTTCAGCCTCGAAAGACTGAGCCGACTGGTAAATTAGATCAACTGTGTCAGGCCGGCTGCAGGGTAGGCTTTCCCTGGGCTTTTGTGGGAGGACCGTAAGACACTTCTCCGTTTCTGGCACACGGAGGGGAGAGCAGTAGCCATGGAGATGATGGCTCCCGCTAATGCCATGTTCAGGCTCTCGTCATCAGCACCCAGCACGCTGAGACACCCAAGGTGCCTTGGGGGTTCTTGCCAAGCTCGTCCCTGGGTATCTTTTTCTTTCCCTGAGGACAGGGCTGTGCATTCGCTACCTCTGCACCTTGTATCTAGTCTATGCTTCAAAATGTTTACTGAATGGGTAGGTGAGCGGGTGGACGGATAAATGGGCAGAGGGACAGGGGAGTGGATGGATGGATAGTGGGAAAGAACAATGAGTGGATGAATGGAGAGAATTTAAAAGGAGTAAAACCAACAGTGAAAAAGTATTCTTTTGCCATAGGACGCAGGGGTCCTAGATTCAAGTTTACCACCTCAACTCAATCCGCTGTGCAGCCTTGGTTAGTTGGTTCACCCTCTCGGATCGTTTCCTCATTTGTCAAGTGAGCATGGTAACAGTTCTGCCAGCTCCCTGGGAAATCTGGAAGATTCCTTCCAGGCTAGTAGGAATGACTTCCTAGGCTGCAAAGAACTCTGCCCTGGGCAGGTGGTGGCCAGTCCCGAGTCTCCTGGGGAGGCAGGCAGAGCAGATGGGCCCAGGGCGGAGGGGTGCAGCCTGGCAGGTGACGGGGCTGCTGACGGCTGCCACCCTAGCAGGTTTAAATCTTGTATGGCCTCCACAGCGGGCAGCAGCTCTCACTCTAGTAAAATTTTACAGCCTCTGAGAACCGGCAGAGAACTGCCATGGGCAACTCACTGGAGATTTATGACTGGCTTCCCCTCCCTGGCCCGGGGTTCTCTGCCCAACTCAAAGCAAAGCTGAGTAAGGTCCCTGGGCCTGGCCAGAGAGACCTGAGCCCCTCTGCCCGGCAGGGGAAGAAAAGTCGAATCAGAAGGGATAGATGCCGGCCTTGTGGTTAAAGTCAGAGCGGAGGCTGGATGAAGGGCTTGGACCTGAGGAGCATTTGCTTGGCCAGGTTGTGACAGAGACCAAATCACACCCTGTATTAGGTTTCAAAAGTGCCCATTACCTGGGGTCCTGTTGGGGAAAGCCAGAGAATGTAGCCAAAGCAGCCATTGTCTCTTTCAGTCCCTGAGCATACTCGCTCCCTCCCGCCACAGGGCCTTTGCACATCCTGTTTCCTCTGTCAGTTGCACCTTCTCCCCCAACTGATTTGCAGAGTTAACTGGCAGCCACGTGGGGATCTCACGCATGTAGACACGTGGGTGCATATTGCATAAATGAATGTGTGCGTTCGTGGCACGTGTCCCTGGCACACACATGGGCATGGGAAGAGGCCTGGCGGGATCTCACCTACAAGAAAACCAGAGGATTCTCATGGAGGTGTTGAGCACTGGGTGTGGCCACACATGGGCTGGGGTGGGGGTGGAGCTCTCATTGCTGGGAACAGGAGAAAGAGACTGAGAAAAAAAAGAGAGAAGAGGCTGAGAGGCCAAAGATGGAGATAAGGAGGCAAGAGAAAGCCGGACCGCCGCCTCCCCGGGCCTGCTCCGGGGTCCTGGAGACCCCCTGACTTCTGAGGGCGGCGCTTTCATCGCACGGCGGCTGGCGGCTTGGTCAGCACCCGTCAGGCTGATTTACTAGCGCTCGCCGCCCGCCGCGCTCCAGCAATCAGCCGCACCGCCAGATCTATTATTGATGAACTTTCCGAGGCCGAGGCCGGCTAATTAACTGCGCGCACCCACGGCGGGCGCCGTGGCGGTGGCGGCTGAAATACGGACCTTGACGTCCCAGCCAATGTCACGGGCTCCGCACCCACCCCGGGATGGGCCCGAGGGGAGGGGCGGGATCTCAGCCGGCTGGCTCAGTCCCAGCCACACCCAACCCCGCCTCAGAAGGCTCTAGCCAGGCCCCCAAGGCGCCCCCTGTGTGGCCTTGGGCAAGTGGCTGAATCTCTCTGGGCCTGAGGCACAGATGATCCCTGCAAACCCCTGCACGCTCTGCGGACCTTGGCAGGCAGTGGGTGACAGAAACCTCCAGTGACTGGCCCATCCATGGAGCTGGGTTCTACTCTCCGTCCGGCGACTTCCTGGCTGTGTAGGACTTTGACCTCTAAGAGCTCCAGTTTCCTCATCTAGAAAACTGGAACAACACAATCTGGTGTGGAGACCTGAGGTGAGAATTCAGTCTGTTCCCTGGCTGGGACGCTGGAGGGATGAGGTCACCCCTGAACGGTGACCTTCTGGGCCCCCTGCCTGGTATCATCCAGAGATCTGTGGGGAGCTCACTCCTCCGTCCTCCTTCTGAGGTGGACCCTGGCTCATGGACACTGGAGGGGCATCTAGTCTGTCAAGTTATCTACTGAGTGCCTCAAAACCCAGATAGAGGCTGGGGAAGAAAAGCCAGCATGAGAGAGTCGGGGGGCCAGGGCGGGGGTCAGATTTCAATTTAGCTTGCTGTCCAGGAAGGCTTTCTGGAGGCAGCTGAAGCACCAGGCAAGGAGTGGTGGGTGAGTGTTCCAGGCCCAGGGAGCAGCTAGAGGTAGCAAGGAGGTGGGCAGATGTTCCAGAGAACCTTGCAATGCGCAAGGAAAGGAGGCTTTCTTCCCCTTCGGTGGGAAGTGACATCTTCAGCCTCTCATAACCATTTGGGGTCTCCTCACTGTGTGGCAGGCAGGGGGCTCAGAAACATGTGTTCCCTGAGTTCCTGGATGCTGAGGAATTCATTACCACCCCTACCCCACTCAGTGGGTCCTGCTGAGGCCAGTGGTGCAGGCCTCTGTGGGTCTGGGTGAGATCCTCTGGGACGGTACTGAGAAGCAAGGGGACAATGACAAAAACAGCTTCTGCAGCATCGTGGGGTCCAGAAACGCTGTGTGACCCTGGACAAGTCACCTGTCTCTCTGAGCTTCCTCTGTGTCCCCAGAGTCCTCTGTGACCCAGGGAAAATTCTCCATATGGAAAGGATATTATTATCCCTGTTAGTACCGTTGTTTGAAAGAAGGCTTAAAAGACTCACCTGAAGTCTCCACATCTGATTTTTTTACTTCTGTTTTCTAGATGAGGAAATTGAGGCTCCCAGAGGTCAAATTCCTGCACAGCCAGGAAGTAACAGAATCAAGACTGGAACCCAGCTCCACAGATGGGTCAGTCGTCATTGGAGGTCAAGATCATAACTTTGGAGCCACACAGACCTGGCTCCGCCGCTTCCCAGCTGAGTGACCTTGAGCAAATGTCTTTTCTCCCCCAGTCTGTTTCCCCATCTTTAAAATGGGTAGCAGTGACAGTTGGTTCATGGGTTGCTGGAAGGAGTTCATAAGTTAGGCTGTGCATGGCAGCTGGTACACAAACAGTAGACAGTAGCTGCTTCTCATACGGCATTTTCCTTTCACTCTGTCCTTCTGAAAAGCAGGCACATCTGGCCTCCTGCCAATAACAGCTGCCTCAGGGCTCCCAGCTCCCTGCCCACAAGAAAACACCTGTGCAGAGCCCCCCCCCCCCCGCCCCAGCTTTCCGGCCTTATGGAATGAAAATAATGCAGAGGCCCACATTTCCCCCTTGCAGACAAAAACCAAGAAACAAAAATTCCAAACTGTCCCAGGAGGTGTCTGGAGCCTCAGGAATGACTGCAGCCAAGATGCCTCCCCAAGGCATGAGGGATTCACTCAGTTCATCCTCACAGCTGCCTGAGAGACAGGCAGTCCTGCCCAGATGGGCATTCCCATTTGCCAGATGAGAAAACTGAGGTCCCCAAAATAGAAGCCAGTGGCCCCTCACTGGACCCCCTGGTCCCAGAGTTGCCTCCTGGAATGTGGTACAGGGATGCCAGGAGCTGTGGAAGGGCAACCAGGAGAGACTGGAAAGCTGCTTAGTTCGTTCCCCGGAACTGGAAAGTTCTAGGCAGGAAAACATGCTACGGAGTGTGCTGGGGCAGATCACAGACAGGGAGACAAATGCATTGAACGTTAGAGCACGACCTGGTCTTTCTTTCAGCTCTCACAATTGCAGCAAGGAGAAAGCCTCAGCTGGGTGCTGCTGGCTCTTAGACTTCTAACAGAGAGGCCACCAAGCCCGGCCCAGGAGGCTCAGAGTGGACCACTCTACCCCACTACATTTGCATCTCTTTCACTTGTTTTTTCTTTTTTTTTTTTTTAGAAACAGTGTCTTGCTCTGTCTCCCAGGTTAGAGTGCAGTGACATGATCGTAGCTCACTGCAGCCTCCAACTCCTGGGCTTAAGCAATCCTCCCACCCTGGCCTCCTGAGTAGCTGGGATACAGGCAGACGCCATCACACCTGGCTTATTTTACTTTTTGTAGTCTTACTACATTGCCCGGGCTGGTCTCTAACTCCTGGCCTTAAGCAACCTTCCCACCTTGGCCTCCCAAATTGCTACAGGCATGAGCCAAGGTGCCTGGCTGACACTTCCATCTTAATACAATAGTTACACTTCATTTACAGGCAGTTTTCAATTCAAAATAGTGATACAAAGTTGCCTGTGGGAATAAAGCAAGTCCCTCTTAATGCGCATGAAGTGAAAACCAGTATCAGAGGAGGTGTGCATAAGGAAAGCATTGGGAAGGAAGGCAGGCAGTTTGAGAAATGTGGTTTGTTTCCATCTCAATAGATTGGTGGTTTGCTGGTCTTACCTGCCCCCTGGAGGGTGCCCCATACACACCCATTGACCAGCCATCTGCTAACATTTAGTAGGTGCCCGCCATGTGCCCAGTGCTGGGCTGGCTGCTTATAATCCTCTATGCAATCAAGCAAGTAACCCCATCCTCTGGAACTTAGGAACTAGCAGAGAAATAGACACATGAGATCCTCACAGGCTATAACACAAGTGCTGAGGTCCCAAAGTTGTGTTAGAGAAGATTGAAGGACATGGGTAAGATGAGGGGTGGGGAGATTAGAGAGTGTAGACAGGGAAGGCTTCCTGGAGGAGGTGTCATATCTAAACTGAACCCAAGGGTGGTTGAAATCCCAGCTGTGTTGAGAGCAGATGGAACAGCAGATGCAAAGGCAGGCCCTGAGGCAGGAAAGGGCCACCCTTTGGAAGAACTGAAGGGGGAAATGGGAATGAGGCCATGGGAGATGAAGCAGAACCTTGGACATCCTGGGAAAGAGTTTGGATTTTGTTCTGGGCGCCATAGGGAGTCACTGGGTTGTTTTTATTTTGCTTGATTTTGTTGTTGTTGTTTTTAATCAGGAGAGTAACCTGCTTTTTGTTTTTAGTTTTAAGAAGACCCCTCTGGCCACTGCTTGAACCCAGGACTAAAGCGATTACAGTGGGGGAGGGGAAGGAAAAAGGAGGAAGAGGGAGGACAGTGCCTTTGTCTGGAGTAGTGAAAGCTGGGTACAGAGAAGTGGTCAGATCTGAGGGGGATCTGAGGTGACATTGGAGGAAGGGCTGGGGCATTTGTTGATGCATTTAACAGATAATTACAAAGCACCTACTGTATGCCAGATCCCAGGCTGGGCACCAGGGAAACAGGGACAAATGCCACACAGAAGCCCTGTGCTCATGGGACTGACTGCCCAAGGGGTGTACACATCATCCATCAGGTTTCAGTGGATGAGTGGCACATGCGTGCACACGCACACAAACATGCATATCTGCACAAGCCCACTCTCACCCCTCCCAGGTCCGCACGCACACACACACATAGACACATGTAAGTGCCATGTGCACATACTCAGCCCTACTCGCCCATGTACACATACACACTCACCAGCTTCGCTTATAAATATAACTTCAGTGGCTGGGCACAGTGACTCACACCTGTAATCCCAACACTTTGGGAGGCCAAGGTGGGCAGATCGCTTGAGCCCAGGAGTTTGAGACCAGCCTGGGCAACACAGGGAGACTCCATCTCTACAAAAACTTGTTGGGCATGGTGGTACGTACCTTTAGTCCCAGCTACTTGCGGGCCTGAGGCGGGAGGATTGCATGAGCCCATGAGGTCAAGGTTACAGAGAGCTATGATTGCACCATTGCACTGTAGCCAGGGTGACAGAGCAAGACCATGTCTCAATAATAATAATAATAAAACCTCAGTGATTGCGCTTAATCAGGGCTGACGTTGCCAGTGAATAATTGAGATTCCCTCACTCCCCTTTTACCGGTGATTCATTGAGAATGGGCTGCACCCTCACCTCAGCCCCAGGAACGCTGCGAGCACCAAGTTCCTTTCCTTTATTGCAGCGAATGACATGTGAGTTCATTTTTCCACCTATTATGCACAGAGACAGGAGAGGCTGAGTGGTTATTATCTGCCTGCCGTTATATAACATGACAGGAATACACCACAGCTGGCTGCTGTCGGACGCCTCTGGGGCTTCCCAGAATCTGCTGGTCTGCAGGACACGAGGCAAGAGCCCTATTCTGTAAGCCAGGTGCCAGCGCAGCCACGGTATCACCTTGAGACGTTGGGCAGGTTACCTTGTTGCTTAGGGCCTCAGTTTCATCATCTGCAAAATGGGGCTGAGAGGCATGAGCTGGATGATCTTTTAAGGACTTTCCAACCCTCCTGTAGATGATTTTAGGGGTCAGGTTAGGCCCTGCCTAGGCCTCCTCTCTCCAGGGTGAGCAGAACAGACAACGTTCCTGCTTAACGCAGCTTACATGACAGCGACAACACTTCAGCAGCAAATCTGTGGGTGGAAGAGTAAGCGAATGAATGGATGAATCTGGGCTGGAAATGGAGATTAGTGAAGTGTTAGTAGATGCTAGATACCAAGCCCTAAGAGTGGGTGAAATGTCCCAGGAGGGAGAAGGTGGACAGCCTGAACCGAGCCACAGGACCTCCAGCCTACAAGACAAAAAGAAGAGGAGCTCACAAGGTTACCTGAAAAAAAGTGACAGGGAGACAGGGCAAAGAGGAGGTCCCTGACAGGGGCCGGAGGAATGCAGTGGGGAGCCTCAGAGACAGCAGAGAGGAAGGGACCCAGGTTAGCAGTGGGGCCAGAGCCTTGTGTTCCCACCAGATGCAGGGTCTGATCCTCACGGGTCCCCACAAATGTTGATGGGATGAATCCATTAAGGGGACCCACACCCCAGCCTCTGCATCTTAACCTCAGAGCCACCACCTGCCTGGACAAAGCACTGAGCAAAGATAGTGCCTTAAGACCATCATCCTCGTGTTACTGTGCAGCGGATACTTCTTGGGCACCTACTGTGTACACAGCCCTGAGGGCACTTTGCCTGCAATCCTATCATGCGCCTTTCCCAGTATAATACTCAGTGGGAAGAACTGTCAAACCTGCTTTACAGAGTACCCTCAGAGGAAATGAGGACTTTTCCATGGTCAGTTAGTTTTCAAGAAGTGGGAGGATCTGAATCCCGCAGGGAGTCAGAACCTAGAACCACCACCACCACGTTACGCTGGAGGACCCACAGGCACTGTGCAAAGCAAAAACCCCCGTGCACACAAGGGGCCCCTCATCACTAAGGCTCCTGGGCAGCGTCCCTGGGCCAGGTTTCTGCTCCTCTGGACCTGCCCCACCTTCCCATTCTAGACCTCCACAGAGCACACCCACAGCTGCACCTTGTTCCTGCCGGCTCACCCACCCCAACAATAATCGGGAAATCCCGTTGCCAGCCAACTCCCTGAGCCAGATCCCTGGTTCCCGGCGACGTTCGGTGGAGCCTGCAGTCCCTTTCACAGCTGCTACTGATTACAGCTACTTAACTGGCACATTAAGCAAGGAGTCAGGAATTAGGAGCCGCACTCAGCCCTTCACTTCACATCACCCATCACTTGACCTGCTGTTTCTTCAGCCTCCCCTCGGCCTCTGCTACATCCAGCCATGGGGGCTGGTGCAGTGCCCCACTCAGTCACACCTGGTGCCACGGGCCCTTACTCCAGCCTTGACATTCCCAAACGACAGCCCTCTGGGGCTCATCAATACCAGCAAGTTTGCCATTCACTGGCAGTTGTCCTACGAGTTTAAGGTACGATCCAGTGCTTCCAGTGCAAATGTCTGGGAAACCGCACACTCCTTGCCATGACTCATGGGGTGTGTTTCACTGGGTCACCAAGGAGGCCCTGGGCTTTTCTCTCGCCACTGCCCCCAGGCACGGCCACCCAGCCTTGCTGAACTTCCTTCTGCATTTGATCAAGCAGTGACCTGCTTCCCTGCCAGGCCTTTGCCTACGCCGTTCCCTCTGCCTGGAGCACCCTTCCTTCCCTCCTGCATTTCCACCTGCCCACCCCTCCCTGTTTTCATCGGTGGGTTTAGACTCGTGTCTCTACTGCTTCTCCTGTCCTCCTCTCTCTCCCCAATTCCTCGTCACCTTCTTGGGAGGCAGGGAGTGTGCCTGTTCAACCACACTTTATGATCGTAACGGTGAGTGAAATCATTGGAGCTGTGATGTACACAGCACCTACCATGGGCTGGCACAGTGCCAAGCACACATGATGACTCGTGGGGATACCAGGTTCTGAGAGGGAAAAATACTCACCACTCCCCCTGGGGGCTCCCAATCCTCCACTGGCGCCAATAAAGCAAAGCTGCTTCTGGTTCCAGCCCCCATGGGGAGGAAGGCGCCATGTCACTCAGATCCTGGCAGGGAGGGGTGGGGTGTCATCTTAAGGCCTCCAGCCCCTTACTCAGGCCCTGCCTGAGCCACAGACACAGGGTAGGGCCCAGTGGCCGGTCCGCCTTACCCTAAGAGCCCACTGTTTACACCATTACACCCTGGAGAAGGAATTCACTGTCTTCATCCCGAAATAGCAGGGAAGGCATTCCGGCCAGACAAGTCACCAGCAGGGCCCTGGAGAACTGCTTCCCACTTTTATAGAAATAAAATAAATACCCAAAGAGGGCTGCTCCTTCCAGCTCGGAAAAAAAAGCCACCTGTGGCTTCAAGGGAGTGGGGCTGGTGTGCGCGCCAACGACTGGCCGCCTCCCATCCTGCGGGTGAGGACACTGCAGAAGGCACCCGGCGGGTGAGGACGCTGTGGAAGGCACCCGCCTGGGATGGACAGAGATCTCCCACCGATGTGAGGAGCGGCCCTGACCTCCCCGTCGGGATTGTTTGCTGCCCAGGAATGAGGCCATGTCCTGGGCTAAGCAGAGGACTCCTTTCTGGGTTTCCTGTTTTCCTCGCTGTTGGATAAGAAATGGGTTTTTTCATCTTGGCCCCTCTGAACTCTGCAATTCTGTAGTAAGTGAAGAATCGGAGGCCCAGAGAGGAAAGAAGCAGGTCCACATGGCAAACCAGGACAGGGCCGACCCTCGGACCAGGCTGAGTCCCGGAAGGGGAGTTGGAATGCCCACCAATGGTTTTCAAACCGTCTGCCGTGGAACCCTGGGGGTTCCGTGAAGCCTCCTCAAGCATCCCCATGGAGTATGAATGGGAGGGAGCCGAGAAGGAGGGTTCCCGCCCCTCATCCCCCTGCAGCCAGGTCAACCCTTCTCGTCTGTCTTATCGCTGGAATCCTCCAAGCTTTGCCTTGACCAACATTGCCACAGATAACAAAGTAAGAATAATATTGGAATCTACATGACTGAACCAGCAGGATGGAAGGAGAAAGAATAACCATATCTTCCAGGAAACAGCGTGGAGCTGCATCTTCTCTGAGGTGAGTTTTTTCATGTGTTGAGGATGCATTTCCTGGTTCCTAAAGAGAAGCCAGGAGTCTTTTTCTCCATCATACGGTGGGTGTCAGGCCGAGCAATGACACAGGCTCCCCAGCTGTATAGAACAAGCAAGTTTTAGTGCTGCCTCCCACCCCCAACCCCAGTGGGGAGGAAGGGGCCCCGGCCACTGGGAGGAAGGGTTAAAGGCTCCCACTCAAACTCTGGTGGGGAGGGTGGGTGTCATCCCAAGCACATCTGTTGAGCCAGGAAGCAGTTGCAGGATTTCAGGGGCCAGTAACCTGCTGTCCCACCAGGGGCTCCCTACCCCCAGGGTCGCCAGTAGCTCCACGTCTCCAGGACTAGCCATCCCACCAGGGGCTCCCCACCCCCGGGGTCACCAGCAGCCCCACGTCTCCAGGGCTAGCCGGGCATATCTGTGGTTCTTGCTGAGTGCATCCAGACATTCTTGGGGTCAGCCACATGCACAGAGATGGCCTTCTGACTCCCTCAAATTTATCACTCGAACCCTGAATCAATCACACTCTTAACATTCTAACAGGGCACTGGGACCTACATTCAAACTGCTGCACTCTCATAAGTTATGTGGCCCTCTATGGCCAAGGACCCACAAGCTCATATGGAGGGTCAGCCCAGAGACTTGTCACAAGGCCATGATGCGGGTCGGGAGAGGCCAGGGAAGTTTGCCCCCTGTCCTTTAAGGGGAGCCCCATAGTGGGACCCACATGCAGTGGAGTCAAACATGAGTGCAATGAGACACTGCTGTTTCCCACCTTAGTGTATTCAAATCCCAAGACAGGAGACAAATGACAGAAAAATAATATAATTAAAGGACAATGACAAGGAGTTTTCCCATTTCTTTGCAATTTCTTTTTTTTTTTTTTTTTTTTTTTGAGAGGAAGTTTCACTCTTCTTGCCCCCGAGGCTGGAGTATGATCTCAGCTTACCGCAACCTCCGCCTCCCAGGTTCAAGCGGTTCTCCTGCCTCAGCTTCCCAAGTAGCTGGGACTACAGGCATGTGCCATCATACCCGGCTAATTTTGTATTTTTAGTAGAGATGAGGTTTCTCCATGTTTGTCAGGCTGGTCTTGAACTCCCAGTCTCAGGTGATTCACCCGCCTCAGCCTCCCAAAGTGCTGGGATTACAGGCGTGAGAGACCCCACCTAGCCTTTCTTTGCAATTTCTAGAGTGTCTGGTGTAGCTGATTTTACCCACAAATGAATAAAGTCTTCTTCATGTGGGTTGAGATCAGGGGGTGCACATCTCTCTCCCTCAACCCCTACAAGCCCATACCTCCCCACCTCCTTTCCGCTTTATGCCCTGATGAATTCCTTTAACCAACACTGGATGTCCTTTCTGTTTGTTTGTTTGTTTACAAATCATTTTCAGCCATTATCGGGCTTAGCCCCACCCCCAACCCACCCGCTGGGCATCCGCTTCTGTGGATCCTAGAGGACCCTCCAGGACCTGGGGGTCTTAACCTCAAGCCCAGCCTTTGGAGGATCAAAGGTAGGCAGCAGACCAGGCCAAGCCGATACACTTGGATGCTCAACATCCCATCCAGAATGGATGGCTGGGGGAGGGCAGGCCCCTGGGTGCACAGAATCCAGGATTTCCACAGTGAAGTACGAGAAAATGTACTGCTTTGTCATAGATCAAAATTTCAGATTTGACGTCTTGGTGATGGAGCTTTGAACTGGCTGTCAGAGCACCGGCCAGAGCCAGACAGCACAGACCTGTGTGTGGCCCCTGGATCTCTGAACCACATCTTCTCAGGAACTGGGATCTCACAGTTTTTCGAATTTGAATCTATGCAGTCGAGATGTTTTCATCGAAAGGGCTCAGAGGGCTGCATCGTCACAATCCCACAGGCGATTTCACAGTCTCAAAAAGAAATCATTTGCATTGTTTTCTTATTTCAATGTATTGAATTCAGGTTTTGAATACATTTTAGGAAAGGCCAATAAATGAAATATCATGAAGGAAAATTGTGCAAAATCAGGAAGCCTGGAAATCACCAAGCTTATCATTTTATTACCTTTACATTTTTTCTGTATACATACATTATGCATTTTTACATAAAATAGGATAACACAGATAATTTGACTATAGCGAAATGATCTTTCCCTGTCGTTAAGCATTCATTTATTCACTCGTCCACCAAAAATTTTTTATTGAGCACCTACTCTACGCCGGGCACTGTTCTAGATTCTGGGGATAAAGCAGTAAAAAGCAAAAGGAGGAACAAAACCCTTGCCCCTGATGAGCTGACATTCTTTTACTACATTCTGCTAATGGACGGATTGTGTCATATTCCCTTGTGGGGATGTAGCGTTCCCCATTTAACCAATCTGCTGTGATCAGACATCTAGGTTACTTCTAGATGTTTGCTGTGACGAATATACTTTCACCACTGAATCTTTATGTGACGTTGTGCTCATTTATCCCTTAAAAATGGAACTCTAGAAGCTGAATGGCTGTGCAGAGAGGTAAATATATGCTTATAACTAATGCTTTGGATGTCTGCTTCTAAACTGCCCTCCAGGAATAATTGCACCAAGGTGGACTTTCACTAGTAGGGAAGGTGGGTGTGCATGGAACTGGGTTTATTTAGACTAAAGAGGAAAAAGTTAAGAAGTTTCTTAGTTCTAGGAAATAAAAATGTGATATGGTTTCCAAGACACTGGAGGCCGTTAAAGGCCATTTTCTATGGAGGAGGAGACGAGCGGCAAGCAGACCTCACTGCTGTAAATTGGGGACACTTTTCCTTTTTGTAGGCTCCTTTGGAGAAACAAAGTCACTCCTCTGTTTCCAGAACACAACAATGAGCTCTTGAGAATGTGGTCAGCTCATAAATCACCCATGTCACATACACAGGCACACAAAATCCCAGAAAGACAGAAATTATACAAAAAAGGGGTGTGTGTGTGTGTGTGTGTGTGTGTGTGCATTTTTTTTTTTTTTTTGAGACAGAGTCTCGCTCTGTAGCCCAGGCTGGAGTACAGTGGTGTGACCTCGACTCACTGCAACATCTGCCTCCTGGGTTCACGCGATTCCCCTGCCTCAGCCTCCCGAGTAGCTGGGACTACCTGGGCATGACAACATGCCCGGCTAATTTTTTATATTTTTAGTAGAGAGGAGTTTTCACCATGTTAGCCAGGATGGTCTCAATCTTCTGACCTTGTGATCCACCTGCCTCGGCCTCCCAAAATGCTGGGATTACAGCCATGAGCCACTGCTCCCAGCCCAAAAAAGATTTTTTATTCCATCTGTAAGTGTGTTTGACAATTCCCTTTCCAACGTTGCCTTTTTTTTTTTTCTTTTTTTTTTTTTTTTTTTTTTCCTGATACAGGGTCTTGCTTTGCTGCCCAGGCTGGAGTGCAGTCACATGACGATCCTGGGCTTGAGTGATCCTTCAGCTTCAGCCTCCCAAAAGCTAAGACTCACTCAACTAATTTTTTCATTGTTATTTGTGTAGAGAAGGAGTCTTGCTATGTTGCCCAGGCAGGTCTGGAACTCCCGTGCTGAAGTGAACCTCCTGCCTCAGCCTCCCAAAGGGCTGGGATTACAGGCATGAGTCACCATGCCCAGAGTCCCTCTCCAATCTTCTGACTCATATCACATGGTGATATAAGACTGAGAAGACCACCCATGGTGGCAGAGGGACATTCAGGCCATGGGCACGTGTCCTTCCTCCACAGCATGGCCTTGGTCCTCAAGTCAATTTGTTTTGAAAGAACATTTAGTATCAGCAGCATATGAGGGAAAGCAATGTCAGGTGTGACAAAACATAAGTAAACACCAAAGAAATGAGCTCAGTGAAGATGTGTTAGGAGGTCCTAACCAGCTGTCTTTGCCTGCCACATGTCCGGCCTGCAGCTCAGCCCCTCTTGGTTAAGGAGGTAGATGACTGGGAGGCCAAGGTGGGTAGATCACAAGGTCAAGAGATCAAGACCATCCTGGCCAACGCGGGAAACCCCATCTCTACTAAGAATACAAACATTATCTGGGCGTGGTGGCACACACCTGTAATCCCAGCTACTTGGGAGGCTGAGGCAGAAGAATCACTTGAACCCAGGAGGGTTCAGTGAGGGTTGCAGTGAGTTGAGATCATGCCACTGCCCTCCAACCTGGTGACAGAGCCAGACTCTGTCTCAAAAAAAAAAAAAAAAAAGCTGAGCAGGTGTGAGAGCCAAGATGGCACCCAATTGAGACCTTCCCTAGACAGTGACTCAGAGGACTGATCGGGAATATAAAACAGGAATATGCTTCTCACTGGGGTTTGATGTGACTTACTGCCATGTCCACTGTGCCAATGAACAGTCACCCTGGCCTTGCCACTAGTGCGTATCTCTTGCCCAGAAATGAATATAAGAAAATCAGTGCTCAAAGGGGAGTTGCTCAAAAGCCCCATTCCAAGCGCTTCACATCTATTAGTAAGATCATGTAATTCCCCTGACAGTCCTCAAAGTAGGTCCAATTGTTATCACCAACTCCATTTTGTAGATAAGGTAACAGAGGCTCAGAGAGGTTAGGTGACTTGCCTGAGGTCACACAGCTAGTGCAAAACAGGGATGAGGTTTGAACCGGGCAGTGTGGCATCGGAGGCCTTCTTTGCAATCACCTGACTACACCTCCTTTCTGGTAGGGGAGATTCGATGTGGGGCCTGCCCAGAAGTCCTGGGTATCATTCTTTCCCCAACACCTTTTAGCTGAGTGGCCCTGGGAGTCTCTTCACCACTCCTAGCCTGTTTCCCCAACTGTGGGGGTGAGGGGAAGACCTCTGAGATCTATATCCCAGAGAGGGAGGGAGGGCTGGAATCCAGCATGGAAGGGAGGGAGAGGCTGAGCCCCAGAGGAGACTCTAGTCCAGGCAGGAATGTAGCAGGCTGTGTGGTTCTCTGGCTCTAAAATCACTCCCAAAGAGGGCACGGGGCACGTTTCCCTTAGGAGCGCGGCTGTTCCTCATGAGAATGAGAACCCACCTCCTGAGCCTCATGACAGGGTCCACAGTCACTGGGGCACCCACAGACTGACCACCCGTTAAACCCGGAATCAGAGGCACATCTCAGAGCTGACCTTCAATCTAATTTAGGAGGACGTACTCTCTCTTTTTGCTTTTGACAAACTTGTCTCCCAGAGGTTTAAAAGACACCTCAGGGCACCCCTAACCAACACGAAAGGGGAGAGGCAGGTCCTTCAAGAACAGACAGGGCTGCATCAGGAAGTGCAGCGTCCAATCCAGGGCCTGCCATCCACAGCCACACACTGTGTGATGCTCAGCGAGTCCCGCCCAGCACTGGTTTCCTCATCTGTGAATTGGGAGTGCATTGAAGTGCTCATTGATTGCTTGCAGGTGCCTGCCACAGATGGGCCTGGGATTGCACTGGATCTCTTCCTCAAAAGGGCCTTGAGAGGTGGAGGCACCCTGAGCCCCACTGAGGAAACTGAGACAGAAATGTAACTCTTATCCAAGACCTCACAGCTGAGAAGTGGCAGAGCTCGGAGGTCTGTCAAGATGCTGGTCCCATGCTCTTTGGTCTCTGAGGAGCAGCTTTTGGAGATGCTCTGAGCCCTGGTTTCTGGAATCAGGGTTCAGCCCATCCCCTAGAAAGAGAGGTCTGCTGCCAGGCACAGTGGCTCACGCCTGTAATCCCAACACTTTGGGAGGCCAAGGCAGGCCGATCACGATGTCAGGAGATCGAGACCATCCTGGCTAACACAATGAAACCCCGTCTCTACTAAAAATACAAAAAATTAGCCAGGTGTGGTGGCAGGTGCCTGTAGTCCCAGCTACTCAGGAGGCTGAGGCAGAAGAATCGCTTGAACCCAGGAGGCAGAGGTTGCAGTGAGCCAAGATCATGCCAGTGCACTCCAGCCTGGGTAACAGAGCAAGACTCTTGTCTCAAAAAAAAAAAAAAAGAAAAAGAAAGAAAGAAAGGGAAGTCTGTTCCTTGGCTCCCTCCAGAGATCTGAAGCTAAGCAAGGAAGGAGGCTGCAGCTGTGGCTCAGGACACCGGCGAGGTTTTACACCCACAGGCGAGGGGAACGACTGACTGCTCTGCCCTGGAGAAACCTCACATCCAGCCTATGCAGAAGAAAGGACCGTCCCATTTTACAGATGAGAAACCAGAGGCCCAGAGCTTGAGCAGCTCACCCAAGTCTACTGTATGAGTTTCTTGTTGCTGCTGTAACAAATCACAAATGTGGTGGCATGAAACACCACAAAGTACCTTAGAGTTCAGGAGATCAGAATGCCAAAACAAGCTCTGTGGGGCTCCTATGGTTTGGTTCTGTGTTCCCACCAAATCTCACGGTGAATTGTAATCCCCAGTGCTGGAGGTGGGGCTGGTGGGAGATGACTGGCTCATGCGGGCAGTTCCTAATGGTTTAGCACCACCCCCTAGCGCTGTTCTGGTGAAAGCAAGTTCTCACAAGATCTGGTTGTTTAAAAGTGTATGGCATCTCCCTCCTCTCTCTCCTCCTCTTGCTCCAGGCTTGTAAAACGTGCCTGCTTCCCTTTCACCTTCTGCCATGATTGTAAGTTTCCTGAGATATCCCAGGAAGAGAAGCTGCCGTGCTTTCTATACAGCCTGCAGAACTGAGCCAATTAAACCTCTTTTCTTTATAAATTACCCAGCCTCAGGCATTCCTTTACCTTTTTCTCTTTTTCGTTTTCTTATTTTTGAGATGGCAACTCACTCTGCCGCCCAGGCTGGAGTGCAGTGGCGCAATCTCGGCTCACTGCAACCTCCGCCTCCCAGGTTCAAGCAATTCTCCTGCTTCAGCCTCCCGAGTAGCTGGGACTACAGGCACCTGCCACCACACCTGGCTAATTTTTGTATTTTTAGTAGAGACGGGGTTTCACCACATTGGTCAGGATGGTCTTGAACTCCTGACCTCGTGATCTGCCTGCCTCGGCCTCCCAAAGTGCTAGGATTACAGGCATGAACCACTGTGCCTGACCTTCAGGCATTTCTTTACAGCAGTGCAAGAACAGACTAACACAGGGACTAAACTCCTGACAGGACTGCATTCCTTCTGGAGGCTGTCGGAGAGGATCAGTTTCCCCACCTTTTCCAGCTTCTAGGAAAGCAGCTCCCACCAGCATTCCTTGGCTCATGGCTCCCTCTTCCATCTTCAAAGCACATCTCTCCGTCCTCCTTCCATCTCTCTTTCTGACCCTGACCCTCCTGCCTTCCTCTTATGAGGACCCTTGTGATGACATTGGCCCACCCAGATAACCCAGGATAATTTCTCTATTTCAAGATCCTTAACTTGAATGTCTCTTTGGTCACATAAGGTAACATATTACAGGTTCTAGGGATTGGGACATGGATATCTTGCAGGTGGGAGATGGGACATTATTCTGTCTACTGCAACCACTTGGGAGGACAGTGGCGAAACCAGACTGAGCCAAGCCTGCCTGGCTCCAAAGTTTGTTTCCTCTATCCCCAGATTCACCCAAGGCCCTAAAGAATGAAGGCTAGTGCTGCCAGGTAATACACAGAACAAACCATTGTTTCTTATTATGAGGATATCCCAAATATTTCATGAGTCAAATATACTAATTTTGACTTATCCAATATTCAGATTTAACTGGGAATCCTCTGTTTTTATTTGGTAAATCAGGCAATCCAAAAAAAAAAAAACCTCAGGAAGAAAAAGGAGAAAATCTGGGTTCAAGTCCTGGATCCAGCCAGGAATGAACTGGGAGGCTTCATTTTCCCTCTCTGAGCCTCAATTTGCCCATCTGTAAAATGGAGCAGTAATAGTTACCCCCCCACCCCACCCCAAAAAAAATATGCCATCGATAGCACACAGGAGAAAGTGTTTGCACGCTACAGAGAGCTGTGCCCACCGGAGCAGCCAGCTACCCCCCTCCCCCAACCCACAGGGCAAGGACTGAAGAGGCTATTCCCAGGGCCCAGCCCAGATGGGGCTTAAACTCCAGTCAGACAGGAGCCAATTTCCCTGGCTCATTATCCCAAACCAAATTAGGGGCAGCCCAGGCTGTGCCACTCGTGGCTTAATTGGGACTCACAGACACCCCACCTCGTGCCTTCTTTCTTTCCTACACCCCTGTCCCCAGCCAGGCCGTGCCTTAGGGGAGGCAGAGACTGCCTGGGCCTTACCACCTGGGCCCTCGCAGACGCCCCAGTGTAATCAATTAGACCCAGGGCAAGCCGGCTCAGGATGGGGGCGCCGCTGGGCAGCTGGGCCCGGCATCGATCCCGGCCCCTCTCGACCCCCAGGGAGGGGAGGCAGCCAAGACAGCCATGCAGATGGCGGTCTCCATGGCCCTCTGCCCCCGCCCCCCGCCCCAGAGCTGCCCATGGGTGTAGTCGGCCGGGACAGGGGACAGTGCTCCTCGTGGGCTCTGCATGAGCCTAGAGGCTGGCCTTTGTTGCTTGGTCCCCAGAAGGGGCAGAAAATATTTAGGAGATACTGTCCTGCTGGGGTCCACAATGTCCCCCCCAACTGGATGCTCCTTCATCCCTCTAAGCCACCTGGAGGCCTCCTCAGGCCCTATTCTAACCAGCCCAGGCTCCCCAAGGGGTGTCACTCCAGAGGCTCTGAACACAGCAGGGCAGAGTGCAGCCTTTGGAGTGACTCCACGTGGGGAGCCTGGGCTGGTTAGGGACTTGCTTTGAAGAATCTTCTCCTGGGGCCTCCCCCTGCTCCCTTCCCCCCTCACAAAGGTTGGTCAGGGGAGCAGGGCAAGGGGGGGAGGGGGGAGTGGGGAGGGAAGACAGGAGACAGGGCTGCTGGCAGCCGAAGGATTCCCATCTGGGGATCATGAGGAGGCCTGGGGGCCCTGGGGGGCACTGCCGACATCAATGCTATCTGAACGGTCACCCACCTCCCACCACCCCAGACAGCAGGCATGAAAGCTTTGCGACCCAAGAGGGTGGTGTGGATGGGAAAGGGACCTCCTGCTGGTGTTTTTTCGGGGGGCTATGGGGGGTAAGACTCTGTTTGCAATGATGTGGGTTTCAGGGGGTACATGTGCCTGAGGCAGAGAATTCTCTGCATCTGGATGACTCAGTATTCCCCATGCCAGGCACATAGTAGGTGTTAAGAATCATTTGCAAAATGGGAGGCGTGTGGGGTCTATGTTTCTGAGCTCTTGTAAGTTGGCCTGGAAGGGAGTGTGCATGTGAGGTGCATGTATATGTGAATATATGTGTACATGTGAGTGTGTGTGAATATGTATGTGTATGAGGGTGCATGTGTGTATGTGTGTGTAAATGAATGTGTGTATATGTTAGTATATATATTTGAATGTATATTTGAGTGTATGTGTGTATATATGTGAGTGGTGTATATGTGAGTGCATGTGTGAATATGTAACTATGTGTATATATGGATGTGTGTATATGTATGTTATACGTGTGTATATGTACATATGTTTGTGTATATTTCAGTGTGTATATGTGAGTCTGTGTATATGTGAGTATGCATGTGTGTATGTGAATGTGTGTATATATGGATGTGTGTATACGTGTATGTTTGTGTATATTTCAGTGTGTATGTATGTATATGTGTGTATATGTAAGTATGCATGTCTGTGTGCATCTATATGTGTGTATATGTCCGTGTGTGTATTTTAGTGTGTATGTATGTATGTGTGTATATGTATGATGTGTGTATATGTTAGTGTGTGTATTTTAGTGTGTATGTATGTATATGTGTGTATGTGTAAGTATGCATGTCTGTGTGTGTATGTATGTGTGTATATGTTAGTGTGTATATTTCAGTGTGTATTTTAGTGTGTATATGTGTGTATATGTAAGTATGCATGTCTGTGTGTGTATATATATAGGTGTGTATATGTATGATGTGTGTATATGTTAGTGTATATCTGAGTGTGTATTTTAGTGTGTGTATGTGTGTGTATATGTGAGTATGCATGTCTGTGTATGTGTGTGTGAGTCCATGTGGCATTTTTCTCCCTCTGGGCCAGCATGTGTATTTAACAAAGGACTTGGGTGCTTTGTCTCCCGCCTTGGAGTCCTCAGGCCCAGAAGTGCCACTCTGTGTAGACCGCAAGCCTCAGCCTTCCTACTTAGGAAGCGTCCCTACTCCAGCCCTGGTGTTACACCTGGTGAAAGTCAAATTTAGAAGGACGAAATGGTGTAAAAATAGTAAGATAAAAATCACCTATGGTGACACCAACTAGAAATACGCTTGAACCTGAGCCCTTACCATGGGTCCCCCTGGTAAAGAAAGCATTGGAAGTAGGGAAGGGCAGCTTGAAGAGCAATAGGCATGGAGACTGCAAGTCAGTACATGCAAAGCACTTAGGAGAAACAGTGCTGGCAGCATGCAAGCGCCATCAGAGTGCTCCTTAACATCGTCAGTCATCACTATCACTCACTCATGCTTCCTTACCTGAAGAGGTGCCCTCTTGGCCAGGTGCGGTGGCTCACGCCTGTAATCCCAGCACTTTGGGAGCCCAAGGCTGGAGGATCACGAGGTCAGGAGTTCAAGACCATTCTGACCAATATGGTGAAACTCCATCTCTACTAAAAATACAAAAGTTAGCCAGATGTGGTGGCGTGCATCTGTAGTCCCAGCTACTGTGGAGGCTGAAGCAGAAAAATCGCTTGAAGCTGGGAGGTGGAGGTTGCAGTGAGCTAAGATCACACCACTGCACTCCAGCCTGGGTGACAGAGCAAGACACAGTCAAAAAAAAAAAAAAAAAGATGTGTCCTCTCCTTGTCACTTTCGCTCATTAGTCCTCAAGCAGTCATTA
This sequence comes from Saguinus oedipus, assembly GCA_031835075.1. NCBI lineage: Eukaryota > Metazoa > Chordata > Mammalia > Primates > Cebidae > Saguinus > Saguinus oedipus. The sequence continues at coordinate 204,497,709 of CM063169.1, forward strand.
TTGCACCCACTTTGCAGATGAGAAAACTGAGACACAGTGACAGATGGCCACTTGCCAAGCCCACCCAAAGCCTCATGAGCAGCCCAGGACTACCCCTGTGCCATGTCAGTCCCTCCCTATCTATCTGAGGCTGAGCTGGAGAAGGCTGGGAGGACAGAGAGGAGGGGTGGAGGCCAAAGCCGCCCTCAGGCCCCACCAGGGCCGTGCTGCTGAACTAGAGGGCTGCAGTCCAGCCACCGGGTGCAGGCTGGCTAATTGCCGACATGCAGCACTGCCCTGGACCACGACACAGGCCCCTGACAGACATGATTTATGAGGGCCCTCGGCAAAGCGGAACCCACTCAATTGCCTATTACCTCACTTAGCAGACACCTTGTCACCGCCCGAGAGCCGGGTGTTAAAAATACAAACCAGGCGGCCGGTCAGCCCCGAGCGCGGCCCCTCCACCTGCTCCACGCCAGATAACCAGCCTTCCAGCCAGCCAGCTGATCTCGGCTCAGCGGAATTTGGGAGGAGATGCTGAGAGTGGACTCATGAAGTAGACGTCATCAGGCCTCAGTCTCTGGGTTGAGGAGCAGGACAGCCGGAGCAGGGACGAATATCCAGACCAGTCTATCCACTGGTAGTGCCCACTGCAGAGATAGGGACAGTTGAGGCAAAGCAAGGCACAGTCACTCATCGGGGGCACTGGCAAGGCCAGGACTGGATCCCAGGCATCCCACATCCTCGCCCTCTTTGCTCACCTTTTTGTGGCTCTAAATCTACAAGTGCTTGCTATAAACTGATGTGCAATGTCTAGGCTGCCAGGATTTCCCAGCCCCAGCCTCCAAGCCTGGCATCCTGCACCCTTCCTGGCTGGCCTCATCGCCTTTCAAACAACCCCACAGAAGTCAAGGTTCACGTGGACTCTCCCTCGGAGTTTCCAGGCTGCCAGTTAAACTAGGAACACACGCGACCCCAACTACTAACTCGCAGGACTCATGCACAGTGAAAATGCGGGACCTCCTGTTCAAATACTAAGGACCTCAAGACGGTGACAGGAGAGGATGAAACTAAGCATGGGCCCTTCTGGGCTTGAGGTGCTGCATGAGTGCAGGGCTCCCATGCCCATGACACCGGCCATGAGCACCTACTGGGTGCCTGCACGAAGCTGAGCTTTCACCTCCTTTGCTCATTTAATGTTCACAACAACCTTGGGGAAGACATGGTAGCCCTCCTGCTTCAGAGCTCACATGCGTGTGTGTGTGTCTGTGGTCATGTCTGTGCGTTTCCATCTATATACACCTGTATGTGTCTGAATGCATGTCCACATGTGTGCCTCTGGGTGTGTGTCATGTGTATTTGCCTGAATGTGTCTGTGTGTGCACATGTCTGAGTGTGTATACGTGTGCATGTGTCCGTGTCTGTGGGTGTACCTGTGCGTGTGGCCGTGCGTGTGGGTGTGTGTACCTGTGCGTGTGGCCATGCGTGTGGGCGTGTGTACCTGTGCATGTGTCCATAACTGTGGGTATATGTACCTGTGCGTGTGTCCATGAGTGTGGGTGTGTGTACCTGTGCGTGTGTCCATGAGTGTGGGTGTGTGTACCTGTGCGTGTGGCCATGTGTGTGGGTGTGTGTACCTGTGCATGTGGCCATAACTGTGGGTATATGTACCTGTGTGTGTGTCCGTGCGTGTGGGTGTATGTACCTGTGCATGTGTCCATGCGTGTGTGTGTGCCTGTGCATGTGTCCATGAGTGTGAATGTGTGTACCTGTGCATGTGTCCATAACTGTGGGTATATGTACCTGTGCGTGTGTCCATGAGTGTGAATGTGTGTACCTGTGCATGTGTCCATAACTGTGGGTATATGTACCTGTGCGTGTGTCCATGCGTGTGAATGTGTGTACCTGTGCATGTGTCCATAACTGTGGGTATATGTACCTGTGCATGTGTCCATGAGTGTGAATGTGTGTACCTGTGCATGTGTCCATAACTGTGGGTATATGTACCTGTGCGTGTGTCCATGAGTGTGAATGTGTGTACCTGTGCATGTGTCCATAACTGTGGGTATATGTACCTGTGCGTGTGTCCATGAGTGTGGGTGTGTGTACCTGTGCGTGTGTCCATGAGTATGTATATGTGTACCTGTGTGGGTGTCCATGCGTGTGGGTGTGTGTGCCTGTGCGTGTGTCCATGAGTATGTATGTGTGTACCTGTGTGGGTGTCCATGCATGTGGGTGTGTGTGCCTGTGCGTGTGTCCATGAGTATGTATATGTGTACCTGTGTGGGTGTCCATGCGTGTGGGTGTGTGTGCCTGTGCGTGTGTCCATGAGTATGTATGTGTGTACCTGTGTGGGTGTCCATGCGTGTGGGTGTGTGTGCCTGTGCGTGTGTCCATGAGTGTGAATGTGTGTACCTGTGCATGTGTCCATAACTGTGGGTATATGTACCTGTGCGTATGTCCTTGTCTGGGTGTTTCTTTTTGGGAATATATGTGTGTTTCCTGAAAGAAGTTTTAAACAGCCGAAGAGAAGATCAGATTAAAAGCAGTTGGCACACTGGATGAAGCCTAACTCTAAGAGATGGGATCCATTCCCCTGCCAGGTCCTATGTGGGTCCACATGGGATCATCAGCCGGGTCTGAGGGAACTCCCTGGGTGGGGCTCCGTGGATCTTTTGGGCAAGCACCAGGCTCTGCAGGCCTCTTTGTCAGCACAGCCGAGTGAGGAGCAGTTTCACCCACTCCCTCACTTACTCAGCTACTCATTGGGCACTCTGTTCCCACGGACAGGAGCCAGACCCGCCCATGCCCTCTGGGAGCTCACAGCCTAGTAAGCAATTCAGGTGGCACAGTGAGTTGTAGGGATCTAGAGGAGGCCACCAACCCAGCCAAGGGACAATCAGGCAGGCTTCCTGGAAGAGGCAATGTCTCAGCTGAGACTTGGAAAGGAAGTGGGAGTGAGACCAAGAAGACGGACAGACAGAGGAGCAGACCAAGCAAAGGCCTGGGGGTAGGACAAACCCAATCATCTGGCCCATGGAAGTTTCTCCTGTCCTCCTGCCGCTGCACCCTCGCCAGCTCCCTCTCTCTCCCATCCCTCCTTTAGGTTCTGATTTCAACTTCCCTTCCTCCAGGAAGCCTTCCCTGATTGTGAATGAGTATACACATACACACACGGTGAGTGCATTTACCTGATCTTTGTCTTCAGGCATGTACCAGAGTATAACTAAGCTCAAAAGTCATCGTCATCTTCTCTGCATGGGGCACTTCTGTCCATATCCCAATGCCAAGAACAGTACCTACTGGCTCATAGTAGGTATTCAACACATGTTTGTTGATTGAATAAATGTGAGAGAAGACATGAAGGGTTGTGTGCACCTGTTGGAATGAAAGAGCTGCAGGGGCTTGAGATTTTAGGGCAGGAGTGCCTGGCACCCTCCATGTAGGGGCTGTGACCAATCCAGACACCACCGTGGTCAGAGGCACAAAGGCACAGAGGCCCTGAGGCAAATCCTGCCTCTGTCTGGTCCCAGCTCTGTGACCTTAAGAGACTCTTAGCCTCTCTAGGCCTCAGTTGCCTCATCTGTAAACTGGGTTCTCAAGAGGTTTAAATGAGGTTATATAGGAAGTGCAATTACAAGAGTGCCCACCATGTTCAAGCTGCTCAATCAGCATGACTGGCGTGTTATTCTTTTTCTCCACCTCCCCTGCATTCAGCCCTAGGCCAGGCACTCATGGGCTGTCAATCAATGGAGATACTACCATCATCATCAGCATCATCATCACCGTCACTGAGAAAGACGGGTCAGGCCGTGAGATCGAGTCACCTGATGATAATCATAACCCCTGACAGTCACATAGGCCTGAGAAGTTATCAAGAGCTTTTCCCGGGTGCTGCTCCTCCAGGTTTCAAGGGCAAGTGGGGGCCCGGCCTGGAACCCTCCGTCTTCAGCCTCCCTTTGGAGCTTCACAGAGTAGGCCCATCCTCTCCTTCTCCGCCCCTCACTACCGAACTCTGGGAGAGACGGACAGCGAGGCACTGGGAGAGTCAGTGCAGCCTCAGGCCAGAGAGTGGGAAAGCGGAGAAGTGGTCTCCAGTCCCGGGCAACGGGCCAGCATTTCCAGGCCTGGCAGGAACTGTCAGAGGCCCTGCTCTGGCAACACATCTGCACCCTCCATGCCTCACCCACCTCGAGGATCCTCACCCTGGGTCCCCCAGCCATACTGAGATTTAGAATCAACATCTCTAAAAAGCACAGCTGAGGCTTTTTTAACAAGGTCATGCATTCATTCAATAAACACTTCTGGCTCAGGTGCTGGAGGAGCAGAAATTTGGTTGGTACGACCTCTGCCTCAAGGAGCTCCCACTTGAAGCAGGAAGAAAAGTGGTGTCTTAGGCGAGAACATGGGGCTTTGGGAAAGCAGTCAGGGCAACCACAGCCCTGAAGCAAAGATGGAGAGGAGGAGGAATGAGTGAGGGCGGGGGAGTTTCAGGTAAAAGGAACAGCATGTGCAAAGCCTTGGGGGCTGGAGAAAATGGAGAGAACTTGAAGAAATTCGGCAGGACTGGAGGAAAGACAAAGGTGGGGGAGGCAGCATGTGGCAAGAGAGGGGTATCTGCTTCCGAGACTTCCCTTCATTGGAAGGCAAAGCCAGGGAGAGATTTGGTCTTATGGGTACTTCATTCATCTGCTTGGTCATTCAACAGTTACTGATAACATTCTGAGTCAGGCATTAGGTGGGTCCTGGGGAGAGGAGACAAACAAGGGAAAGGCATGAGATGGGTGAGGAAGTAGGGGATGTGGGGCACAGCAGATAGGGAAGGCATCAGGGAAGACTGCCTGGAGGAGGAGGCTCCAAGCAACCTGAAAAATGCCTCCTCCTGCCTCTAAACTGAGCTCAGGTATCCAGAGGGAATATCAGCCCCAAAGCTCTCACCCCTATCAGCGGTAAGGAAGATCCAAAATTCTCCAAGGAGCTGGTTATCCACTAATTCATTAATGTGTCCATTCATTCATTTATTCATTCATCATTTCACCCAGCATTTCCTCAGACAGAAGACCCAGCCCTGCCCTGAGAGGCTCCCAGTGCCACTGGAAGGGAGGCAGAGGTATGAACGTGCAAGCATAAGTCAATATCAAGGGCAGTGGAACATGGACATCCAACACTAGCTGTCAGCACAACCCCCTGGGAGCTTTGTAAAAAACAGACTCCCTGGGCCCCATGGCGAGCCGCTGACTCTACCTCACGGAGTCAGGCCAGGGAATCTGCATCTTAAAATTCCTTGGGGATTGGAGATGGCTCAGCCTGGCACTTGCCAGACGACAGTCATTTCAGAATCCATCTGTGCCAGGAGCACCAAGTCCCCAAAGGGACTGGTAGAATCAGGTGGCAGCTGGGGACAGGGCCTCTGCTGACCTCAGGTCTTATTTTAGCCTCTGGCAGGTCCCCAGGAGGCCCCATGGGAGGGGGCTGAGGATTTTACAAGAGGGATTTGCAGGGGTGTTTTCAGTCTGGATGGAGGATCAGCCTGGCCATAGCCAGTCCCGCAGGTGTGGAAACCAGGCACTGAAGTCTAATAGTACCCGCCCTGTACAAGCTGCCTCCCCGGGTCCTAGGGCAAAGACTCACTGTCAAGAGATGAGCAGAGAGACATGTGTAGACCTCTGAGCAGACCTGGCATCTGGCAGCTTGAAACCGCTCAAGACTGTGTTTGCAAAAGATGGGTGAGGGAGGCTGGGGGTATCATCTCCATTTTACAGATGCAGAAACTGAGGCTTGGAGAGGCCAAGGCCACTGCCATACCCTGACTCAACCCAAGTCCTTGTGGTAGTGAACTAGATCTTTGCTCAAAAGGCAGCCCCAGTGCCTAACGGAAGCCATTCCAAGCCATTGATTAATAAATAATGTGAACACTTGATGTTGGCAACAAGCCAACACTTACAGATGCTGGGCTGTGCCAAGCACCATTCTAAGCACTGGGCATATTTTACCACTAACTCCTTTTCATCCTCCAAACACCTACAGAGCAGGCGCTAATAGTATGCCCATTTGACAGATGAAATGAAGCTGCCACCCAGCTTAGGAGTTGGGCGGAAAGATCCTTGGAGCCCCGAGTGCCCAGTGCGCCTTTCCCTCCTCGGGCCACCTCCCCGAGCCCTCCCAGCCCTCGTGCTTATTCTGATAACCCCCGCAAAGCCAGGGTCAGTAAGGGGATTAACAAGGTGGATGGCAGCCCCCAGGCTCGGTTTGCACCTGCCACTTAGAGGCAGAAGGCAGTCTGGGGTCAATGGGCAAAGCCAGGCACGAAGTCCAAAGCATGGGTTTGAATCCCAGCTCCGCTCTGGCTTTTCTGAGCCTCGGTTTCCTCTGCTGAGAAATGGAAGCACCTATTCCCACCCCAGCTACCATTCAGCATGGTGGGTGGGGCCAAGAGAGCAGAAATTCTCTTCTCCACCTGCAGATGAGGAGGCTGAGGCCCAGAGGGGCTGGCAGATGCCCAAGGCCCCCTGGCTGGACCAGGAGCAAATGAATGCTTGTAAATCACATGCCCCTGTCAGAATAACAATGAAGGGGGAGCCAAGAAACAATGAGGGACCAGTTGGCTCTGCCCGAGGGGGGCAGTAGGCCCAGGTCTGTCTGACTCCTGTGCTGACCTGACCATTCTCAGCAACGGAAGTGGGGGAAGGCACAGGCACTGGGGTTTCATCCAGTCTCCTGCTAACCAGCTGGGTGACCTTGGACTAATTACTAAACCTCTCTGAACCTCTATTTTCTCAGCCTCAAAATGGGGATGATCACAGTAAGGCGGTTACGAGAATCCAGGAAGGCAGGAGGTGTGGAGATGCCTTTTTCCAGATGGGGAACTCAGGGTCCAGGGAGGTGAAGGGACTTGACCAAGTTCACAAGGCACCCCCGCAGCTGAGCAGAAGTGCGTCTGGGGCTTCTCCTCAACCCACGAGCCTGAGGAGGAGGCGAGGCGGGGAGGTGGGATCCGGAAAGGGTTGCCTGCAGCATGGGCACTGCAAACACAGGACTGGCACTTGCAGGGATGGCGTTCCAGGTGGAGGAGCCAGCCTAGGCAAAGGCCAGGGGCTGGACGGACTGAGAATGTGCAGAGGGAGCGTGGCGTTTGGATGGCTAGAGAGAAGGGGGCGTGAACGTCTGCAAGTAGGTGTGTGAAAGGTGGCTCTTCCATCAGTGTGTGTGCGTGTGTGCTTACACACGTGCATGAGTGTGAGTGGGATTTCTTGGTCGCAGATTCCCCCATTAATGCCCTGGTGTTTGTTCAGTTCTGCTCCCCCGTTGGCCCTGCTGCCTCTCCGCACCCCGTTTGCCAGTCGGCTCCCCCTCCCTCTCCCGAGGGCTCCATGGGTCATTAAAACCGAAACAAGCCCCTGCTCTGATGGCTAAACCAGATGCCCAGGCCCCATCCTGCCTGGGCCCCATCTCAGGGTCAGAATGAGCTCCCTTGGAGCTGCTGGGGAGGCCCCGCCCGGCTGCATCAGCCCGTGGGGGGCCTGGGGTCCCAAGAGGGACAGGGCCAGACTAGGGGAAACTCAATCCCTGACACATGGAGATCATTTGCAGAAGGAACAAAATCCGTGACCAACTCCAAACGGATGCAGAGGGGAGGGGAGCAGGGCTGGGCAAGGGGTTCTCAGGGCCAGGGGGAGATGGGGGCTGAGGCGAAACCTGGGCTAGCCCAGACCAAGCTCTGAGGCTGTCTCAGCCACTCTCTCTGGGAGCTGCTAGCAAGGCTCCCATCCTCCCTGGGCCCCTGTGTTTTCCTTTTGAATATGGTGAGGACTGAAAGAGAAGATTCAGAGCAAACATCTGAGTGTGTGCCCAGCAAACAGCCTGAAGCAAACAGATTGATACATAGATGAGAAACTGAGGCTCAGAGAGGTTGTGCAACTCACCAAAGGCACACAGCAAGTCAGCCTAGGAGTGGGTGTCAAATCTCCCAAAAGGGAAAATGTCCACAGGGAAGGGACTTGGGCAGCCAGTCATGATTTTCAAAATCAGACACACCGTGGCCTTCATCTCCAGTCAGGTGACTTTCCCTTCTAACCGTTTTACTGAGGGCCTCAGGACCCCGACCCATGAACTCCACTCATTTGGGGTTTTTTTCTTTTGAGACAAGGTCTGGCTCTATCACCCAGGCTGGAGTGCAGTGGCTCTATCTCAGCTCACTGCAACCTCCACCTCCCAGGCTCAAGTGAGCTTCCTGCCTCTGCCTCCCAAGTAGCTGGGACTATAGGTGTGTGCTACCACACCTGGCTAATTTTTGTAATTTTTTGCACAGATGGGATTTCATCATGTTGCCCCTGCTCATCTCAAACTCATGAGCTCAAGCGATGGGATTACAGGCTTGAGTCACAATGCCCAGCCCTGGTTTTTAAATATAGCTCGTTGAGATATAATTCATGTACCATACAACTCGCCCATTTCAATACAATGCATTAAATCCATTTCAATGCATTATACAATGAACAACTCAGTGGCATTAAGTACATTCATAATATCATACAACCATCACCACTATCTCTCTCTTTTTTTTTTTTTTTAGACGGAGTCTCTCTCTGTCACCCAGGCTGGAGTGCAGTGGTGGCATGACCTCAGCTCACTGCAACCTCTGCCTCCCAAGCTCAAGTGATATTCCCATCTCAGCTTCCCAAGTAGCTGGGACTACAGGCACACACCACCATACCCAGCTAATTTTTGCATTTTTTTTTTTTTTTTTAAGAAACAGGGTTTTGCCACATTGCCCAGGCTGGTCTCGAACTCCTGGGTTCGTGTGATCCACCTACTCCGCCTCCCAAAGCACTGGGATTACAGGCATAAGCCACCATGCCCGGCCAGAACTATCTATTTTTAAAACTTTTTTATCCCCCCAAAAAGAAACTCTGTACCTGTTAAGCAGTAACTGTCCTATTTCTCCCTGCCCTCTGTCCCTATTAACCGCTTTCTGTCTCTGTGAATTTGCCTATTGTAGACATTTCACACGAGTAGAGTCAGGCATATTTGTCCTTCTGTGTCTGCCTTATTTCACTTGGCCTAATGTTGTCAAGGCACATGCGTGTTGTAGCATGTATCAGACCTTCATTCCTTTATATGGCTGAACAAGATTCCATTGTATGGATAGCCCACATTTTGTTTATCTATTTATCAGCAGATAGACACCTGGGCTGTTTCCAGGGCTTGCCCACTATGAAGAATGCTGCTGTGAGCATGGGTGTACAAGTACCTGTGCAATTCCTTTGGGCATATTCCCAGGAGTGGTACTGCTGGGTCATATGGCAACTCTATGTTTAGCTTTTAAAGGAACCGCCAAAAAGCGGCTACGCCAAGAGTCCAAGGCCCGCTGGCTCAAAGCCCAGCCTGTCTGAAGGTTCAGGGGCTGCCGCCTGACCTAGCCCTGATCACCTCTTGCCTGGACCTTTGCAGTACACTCCTGGCTAGCCCCTGCCTCTGCCTCAGCCCCCTCTGATGGCTCCTCACAGGCAGATCATCTGCAGCTCTTCAAAGCCATGCACGGCTCCCCATTGCTCCCAGGATAAAATCCTCAGGCACTGTGCCCTCCATGATGCCCCTCCTGTCCCTTCCAAGACCCCACAGCCATCTCTGCCCAAGCCCCCAACACTTACCACGTGGGCCAAGCCACGTACAGACTCCCTGTATTGGGGGGCTCCTTGAGGCTAGAGACCATGTCTAATTTATGTCTCCTCATGGTCTGGAATAGAAAAGGTCCTTGGTAAATAAGGGTGTTGCATAGATGAAGAAACCGGGGCTCAGGGAGGAAATTGACCTGGCTGAGCACCCGGAGCTGGGAAGTGGAGGACCTGATTCAATAGGCGGCAGGTGTCAAGTAGGTGTCGAAAATTATTAAGCACTGATTCTCTTCCCACCTCTTATCCTGGGGAGTTGAAACGCCCCTGGGTCCAGCCCAAGCCCTACTTCTAACTCACTGTGTGACCTCAAGCAAGTCACTTGTGTGACCTCAAGCAAGCCCTCTCTGGGCCTCAGTTTCCAATCTGTGATCAGGAGGAGCACGTCCCCATCGTCTCTGTGGGCTAGAATTTGAGGCCTCTCTGGCCACGCCACCACCACCCCCAGCAGATTCCTCAGGGCTCAGCTGGACCCCTCAGCCAGCCCCTCCTGCCCACAGGTAATTAGAGGAACACAGCAGGGGTCGAGGGCAGGGGGAAGCCCCAGCAGGCGGCTCCTTCCTCTGAACGGCCCCTCAACCCTGCCTGCACAGCTCCTGCTGCGGAAACAAAAGGCCTGTGGACGTTCAAAGCAAGGCAGCGGGCGGGAGGCCAGCGTGGGCGGCCGCAGAGATGGCCACAGGGCTCGTGGCGGGGATGACCGACGACTGGAAGCTGTCCCCATCCATCAGTCAGCGGTGACAGCTCCCGGGGACCTGCGGCCCCCCTCAGCCCTGCCAGCTGACCGTCCCGGCTGCAGCAGGCCTCCCTCGCCCGCCTGGTGGTTCCAGCCTGATGACCTGAATAATGGATCCGCCTTGAGCGTCCAGTCACAGTGACAGACACATCTCTGATCCACGCTTCTCACTTCCCTCACAACACATTACCCCCTCAGCCACATCCCTGGCCACCGGCCCCCAATGTGGAGAGAGAGATGTGGCACATGTCACCCTCATTCTGATGGAGCCATGGATACCAAGCCAGCGTGGCCAGAGTCACCGTGGCCTGGGGAGTCCGGGACATTACAAGAGCTTGACCTGATCTGCTACCAACTCGCTGGGTGATCCTGGGCAAGTCCTGGTGCCTCTCTGGGCCTCAGTTTCCCCTCTTGTGAAATGAAGGTGTCATCGCCAAACTGATGTGTGAGCTCTGTGATGCTCAGGTCCCCAGGAAGACATGGAGAGGCAGCGGTGAGATGGAGCCGGGCAGACCTGGTTCCAAATCCAGCCTCTGCTTTCCCTTGTTGTGTACCCTGGGCAATTACTTAAAGCCTCTGAGAGCAACCCCCCACCCCACTTCCTCCTCTTCCTCCTTGGTGTATAATGAAAACCATCCCCCGACTTCAGGGGATCATTGTGAGGTGAAATAAGCTTATATCTGCAAAGCGCTCAGCCCAGAGCCTTGCATGGTATAAGCACTCTGTCGAAGCATCACTCACTGACCTTCCACAATAGGCTGTGCAGCGCTAGGCACTATGGTTATAGACATAAATGAGATCAAGAAACTGACATGAAGTGGGACACAGTGGCTCACGCCTGTAATCCCGTACTGTGGGAGGCTGAGGGGGGTGGACCACTTGAGCCTCGGAGCAGAAGACCAGCCTGGGCAACAGGGTGAAACCCAGTCTCCACAAAAAATCAGAAAATTGGCTGGGCTTGGTGGTGCGTGCCTGCAGTTCCAGCTACTCGGGAGGCTGAGATGGGAGGATCGTTTGAGCCCAGGGAGGTTGAGGCTGCAGTGAGCTGTGATCATACCATTGCGCTGGGAGACAGAACAAGACCCTATCTCAAAAAAGAAAAGAAAAGAAATTGCCCCAATAGAACCCACAGACATTGAACCATCAGCTAAATGACTAAGCAGTTACACATCATGAATGCTGGGAAGGAAAAAGAGGAAAGGATCCAGGAAGTGTCTGAGAGGCAGCATTGGAGATGACACTGGAAAAGCATTCTGGACAGAGGGAACAGCCGGTGTGAACGCTTAGAGGCAGGACCATGCTGAGGGTGTTGAAGGGACATAATGAGGCCACTTTGATGGAGCAGAACTACGGAGAGAGAGAGACCAGGCAGTGAAGTGTCTACACCAGAGGGTCCAGCTTTGCATTCCAGCTGTCCCTTCCAGCCGAGTGGCCTTAGGGAACCTGCTTAACCTCCCCGTTCTCCGGGCCTGTGTCTGCTACATGAGAACAATCCTGGAGTTTGCCTTTTCACACATGAGGATGGAAAGGAGGTGGCGGGCTACTGTGACTGCAGTGATCCCACATGAAGGAAGCCCTCAGTCCCCAGGAGCTATTTCTTTTCATCGTCGTCTTTGTCATTGTACATCATGTTGGGCAATTTGACAGATATTGTTGGCTGGCTGTCGCCAGGTGCTTTTCTTTTAGAAAACACTGGAGTCCAGGAGTGTTGACTGGTACAAGAAAGTTCCTACAGCTTGGGTGGTAAGAGAAAAAAAAATTGGAAACAATCTAAGTGTCCGTCACCAGAAAGATGACTCAATGAGCAGTGACATATTCACACTGCGGAATCGTCTAGCGCGGTGACAGCGTGTCAACTGGAGCATCACGTATCAACAAGGATCAGTCTCAAAATAGGACGTCGAGCCAAGAAAGCAATCACAGAATATACATATGGGATGCTCGCATTTATAGAAAGTCTCACAACATGCCAAGCCACACCGTATACCTTTTATGGATACACGCGTAGGTAGTGGCCAAGCACAGGCCAGGCGTGGAAAGGATATAAAGTGGTTCAGGATCTTAGTTCACTGGGGAACTGACTACCCAGTGCTCTCTTTTGCTGTCTCTGTCTTATTTTGTCTGTGCATGTGTGAACATAAATTTATTTTTTTCCAGTAAAGTGTGTTTTGTATTTCTTATAATTATTATTCTTTAGTAGACTCTAAGTTCTGGGATTCATGTGCAGAACGTGCAGGTTTGTTACAAAGGTATACATGTGCCATGGTGGTTTGCTGTACCCACCAACCCGTCATCTACATTATGCACTTGTCCTAATGCTCTCCCTCCCCTAGCCCCTCACCCCCCGACAGGCCTCGGTGTATGATGTTCCCCGCCCTGTGTCCATGTGTTCTCATTGTTCAACTCCCACTTATGAGTGAGAACATGCAGTGGTTGGTTTTCTGTTCTTGTGTCAGTTGAGAATGATGGTTTCCAGCTTCATCCATGTCCCTGCAAAGGACATGAACTCTTCCTTTTTATGGCTGTATAGTATTCCATGGTGTATGTGCCACATTTTCTTTATCTAGTCTATCATTGATGGATATTTGGGTTGGTTCCAAGTCTTTGCTGTTGTGAACAGTGCACAGTAAACATACGTGTGCATGTGTCTTCATAGTAGAATGATTTATAATCCTTTGGGTATATACCCAGTAATGGGATTGCTGGGTCAGATGGTATTTCTGGTTCTAGATCCTTGAGGAATCACCACACTGTCTTCCACAATGGTTGAACTAATTTACACTCCCACTAACAGTGTAAAAGCGTTCCTATTTCTCCACATCCTCTCCAGCATCTGTTGTTTCCTGACTGTAATGATTGCCACTCTGTCTGCCTTATTTTTATTGTCATTCCGGCATACTATATATTTTAGCCTACTCTGTTTATCCTTCATCCATCTTCTGCTCGAGTGTAAGCTCCACGAGGTCAGGGCTGAGATTTTGCCTGATTCATCCTGTGCTGTATCTCTAGTGCCTAAAACTGTGCCTGGAACACAGTTCCAGAAATAAGGACTGAGTGGATGGATGGAAGGAGGGCGAGGAGGGAGTGCGCACTGCAGAGAGAAACTCAAGCCCTTCCTTATACAAAAGAACACACAGAGGGCCCCAGATCAAACCAGAGGGCTGGGCTGAGGGACAGGAGAAAGGTCACCCCTCCCTCACCTCTGTCCCCAAGGGCCCCACTGCCCCACCCCAGGTCGTGGGCTCCCACGCCCCCAACCCCCTGCCTGGAGTGGGAGGGGGAGTGTCTGCTGCAAGGACAACCCTTGCTCCCATCTCACTGGGAAAGAAGACAGGAGCTGAGGTCCACCCCAGAGCATGCCAAGGCCGCCTATCTGATATACAAGAGATTTTTCACCTCCAAGTCGGGATGGCCAAAGAAAAACAAATGCAGCAAGACCATGCCCAGCACGACTGCTCTTTCTGGCCTCAAACTCCCAGGCTTAAGCAATACTCCCAGAGTAGCTGGGACTACAGGCATGCACCCATTGTCCTAATTTTTTTTTTTTTTTTTTTTTTTAAATGGAGTCTTGCTCTGTCACCAGGCTGGAGTGCAGTGGCGCAATCTCAGCTCACTGCAACCTCTGCCTCCTGCATTCAGGCGATTCTCCTTGCCTCAGCCTCCTAAGTAGCTGGGACTGTAGGCGCACGCCACCATGCCCAGCTAATTTTTGTATTTTTAGTAGAGACCGGGTTTCACCATGTTAGCCAGGATGGTCTCGATCTCTTGACATCATGTTCCACCCAAATCAGCCTCCCAAAGTACTGAGATTACAGGCATGAGCCACTGCACCCAACCTGTCCTCAATTTTTTTGAGATGGAGTCTTACTCTGTCACCCAGGTTGGAGTGCAGTGGCACGATCTCGGCTCACTAAAACCTCTCCCTCCTGGGTTTAAGCACCCGCTACCACACCCAGCTAATTTTTGTATTTTTAGTGGAGATGGGGTTTCACCATGTCAGCAGGCTGGTCTCAAACTTGAACTCCTAACCTCAGGTGATCCGCCCGCCTTAGTCTCCCAAAGTGCTAAGATTACAGGCGTGAGCCACCACGCCCAGCTCACTGAGCTCATTTTTGAAGACATTTTCCATTGGCGGACACTGACACTGATTTCTCGTAATTTTTGGCAATATAAAGCTTCCTTTTAAAACCGTATTTGTGTGTTTTAAAGTGAGTCTACTTAAAGAAAAACAGGAAATAAAGAATGCAGGTAGTACTTAGTTATGCCAAAAAATCTGTGGCACTCACCTCCCACCTGTCTCATCGGTTCATTACATGTGGGTCCCAGGCCCTGCCTCCTCCCTGGGGCAAAGTCCAGAGGGCAGGAATTTGTGCCTGCTTAGTTCAGGGTTTATCCCCAGCAGCCTAAAGCAGTGCCTGGCACAGAGCATGTGCTTTACAGCAGCAAAGAGTGGTTAAATGAAGGGGGCAGTGATCTAGGAATGGGGTACTGAAAACGTGCAGCGCCAGCTCCAAGTCTGTGATTCTGCGCTCCCGCTCTCCAGACAGCCTACTGTTTTCCAAGATTCAAGAAGCCTTAATTTTAGAGTTCTAGAGAGCTTAGATCTCAGAATTCCTGATGCTGCAGTCCTCCGATTCCATTCTTGTCTGTTCCTGAGGCCCTCTGCAGCTCAGATACCATATAGGGACACTCTAGGATTCTAAGAATGTGGTATAATGATGTTGTTTTCTGGGAAGCCAGGACCAGCCAAGACTGCAGAAGCAGGTCCTCCATCTAGTGCTGAGCAAACAAGGAGAGGGAGGAACAGGGGGAGAAGCAAGAAGAGGAGGGAAAGGAAAAGGAGCAAAGGAAGAGGAGGAGCAGGAGGCAGTGAGATGAATAGGAGAAAAAGAGAAAAAAGCGTGAGAGTTGGGAGAGAAAGAGAAGTGAACTGAAGAGAAGGGAATGAAAGGGAAAGGGAGAGATCATGGGAATGAGGGGGGAGAGAAGAAAAAAAAGAGAGGTGGGGAGATCTCCAGAGAAAAGAGAGAAGTGCCCACATTTACATGGACATCCTGGTCCCTCATGAGTTTCTCCCCTGTCCTTCACACGGCAAGGGAACAGGCTGTCCAATGCCCACCTCCTCCCTTGGGTTGTGGATCACCTGGGCAGCAGCTCCTCTCCTCCTTCCACAGAGTGGTTTCACGTGACTGAGCCCTCTAGGGAGCAACTTGCTGGAGGAAGAGGAGGTGGAAGCTGAAAGAGTACAAAGCTAAAAGAGCTCAATAAAAGATGGATGGATGGATGGATGGATAAATGGATAGATAGGTGTATGGGTGAGTGTATGGATGAGTGGATGGATGGATGGGTGAATAAGTGGGTGGATGGATAGATGGATGGACAAATGAATGAAAGGAAGGATGGATAGGTGGGTGGGTAGGTGAAAGAATGGATGCATAGGTTAATGAATGGATAGATGGATGATAGATAAGTGGATAGATTGAATGGAGAGATGAATGGATGAATGGATGGATAGATGGGTGGGTGGGTGGATGGATGGGTATAGAGATTAGTAGTTGAATAGATGGATAACTGAGAGGGTAGGATGGATGGATGGATGGATGATGATAGATAAGTGGATAGATTGATGGATGGATGAATGGATAGATGGGCGGGTGGGTAGGTGGATGGATGAATGGATAGAGATTAGTCGTTGAATAGGTGGATGAGTGAGAGGGATGGATAGATGGATGGACGGATGGTAAAAGGAAAGAGGGAGTATAGTTTACAGGGATTGAAGGGCCACAGCGTCAGGAACCAGGTGCATGTCAAACAGCCCATCCTAGTGAAGTATCCCTCTCCACTCCTCCCAAATCATTCCAACCATCCTCTACCTTCTTCATCCAATCCTGTCCCAGACATGTCCCTATAACTTAATATCAAGAATAATGACTGCAGGAAAAAAATAATAGGAAGGTAAGAACAAAGCTTCAAATATGAGAAGCCTACCAGACAAGAAACAAGCAGTCCTAAGAACATGAAGATGGGCCAGAAGTGGGAACCTAGCCATGCTTGGCACGGTTAAGGAACACAAATTCGAGCAGTGGTTGAGGCCTCATCAGTAAGGAGAAGAGGGAGGCACCCAGGCAGAATGCGAATTCTATCTCAAAAGGCCCAGGTTTTAAACAGAGGACTGACAGGGCCATTCACACTTTGCCAAGATCACCTGGTGAAGGAGGTGGTGGGAAAGAGAGAAGAAGAAAGGAGGGTCACAGAGAGGTGGCCACGGGCATCCAGGTGAGACACGGTGGGGAGGGTGGATTTGGGCTATATTTTGGAGGGAGAGTTTTCAGGTCTTGGAAATGGGTGGGTTGCGGGGATGAACCAATGTGGGAAAGCAAGCATGGCTCCCAGGTTTCTGAATTGAGGTTTTCAGATGTGGGAGGAACATATATATTGAGTTATGGAAGGCTGGTTGAGGTTTCAGGCATTGAGATCAAAAATTTTTTGATTATTTATTTATATAAAAATATTCATGAAACACCTACTATGTGCCACATTCTACTATCCTGCAGTGCTGGACTCACAAAGAATGTACCAACTTCCCCACCTCCCAGCCACCCAGCACAGCATGTACCCGACCAAGTTACCCACCAGCTCACCAAATCCCCCAGGAGTGACAGGACCAAGTGTTGAGGGTGTCAGGTTCTCGCCCCTCCCGAGAGAAGCTGGCCCAATGGCTGCAACGTCCAGCCTCCCGGGGGGGAGCAGGCAGCCTCCTTGAGTGGCCATGTGCCCCCCGAGTGCTAATCCCCCACCCCCTGCCTCCTGGACATGCACACACAGGGCTTGCACAATGGCAGCCCATGTCACCCGCCAGCGTCCATGCCCTCACAGCGGAGAGAAGAGCTACCAGCTGGTCCTCACCGGCTGTGTGACCTTGGGTGGGCCATATTCCAAAAATAATCACCCCAGGAAGGTGTCATCCATTCAACCACTGACTGCTTGGTACCTTCTATGTGCCTGCCAGGCTCCGAGGGAACAAAAGTTACACCCCCTTCAGAGGTCCCCGAGCATCTTACTCCCCTTCCCAGTGACAAATTAATCCACAAAGATTTCCAGAGCCAGGGCTTCTGGGGAAAGTCAAGAGAAGACGTAAGTGAATCACAGATCACAAGCACCCTCCCATCTGTTGAACCCGCATGGTGCCCTCGGGGATAACCAGGGGGGCAGGAACTGAAGCCTCCATGGATAAGAGGGGAAACTGAGGCTCATGGAGCTGAAGGGTCTTGCCCCACGTCATGTAGAGACCCAAGGTTAGTCAGCTCTCAAACCTGCCTCTTATGACTTCCAGTTAAGTATCCTGGCACCAGCTTCATGTGACCAAAAAAAGAGGGAAGTGGCCAGGTGGCACGGAGGTTCTCAAAAAGATAGGAATGATTAAGACATGGGTTATGTCTCACGGGGAGACTAAGGGGGACTTTTAGGGGTCTCTTGGCCCCTCTCTTTCATGTCCTGATCATTTGGATTCTCTTCCTTTAAAAAAAAAAAAAGAAGGCTAGAGAGAGCCCCAGATGCCACGCAGGAGCCAGAGTTGGAAAGATGAATCGTTTAGGGTTACGCAAGGCTTCGCATGTGGCTAAATTTAAAACTGCAATGTGAACCTCAGGACAGAATAAAAACACTCAGGGGGAAGGACTGGGGCCAACACCTCCCCTGGCCTTCTTAGTACACCAGAGGGGAGTGTCTCCCTGGTGGACCCAGGAAGAGGCTCCTGAAGCCATCCTTGAAGATAGCAGGGGAGTTACCAGCCCACCCTGGGCACCTGAGCAGTCCCTACTTCCTGCCTCGGGGGCAGTGTCCCTGATTCCAAGCTGGAAGGAGAGAGAGAAGTCCCTCTTTTTAGTGGGTCTTCAGGCAGATACTAATACTTCCTGCAGAAAGAGCAAGTTATCTTTTCCTATAAACTCGTCCACACAAAGAGTAGTTAATCAAGTGAATGAACACTGATATGAAAGTTCAAGCAAGCACAGATCCACTCCTTACAAGGGTCTCTTGTCTCTGGTCTGACCTACTCATCACACATGTACAGTTCACATGGCGTTCACACTGGTGTATCAAACACAAGTGTAATATATGAGCCTGCTTGTGTAAGATTCCGGACCCAACCTGCCACGTCCACTCAGACATACACATACTTATAGGTACACACACCCACACCCCCACACCATTCTCGCCAGGTCTATCTCTTATAAAGAGTTTACTGTGGGCCAAATGTTGTTCTCGACAGTTTGTATGTGTTATTCATTCAGTTCTTACAACAAGGCTAAGTGCTGTTATCATCCTCATTTTACAGATGACGCTCAGAGACGTGTGAGCTGAAGCTCAGAGAGGTTACATGGTTTTTCTGAAGTCACTGGTAATTAGCAGAGCTGGGATTTGAACCCACAGCAGGCTGGTAGCAGCATTCATGTTCTCAACCACCATGAAGACACAAGGGCCCTTGCACATATATGAACACAAACAGGCACTGAAGCATGTTTTTCCTGCTTGCAGGACACACACACACACACACACACACACACACACAGCAACCAATGTGTGAGAAAAGAAAGAAGGACCCGAGATTGTGCGGATCACAGGGATTCTGTACCACTCACTCATCCAGGAACCTGGAGGAAGTGAGAAATTTAGGAGCATAGTGAGAAGCGGGAGTATACAGACCTGAGGTGAAGCCAGGACCAGGGATTGAAGGGCCACAGCGTCAGGAACCAGGTGCAGAATCACATTTATGTCCTTCCCCCACCTCTAAAGCACCTAGACTTCTTGCCCACCAAGCCCAGGCCTACCCTTCCTGAACCAAGACTCTGCTAGGCAAGGCACATCTCTGCTGATACGGCAGGGCCTAGAGCTCTGGCCCTTTGCCCTGCCAGAGAGCTGTCCCCTCCCACTAATGCACTGCTTTAGGGGACCTGGGACCTGCTCCATAGGCATGGGTGGGGCTTGAGTCCTCCCTGATGGGGAGGCAAATAGGCAGGGGCTGTGGTAAAGTTCTCTAGGACATGAGAGCTTTGCCTCTCCAAAGCCTGCAGAAAGCAGAGGTGAAGGCCTGAGTTTGAGCCTCTCTGTCCCTGATTGTAAAGTGGAGATCACAGTAAAATATGAGCCACAGGGTGGTTGTATGAACAAAATGAGAAAGGAGGGATCCAGGGCTTAAACAGGTGCAAGCTTCTCCCTTGCGTACTCTGTGGATATTCATATTATTACCCAAAAGAATGGAAATCAGCCTATCGAAGAGCTATCTGCACTATCATGTTTACTGCAGCTCTGTTCTCAGTAGCCAAGATCTGGCAGCAACCTGAGTGTCCATCAACAGGTAAATGGATAGAGAAAGGGTGGAACATATGCACGACGAAGTACTATTCGACCGTAAAAAAGAACGAGACTCAGGCATTTGCAGTAACACGGATGGAACTGGAGGCCATCACATTAAGTGACATAAGCCAGGCCCAGAAGGGTAAACTTCGCATGTCTCACTTATTTGTGTGAGTCAAAAACTAAAACAATTGAACCCATGGAGACAGAGAGTAGAAGGATGGTTGCTAGAGGCCGGGAAGGGCAGTTGAGGGGTACGGCGGAGGTGAAAACTGTTCATGGGTACAGAAATGTAGTTAGAAAGAATAAATAACACCTAGTATTTGCTAGCACCACTGGGTGACTACAGTCAGTAACAATTGAATTGTACATTTTAAAACAACTAAAGGGGTATAATTGGGCTGTTTGTAACATAAAGAATAAATGCTTGAGGGGATGGATGCCCCATTTACCCTGATGTGATTATTGGGTATTGCATGTCTGTATCAAAATAGCTAACATACTCCATAAGTATATATACCTACTATGTTCCCACAGAAATCTAAAACATATTCATATCATCATCATCATCATCATTACTCTACCTTGGCTTTTGTTGAAATTCGCTAAACACAGAAGTAAGAGGGGGAAACTGAAGGGCACCAGCCTTTGGAGATGGAGTTCCAGCACCTTGGGGAAACTGAGGCCCAGGGAGGGAAAGGGACAGGGCAGAGCCAGGGTGGACACTACTGGTCCCACAGAAGAGGGTGTGTCAAGCAGTGCCACCAGCTCAGACCTGGCAGTCCCTTTGCCAACTGAGGTTGCAGCAGGAATGAACAGGGCAGCAGGCGCTGAGGGACCACTGCGTGCCAGGCAATGTCCACACAGCCTCCTGGGGGTTCTCCGAGCCCTCCGAGCCCCCATGGCACTCTCACCACAGGCCACCGGTGTGAGAGTGCCATGTC
Organism: Saguinus oedipus; assembly: GCA_031835075.1. Classification (NCBI taxonomy): domain Eukaryota; kingdom Metazoa; phylum Chordata; class Mammalia; order Primates; family Cebidae; genus Saguinus; species Saguinus oedipus. The sequence continues at coordinate 204,518,396 of CM063169.1, forward strand.
CCAGATGGGGAAACAGAGGCATGAGCCTCCCAGTCACCTGCCTGAGATCCCAAAGCCAAGTAAATGACAAGGCTGGGACTTAAGCCAGTTCTGACAATTCCAAGATCCTCTGCTCCAGCCAGCCCCGAGGCCCCCTCCCTCTGTTGCCTGCTTCCCCAGGGTCCAAACTCCAGGCAGTGGCATTTTCTTCCCTTCCTGTTGCCCAGATGGTGCCTGTCTCTTTGTCTTGAGGGTTTTTTCCCCTTTCCTCTTCTTTTTCTCACTTGCTTTCTTTCTTTTCTCCCACCCCCCCCCATATTTGAAGGGTGACGGAGCAACTCCCTGGATGGCATGGGAAAACAAAAGGGACTGCTGTCCGCCAGCCCAATGGCAGCTGTGCCACCCAGAGCTGGGGGATATGGAAATGAGCTGGTGTGGACGCAAATGAGGCTTCTGGGTGATTTGCACAGAACTGGCCTGGACGGGGCCAAGATGGAGCAGGTGCAGAAGGCTATCAGGAATTTTCCCAACCTTCCCCCAGGTACCTGGTTTCTCCAGGCCAGACTTCCCTTGAGAAGGCCTCCCTAAAAGGTCTGGCCTCTGCAGCAAGAAATATCTGGGCAGCTGTTGGGGTTTCATCATTTCTATCTGTGTACGCAAAATTAATTTTCGTGTGTTACCTCCTTGTGCAAACAGATGGCTAGTTGGAATTCTTTTAAACCAAATTTGGAGGGTTGGTTTGGGATAGTGTAACTTAACAAGGTTTTCCTGTGTGACAATTGAGTAAGAGAGAACACTTCCATGAGGTGCCACAGTGGAAAACTCACAGAGGAATCCCACTGATCCCCGGGCTGAATCCCAAGAGCAGGCTTTGGTGTGCTCTGGGTAATGCTTTAGCACAGAGCACAGTGTGAGGGTGAGGGCCGCAGTGACTCTCCCCAGAGTGCATGGGTAGAATGGAGGGTGGTGGGTAGGATGAAGGGTGTAGTAGAAGAACAGCTGGATGAGGGGAGGCAGGGAGGATTAACCAGTGGGTGGATAGATGGATGAAAGCACTGAAGCACAGAAGGACGGAATGGAGGAAGAGAGAGAGAGAGAGGGAGGGAGGCTAGAAGGGCAGAATGATGATGGATGGATATGGATGGGTGGATGGATAGTTGAAAGGAAGAAAGGATTTGGTAGGAGAAAGAAAGGAAGAGAGGAAGGAAGGGGAAGGGAGGAAGAAAAAGGGAGAGGGAGAAAGAGGAAGAGTTGAAGGATGGATGGATGGATGGGAGGAAGGAAGGATGGGCAGGAAGAAGGGTATACTAGAGGGACAGACGAATGAGGGGAGGGAGGGAGGGAGGATTAACTAATGGATGGAGAGATGAATGAAATGATTGAAGGATGAAGGATGGAATGGAGGAAGGGAGGGAGAAAGGGAGGGAGGAAAGAAGGGCTGAATGATGATGGATGGATATGGATGGGTGGATGGATAGATGAAAGGATGGGTAGGTGGAAGGAAGGAGGGGGAGAGAAGGGGGAAGAGAGGGAGGGAGAGTTGAATAATGGATGGATGAATAGATGGATGGATAGATGGGTAGGAGGAAGGGTATTCTAGAGGGACAGGTAGATGAGGGGAGGGAGGGGGGATTAACTAATGGATGGATAGATGGATGAAAGGATTGAAGGATGAAAGGATGGAATGGAGGAAGGGAGGGAGAGAAGAAAGAAGGGCTGAATGATTATGGGTGGATACAGATGGATAGATAGATGAAAGGATGGGTAGGAGGAAGAAAGCAAGGAAGGAAGGCTAAAAGGAAGGAAAGAAAGAAGTGAGGGAGAATCAGTTGAATGACAGATCAGTGTGCATGGATGGGAGGATGGATGGGCAGATGGGTGGATGGGCGGATGGAAGGAAGGAAGGGAGAAGGGAATAGAAGGTGTAGTAACTTACTCAGGCTGTATTATGCACTATATGTTTGTGTGTCCTGAAAAATTCATATGTTGAAACCCCTCTCCCCAGAGGGAAGGTTTTAGATGGTAGGGAGTTGGGGAAGTACTTAAGTCATGAGGATAGAGCCCGCATGATGGGATGAACGCCCATACGAGGAGACAGGAGAGTACTTCCCTGCTCTCTCTCTGATCTCTCCCATGCAAGGGTCTGGTAAGAAGACAGTCATCTTCAAACCAGGAAGAGGGACCCCAACAGAACCCAACCATGCTGGCACCTTGATTTCAGACTGTGAGGACAGAATTCCTTCTGTTTAAGCCAGCCGGTGTATGATCATTATGCAACCCAACTGTCTAAGACAGGCTGCCATGACAAACTACCTAAGGCTGAGTAGTTTAAACAACAGGAAGTTATTTTCTCACAGTTATCGAGGCTAGAAGTCCAAGATCAAGATTCCAGCTGATTGGTTTCTGGTGAGGGCTCCCTTTCGGGCTTGCAGACAACCACCCTCCCACCGTGTGCTCACACGGCCTTTTCTCGTTGTGTGCACAGAGACGCATAGAGAGAGGGAGAGTTCTGGTGTCTCTTCCTCTAAGGACGCTAATACTATCAGATCAGATCCCCACCCTTATGACCTAATTTAAATTACTTCCTTAGAGATCCCATCTTCAACATATCTACATGAAGGGTTAGGGTTTCAACATATGAATTCAGGGAGAAAAGTACCTACTGTCCACAAGCTGACGAGCGAATGGGAAGACCTAACATCCTTCCCTTATTCTTCCATTTCTTCAATAAGCCTTTCTGAAGCCAGGCTATAACAGGGAAGGAGACAGACATGTTCCCGGTGTTCACAAAGCTCACAGAATACCTTGACTTTCCCCCTAGACAGGGTCTAGCAGAGGAGCATCTGGCTTCAGGGTCAAACAGTCCCGCCTGGAGATCCAGGCTGTGTGGATGACGATGTGACCTCAAGCAATGACGCCTTCTCTTAATCTGTCATCTCCTCATCTGTAAAATAGTAGTCATGACAGTCCCTGCCTCCTACAGTCGCTGTGAGCTTTCGACGCATTAGGATATAAAAATCCCTGTTAACTTGTTAAGAGTAAGTAGCTGCTGTGGCCATGCACGCTGCCTTTGCCACTGGTTCACTCTATGGTCTTAGGCAAGGCTGTGTGCTCTCTGAGTTGAACTCAATCTCATCATCTGCAAAACGGACATCGTGTGCCAGCTCCAAGGCACTGCTCGTTGGCCGTTCAAATGAGACAAAGGAAACAGGCAGGCTGTGTCAGCTATAACACGTGTGCTACGCGTGAGAGGCCGGGCATTTTGGGTCGTAAGCCCACAGCCACGTTAGTATATGAATCTGCGCTCCCCAATAGATCGTGCACTCCCAGAGTGCAGGGTCTCTGGCAAACTTATCTCAGCTGCTCGGTATCCAACATGCAGCAGATGAGTAGGTGTCCCGTGCGTTTCTGTTGAATTAATGAATTAAGGGAAGTGATTACCTTGCCAGGCCCAGAATTCAGAGGAAATGATAAATATGATCCCTGGTATATTTCAGAGCTATCACCTCTTTCTCACCATGTCCAGCTGCCATTTCAGACCTGTTATGTGACCTTGGACACAGTCCTTTCTGAGCTTCCTCCTCTGGAGAGACCCTGGAGGCTCATCACCCACAAATTCTGAGGGTGATAGGAAGGGGTCAGTAGGAGAAAACATTGAAGAATGTCATTTTTGTTAATACAGTTATGGCTGGGGTGTAGTACGGCTCACTTTGGATTCAGACAGTTCATTTATGTGCAACCTTCGAGGTTGCTTTTCAGTTTTCTCATCTGTGACATGGGCACAGATGGCCACTAATTCACTGGATATTGATTCACTGGTAATCCCCAATGGTAAGCTGTATTTTGAGCAATTCCTATGGGCCCAGCAACAGCAAAAACGGACCTGTTTGCCTCGCAGAATGACCCCAGCAGGTTGGTTTTGATTCCATTATTCCCACTTCAAGATGAGAGGCCTGGGTGACGGGGTAAGGAATGACATTCCCAGGATCGCACAAGGCCGAGGTGGCAGTCAAACTTGGAGCAATCTACCTCTGAGCCTTAGCTAGCTGTTGCAATATTCTGGCCTCTCCACTCAGCACTCCCATGAGTCCCAAGCAAGAGATCACAGCACAGGCCTTGGAGACAGAGATTCCAAGAGACCCAGGCTCGGCTGGGTGCTTCCAGGCAAGTGCCTTGACGTCTCTGGGCCTCCCCAGGCTCACCTGTAAAACGAAGCAACATGATGATGTCTTGCAGTTCTCCATGGACATGCCCAGCTTATGCCTGGTGAAGAGCAGGCTCTCCTTCCAGCTCCACGCCTCTGCCTGCAGGCCCACCTCCATCCATGGACCACCCTGAGGGCTAATTGATCATCTCACAGCCAAAGCCACTGTCAAGACAACAGAACCACATATACCAGCCACAGGTGCCACTTAGTGCTCAGGATGTGTGAAGCCCCGTCCCTATTTTAAGTCTGAATGGCCTGGAGACAACCCTATCCCCGTTTTGCAGATCAGGAGGTGGATCCCCAGTGTGGTCAGAAGGACTAGATACACAGCCAGTGAGCTACAGTCCGCAGATGTGACCCAGGTCTGCAAGCCACACACATAGCGTGGTCTCTGTGACAATCGGCTGCTGGCATTTAGGTAAAGCTCCCATGTGCATGTGTACTTCCTCCCTCTAGATGGAGGAAGCTGGGCACTGGCCCTTCAGGATTATTCCACGGAGAGTCCATTTTATGGCTTTGGGAACTGAGGCCCCCAAGATGCTCAGAGACGTTCGGCTCTGTCACTCCATATTGACTGAGCTCCTTTTCTGTGTCAAGCCTGGGGGATCAGTGAGGCTGAAACACAAGAGGATCCTTATTTTCAAGGTCATTCAGGAAAGGTGTCGGGATAGTCCAGGCTGCCTTATCCTCCAGCCAGGATGAACGCGAGTTCAGGGGTGAACAGAATCCAGCTGCTCCACCCCCACCCCACCTTCCACCCCAGGTGTGGACAGGAATCATCATGTTTCCACATTTCTCCCTTTGTCTCTGCCTCTGCCAACCTCCCCCGCATCAGTACCAAGCCAGCCAAGGGACAGGTGGGCCACCTCCTCCCTCCAGACATGCCCCATGGTTACACTTCTGGGTGTAGTTACTGCCCAGCTGCACCCCCGGGCCCTTCAGATGGGTTTCCTGGTGATTTAAGGTGTATTCATGTATCAATACACAAAGTTCTCAGGCCTGCATTTCAGTGAAGGACAGTCCTGAGCAGCTGGAAGGGAAATATACATATATACATACACATATCTCATGGCTAAGCCGCAATGTCTTGTCATATTGGATTCTGTGACTTACAGTTCTCTCCTCTTCACTGCACTTGAATATTAAATGTTGTATTAATAGCTCACTCTTAATTATCCATGAGTAATGTACTACGACCTGGAAATTAATGAAGGGAAGGGCCCAATCGAGAATATTTCCCACTCCTCTGGGTGCCCCAGGCTGCTGGGAGGGGAGAGATTTGCATATGATTTGCATGAGAAGCTGTAGGCAGAAAGAAGATGTATGAACTCAAGTGTAGGGGCTTGCTGGGGACCCAGCCACTATCCAAAACCCTTCCACTTCCCGCTCCTAACTCCCAGCATTTGCCCATACTGATCCTTCCGCCAGGAATGCCCTTCCCAGCTAGCTGCGTGTGTGGGAGAAGCATGATCACGGCAACTACTACCCATGAAGGACAGCTTTGTGTGTGTGTTTCGGTTTTTTTGTTTGTTCATTTGTTTTTTGAGACAGGGCTGCCTCAGTTGCCCAGGCTGCGGTACAGAAGTGCAATCTCAGCTCACTGCAATCTCTGCCTTCTGGGCTCCCGTGATCCTCCTGTCTCAGCCTCCCCAATAGCTGGAACTACCAGCACATGCCCACACGCCCATCTAATATTTGTATTTTTTGTAGAGATGGGGTTTCACCGTGTTGCTGGTCTTGAACTCCTGAGCTCAAGTGATCCACCTGCCTCGGCCTCCCAAAGAGCTGGGATTACAGATGTGAGCCACCGCACCCAGCCTCAGTGGTTTTTAGTATAATCAAGAATTGTGCAACCATCACCACTGTCAAATTCCAAAACATTCTCATCACCCCCAAAAGAAACCCCAAAACGTTAGTTATCACCCTCTGCCCCAGCTACCATTAATCCATTAACACTTTCTGTCTCTACAGATTTTCCTATTCTGGATATTTCATATAAACGGAATCATACAACCTGAGACCATTTGTGTCTGGCTTTTTTTTTTTTTTTTTTTTTTTGAGAAAGAGTATTACTCTGTCACCCAGGCTGGAGTGCACTGGTATGATCACGGCTCACTGCAGCCTCAACTTCCCTGGCTCAGGTCATTCTCCCACCTCAGTCTCCCAGGTAGCTGGGACTACAGGTGTGTTCCACCACATCTGGCTCATATTTGGTATTCTTTGTAGAGATGAGGTTTTGCCATGTTGCCCTCAAAAAAGGAAGAAGAAACCATTGAATTGTACACTTCAAATGGGTGAATTGTATGGTATGTACATTATATCTCAATAAAGCAGTATAAAAGTATATCCACTGTCCATCCAGGATTATGCTGTTCCCTCTGGCTGGAACACCCTTCCCCATCTGTCTTCCTCTGATCTAGTAAAGGGCATCCCCCAGGAGCTGAGAAGTAGAGCCTAAGGCAGGGCAGGAGGGGCCTGCAAAGAAGCGCCCTACACTCCCACTGCGCCCATGACGGGCCGTGTGACCCTCAACAGGTGACTTTGTGTCCCTGACCATTGGTTAAGTCTGAGCCTGTGGGTCCAGTGTGATGTGCCCAGGCTGATAAGAGGTGCTTGGTTCAGGCTCTGGCCTGACCTGGCTGTCCAGCGAGTTGTGGTCATCGGGCTCCTCATATGGCATGACACTGATGTCGCAGGGAGGCCGAGCAAAGCAGCGCATGGCCAGCTTGGCTTTGGCAGATGCCCTGGAACAGGAGTGGCATGTCACTGGGGCTGTGCAAGGCAGGCAGGCCCCAGCCAGGCCAGGGAAGGGATTTGCTGTTCCCATTTCCCTGCAGCGAGGGCGGGTGCTCCCTGACCCCTACCCACTATCTCCCTGATACAAGGAGGCCTTGGCCTGTGACCCAGCCAGTGGACCCGCCCACTGCATGCTCCCCGGGAGAGAGGCCAGAGAGCTGGAGGGAGGGCAGGGTCCCATCAGAACCATGTGCCAGGGGGCTGGACTTGCAGAGGCTCGGCAGAACTCCAGCCTCAGCCCCATGCCAGCCAGCGGCTTTGCAGGACATGAATCCAGTCACGTCTCCCCTTCGCTTAAAACTCTCTGCTCACCTTTTACCATGGCCTCCAGGACCCTGTGTGTCCTGCTCCTGTCCAGCAATCTGACCCCGTCTCCTCTCACTCTGCCTTGCTCACACCAAGCCAGCCTCCAGGCCTTTGCCCTGGCTGTTTCCTCCAGCCTTCCTGCCGCTCCTCATCCCTCAGCCCCCAGCTCAGAGGTCACCTCTCAGAGAAACATCTTTCCCCAACTAAAGGAACCTGCTTTGCTCTTTTTTCTTTTTCTCTTTAAAGATGGAATCTTGCTCTGCTGCACAACCAAGCTGGAGTGCAGTGGTGCGATTATAGCTCACTGCAGCCTCCACCTCCTGGGCTCAAGCAATCCTCCCTCCTCAACCTCCTGAGTACCTGAGACTAGAGGCATGTGCCACCAAGACTGGCTATCTTTTTATTTTTTTTATTTATTTATTTTTTTTGAGATGGAGTCTTGCTCTGTCTCCCAGACTGGAGTGCAGTGGCATGATCTTGGCTCACTGCAACCTCCACCTCCTGGGTTCAAGTGATTCTCCTGCCTCAGCCTCCTGAGTAGCTGGATTACAGGTGCACACCACCACACCTGGCTAATTTTTTGTATTTTTAGTAGAGACAGGGTTCCACCATGTTGATCAGGCTGGTCTCAAACTCCTGACCTCAGGTGATCCCCCTGCCGCAGCCTCCCAAAGTGCTGGGATTACAGGCATGAGCTGCTGCACCCAGCCCTATATTAATTTTTGGTAGTGGTAAGGTCTCACCGTGCTGCCCAGGCTGGTCTCAAACTCCTGGTCTCAAACTCCTGGCCTCAATCGATCCTCCCCCATCAGCCTTTTAAAGTGCTGGGATTACCACTCTGCTCCCCTCTGCCTCAATTCTATCTTCAGGTACAGATAGCACCTACCCATGACTGCCCAGCTGCCCAAGGCAGGCAGCATAGGTCCCGGCCCCAGGGCCGCCCCTGATTCACTGGGAGACCCTGAACGGATCACAGCTCCTCTCCACATGACCAGCCAGACCTTTACGAAGTGGAGGAATCTCCTGCTTGATTCAAATTGTAGGTGGCCCCTAACACCTGAAGCAGCGAGAGCTGCCACACGTCAACCTTGATGGTTCTGCTGGTGGAAAGGTGAAAGGCGGGGCAGGGGCAGGCTTCTGCTCCATTGTATTTTTATCATTCTTCAAATTTTCCCCAGTGACTAATTCTTTGTTCATCAGAGTGAAAAGAGTATTTGAAAAAAATTGCTAAATCTCAACTGAGAAGGTAGGGCGAGATCATTTCTCAGGGTTCCTCCGGGTCTGGAAAATACAACGGAGAACTTTAGCAGAAGAGGGCAAAGGGGCTTTTGTTCTCAGAGGGGTTTCACCATGTTGGCCAGGGTGGTCTCGAGCTCCTGACCTCAAGTGATCTGCCCGCCTTGGCCTCCCAAAGTGCTGGGATTCCAGGCGTGAGCCACCGCGCCCGGCCTGTACTCCGTATTGTTTCTCATTTCTCCAGATCCCTCCTCACCTTGGTCAGTGGCTTCTGATTTCATTCATTTCATTCACTCACTTAACTCATGTTCCTTGAGCTCCTGCTGGATGCTTGGAGCTTTGCCGAGTGCTGGAGATCCAGCCAAGCATACAGCAGATAGATCCTGGTCCTTGTGGAGCTGGGGGTCTGTGATCAGTTCCCCCAGGGGTCAAGGTCCTTCTGAGTGTGACAGATGACTGGCCCCAAGTGGACCACTACAGTCACTGTCCTCGGCTCCCACTCTGCACCGCTATTAATGCAGCCTCCCATGATGGTCGTCATCCCGTAAGGACTCAAGACCAGTGAAATCCTCAAGTCTCCCTAGGAGCTCCTGTCCAGCCAGGGCCCCATCTTGATGACACCATTAAATCTTGAGGGTGGTCACCCATCTTCCGGCTTTCTTTCACTAAAAACTAATATGCATTTTTTTCGGATTTTATCAAAATAATACATGCTTATTGTAGCCAATTTGGCAATGTAGGTATTTGCCTACATCACTAGCTGTGGAACTTCAGGCAAGGTGCTTCTCAAAGCCTTAATTTCGTCATCTGTGAAAGGGGGACAGTCTTAGTGCTCACATCACAGATTCATTGTAAGGAGTGAAAGAGACTCCAGAGGCATGCATCTGGCACAGAAGAAACTTAAAATAAATGCACTAATATGAAGACCAAAAAGAGACCTGGAGCCCAGCATCAGAGACAGACCCAGACAACATCTTAGAATAGGTTAGACCCTTCCAGATTTGTTTTTTCTGCACAGATGCAAAAAGAGAAAGAGATAGATGTAAAACAACAACTTTTCATGAAAATAGAGATCACACTGTAATTCTATTTTGTAATCCGGTTCTATTCTCATTTAACAGACTGAGAATTGGACCCACAAAATGATCATGTCACCTTGAGCCTATAAAGACCTTTCCATCTTTTTGTGTCTTCAATGGAAATGCAAAGTTTTAGCAAACTGCCCTTCTACTAGTTATATGTAAGAAAGTGGATTTCCTGGGCTAGGCATGGTGGCTCACACCTGTAATCCCAGCACTTTGGGAAGCTGAGGTAGGTAGATCACAAGGTCAGGAGTTTGAGACCAGCCTGACCAATATGGTGAAACCTCATCTCTACTAGCTACTCGTGAGGCTGAGGCAGGAGAATCGCTTGAACCCAGGAAGCAGAGGTTTCAGTGAGCCGAGATTGTGCCACTGCACTCCAGTCTGGGTAACAGAGCGAGATTCCATTTAAAAAAAAAAAAAAAGTTATTTTCCTATGTCAATAAGTTCCAAGACCTGATTTTGTGGCTGAACTGAATTTCAGCCTGTAGCTAGACCTTCATTGACTCAAGCGATATAAGTAAAAATAAGTGGTAATAAGCAAAAACAAATAGCACAGCAAGTAACAGTAGTTATCACTAGAGTGTTGTAACAGCGTTGGTCATGTCGTTTGTTTCTGCTTGTTTGCTGTAAGCAACATTACCATGGACAACCTTGTTGATAAAATATTTGTCCATAAGAAACAAATTCTTTAGGATTTCTAAAGGAATTCATCCCCAAAACAGAGATTGCGAATAATATTTCCCGAATGTTGTTGCCCTTTGTGATATGCCCGTAGAGAAAGGACCAAGATGTGTTGGGCATCTTTTAAGTGCCAAGTGTTATGCTAGACACTCAGCCCAGGCATTAAATCTCCAGGCAGTGGCTCACACCCGGAATCCCAGCACTTTGGGAGGCCAAGGCGGGAGGACTGCTGGAGGCCAAGAGTTTGAGATTAGCCTGGGTCACACAGTGAGATGAGAACCCATCTCCACAAAAAATTACAGAAAAAATTAGCCAGACTTGGTGGCACACATCTGTAACACCAGCTACTCAGGAAGCTGAGGTGGGATGATCACTTGAGCTCAAGAGGTTGGGGCTGCAGTGAGCTATGACTGCACCATTGCACTCTTGCCTGAGTGACGGAATGAGACCCAGTCTCAAAAGAAAGAAAAAAAGAAGAAAGAAGGAAGGAAGGAAGGAAAGAAAGAAAGAAAGAATCTCCCTAATAACCCTTTTATTATTTGTTTTGTTACTTCGATGGATATGCAAAATTTTAGCAAACTGTTCTACTATTTATGTGTGAGAAAGCCTGTCTCCGCACACCATCACCCACAGTGGACATTATGATTTGTATCAGTCAGCTATTGCTGTGTAACAAATCACCACAAAACTCAATGGCTTAAAACAGTAAGCATGTATTATTGCTCATGCATCTACAGGTCAGCTAGCTGGTTCTTCTGATCTTAATCAGCTTACTTGTGCATCCCTGGCTGGCTTTGCTGATACTAACAGGGCTCTCTCAAATATCCAGAGCTTGGCTCTACTCCACATGATCTCTCATTCTCCAGCAAACTAGCTAGCTTGTTCCATGGCAGCAGCAGGATTTCAAGACAGCAAATGGAAGCTGCGAGTCCCTTACGACCGAGGTTCAGAACAGGTACAGAATCACATCATCACATCCACCACATTCTATTGGCCAAACCATATCACATGACCGAGGCTTGATTCAAGGAGTGGGAAACAGACTCTATGTCTTGATGGGAGGAACTGCAAAGCCACATTGCAAAGGATACAGATACAGAGAAGAGAATTTTTGCAACCAATCTATCACATAATTTTTTTTATTTTTTATTTTTAATTCAATTCTTAAAGTTTTTGCCAATTATCTAACTTCAGAAAATGTATGAATGTGTAATACTGGATTACACCCTGCTTTCCTTCCCTCTGCTACTGGTCACTCATCAATTGAGTCTTTGCACCCAAACACTAATCTCTATATTCACCCTGGCCCACACTCAGCCTGGAAGTCCAGCCCATGCTCCTTCTGGAAGCCAGCCGTCACCCCCACGCTTCAGCTCCTCCTTCCCTAATGAATAGCCCAGGAGCCTGCAGGAGAGAGAGCCATGGCCGACCACCAGCACTTCCCCCGGGCAAGCCCCATGATGACACCATCCATCACTGCCACCCTCAGTGGCTGGGCGCCACAGGCCCGGCCAAGGAGGAGAGGAAACACTGCCCACAGCTCAGTGAAGCCTTTAATGATTACGTCAAGTGGCAAGCCATTTATTAGTCTCCTTAGCGGCCAAAAAAAATAAGGCCTGAGACGCCAGCAAGCACATCAGGGGCCTGTGGTTTTATTTTTTATGACCGCTTCAAGCCTCAGACACCGAGGGGAATGTGGGTCAGGAAGGGAGGCAAGGCTTGGGGGCTGGGGGAGCAGGAGTTCTAAGCCCTAAACCAGTCTCTGCAGAGGGACGGTGGGCACAGAGAGTTTGTGCGGCCCATGCAAGGTCACACAGCTCCCAGGCCAGCGACCTCCCTCGGGGTCGCGATGTGCCTCCCTTTGCACCTGTGTTAATAGCACCTCCACTGCACCATCAATTCCTCCAAACCTTTCTTTGGACATTGGTGAATAAAAATTACACCTGAGCAGACATTAAAAGGGAGTACGGAATATAGGACACTCTGGAACTGGAATGAGAATACCAGGACATTTCACTTCCCTGAGCTTCCATTTTCTCTTCTGTGGAATGGGCATGATCAGAGCCAGCTTTATGGCCAAGAGATCTCTGCAGTTGCACAGAGCGTGGCGCTCAGAAAGGCTCCGAGCTAGGTTTACCTTTTGCGGTTGCCTTCTTGAATTTTTTTTTATTTTTATTTTTTGAGACAGAGTCTTGCTCTGTTGCCCAATCTAAAGTACAGTGGCACAATCTCAGCTCCTCACTGCAACCTCTGCCTTGCAGATTCTAGCAATTATCCTGCCTCAGCCTCCAAGGAGCTGGGATTACAGATGTGTACCACCACACCCAGCTAAGTTTTATATATTTGGGGGAAGCGGGGTTTCACCATGTTGGCCAGGCTGGTCTCGAACTCCTGGCCCACCTCAGCCACCCAAAGTGCTGGAATTACAGGCGAGAGCCACCATGCCCAGCCACTATCTTGAAATTCTTAATGTTTGCGCCTCTCTCTGTTTTGTGAGTGAAGCCCAGTGGGGCAGTGGAGAACGCAGGTGAGCAGAGAGATGCACAGAAGAACGGCAAACGTTTACTATTTTCATACCTTTACCGCACATTTCTCCTCCTCTTTCAACAAGGAGGACTGCAGCTTTGCTTTCTGGTTTCTGTTCTTTGCTGCCTTCATACTCTCATTGCTTCTGGGCACATGTGCAGATCATGCAGGTTTGTTACATAGGTGTACACGTGCCATGGTGGCGGCACCCTGCAAACATGTTGCCACCCTAAGCATGTTGATATCTCCTGGGCCAGGCTGGGCACCTCAGAGACTCTCAGAGAGTGACTCACCCCACCCAGTCAAGGGCTCCATCTCTCCCTTTGCAGGTTCCTCTCCTCCATCGGAACCCGGGTCTGTTCTCCTGGATGACACCCGTCCTCTCCCTGCCACATCCAGGCAGGCTCCAAGCCCCTCCTGTCCACCTCCTTCTCTTCCATTTCCACTCTAGTTTCATGGCCCTGGGACTGCTCACCTGGAATGCCTGCCTCCTGCGGGAACCTCCCAGCCTCCACCCTGTCATGCCCCCACCCACTCTCTTTACAGGGCCAAGCCCCAAGCTTCCACATGGGGCCACAACACCCCACTCTGGGATCTAGACATTCCCTACCAACCATTGGCTGGTGGCTCCCATGTTCTACATGTCCTTCATCCCCCATGCCTTCCTAACAGCTCATGTTTATTGAGCACCTACTGTGCGCCAGGACCCATGCTAAGCATCTTGCATGAATGAACTCATTTCATCCTCATAAGACCCCTGTGGCATACACAGTGTGAATATCTTCAACTTACAGGTGAGGAAACAGAGGCACAGAGTAGATGATGCACTTGCTCTAAGTCACACAGCAAAGGCCAGAGTGAGGTTGGAGCCCAGCAGACTGGCACCCACACCCTCAGCCATCACAGAACTTCTCCTCTGTATCTTTGTCCAAGTCAGGGCTTTCTCTAGGAATGTTCTTCCCTGATGGACTTAATCCACCCTTAATCCACCCTTCAGACTCCAGAAATATTTGCCATGTCAGTAAGTGAGAGGATGACTTTGTCCCTCGCTTGCTGCAAGGCTTTGGGTGAGTCACTTCCACTCTCTGGGCTTCCATTTCCTCTTGCATCCAAAGAGAATGAACTGAGACCCACTCGGTGGGCCAAGTGAAGCCTCAGACCCGCTGGGATTGGCTGCAGCTGCTGTGAGACAGCGAGACAGAGGGAGCCGCCCCAGGGGCCCAGGTTATATCTGGGCCATGACTGAGCATGCCCAGCCCTGGACCATCTGTCTGTCCACATCCGTCACTGTGGGGAGGGGACGGGGGCCATGTCCCTTAGCTTCAGACCCACATGACACCTCCTCCCAAAGGGCAAAGCCTGGAACAGGCAGCACGCAATGCCTACTCCTCCTGCACTTGACCAGCTCACCCCTGTACTGCAGGACTCACACCCTTCCTTCCTGGGCAGAAACAGCCCGGAGGAGCCTGGGCTGATCCCAGCGCACCCTCAGCCATTGACCTTGGGAAAATCCTTTGTGCAGCCAGCAAGCATATAGCCCTTGTCCCACTAATCCTAATAACCCATGTCAGCAGGCTCCATGCACACTGTCTCCTTAGACTTGCCCAACAACGCTGTGAGGAGGGTCCTCATCTTACATCCATTTTACAGAGGGGGAAACTGAGACACGGAGATGCTTGGAACCAGCCCAAGGTCACACAGGCCTATGGGTTTGAATCACTGAGCATTACTGCCTACCTGTGCCAGGCACCCAGGGGCATGGGGACAGTAGTGACCAAGGGCAAACCCAACGCTCATGCCGGTGAGGCTTCCATGAGCAAGTACATGCATTCGATGGACCACCTGTCATTCCTGCTGGCCAAGTCAAAGGGCCCACCCTGGGATCCCAGCCCTGTTCTGCCCCATGCCCTCAACGCTTGGCAAACACCTGACTGCATCGCTCCTTCCAAGGTCAAGCTGTGTGGACCTTGGGCAAGTCACTTCACCGCTCGGGGCTGACTTTTTCTTATGAATCAATATGCCTTGCAAGTACAATGGGCCACGTGAGCTACTTGGCTGGAACCTCCAAATTGTCTGTAGAGGTTGACAGATGATCCCCATCATCCAAATGAGGAAACTGAGGCTCAGAGAAGAGGGAGCTGCTTGCCCAAAGTCAGGAAGTGCCTTAGGGGGGTGGCAGAGGATGTGGATGTCCACGAGGGCATAGGTGCTTCCTGCCCAGAGCCAGGGGCTGGGATCAGCCAGGAGGGAGGAATGGTAACCCCTCCTCTTCCCCAGCCTGCTTCTCCCTGCCCCCTCCCCCACCCTCCCCCTTCCCCCTCCTGAGGTCTCCAAACAAAGCTGCCTTTATCTGGACTGTAGCTGCATTCCTCAGTGACACATGAGGACAAAGGCGGGGGCCACCGGCAGCGACAGGAAAGCCCTACCCCCCAAGCCAGTTTACAGCCTTCCCACGCCCCGCCCCCACCCGCAGGGCCTCCCCGGGCCTCCCAGCCTGGCCCAGGGGAGCTCTGGGAGGAAGCTTCCCCCAGGACCTGCCTGCTTGTCCTGGGGAGGAGGCTGGGCTTCTACAGCCTGGATCCAACCCCAGCCCCACCCGGGGCCCCACATACACTGCAGGGCCTGGGTGAGTGTCCACATCTCCAGACCTCTGTTTCCTGGTCTGTAAAATGGGAGTGGACTCCGGAGGGGCTTAGTGAGATCATGCAGGAGGCAGCTGGGCACACCGAGAGGGCCGCCATGCCTGCTGGTGGTGGCACTAGCATTGGTTTTCATTTCCAGCCATCTCTGAGCCTCCTTAGGTTTCTGAGTGCTGCTGTCACCCCAGAGGATTGTACATGTTGCTCCCTCTGCCAGGAACCTGTCCCATCCCTTGGTTCCTCCCCTGGCTAACTCCTGCAGGTGTCTTCCTAAACATCCCCTCCTCCCTTCCTCCAGGCAGCCTGCCCAGATAGCTGCTGCCTCAGGCTGATTTAGGGACCTTCTATGGGCTCCTCAATGGCCTGTGCAACCCTATCACTGAGTCCAGTGTCTTGAGTGAACACTACCTGCTGATGGCGGTCACCCCTCCAGGCTCAGAGCCCTTCAAGGGCAAAACCAGGGTGGTTTTGTTCCCTGCTGTGTCCCCATTGCCTGGCACTGGGACTGGCCTCACTCAGCCATTGCTGGTGGGATGGGTTTGTGGGTGATGTAGCAAGTGAGTATACAGGGCCCTGTTTTTTCTGTCTTGCTAGACCAAGATAGAAGGAATGCAGGAGGGAAAGAAGGAAGGAGAGAGGGAGGGAGGGAGAAAAAAGGGAGGGAGAAGGGAGGAAGGAGGGAAAGGAGGAAGGAGAGAGGGAGGGAGGGAGAAAAAAGGGAGGGAGAAGGGAGGAAGGAGGGAAAGGAGGAAGGGAGAGAGGGAGGGAGGGAGAAAAAAGGGAGGGAAAAGGGAGGAAGGAGGGAAAGGAGGAAGGGAGAGAGGAAGGAAGGAAGGGAGGGAGGGAGGAAGGAAAGAAGAAAGGAGGAAGAGAGAGGGAAGAAAGGAGGAAAAGAGAGAAGAAAGGAAGGAGGGAGGGGAGAAGAGGGGAGGAGGGTGGGATGAAGTCCCTGGAAGAGGGAAGGGACAGGGACAGGTATGTTTCCAATCCACAAGATTGGTTAGGGGAGAGAAGAAGAAAGAGGCAGGTCTCTGAAGCCAGAGCTGGCACCCTAATCCCACGTCATCCCTCACTAGGAGTGGAGGCTGGGGCTGCAGGAACAGGATAAGGCCTCAGAGGTTCAAAGAAATAAGAAATGTGGCCGGGTGCCGTGGCTCACACCTGTAATCCCAGCACTTTGGAAGGCCAAGGCAGGTAGATCATGAGGTCAAGAGATGGAGTCCATCCTGGCCAACATGGTGAAATCCCGTCTCTACTAAAAATAGAAAAATTAGCTGGGTGTCATGGCAGGTGCCTGTAGTCCCAGCTACTTGGGAGGCTGAGGCAGGAGAATCGTTTGAACCCAGGAGGTGGAGGTTGCATAAGCAGAGATTACACCACTGCACTCCAGCCTGGCGACAGAGAGAGACTCCGTTTCAAAAAAAAAAAATAAGAAGAAATGCAACAGCCTCTCCCCTCCCCTCCCCCGCGCCCCCCGGCCCAGCTCTCCTGGAAGAATGATCCACGTTCTGACCGCCAGGGCCCTCCAACCAGACCCGCACCGTGTGGTGTCCAGACATTGCTAATGACTCACCCACCCTATTTCCATGCTTGTCCCTGGGGCACCTGCTGTGAACCAGGCAGGATGGAAACCACACAGAAAGGGGAAACTGAGTTCAGTTCCCCCAAAAGCTCACAACCTGGACCCACAACACGAGAAAGCGTTCTTGAGATGATCTGGCCAGACCAGAGAAGGCCAGATATTTGCCCAACATCATGCAGCAGGGCCCAGAAAAGCGAGAATTGGGACCCAGGATTCTAGACTCCTGGCCCAGTGCTCCCCTTTCTACAGCACCTGTCCAGGCGGTGGTGGAAAGCCAGGTGACAGTGACCAGGAGAGATGAGGAGAAGGAGAAAGAAAGGAAGTGGGGCTGCACATTCCTGCACCAAACACGTCTCTCTCATCCAGGGTGCTGGGAACTCTCCCAAACACCCTCTGAAGCCAGCTTGATCATTCCATTTAAAACATAAGGAAGCTGAGGCATGCACCTGAGACTCAAGCCCAGGTCTGTCAAATCCCAGAAGCTGGCCTTTTGACAATCAGAAGTTGTCCTACGGATCTGTTCATATAGGCCCAGACCAAGACTGCTAGGCTCTAGTTCTTTGGAGGTGCAAAATTCATGTAAAAGGAAAGCGTTTCGGGCTGGACGTAGTGACTCACGCATATAATCTCAGTGCTTTCGGAGGCCGAGGTGGGAGAATTGCTTGCATTCAGGAATTTGAGACCAGCCTGAGCAACATGATAAACTTTATCTCTACAAAAAAAATTGTAAAAGTAGACAGGCCTGGTGACACTTGCCTATAGTCTCAGCTATTCGGGAGGCTGAGGCAGGAGGATCGCTTGAACCCAGGAGCTGGAGGCTGCATGAGGTAGGATTGCACCACTGCATGCTCCAGTCTCGCTCTGTCACTCCAGCTAGGTGACAGAGCGAGATCCCATCTAAAAATTATTTTTTTAAAAAAAGGAAGAGAAGGGAAAAAAGGAAAGATTCCTTCCCGGAAGCTGTTGACAGTATCAAGGTGGGTGAAATGTCTTCACACGGGACACCCGAACAATTCTAGTGTCACCTCGATGCAGGAAGCCTGAGTGTCCCCCTGGGATTCGTAGAGTGACCCCAGTGTCCATTCTCAAGTGTGAGTGCCCACAATGGGCTACCACGCCCAGCCTTGGCACCCAGGTCCCTCTGTCCCTGCAGCACCCCAGCCCAGAAACTGTCCCCTGGCCTGGCTCCAGCTTAGAGGGGTGGCTCCAGGGAGGCTGGTGTCCTTTCAGCTGGACATAAAGGCTGTGTCTAAAAACAAACAAACGACTTCTGGGGCAGAGGGCAGGGAAGTGGTTCCAGCAGGGTGTTCGGGCAGCACGCCGGCCATTCAATCAGACCCGCGGGGCTGTGAGGGGAGCGGCGGAGAATCAATCATGGGCCGTGTGTGTTTGCAAAAGGACGTGTGTGGCCGTGACAGCAGCGGGAGCCCTGGGGGAGGCCCCCTGGAGACACGTGTCCACCACCTGGGCTTCCGTGCCTGCTGAGCTCTGGGAGGCAGTGGCTGTGAAAATACAGATTCCTAGGCCCCAGTCACCATCCTGCAGCCAAATCGCCAGAGTCGGGTCCAGGACTCTAGAGTGCCTTTGAGGGTCTCCCAGACACTGCTGGTGAGCAGCCAGGCTTGGGAACTGCTGCGCAGCCCACCCAGCCCCAGGTAAAGTCCTGAGGGTGGAATGTGAGCAGTGGAGAATTGCGGGGGGGGGGGGGGGCGAGGTAGGATCCATGGTGGGAGGAGACGGAGCTTTGCAGTCAGATCTGGCTCAGTGTTTTTATAACATTCTGTAATGCCCAGCTGCAAACTCCAGCCACCCCTTCCTCCCTCTCTCCCGCCCTCCCTCTTTCTCTCTCTATTGCTTTCTCTCTCTTCCTCCCTCTCTCTCTCCCTTTTCCCCTTTTCCTCTTCCTCCCTTTCCCGTCTCTCTCTCTCCTCTCTTCCTTTCTCTCACTTCCTTTCCCTCTTCCTCACTCTCTCCCTCTGTCTCTTTCTCTCTCCCCAGTTTCTCTCCCCCCCGTGTCTCTCTCTCCCCCTTTCCCTATCTTTCTCCCTTCCTCTCTCTTTCCCTCTCTCTCACCTCTTTCTCTCTCTTTCTGTCTCCCTTTTTCTCTTCCTTTCTCCTTCCCTCCCTTTCTCTCTCCCCCACTCTTCTCTCTTCCTCTCTCTCTTTCTCTGACTCCTTTTGTCTCTCTCTCTCTTCCTTTCTCCTCTCCCTTTCTCTCTCCCTCTTTCTTTGCCCGGAGCACAGCATCTGGCATCTAGTAAGCACTCAATAAATATTCACCAAGTGGACGGCCCTCTGCTTTCTCTCCTGCCCCCAGGTATCTGCCTGTCCCTTGCACCCCTTCCTTTTCATTCTTGCTCTCTGTGTCTCCAGCACCTCTGAATCCATCTGCAGTGGCTGGAAGCCTGTTCTCCAATTGCTCACCCCAGCATTCCGAGGCCGGGACTGCGCTGCTTCACCCTTCAGAAAGGCACGTTGGGGCTGGGAGAAAGCAGACCTGCCATCGGGAAAAGCTGCCCCAGGCCTGTCCCCACCTGAAACCACAGCATGCTGCCTGCATCTCACCTTGCATCTTGCAGTGTGGCTGCGATCTTCATTCCCAGTGATCCTCCTTCCTGCACCTGGTGATCACCGTCCTCTTCTGTAGCACCAGGGACCCTAGCTGAGCCCGTGTCCTGCCTCTGTCCAACACCTGCAAAAAGAGAACCACAGGACAAAATCCCCATTGCGCAGATGAGGAGGCCAGCCAGAGAAGGGAGCACTGACCTGGGTCACCCCGAGAGTCATGGCAGCCCTTATGACCTGCATTTGTGGGGTGTTTTGATCTCCCAGAGGGCAGCTTACAATCCCAGACTCTCCAAGCGACAGAGGGCCCATCTGTGCGACTCTGCATGGCCCCCAGTTACCGATGAGGATGTTGAGGTCTGGAAAGAGGACTTTCCAGAGGGCTCAAAGAGCAGCAGTGGGGTCACTGGGGAGGAACATTTGGCTAATCAAGAGGTAAGGCCTTACTACACTGGTCCCACATCATACATGAATTTAACTTAACTGAGTTAAAGTCCACTTAACTAAACACCTTTGCCCCTCGTACCCCAAAAGGGAGATTATATGACAGAGGAATCCCCACACCACTCACTTTGAAGGTGTCTGCTCCAAGCCAAGCCCTCTGGTCGGGTCTCACATGTCTCTGAGTAGGCGCACCTGGCTCCTCCCTCTCCCTGTGAGTGTCCTGCCCCTAAACACAAGCCTTTACTGCATCTGGACCTTGACAGGACAAACAGTGATCTGTCCCAATGCAGGAGGAAAAACGGGCCGTGCTGGATTTACTGAGAAATGGTGGTTGGCCACCTTGAGATACCTCAAGGTATCTAACTGTTCTCACAACAGTTAGAATGGCGATCATTAAAAAGTCAGGAAACAGCCAGTCGCAGGGGCTCACACCTGTAATCCCACCACTTTGGGAAACTCCCACCTGAGGTCGGGAGTTCCAGACCAGCCTGACCAACATGGCAAAACCCTGTCTCTACTAAAAATATATAATTAGCTGGGCGTGGTGGTGCATGCCTGTAATCCCAGCTACTTGGGAGGCTGAGGCAGGAGAATCACTTGAATCCAGGAGGCAGAGGTTGCAGCGAGCAGAGCCTGCACCATTGCACACCAGCCTGGTCAATAAGAATGAAACTCTGTTTCAAAAAAAAAAAAAGAAAAAGTCAGGAGACAACAGATGCTGGAGAGGATGTGAAGAAATAGAAATGCTTTTACACTGTTGGTGGGAGTGTAAATTACTTCAACCATTGTAGAAAACAGTGTGACGATTCCTCAAGGATCTAGAACCAGAAATACCATTTGACCCAGCAATCCCATTACTGGGTATATACCCAAAAGATTATAAATCATTCTACTGTAAAGACTCATGCACACATGTTTATTGTGGCACTGTTCACAATAGCAAAGACTTGGAACCAACCCAAATGTCCATCAATGATAGACTGGATAAAGAAAATATGACACAAATACATCATGGAATACTATGCAGCCATAACAAAGGATGAGTTCATGTCCTTTGCAGGGACATGGATGAAGCTGGAAACCATCATTCTCAGCAAACTAATACAAGAACAGAAAACCAAACACTACATGTTCTCACTCGTAAGTGGGAGTTGAACAATGAGAACACATGGACACAGGGAGGGGAACATCACACACCAGGGCCTGTCAGGGGGAGGGAGACTGGGGAGGGATAGCATTAGGAGAAATACATAATGTAGATGATGGGGTGATGAGTGCAGCAAACCACCATGGCACGTGTATACCTATGTAACAAACCTGCATGTTCTGCACATGTACCCCAGAACTTAAAGTATAATTACAAAAACAGAAGAAGAGTTAGGTTAAACACTCCCTATTGAAGGATTTTTTTCTTATGGTAACAAATATTATGCTGTAATATCTGTATTCTAAATGAAAAATAAAATTTGATGCCTTTGATAAATGAAAAAAAAATGATGGTTGGCTCCAATAGAATGGATTCCTAAGGAATTTTCAAGGTCATTTTGACTATACATGATTTTCCCCTTAATCACTTGTCCTCTGCATAAGATGCAATCCCACTGGCTCTCCAGCAACTAGAAAAGAAATAAAAGACCCGACATTTTTAAGTCTTTTTACCAAAGTATAAATTACATGCACAAAAATGCACATATTTTAAGTGTAGAGCCCAACAAATGCTCACAGAGTGAACACACCCCAATAACTAGCCCCCAGGGGTCCTCCTTGTTACCCTCCTATTTAGTAACCCCTCAAAGGTAACCACTATCCCATCTTATCTCTCCATAGATCACTCTCACCTATTCTTGTACTTTTTGTATAAATGGCATCTTGTAGGATGCACTTGGCTGTGTGGAGCTTGCTTCACACAGTATAGTATCTGTAAGGTTCATCCATGTTGTCTTGTGCAACAGTAGTTTATTTATTCCCCTTAATGTTTATCAGTCCATGTGTGGCTCTACCACAATTTATTTATCCATTTTACTGTTGATGATGTATCAATTAGTTATTGCTAAGGAACAACACCTCCCATAGCTCAGTGGCTTCAAACAGCAACCATTTATTTAGCACATGCTTCCAGATGTAGATTTGGACTGGGATCCGCTGGGTGGTTCTTCTGCTCTGGACTGGGCTTGGCTGATCTTGGCTGGGCTTGCTCAAGTGTCTGCCTTCCACAGCTGGGGCTGGCTGGTCTCAGATAAAGTCAACTCTGAAAGCTCATCTCTGCTCCACCCACTTAACCTCCAGCACGCTAGCCTGGACTTTTCACATAGCCACTGCAAGTTCCAAGAGAGCAAAAGACCTCTTAAAACCTAGACTTGGTTCTGGCACACGTTGCTTCCACCGCATTCTATTGGCCACAACAAATCACCTGACCAACAGAGATTCAAGGGAGAAATAGACTCTGCCTCCTAATGGGATGAGCTACATAGAACCATGACTATTTTTGCAATCTGCCAAATGGCCATTTCCAGTTTTCAGCCAAGAGAAATAATTCTGCTGAGAACATTCTAGTATATGTCTTCCAATGACCATAAGGACATATTTCCAATGGGGATATTCCTAGGAGTAGAATTGCTGGGTTAGAGAAAAAGCCTTCATCCTTAATGGGCCCCATACAGGCCTATTTGTTGGAAAGAAGCTGCTGTGAGATTTGCAATCTTAAGGAAGTACCCCAAAGGGGCATGCACAGATTTTGAAGCTCCTCTCACCTCCAGACAAGCTCCTCCTCTATACAAAAACTTTCCTTTCCCCTTCTGCGTCAGGTGGAATATTCTCCTACCAAAATGTGTCAACCTGGGTCCTCAGAATGTGACTCTGTTTGGATATAGGGCCTTTGCAGCTGTAATCAAGATGAGGTCATGCTGACTAGAATGGTTTCTTACCTAGTGATTTGTGACTTTATAAGAGAAAAGGGAGAGAGATTTGGATACAGACACTCAAGAAGGCCATGTAATCACAGAGGCAGAGACAAGAGTGATGCATCTAAAATCAAGGACCCCCAAGGATTGCAGACACCAGCAGAAGCTGAAGGAGACCAGCAAGGGTCCTCCCCTAGAACCTTCAGAGACAGCACAGCCCTGCGGACATCTTGATCTCGGACTTCCGGCCTGCAGAACCATGAGCGAATTCATTCCTATTGTTTCACACCCTTCCACGTGTGGTGCTTTATTATAGCTACCCTAGGAAACCAATACACCCCTCCTACCATCCCGCTGTTCTGTCCTCTAGTCCAGAGTGGGAGCAAAGGGCAAGCTGCCCTGTGGCCCTTGTAATTGACCTTTTCATGCTGTTTCGTCCCCAGGGTCACACACGTAAGCACGTTACTGAGAAGATTTATCCCAAAGCACGTATGGGGCTCCGGCCCGCGCAAACACTTGCCTGCTGGTTTACAGTGATTTACTCACAGATTACCCTCTGATGGAGGGGGCCCCAGTCTACATGCCTCTCTCATATATCAAAAAGGAAATCCTGAAGACATCCCTATAAACGCAGCAGGGAGGAGAACCTGCCGACGCCATAAACTTACACGATGTGGTGAAGTCAGATGGGCCATCTGCTTCACTCCCCAATCCAGATGCACACAGAGGCTCGCTTGCGTGATCCTCCATCCACTCCAGACACGCCCCTTCTCTCATGTCTTCTCTGCTGCATGGGCAGCAGGGCAGCCCATGAGAGGGCACATTGGGGCAGGGGGCATTAGCTCCCCCTCCTCCCAAGGCATGCAGTGGATCAAAATTATAAAGCAGAGCCATGTTCGAATATTGGCTATTCCTGGGCTCCTTCTATGCCTTTTCTGAGTTTCAGTCACCTCGTCTGTTGTGGGGGACTCCAATGAGACAGCATGCCACCTGACCCAATCGATGAGTCCCCATGTTCACTCCCGTCTGTGAGGTGGTATTATCAGGACTCCTGGCTGCAGGCAACAGAAACCCAATTCACAGTGGCTTAAGACACAAACAAGAATAATAATCTGTCTTCTTGAATACCTGAAAACGCTTGAAGCTACAGCTTCAGGTGTGGCTGCATCCAGGGTCTCCACAATGCCAACAGGAAGTTGTCTGTCTCTTTCAACTTAATTTTTCTCTCATTCAACTTTGTTGACAGGCAGGCTTTTCCATCAGGGTGGCAAGATGTCCCCTCAAGCTTACACCCTGTGGTTTAGCAAACCCAGCAGAAGAGAGGGTCTCTCCAGTAGGCCCTGGACTGAATGAGGAAATGCTGATCGATTAGCAGGAAGGATAGCGGGAAGTGGGAACGCATGACCAGATTCATGGACTAGGGTATTTGTGAGATATTAGCCACTGCTTCCACCCTAGCTAATCTTTGCAGCCTCTCAAAGAAAATTTGCTCCTCTATGGGTCTACCCCTCTGCATATAACATGAGGGTCCCCCTGCCCTCTATGGGGATGGTCTCATCTCCAGACCCTCCCTCTGTCCCCCACTCAGGAGCTGCCCTCCCCGCTGAGAGATGCCAATACCCATCTCTGACTGATCACCGTCTTCCACGTTGTCTGTTACTTTCTAAGTGCTGTACCCTGGATCCTTCAAAACTCATACTTTTAAGGCTTAAAAGCCAGAGATTCTAGTGACTTAAAATAAGCTTTTGAAATACAAAACTCAACTCTCTCATCCTCCTCTGGTAACATCCATCCCTGAGGCAGAAAATACAGAACGCCCTGTGGTCGCCTGAGTGGAGGAAGGATGGGGGCAGGGAGACATTGGTCCATGTATCAAAGCGTCTCTCTGCCTGAAAGACCTCTCCTAAAAGACACGAGCTATTAGGAGCTCTGGCAACAGCTTTGTCTTATTCTCCTTGGTCCCTGATGACTGGGCAAAACAGTAGCTGCCCTGATTCCATAAGACAGAAAGGGGTGACTTATTTAATCCAAGAGCCACAGAGTGGAAGTCCCCAGCAGGCAATTTAAGGAAGGACTTTGAGCCATCAGAGCCATGCAGAGATAAATGGGCTGCTTCGCTAGGTAGTGAGCTCCCTGTCCCTGAAGGCAGACAAGCAAAGATAGCTTGGCAGAGACACTGGAGAGAGTATGCAGATATCAGATGGGCAGTCAGTCACCTGGAGCGCTAAGAGAATTGGGCAGCATCTATTTTTGCTAATCATTTGGTCTTCTTCGATGTTTAGGTCATAAAACACTGAAAATACTCTTGGCGAACATCCAAATCCCTCTGCATGATCTCCATTGCCCTGCAAGTCTGATTCCCACCTCCCATGCCAAACCCATTTCCACTTGCCTCCCCGTTCCCTCCAACCATGCTGTTCCCTCCTCAGGACCTTTGCTGATGCTGTTCCCATACCCAGAACCCTCTTTCTGCAGATCTAGGTACAGACAGCTTCTTTTCAGTCTTCAAATCTCAGGGCAGATAATATATTCCCTTCTCAAGGAAACTTCCCTGATGACTTGATTTTAAAAACTCCTCTCCAGCCGGGTGCGGTGGCTCACGCCTGTAATCCCAGCACTTCAGGAGGCCAAGGCGGGTAGATCACAAGGTCAAGAGATCAAGACCATCCTGGTCAACATGGTGAAACCCCATCTCTACTAAAAAACAAAAACAAAAAAAATTAGCTGGACATGGTGGCGCGTGCCTGTAATCCCGGCTACTCAGGAGGCTGAGGCAGGAGAATTGCCTGAACCCAGGAGGCGGAGGTTGCAGTGAGCCGAGATCGCGCCATTGCACTCCAGCCTGGGTAACAAGAGCGAAACTTCTTCTCGAAAAAAGAAATAAAAACTCCTCTCCCACCCCATCCCCCTCTCTGCCATTACCCTGCATTCTTTTTCTTGGCTGCACTTACCACCATTTGAAATGATCCTATTTGTTTATTCTGTCTCTCCAACCAGAATGGAAGCTCCCCAAAGGGTAGGAACCTTGTCCACCTGTTCACTACTGTATCTCAGGGCTTAGTAGATGCTCAGTAAGTACTTGCTCAATAAGCTGTATTAGCTGGAGTAACACTCGATGCTCTAACAGGTAAGCCCCCAGTTCTCAGTGGCTTAACACAATCATTTCGATCTCTGCCTCTGAAGGCCAGGGGTGTTTCCCATCAGTAGGCCACCATTCTAGGGCCCAGTCACCTTCCATTTCATGGCTCTTCCATCCTCTAGAATGTCAGAGTCTCCTTTCAACTGCAGGTGGAGAAAGAGAGAAAGTGGGAGATTTTGTGAGCCAGTGGGTGGTTTATGGGCAGGCCTAAATGTGGCTTATGTCACATCTGCCTCCATGGGCCAGAACTCAATCACACGGCCACAGCTATGTGCAAAGGAGACAGGAAATGCGAGCTCCTTGTGTGCTGCGAGGAAAGTGGCTGCAGTGAAGAATCTGTCTCTGCCACAGAGGGAACGGATGAATGAACAAATGGGATGATCTCCAGCATACCTTCCAGCTCAAGATCTCATAAAATTCCAAGTCCCGCTGGTCCAGGAACTCCGATGCCAATTGCTGCCTGCCCTGTTTCATCTCCACTGTTGGAATGACCGACGGTAAGTGCTCAGGGACGGGCAGAAAGTGCTGCCAGGGCCTGCTGGCCCCAGATAAAGGCAGCCCCAGAAATCTGGGCCTTCCTGAGAGACACCTGTGTGGAACAGCTCTCACTCCTGCAGGGCAAGGGAGAATTGAATCCATTCGCTCAGATGACTTCACACTGGGTTCTAGCTGGGATCCAGCAGGCTCGGGGGAACTGGGGGCAGCCCTGGGGTCCCTGAAGGGCCTCCAGTGGAATTTAGCTCCACGGACATCCGGAAGCTTTTCTTCAGTCCCTTCCTCATGCTACTTACTTTCTCCATTGGTGGTTCAAACGTGGAAGTGCTAAGAGCAGTGCCTGGCACGAAGTAAGCACTCAGTAAGTGTTTGCTAGCCTGAGCTTTCACCTTACAGTGACTCCATGCATTCATTCATCCATCTAACATGTATTGCCCATCCCTGCCCTTCACTGGGTCCTGGGAATGCAGCAATGAGCAAGAAACAGAGTGGGGAGTGATAAAAAACATCGACATTGCCCTCACAGAGCACCCAGTCTGGAGGAAGGCCAGCATTATCTAGGAATGGCTGCAACAGGAGAAAAACTGCACGTAGTATGCACTGCTTTAGGAGAAGACTCTGGAGCTCTAGGGAGAGCACCTGGGGGCTTAACCCGGCCTGCGGAGGGGAAAGTCAGAAAGACACTCTGCCTTGCCCTTTCTGATCCTTCACACACGCATACCTTGGGTCTAATCTGGGGTGCCTCTCCCACTAGTACGTTCTCCTGGACAAACCTTTCTTCCTGGTATGCGCCCAGAACCAACCTGAAGCTGGGGGTCTCCACCCATGCCAGTATCCATGGCCTGGTCCTTTCCTGCTGTATGGCTGTAGCCAGGCTGGAATGGGGGAGGACTCAACCCTGCGGGGCTGCAGGTTGTGGGGTAGAAAGTGAGGGCAGGGCTCCATGCTTCCTGAATCTTGATCCCAAGATGAAGATACCCAGTTCAGGGCCTGGGTGAGGACGTGTCCAGTGGTCTCTGATTAAAGCTAAGTGTCTTCCTTGGTGCCCTTCTGTGCACATCCCATGTGGTTGCCTCAGCCAGTGGGGACCTTGGCACCTCCCAAGGGGCCCACATTCCTAAACCAGGCTCCCTCAAGCCTCTACATTTGCTGATGCTCTGTAGAGCTTTGTGTCCGATTGTTTGAAAATTATATTGCCCTTGCTTTCATAAAAGTGTTATCGAAATGAGTGAAGACCAGACACCCAGAAGCGTTTATCCCCAGAGGAAGAAGGGCTGTTCTCATCGACGTGGTATGTTGCAGACCGAGAAGGAGGCTGCACACAGAACAGGCCAGAAGTGGCACATCTTTCGCCTGAATCGGCTACTTACTGGATGAAAATCCACCCAGATGAACGTTCAACCGGGAAGCAGAAGAGCTAACGAAATGGACACGTATAAAATACTGGAAACAGACTACCGACGACTGTGCCCAAATGGTGTACTCGGAGACTAGTTTAGCTCTCCAGGGATTAAATGCTCACCTCTTTATACATGGGGGACCAATGCTCGATTTCCACACATTTGAATTTCATACCATGCATGCAAATCTGTAATGCATGAAACTGGACGAGGCGGGGGAGTTTCAGCATGATCTGCAGAGCACCTCCTCGGAACTCACTCTGCCTGGAACCCGGGGACCCCACAGGGAAATGAGCAGGATCAGGACCCAGCCACCAACCCCTGGAAAACCTCCCCCAGGGTGAAGGCCACCAGATCGCAAGGCCCTGAGTCCACCCCCAGGAATGAAGGTCAGCCTGCCTCTCCCTCCAGCCTGCATCCAGCCCCAGGAGCAGGTGACGGGGGCATCTGACCCTCCACAAGTCCCCTAGAAATGAGGGGAGGAGACGTCAGATGGAGCGCAGCACAACCCCATGTGTCCTCCTCAGGAGGCCAAGGGCACCCAGGACGTGGAAATTAAAAAGGAGGAGGGGAGGCCCAGCATATTAACCTCCTTAATCTTTCATTTCTGACACAGATTGTGGTCCCTCATTTCAAAGAATTTCAAGCTAATGTCTGGAGGGCAGAAAAATCTATTTCCCAATACGCGCTGCAACTTTTTCACCAATCGACTGCCCTTCCTGGTACAATCAGCCGAACATTGATTTTTTTTTCTTTCTCTCTTTTTTTTTTAATGCTAAAGCATCATCCAAAAATCTATCAATACGAACAACATCTTTGAAGAAAATACCAGGAGGCCCAGGCCGCTTCTTCGTTAACCCCAAAGCTGCCGGCCCGACATGGGGCCGGGGAAGGGACTGTTACTGGGAGACCCAACCTGAGGAGCACAGTTGCGACACTTCCTGGAATGCTGGACTCTCTCGGGATGTGTGGGTGTCGGGCATCGTTGGTCCTTAGGTTAGAACCTCTTAGAACTGGGGCCAGTGAGGTTATTTCATTGTAAATTAACTCATATTCACTAAGATTTAAAATTCAGTTCCTTGGCCAGGCAGGGTGGCTCATGCTGGTAATCCCAGCACTCTGGGAGGCCGAGGTGGGACTAGGGCTGGGGCTCAGGTGTTTGAGACCAGCCTGGGCAACACAGTGAGATCCCATCTCTACAAAAAAAATTTTTTTTAATTAAAAAGTTTTGTTTTTGTTTAATTTTTTTATGTTTCTTTTTTACTATTATTAGTTTTTATCATACTTTAGGTTCTAGGGTACATGTGCAGATCATGCAGGATTGTTGCACAGGTACACACATGGCAATGTTGTTTGCTGCCTCCATCCCTCCATCACCTACATCTGGCATTTCTCACCATGTTATCCCTCCCCGACCTCCCCATCCCCCACTGTTTTCCCTCCCTTGCCAGCCCCAACAGACCCCAGTGTGTGATGCTCCCCAATTAGTCAGGCATGCTGATTTGTGCCTGTAGTCCCAGCTCCTCAGGAGGCTGAGGTGGGAGGATCACCTGAGCCCAGGAGATTGAGGCTTCAGGGAACCATGATCACACCACTGCACTCCAGCCTGGATGACAGAGCAGGGCCCTGTCTCAAACACAAAAAGAATAAAAATAATAAAATAGGCCGGGCACAGTGGCTCACACCTATAATCCCAGCACTTTGGGAGGCCAAGGCTGGTGGATCCCCTGAGGTCAGGAGTTGGAGACCAGCTTGGCCAACATGGTGAAACCCATCTCTACTAAAAATACAAAATTAGCTGGGCATGATGTATGTGCCTGTAACCCCAGCTACTCCAAAGGCTGAGGCAGGAGAATTGCTTAGAATCCAGGAGGCGGAGGTTGCAGTGAGCTGAGATTGTACCACTGTACTCCAGCCTGGGCAACAGAGCAAGAGTGTCTCAAAAGATAATAATAATAAATAGAATTCCTCAGTCAAATAAGCCAAGTTTCAAGTCCTCCATGGCTGTGTGTGGCTCATGGCTCCCTTGTGGGACACCACAGGCCTAGAACATTTCCATTATCATAGAAAGTTCTAGAGAACAGGGCTGCCTCAGAACAGGACTCAGCACACTTTTTCTGCAGAGCCAGTATTCTGAAAATGCTTCATATCTTGATTCCGATGATGATTTCATGGGTGTAACATGTAATATTTGTGCATTTTACTGTATATAAATTTTGTCTCCATGAAAAGAAAAACATCTTTAGAAATATTAGACTATCCTAGGGAGACAGAATGCCTGGAAAGTTCCAGTCCTGCGGGATCCCTGAGCTTATCCTTACCCCAGGGGACCCTGGTGGGGCTTCAGAGACCCCCAAAGAGGGAGGATGCTGGGGAGAGGGCTCTCACTCATAACCCCCTTCCCCAAATCTGTATCCTTTTTAAGGGTTCTAGGGGCTGAGAAAGAGTTTAATGACAACAGCAATGGAAACATCAACTCTGTCTGTTTCAGGCTTTTAGGAATGTGGAAATCCTTGAAAAAAGTAGGAGGTGGAACCCGTGGGGAGAGGGTTCATGGTAGGGGTGGGGTATATGGGAATGTGAGCGTGGCAGTCTCGGGACCTTCATTTCCTCTTCAGCCAGGGCGGCTCCCATGGTCTGTATTTTGCACATTGGGTTTCCGAGCAATAAGAATTCACTCATGGAAAGCTTCAGCTCCGTTTCAGAAGTGTGCACACCACTGCCTTTTAGTCTTGGCTTTTACCCCAAAACAGGCAGTAGAGTAGATGGTTAAAGGCACATGCTGTGGTGCCAGAAGGCTGGGTTCAAATCCCAGCCCCAGCTGTGTGATCTTGGGAAAAGCTCATTTCTCTGTGCCTCAGTTTCCTTCTCTGTAAAAATGGGGATAATGATAGGACCCAACGTGGGTTGTTATGAGAACAAGAAGCATTATTCTTCAGAGTAGCTGGGATTACAGGCATGTACCATCACGCCCAGCTAATTTTGTATTTTTAGTAGAGATGGGGTTTCACCATGTTGGCCAAGCTGGTCTCAAACTCCTGACCTCAGGGGATCCACCCGCCTTGGCCTCTCAAACTGCTGGGATTACAGGCGTAAGCCACTGTGCCCAGCCTATTTTATTATTTTTATTCTTTTTGTGTTTGACACAGGGTCTTGCTCTGTCATCCAGGCTGGAGTGCAGTGGTGCGATCACGGCTCCCTGCAGCCTCAATCTCCTGGGCTCAGGTGATCCTCCCACCTCAGCCTCCTGGCACATATCAGCATGCCTGGCTAATTTTTTTAAATGTGCTTGGAAAGCACATTGAACCGAGCTAAGCATCTCCTGTTTGTTTCAGGTCTGTCTAGGATGATGCCCTCACTTATTCCTTCAACACACTCACCTGATGAAGACGGCAGGCCTTGGGAAAGAAGGCAGCCAGGCCAAGTCATAGCAAACACCTCTCTTTCCAGTGGCTCCACCAGGTCCTTCCTGCCCCACCAGTCAGGTCCCTAGGGCTCGACCTGACAAAGGCTGATGACTTATCAGGACATCCGGGCCACAATCCTGGAACTGACTCTGATTCAGCTAATCCAGAAGCCACCAGTGTCTGATGTCCCCATGTCAAAAAGAGAGGCCACGCTGTCCCAGACCTGGACTGGCTGGGATTTGAACCCAGCCTTCTGTTGTACAGAGCCCAGACTCTCTCTCCAAGAGGTGGGAGCCTACTCCCTGACCCCTTGCACCTGGAAGAGACCCCACTCTGGGACACATGGGCAACCTGAGGCTCTGTCCCCATAGACATTCACCTGTTCATCTAACATGGTGGCTTCTGGACCCAGGAAGCCCTCACCTTCAGTTAGTCACTCATTTAACAACTATATATAGGATGACTACTGTGTGCTAAACTGAGTCCCCAAGGCTAGAGACATAAGGAACCAGAGACACAGTCTGCCCTCAGGGAGTTCACATCTAGTTAAAGAAACAAGCAATAAACAAGTAGCGATCATTTCATCTGAAGATCAGTTCAAAGAAGAAAATAACTGAAGAGACTGGAAGCACATGTGGCCAAGGAAGGCTTCCTGGAGGAAGTGACCATTACACAGAAACCCGATAGACAAAAAGGAGCTGGAACACGGGAAGATATGGGTGAAGGGCATTTCAGGGAGAGGGAAAGCCATGTGCAAAGGCCAGGAGGTGGGAACAAATTAGAGAAAGAGGAACGAGGAGCAGAATAAACTAGGAAGTCAGTGGTCAGAGGTGAGAATGGCCATGCCCACCAAGGCACAGCTCTCTACTGCCTGCTCAGTTGAACCCTGCTTTGATCTGGAAACATGCAGCTACCACCGATTACTGTCGGAGCCTGGTGGCTATCAGAGCTACAGGGGACTAGGTTCAAATCCAGCCTCAACCTCCTCCCAGCTGAGTAACCTCAGGCCAGGGCATGACCTTCCTGGGTCCCAGTTTCCTCCTTGGAAAATGGGGACCTTGTGGGGTTGCTGTGGGGGTCAGGGCATGCGTGTAAAGGGCTTAACTCAGTGCCTGGCACACAGTGAACGATAGCCCAACGTTGGCTGAGACAGAGAATCTGTCTGCCCTGACGTCAGGCAGGGCCTAATTATAGAAGCCCAGAGGTCACTTTCAGCCCCTTGTGACTCAGAGGCAGTGCCAGGCAACAGACAGTGCAAGGGACGGAGTCAGGCTGGCCCAACCAACACTGAGCCACGGGGAGTGCCTCAGTTTCCCCGTCTATTAATCAGAGATATCAGCAAGACCTGCCCCCGAGGGCTAGGAGAAGACTCCAGGATGGGCCTAGGACCTCACAGGAGCTCTGTCAACCTCCCAAGTCCACAACTGCACACACAAATGGAAAAATCGTTGTAATTTAGATAAACATTCCCTTGAGGCTTTCTTTCTTTTATTCAACAAATATATACTGACCCCTTTGGTGCATCTGGCTCTGTATTAAATACAATGTGAACAAAAAATGCCTGCGACAGCCACCAAGGGTTTACAGAGCCAATGAAGAGAGTCAGCAAGGTTACAGGGGCATGTTTAATGTGCTCAAAGAACAAACCAGAGGTTCCAGAAAGAACCATTCTTCTTCTGTGTTCTTCCACAGCCTCACAGCAGCCAGGCCTTGTCCAGCAGGCCTTGGTGTCTGAAAACTTGCTGGGGCAGGCGGAGAGTCCCCCACCTTGTCCCTGCATGTGAGACCCTCTGGTGTGACCCTGGCCTCCAAGAGGACCATGTTCACCTCGAGATCTCAGTTCAAGGCCTGGGTCTGCTCCTGCCTTGCTGTGAGAACTTGGGCAAGGCATGGAGCCATGCTGTGCCTCGGTTTCCTCACCCGTGCATGGCATGAGTGCTGGAAAGAAAGAAAATGCCTGTTGGGGCTGTCTGAGGGGTTAGATGTGATCACAGGGGCAGAGTGCTCTGTGTTCAGTGCTCCAACTGGAATCATTGCTGTCATTACCCTTTATCTAGGACAAGGGTGCCTAATCTTTTGGCTCCCTGGACCACATTAAAAGAAAAAAAAAGTCTTGAGCCACACATAAAATATGCTAACACTAATGACAGCTGATGAGCTAAACAAAAATTGCAAAAAAAAAAAAAAAAACTATAATATTTTAAGAAAGTTTACAAATTTATGTTGGACCTCATTTAGAGCTGTCCTGGGCTGCAGGTGGCCTGCAGGCAGCAGGTTGGACAAACTTGGTCTAGGGAATGATCCAGCACAAACATCACTCCTGGCTCAAGGAAGGGAGACATACCCTCTATACACTCTCAGCTCTAGCTCACTCTTGGGTCACGACCCCACTTTTGGGTCATTTCCGGGTCACCCCCTGGAAATGAGGGTGCTGGGCTAAGTAGGGGTGACCACCATGGACTTTTGCTTTCCTTTCTATCATAGAGTTTTTCATGGGCAGCAGGTGATCATGCATGAACTACATTTCCCAGGTTCCTTTGCATCTAAGTAGGCCCATGTGACTAACTCTGACCAATAGACTGTAAGAGAAAGTGATAGATAAGCCTTCAGGGCTAAGGTGACTAACAAGCAGGTGTGTCTCCTCAGTCTCTCTTTCCCCACCTGCCTGCTGAAAGGAACAGAGTTCAAAGTAAGTGTTAAAGATGGTAGAGCCACAAAACAGAAGGAGCCTGAGTGCCTGAGTCACCACATGGAGGCAGATTGCCCAACCAGAAATGCCAACAGTGGGTTGTAATGTTAGTGATAAATAAACTTATACTGTGTTAAACCACTGACATGACAACTGCATTTGTTAGAGCAGCTGGCATTGCCTCCTTAACTATTACATATACATTATACCTTTTTTTCAGTTGTATTATCTCATTTAGCACTCAGCAAATTTCTAACACCAATAATGCGAGATACTGATCTTTTGAGCATTTATTTTAGACCAAGCACTGCGCTAAGTCCTTTATATACATTTTCTTGTCTTAACCACAATTCTATAAGATGGGCTCATAGGACTATTATCATAGCCACATTACAGATTAGAAAACTAAGTCTCAAAAACCTTCAGAATCCTGCCCGGGGTAATCAGCTAATGAGTAGAAGTGGCCGGGCCAGAACCCAGAGTTTACTTTTTTTTTTTTTTAAAGACAGAGTCTTGCTCTGTCACCCAGGCTGGAGTACAGTGGTATGATCTTGGCTCACTGCAACCTCCGCCTCCCAAGTTCAAGTGATTCTTCTGCCTCAGCCTCCCGAGCATCTGGGACTACAGGTGTGTACCACCATGCCTCGCTAATATTTGTATTTTTGGTAAAGACAGGGTTTCACTATGTTGGCCAGGCTGGTCTCAAACTCCTAGCCTCAAGTGATCCACCTGCCTTAGCCTCTCAAACAGAGTTCACATTCTTAATGGCTGCCCCATGGCCTCCCAATACCCAATAAGTTAGATATTTCAAACCCTGATCTGTAAGTGACAACACTGAAGCTCAGAGAAGGTCCACAACTTGGCCATGCTCCTGGATATAGTTTGGCAGTGATTGGCTCAGAACCCAGAGTTGTCTGGGTCCCGACTAGTACTCTTGACCTACTCACATTGCTGCCTCGCTTGCCCTTTCCAGTGGGCATTAAAGCTCTGACCCTGTTTCCATACCCCAGTGTTACAGTGTCACAGCTGAAGGCAAACTTGGCATTCATAGAGCCTGTTATAATGCTAAATAAATTTTTCTCTTGGCAGCTTTGACATTTATTAAGCACCTGGAAGGCTATTAGTGCTTTGTGCTATCCAAAACACTCTTAATTACTGTCTAATCAAGGTATCTTTCATTCTAGGGGGAAAAAAGACAGAGAACAGGGGAGATGTTCATGAACACCACTTTTGAGTCCTTTGCTGTGCATTTCCCTTTAGCCGTCACATCCCCTGGGCCTCATTCAGGAAAGGGACTAAAGAGATGAAGATGGAGGAGAATGGTGTCTAAACAAGGCTTCATTTTCATCCAGCAATCTCACTCTGTGGACTTAATCTGAAGACAAAATGGAATGAATGAATGGTGAAAATGGATATAACAGGATGCTGATCACAGTGTTGTTGATAACAGGGAAAAAACAGAAACACTGGAAATGCCTGCTAACAGGACACTGGTTAAATGAACTGTGGTGCATTCATACAAAGAAGTACTATGCAGCCATTCAAAAGAAGAACATGAAACCATTTGGATTGATGCAAACCAATCTACAGAAAAAAGGGGGTGCAGAATAGTAAGCCTCCTGTGCACCCATTTGTGTAAAAACTTAAGGACATGATTTTATTACAATTATCAACATTTATTGAGGCATTAATACACACTATTTTAGGTAGTCAAATGCATTGCCTTATATACCCCTTGTAAGACTCCTATGATGTAAAAAAAATTCTCATTTCCAATTTATAGATGAGGAAACTGAGGCTCAGAAAAATTCAGTAATGAGTACCCAGGGTCACCTCTTTAGTGAGTGGCAAAGCTGGGATTCAGACTCAGGAAGTCTGAAAGCCACTACTAAACATTAAATGACAATGCTTCCCCCAGACACAAGGAGAATGATTGATAGGGAAGTCCCATTTCTTTAAAATTGGAGAGTTGGAGGTACAAGATATATAAAAGACCACTGGGAATTGAGGGGATAAAGTTTCAACAGCCACATGGGGATAGGAGGCAAAGCCTGGAGCCCTCCAAAGGTTGAATGTTGGAACTGAGACCGCTACCTAAAATCATGGTCCCCAGAAGGTAATATTCTCAAATAAATAATAAAGTAGGGGCTACAACGTGTGCAGGCAAAAGACAGCAACAAGAAATTTCGTCTGTCTTGGCTTGGGCTCAGGGAAAAACAAAACAAAAACTCCCCTAAGACTGTGTAACTATGGATGTGTGATCACACCAATTTAGTGTTTAAATTTGAACTATCTGCATAGATGGGAATCCCCAAACTGAGAAAAACATAAACCTCAGACCAGGAGTGATGATATCATGGCAAGCGAGGCAGAAACAAATGTGCAACCAGACACCCTTGACCATGCCATTCAAGATTCCCACAGATACTGCCATAGCTAAGATGAGCTTGCAATCTGAAATTATAAAACCCATGAGAAACCAAATCACCATGAAAATACCTGGAAGGTCACATGAGGTACAGTTAGCAGTGGTTGTCTTTGGAAAGTGATAATGCAGGAATGAAATGGAGCAAGACTGACTTTGTACTGAATACACATCTAAGGCAGTTTGAAGTTTCTTAGAGTAATGAGTTTGTAATGCTTTCTTCTTTCAGTTTTAAAATACGAGAATCACTTCTTGGCCTTTTGGCTAAGATCCAGTGTAAAATAAAAAATATTTGAACTGAAAAGAAAAAAATGGAAGGAAAGAGGGAGTGAGAAAAGGAGAAAAATTAGCTACAAGCCTCAGCCCCCACCTCAAGATCACCTTCCTACCTCATACACAAACTATGTGCTGTGGCCACTGAGTCTGATGATGTACAGGAAAGAGTAGGGGTCCTTCCCGTTTGTCAAGTATGCTTTCACATATAGGAATAAGCCACTTTGTCTAAAATCCATGATTGGGGTTGGTGCTACTAAATTGCCTCCAGTCGAAGGAAGCCCCAATTTTAATTCTTCTGTGGGCACCAATCTACCAACAATCTCATTGTCTCTACCTCTTCAGTATTCAAGTCTCACTACATTTGTCCATCCCCAGCCCCCTCCTCTGTCCCAAACACATCTCATGCCAGGCTCAGGACATAGTCCTCCTGCCTCTCATGCTCACTCCACTAACCCATCCTCCAGGCAGCAGCCAGAGTGAGAGTCCCAAAATGCAAATCAGATTACTGTCCTGCTCAGAAGCTGTGACAGGTTCCCTTTCACTCAGAATAAACTCTGAGACTGGCCAGGTATGGTGGATCACTTTAAGTCAGGAGTTCAAGGCAAGCCTGGCCAACATAGTGAAACCCTGTCTCTACTAAAAATACAGAAATTAGCTGGGCATGGTCTGCTGAACCCAGAAGGCAGAGAGGTTGCAGTGAGCCAAGATCATATCACTGCACTCCAGCCTGGGCAACAGAGTGAGACTCCATCTCAAAAAAAAAAAAACTCTGAGATCCGTCCACAGCCTACGAGTGTTGGGGGATGCAGTCTCACTGACAGGTCTCAGGTCATCGCTCATGGCATCCCTGCCCTCTGTACCTACCCCTTCGCTCTGCTACATTTACACTGACCTCTCATCAGGCCTCACACACAAGCTCAGGCTACCAAGTCTGCACAGAGAAGACACATCCTCTGAAGAAGACACTTTTCTTACACAGAGAAACTCTGTTTCATCTTTCACATTCAATTGCAATATCCTTGCCCTTGGAAAGCCTCTCTGCACGCACCTAAAGCAGATGCTGAAAATCTCTGTGGCAGACAGAATAATGGCCTCCTGGAGATGTCCATATCCACATCCCCAGAACCTGTAAATATATTACCTTACCTGGCAATAGGAACTTTGCAAATGTGATTAAATTAATGACCTTGAAATGGGGGCAGGGGCAGCAGTTACCCTGGATTATCTTGGTAGGCTGATGTCATCACAAAGGGCCTTATAAAAGGAAGGCAGGAGGATGAGAGTCAGAGGAGGTGATGTGATGACAGAAACAGAGAGACTAGAAGACGCTACAATGCTAGTTTTTAAGATGGAGGAAAATGTCGCAAGCTAGGACTGTGAGTGGCCTGTCAAAGCTGGAAAATGCAAGGAAATGGGTTTTCCTCCTCCTGGAGCCTCTGGATGAAACACAGCCCTGCTGACACCTTGATGTTTGTACTTCTGACCTCCAGGACTGTAAGACGGTAAATGTGTGTTGCTGTCAGACACTAAATGGGTAAACGTGTTGCAGCAGCCACAGGAAACTAATACAATCCTCTGCCTGTGTTCCTCAGACACGACCATCTCTGAGGAACTTTCCAGGAAGTCCAAAAGCCAGCTCCAGAATTGCATTTCTGTTTTTTGTTTTGTTTGTTTTTTTGTTTTGGGGACAGAGTCTTGCTCTGTCACCGAGGCTGGAGTGCAGCAGCACAATCTCAACTCACTGCGACCTCTGCCTCCTGGGTTTAAGTGATTCTCCTGCCTCAGCCTCCCAAGTAGCTTGAGACTACAGGCACCAGTCACCATGCCCAGCTAACAGTCCTGGGAACAAATGGCTCTGGGAAGCTGGTATATCAATACCTCAACTCCCTCGCCTCACAGGGCACACACCTCTACATGCTCTCCCTGAGGTCTTACAGGCTTGAACTCCAGTTGTACATCATGGTAACTGGCTCAACCCACACTCGCTGGATTAGCTACCTCTCTCTCCCTGTCTCACTGCCCTACTCCCCTTCAAGCACTTCCTGGAATCATTTATCAGACAAACCACTTGCCGTTGAGTCCTTACCTCTGAGCAACCTGAACCAAGACCCTTCAGAAAGGGTTTTTTTCTACACTGCACCCAGCACAGCTGTACCTCTGCATCTCCCCAATGGGAAAGGCAGTCCCTCGGGGGCAGGATGGTGCATCCAGGCCCTGGCACAGGGCCTGGCATGCTGAAAACACTGGGTAAATATATGTTGAGTTTCTGACTGAATAATTCAGCCCTTTAAAGAAAACAGAACATCTTCTGGAAGATGTTCTGTTCATATTGCCAGCAGGGCTTCCAAATTAGTGGTGGAGTGGGTGCTGCTTTAACGGAGTCCAAATTTCTACTGCATTTAGTGGCCTCCGTTTGCATGTGGAGAATGGAGAAGCCAGAACACTGGGGAAGAGTTTGTTTCCCTAAGTGGATTAAATGTGCCCCGCCCCCCCAGCAACCAATACCCACAGGTAGAAATCTTCTTGATCTGCAGAGTCTTCCTGAAGGCCTTTAGAAAGAGCCTGACCGGCTGGGCACAGTGACTCATGCCTGTAATCCCAGCACTATGGGAGGCAGAGGTGGGTGGTCACTTGAGCTCAGGAGTTTGAGACCAGCCTGGCCAACGTGGTGAAACCCCTTCTCTACTAAAAATACAAAAATTAGCCAGGTATGGTGGTGCCCACCTGTAATGCCAGCTACTAGAGAGGCTGAGGCAGGAGAATCGCTTAAACCCAGAAGGCACAGGTTGCAGTGAGCTGAGATCGTGCCATTGCACTCCAGCCTGGGGTGACAAGAACAAAATTCCATTTCAAAAATAAATTAAATTTAAAAAAAAGACAGAAAGAAATAGCCTGACCCTGCCGCTGGGTCACCGGACACTCTCAGGGAAGTCTCTTAGAGGGACCAAGTCGTTTTCCACCTTCATGCCTTTGTCCAGGTTCCGCCTGGAATTCCTTTTATCTATCTGCAAAACAATGGTTTATCTTCCAAGATTTACCCCAAGCAGCACCTCTCTGGGGTCTTTCTTCTTTTCCCTTTCTAGGACTTCCCAACCTGAGCCTCGCTTTTCATCTCCATGGACACTTTGGGTGTTTTTTGGATGTCTCTGACACTTCAGGGTGTTGCATCTGGGGCAGGAATCCTGTCTGTTTCTCTCCATGCTCTGATGCCTGGTATACAGTAGGTGTCCAATGCTTGCTGACATGTACAGCCTCTTCCTCCTTGGTTCTAAGCCTGAGAAGCTTGACCATACATGGTCAAGGCTGGGATCTCAGAGGCCCCAAGTGAAGTGCCAGGAGGATTCCTGGACTTCCGGAGAAGGAGAAAAGAGACGTGGAGGGAAAGCCAAGGACCCGGGGTGGCTGGACAAGTGGCAACCCCCAACCCACTCCTAGATCCTAGGTTGCCACATCAGCACTGGGCACCCTCATCCTATCACCCATCAATACTGCAAAAAACCTGGAAAGAACTCTCTCCATCCTGGCCACAAGATCCTACTGGGAGGCACATTTCTGAATAAAGAGATGGAGACAGAGACTCAAGGTTCTGGATTTGGGGCAGAAGGTCCAAAGCTTAGTCCATCATGTAGCCTCAGACAAGTCCTGTGAGCCAAGGTGGAAGAGACCAACAGACAGGTTCCAAATGCCCCTCCCGGCTGTCCCTCCTTGGCAGGACCCAGCCTGTCTCAGCTTTCCCACAGGCAAGCCGTCATGATTCAATAAGATGTGTTCAATTAGATGTGTTCCAATCTGCACCCAGCTAATGAGCACCTACTGTGTGCCAGGCACTGCGCTAGGCCCCCAGGGTTGGGCAAAAAACAAAATAGTTGGGGACCCTTCGTTCACGAGGAAGAGAAAGATGAGGCATAGCAGAGTGGACAGCAGTGGGAGGGGATAGGAAAAGGAGGAAAAGGTGGGCAGGACAGTCCCTCACCAGTCTGGCTGATCGCTGAGAAGGTTGGGTTTGATTCTAAAGACAACAGGTCTCAAGAGGCTGAGGCAGGAGAATCACTTGAGCCCAGGAGAAGTTCGAGATCAGTCTGGGGAAGGAAGAAACGAAGGAAGGAAGGAAGGAAGGAAGGAAGGAAGGAAGGAAGGAAGGAAGGAAGGAAGGAAGGGAGGGAGGGAGGGAGGGAGGGAGGGAGGGAGGGAGGGAGGGAGGGAGGGAGGGAGGGAACAAAGAACAAAAGAATGAATGAATGAAAAAGAAGACAGGGAGGGATGGAGGAAGGAAGGAAGGACAGAGAGAAAGAAAGAAAGAGAAAAAGAATGAAAGAAAGAGAAAGGGAAAGAGGGATGGAGGGAAGGAAGGAAGGAAGGAAGGGAGAAAGGAAGGGAGGGAGGGAGGGAGGGAAGGAAGGAAGGAAGAAAAACAAAAGAAAGAGAGACAGAGAGACAGAAAACAGGACACCCAGAGAAAATTTCTAGCACAATATAGCCTCCCCCAACTTGCATCCCTCCAAGGTGCTCAAAACAGGCATATTTGGGTCGGGCACAGTGGCTCATGTCTGTAATCTCAGCACTTTGGGAGGCCGAAGCAGGTGGACTGCCTGAGCTCAGGAGTTCGAGATCAGCCTGGGCAACACAGTAAAACCCTGTCTCTACTAAAAATACAAATATATACATATATGTGTGTGTGTGTGTGTGTGTGTGTGTGTGTGTGTGTGTGTGTGTACATATATATGTGTGTGTGTGTGTATATATATATATATATATATATATAGCTGGAAATGG
This sequence comes from Saguinus oedipus, assembly GCA_031835075.1. Lineage (NCBI taxonomy): Eukaryota > Metazoa > Chordata > Mammalia > Primates > Cebidae > Saguinus > Saguinus oedipus. Next base: position 204,559,946 of record CM063169.1, read on the forward strand.
CAGCATGCGCCTGTAGCCCCAGCTACTCGGGGCACTGAGGCAAGAGAAGCGCTTGAACCCAGGAGGCAGAGGTTGCAGTGAGCCAAGGTCGCACCACTGCACTCCAGCCTGGGAGACAGAGCGAGACACTGTCTCAAAAACAAAAACAAAAAAAAAATAGGTGTATCCTTGTCCGTCATCCATGGGCATCTGGCCTTTTCCCCCAGTAACCATGCCTCCCCTTTCAGCTGCTTGCAACCTTTGAATGTTCCTGGCTCAGTCTCAAGAACCAGAATCGTTGGCCGCCCTCTCAAAGGGATTATATCACTCAAAAACAAAGCTAAGCAAGTTAGAGATAGCAGCAAGAACCACACCAAGGTGTAACAGAGACTCCGCGGCCATCACACTGAGCCCTTGTCGCTGTCTGGGTGGAAGGCACCCTGTTCTGCCCTGCCCTTGTTCTCTTATATACTCCCAAGCAGAGCTCGTGCATCCGATAAATGTGTCGTCTCTCTTTGGGTCAGCTCGGCTTTGCGCTTTCCCTTCTTCCCACATTCTTTCATGAGGTGATCCTTGCTGTTAACAAAACCTACTCAGTACATGCCATGCTGGTATGATCAAGTGGCTCTAAGGAGTGGGTGATCAAAATTTAGAGGCTGAGGCAAGGAAGATTGCTTGAAGCCAGGAATTCAAGACCAGCCTGGGCAACAGAGCATGACCCTATCTCCACAAAAATTTAAAAAAAAAATAGCCAGGTGTGGTCGTGCATGACTAGTAGTCCTAGCTACTCGGTAGGCTGAGATGGGAGGATCTCTTGAGTTCAGAAGTTCGAGGCTTCTGAACTATGATTGTGCTGCTGTACTCCAGCCTGGGTGACAGCACAAGACTCTGTTTAAAAAAAAAAAAAAAGGGCAGCCTCCCAGGGAAGGGTTTCTAGCCATCTGTTGATGATCACTGACCTGGGAATCATGGGAATTCCTGTTCTTCCTCCATCCACACCCCCAGACTCAGGCATGTGAGTTGCTACCAGGCCACCTTCTCACCAAGAGTTAGAAGATCTGCCCACAGAGCTGGGGAAGAGTTGGAGCTGTCACAAATAGTGAAGACTGGTGCATTCATTCTTGAAGCATCTTATTGACAAATGAATCAGTGGTGTAAATAGAGCAGGCAGCCTTTCCATCAGATTTCTCCTCTCAGCCAAACTCCTCGGCTTGCCCTCCAGGGCTTTTTATGTCTGATCACATCCCTCCATATCCCAGCTTCCCCTCTTTATTCCAGCCCCATCACACCAGCCAGCAGTCCCTTTTCAGCCTCTGCACCTGTGCACATGCTGGTTCTTCTTTCTGTGTTGGGTAAATCTGTGTGCAATACCCAGCTAAAATGTCCCTTCCTCCAGGAAGCTCCTCTGGTCCTGAGTCTGTCTCTCACCTTAGTCTGACATTCTAGTCCATCTCCCCCATTGGACTAGAAGGTTCTTAACGGTGGGAACTTGTGTTTTCTACCTTTACAGATGGCCAGCACCCAGTACTAGATGGTCCTATGGAGTCACATACCTTAAGCTCCGGACCCTCAGTTTCCTCAACTAGATAATGGGATTCTCATGTCAACCTCCTAGCATTGTGGGGAGGAGGAAATGAGCAAGGTGTGTGAAGCTCCACATAGAAGCTGCCCCTCACAGCAGCCCCAGGGATGGGCAGAACAGAGCCAGCCCCCACCTGAGGGGAGTGAGGATGATGACCTGTATGCATCAGTCCCCAGCTGCAGAGGTACAGACCATGGTTCATTTACTCCTGCGGCTCAAAGCCACCTTCGTCTCCTGTCCTCCTCATGACCCTGCAGAGAGAGCAGTCCCTGCCAGGTTAACACTCACTGACCTCATACCATGCCGGTCAAGAGACCAAAAGGAGAACTCATTTCCCAGCCAGGGGCCAGCTGTCCTCACAGAAGTCACGAGGCTCAGCACAGGTGAAAGCTGAGCCTGAGTCACGGAGCGCCCGCCTCCTCCCCTCAGCCTGAGCAGGACTCAGACAGAACAGGGTGAGGCTCTCCCAGTTCCCAAGGACCTCCTGATGCCAGGAGCTTCCCAGACGTCATCTCAAATCCCTGCACCACCCTGGTGAGGGGTGCACCCTTAGCATCCCCACTGTACAGATGGGAAAAATGAGGCTGAGTGTTGAGTGATGTGCCCAAGGTCTCACAGCTGCTAAGTGGTGGAGCCAGGATTTGAACCCATGTCCCTAGGACATTCCCATCTTCTCCACTTCCTGACCTTGGTCAGTTTCTGCTGTGGGTGTTTTCATCCTGGGAACACCATCCCCACCCCAACATGCACACTCTTTATTCCATGTGTGCAACCGAGTGGGCCCTAGAGAAACAGCATGAAGTTACAAGTTCTCACCCAAAGCTCCAGAATGTTGTCTCCACTGAGGGTCAGAGGGTTGGGAGCCTAGCTCAGCCAGCCCCATAACTCACAGCCTGGATGAAGGGGGCTTGTGCCAAAAGATTGATCCCCCTGCTGTGTGGAGAGGGTTAGGAAGAGGCCCAGATCCACCCTCCTACCTGGCAACTGCATTTATTGAGTGCCTGCTCTTGTCGCCACCCAATGAGCAGCTTTCCTTCACTTCCTTACATGTGTCCCACATGGTCCTGCATGGTCCCGCCTCCCGGTCTTGATGCCCACAGTCCCTCCCTCATCTACTCAGCGGACATGCGTTGAGCCCCTACTGTGATAGGCACTGGGAAGAGAACAAGGGAGAGGATGAACACAGAGTCTCTGTTCTGTTATCACGTGGAGGACACAGACAATACACAGCAAAGTGAACCCGTCACTAAATAAGTCAAGACTGCATGGGGCAGCAGAGGAAATGAACTGTGCATCATGTGGGGGGGCAGTCAGGAGGGCTCCCTGGAGGAAGAGGCACCTGAGCTGAATGCTCAGAGACAAGAAGGCAAGGGTCTGGAGGAGAAGCGTGGATTAGGGTTAATGAAGCAAAAGAAGCATTTGCACAGTTCCTACCATACAGTGGGGCTCCCTCAATGTCATCCTTGGTGTCTCCCTAATATTATAGCATATAGCAACACCATCCTTCAGCCAGCCAACACTTTACAGTTTATGTGGTGCAGAGCACTTCACAGTTTATATCGTATGTTCCCACGCAAGACCTTCTTAGCTCCTCACACGGGCCCTGAGGCGCAGAGATGAGGACACTGAGGTTGAGAGGAAAATGTCACCCAAGGACACACAGCCAGATGTCTCCTCCTAGCCCAGGCCACCTGCCTCTCTCTACCTGCCTCTCTACCTTGCCCTGGAAGGCAGCAGCTGGAGGACCCCTGCCTTAGCCGTCTCCCAGGCCCACCAGCCTCCTGGGAGGGAGGGCGGCTCTGCACCAGCCCATATATAACCCACTCCACGCACCTTCTCCACATGAATAAATGGGGAACAGTGGGGTCATAAATCCTGGGACTGCCAATGTCCCCGGGACCAGCTCTTTCTCTGGCCACGCACTAGTACTTTTTACAACCCATTAATTAGTCCCTCTAATAAAGTTTGACAAAATGATAACTTGCCCATGAAAAGTGTTGTAATAAATACGTTTTCCCTAACTTTTGACCATTCGAGCATAGCCGCCTCATAAACCCTCTGCCACGGTTCACTGCCTTATTGTCTCTCTATATTTCTCCATCACCGTGGAATTTCAGGGCCTGTGGCCTCATGGACTCAGGACAGGCCTGAGCCTGATTCTGGGACCCCAGCATCATCAGGGAGACAGCTACGGTTGGTCCCTCCCCTGCTCACAGACCTGCAGTGGCTCCCACCCCCCAGGATGGCAGTTGCCAAGCTCCAGTCTCTCCTTCCCAAGCCCTGTTCTAGCCAGGTGGCCGTGGAACAAACCATTTCTGGACATGATGTTTTCTTCAATCTGATTCTCTTAAATAAGCTTATTTTGCAAGGAAGCTTTAGAGCATTGTTATGGAAAACTGGAAAAGCTGTATAACCATCACTGAAAAGGAAATACAAATAAACAAAATGAAAACAAAAAGATGTCACCAGGCCGGGCATGGTGGGTCACACCCGCGATCCTAACACAATGGGAGGCCGAGGCAGGCGGATCACTTGAGCTCAGGAGTTCAAGACCAGCCTGGGCAACATGGCGAAACCCCGTCTCTACAAAAAATACACAGCTTAGCCAGTCCTGGTGTCGTGTGTCTGTAGTTCCAGCTATTGAATGGCTGAAATAGGAGGATCACTTGAGCTCAGGAGGTCGAGGCTGCAGTGAGCTGTGTTCGTGTTACTGCACTCCAGCCCTGGGTGACAAAATAAAACGCTGTCTCAAAAAATAAAATAAAAAACAAAGGCACCAAGTCCCAGACAATCAGTACTGCTTTTTCTCTGGCACTTTGAGGCCTGGGGCTACCTTCCCTCTTTTTGTTGTAAAGGAAGATCAGTGGGGCTAGAGAGGCATTAAAGACACATCAGCACCAAGCCGAGACTTCCTCCTCAGTGTGGACAGAGGGTCTGAAGAGGGATTTCAAGAGGCAATGATCTCCCTTGGAGAGGCTCTGAGTTGAATGCCACATCCCTGCACACCACCCAGGAGAGTCCTGCGCAGCAGCTGGGATGGCACCCAGGTGGGCCTCGGGGTCAGAGAAGGGGCTGACGCCCCATGTGTAAGCCCCAGGTACCTCGCCAGCCCACTGTGCTCCACAGAGGGGCACGAGACAGGGTTATTCCCGCTGCACCGCAAGTCAAGAGACTGGCTATTGTTCATGGAAAAGCATCAGTGTTCACGCCCAGCCATCCAAAATCGTCTGTCCCTTCCCCTTCCCATTTAGGGGAATTTACAACCAGTCCTTGGCTTGGCATCTGATCAGCACTGACCTCCTGACCTGTCTGGGGTTCCCTGATTTCAGACCCAGGGTCTCTTAGACTTCTCCGCCCCGCTGGACTATCCCAGCTGCAAGACCAGGTCACCTCGCCAGGATCATCTGCCTTGGGGCTCCCGACATCCTTTTTTTTTTTTTTTTCTTTTTTTGTGACAGGGTCTCGCTCTCTTGCCCAGGCTGGAGTGCAGTGACAAAAACTCAGTTCACTGCAACCTCTGCCTCCCTGGTTCAAGCAATTCTCCTGCCTCCGACTCCTGAGTACCTGGGATTACAGGCACCTGCCACCACACTCATCTATGTGTGTGTGTATATGTGTGTGTGTGTGTGTGTGTGTGTATGTGTGTGTATTTTTAGTAGACATGGGGTTTCACTATGTTGGCCAGGCTAGTTTTGAACACCTGACATCAAGTCATCCACCCTCCTCAGCTTCCCAAAGTGCTGGGATGACAGGCATGAGCCACCACACCCGGCCCGAGCTCCCAACACTTCTGTCACCTACTGTAATGAGTTCATTGTAGCGTTATCGTTCTCCACCTGCGTTCCAGCGCCAGGCTCTGCACAGAGGAGGGGCTGAGCAGTGAGGTCTGAACGAGTGAGTGAGTGAGAATCGGAATGTCTGATGGATGACGTGTCACCCCACTTCACAGATGAGCAAAGCAAGGCCAAGGAGAAGATATGATGAGGCCAAGTGCCCGCAAGTCTGAGCAGAGCTAAAACCCTGGAATGCTACCTTTAAACCCTGCTCAATGCTCATTCTTCTGCAGCCACAGAAACCCAGAGGGACACTTTTGGCTGCGATCGCTGCCCACCGGGACAGATATGTGTTTCCTATTCCTGTGCCAATCTCGAAAATGTGAAAATTCCCAAAACCAACTGCTTATCGTGATAGCTGACATGGGGCACCCAGTCCCAAGCTCTGGCCCCTGTCCACCAGAGTTGGCCTTGAGCTCTGTGGTCCTTGTTGATGGAGGGTGTGCCCAGGCCTGACCCAAGTGCTCCAGGTGGCTGCTACCTGTCCATCACTGCCAAGACTCCCAACAATGCTTCGAGGATGGTTGTTTGTGCCCATCTGACAGGTAAAAGGACTAAGGTTCCAAGAGCAGAAAGCATAAAGCCCAGCCTTAAAACTGCTTGACCTCAGCCGGGCGTGGCAGCACACATCTGTAGTCCCAGCTACTTGTGAGGCTGAGGCAGGAGAATGGCTTGAACCCAGGAGGCAGAGGTTGCAGCGAGCTGAGATCACAGAGCGAGACTCTGTCTCCAAAAATAAATAAATAAATACACCTCTGAAGGGTGATCACTGGGGCTGGTCCTGTTCCGAGACTGCAGCTCATAAGGAGTGATGTGTCTGCCACACAGTGCCTAAAATCCCACTACTAGTCTCTCACATGGAAAAAGCAACATACTGCTGAAGGCCTCTTTAAAATAGCAGCAGGGAGTCTAGTACAATGGAAAGGGCAACGAGTTAGGGACGAAGAGATCTGAACTCTAGCTGTGGTTGTGCCATCAGCTCACTTTATGGCCTTAGATGAGTCTATCTAACACCCAGTCCAGACCAGTTTTCCAGGAGTATGGAATGGGGGAGGAATAGGGGAAGAGTGTGGGGCTGGAACATTGTTTCCCATAGTGTGGGGTGTATGCCCTGAGAGATTCATTTAGGGGGATACACGGACTCAGCATTAACGATTACATAATGAATGCTTAATTCATTATGAGAGAGAATGAGTGAGAATTGAGTGAGTGAGTGAGGCCACGTGCCAGGCCAATCCAGGTGTGGTGGATTATGCCTGAAACCCCCGCACTTTGGGAGGTTGAGGCAGCTGGGTTGTTTGAGCCCAGGAGTTCAAGACCACCCTGGGCATCATAGCGAGACCCTATCTCTACAAAAAGCTTAAAAGAACTACAGGTGTGTGCCTGTAGTTCCAGCTCCTTGGGAGGCTGAGGCAGGAGGATGGCTTGAAGCCAGGAGTTTGTGGCTGCAGTGAGCCATGATCACACCACTGCACTCCAGCCTGAGTGACAGAGCAAGACCCTGTCTCAAAACAAACAAAAGAATTGTGTAAATGAAATCACTGTTTCCCTTCTGATCACCTTCCTGATTACTAACAGGAAGAAAGCCTCAGTTTGGTGCTGATGCGTCTTTAACGCCTCCCTTTTTAACAAAAACCAAGCAGACCTCAGGCTGAGAGCCCTGGGCAGACGGTGACGGTAGCGCCTGGCTGGACTTTCACAGAGTCCCTCTGCTTTAGTTTCACGGTACTTTTGTTTAAGGTCACCATCTTTTCAGGGCAAGTGGAACGTGCTTCCCATTTACTCTACCGGTATAAACTGTCCTTTCTAAATACACTCATTTAAGCTGAAAGAATGAGTTGATTTCATGAAAAGTACCGAATCAATATGAGCATCGGTGGAAGTGAAATTAGGAAAAATGGCAAAGTGGAAAGTGGATGATGGGCTGGAGGGGCTCTTTCGGGGCGAATGGGGGCTGCCAGGTTCACGGACTGCTCACCGTAAACAGCAGCCCCTCACTTCACAGTGTGCAAAAGCCTTTTCCAAGCACGGTCTCAGTCAGTGTATGCGACGCCTGGTGACCCTGTTTTCCAAGGCCTACCCCGCGGCCACGTCTGAGAACGATCCCAGCTGCCAATCACAGGCTATCACGGGTACTTTACAGACATCGCCGAACCGCGCCCTTTACCTGGCTTGAGTGGAGGGCACAACTCGAACCCCACACGCCAGAAGAGGAAACTGAGGCTCCGAGAGTCACATAGCAGTGCTGACAACAGAAATGCCTTGTCTCTCGGTTCCGGAAAGCGGAAGTCTGAAATCCAGGCATCCGCAGGGCTGTGCTCCCTCCAAAGGCTCTCGGGGGGAATCCTTCCCTGTGTCTTCCAGCTTCCGGCGGCCCCGGCATTCCTTGGCTGGTGGTGCATCCCCTCCAGTCTCCGCCTCCAGCCTCCATCCCCACATGGCCTTCTCTTCTGCAGCCTCCTCCCTCCTTCTCCGTCTGCAAGGACACCTGTCATCGGACTTCGACCCTCCCTAATCCTGGCTGATACCATCTCAAGATCATTTACTTCCTTCCATCTGCAAAGACATTTATCCAAACAGTGACATTCACAGTTTCCGGGGGACATCTTCTGGGAGGTGGGGGTGGGGTCACCACTTAACCCACTACAGGCAGTATCGGTATTCACGCTTAGAATGGAGCCGAGTTTTCTTCAGTGGACAAACAGGCACAACCCGGAGCCCACCTCCCCTGCCCATACCACCATGGGTTGTCCACCCTGCCCCCTCCGACCCAGAAACCCAGGAACAGCAGGCACCTGGTGTTGCAGGGACCAGGCTTCACACGGTCTCACGCTCCAATTTAATTAGGACAGAAGACTGAACTCTGCTCAATGATACCGGCATCAGCCCACCCACCTGCCTGGGGACCCATCTCTTTGAGGAAATTTATAGCCACAGTTTAGTAGGTGAATTATGGCTGCTGGCACCTAAGCCATGAGAATTGCCCGGGCACATTAAACGCACCCGCTAACACCCCTTGATGCTGGAACCACCCTCACAGAGCCTGTAAAATAGGGAATGGCAGAGAATGGGGACCCTCACAGGAGCCACGGGAACCCCAGGACTGCAGCAGCCTCCTGAGCTGGGGACAGAGAACTGGGTTTTCCTCCCAGCACTGCCTCGTTGGGTGAGCTGTGGTGGGTCCCTGGCCCTTTCTGGGTGCCAGTGGCCTGGCAAAGTCAAGTGTGGTGTGCAGGCCAGCAGCATCAGGGAGATGATTAGGAATGCAGAAACTCAGCACTGCACACTCAATCCATACCCGCATGTTAACAGGCCCCCACTCCTGGGGTGTGCTGCCCACAGCTTGGGAAGCTGTGGTAGAATCACAGGGCAGAGTATGCCTTGGTCTATGGGAGGTGCTGTAACAAAACACCGTAGAGTGAGTGGCTTATGAGCCACAGGAATTCACTGCGCACAGTTCCAGAGGCTGGAAGTCCAAGATCAAGGACCCCTGGGCAGGTTCAGAGTCAGGTGAGGACCCCTTTCCTGGTTCCTAGACTGACTTCTTGCTGTATCCTCACGTAGTGGAACAGGCAAGGAAGCCCTCTGGGGCCTCTTTTATAAGGGCACTAGTCCCATTCATAAGGAATCGACCATCATGATCTAATCACCTCCCAAAGGACCCACCTCCTAACACCAACACCTTGGGTGTTAGGTTTCAACGTACAAACTTTAGGGTGACACAAACATTCCCACCATAGCAGAGCACAGCCATGCAAGCCTGGGACACCATGAAGCCAGTCCCCAACATGGCCCATGCACATGCTCACAGTCCCCACCACCCCTCAGAGACACCACACACTGCTCCCCCCACAGGTGTGCACACACCTCACTTCACACATTCATGGAAACACATGCTCCAATATACAACATGTACTCATATGTGCACCTATGACAATCTGTGCCCATTCCCATATATGTCACTGCTGGTAGGACTGCAGGCAGCTGAGAAAGACAGCTTGGGGTTCTTCGTTTGTCCATTCAGCATATTTACTAGCCAATGACTGAAACCAGGCATGTACCAGGTGTCCGTGTGTGAAGCTGAAGAAGGAGGAATCCCCGGTCCTCAGCTCAAGGTCACGATGTGATCTGATTGATGCAATAACAGGGGGCTCTGCACAGTAATGGGAGAGGGAAGAGGGAGGAGATAGATCAGCCCATGGGGAGAAGGTGGACCAGAGAGGCTTTCCAGACAAAAAGACCTGGCTGGATCCCAGCAAATAAGTATGAATATTCTTGGCAGGCAAAGTAAGTGTATTCGTCTGTTTTCACACTGCTGTAAAGAACTTCCTGAGACTGGGTAATTTATAAAGGAAAGAGGTTTAATGACTCACAGTTCAGCATGGCTGGAGAGGCCTCAGGAAACTTACAATCATGGCAGAAGGTGAAGGGGAAGCAAGGCACTTCTTTACAAGGCGGCAGGAAGGAGAAGTGTGGAGCAGAGGGAAGAGCCCTTTATAACACCATCAGATCTCGTGAGAACTCTCTCACCACCATGAGAACAGCATGGGGGAAACAGCCCGCATGATTCAAACACCCCCGCCTGGTCTCTCCCTTGACATGTGGGGAGTATGGGGATTAGAATTCGAGATGAGATTTCGGTGGGGACACCGAGCCTAACCGTATCAGTAAGAAAGGACATTTTCAGTAGAGAGAACAGAAGCAGCAAAGTCCTAGAGGCATAAATAGGTGGCTCAGGGCAGGCAGAGGTACAGAATGAAAGCCATGCCTGATACCACGCCTCCTACAGTTGGACTCAAGCCCTTTTGTCCTCTCCTCTCCCCTCCTGGCACTCCGGTCAGGCCACCCTCACCTCCTCCTTGCACCAAGACAGCATCCTTGCAGAACGCCTTGCTGGGCTTAAGTCTTACTCCTTCCAGACCCACTCCCCTCCCTCTACAGACACAGGGACCTTCCTACCATCCAAACCTGATCATATCGCCCTCTTGATAAGCCCCGCCTTGGCTCCCTAGTGCCCTCAGACTAAAGTTTTCAGTTCCCTCAGGTTCTGTCCAACTCTCATATCAAGTTGCATCTGCAATGCTGTTGGAATCTCACCCAGCTCCCTCACACTGCCTTACCTTTACATGCACCATTTCTTCTGCCTGAAGGTCCCTTTCCCGATGCCTTTCTCTACCTGTCAAACTCCAACTCATACTGCAAAACCCATGCTTCAAACGATCTTTTCCTCCAAAATGCCTTCCATGAGATGTTTGGAAAAGGGACACATAATTACGTGTTGGGGTCAGGTCTTCGGTGGTTTCTCAGAAATGTGGGCTTGGGGATGAGACAAGAGCAGGAATGTGCAGGGGTTTTAAGGTCCAAACACATCCACGAAGCAACCCCAAAACATGTTGCAGAGCTTTTTTCTCTTTCTTTTCTAAATTAGATTTTCATATTTCAGAGACCAAGAAGCTCAAAACATTTTCCGTGATAAGCTTGCTTAGTGTCGTAAGACAGCGGCACCAAGAAATAAAAACTGGTTTTATTTTTATTCCCTCAGATCTGAGCTTTTTGAACACTTAGAACAAATGAAGCCCCCTAGTTCACAAAGCAAGAAAACACACAAAACCCACCCCCTCGGGGCCGGGGATAGATTGAGGACGTGGTAAATAGCAACAAGAATGATAACAATGGCTGTCAGGGCTCTGGGAAGGCGTATTATAGACAAGGTCTCTGACCACGAAAGAGGCTGCACAAATCCACATAAAACAACCTCAAACCAGCGACGCAGTAGGTCATGAGCTGAACTGGGATGTGAGGAGATTCCAGAGGCGGTCGGAGGCACGTGTGGCAATCCAGGAGGGCTTCACGGAGGAGGGAAGTTCTCCTCCCACCACCTCAGTGACCTAAATCGCCCCCAATGAAGACAGGCCACTGGGGCCTGGCCTGAGTGTGCTGGTCCCCTGCAGCTATTTCAGGCACCTGTGCTCCACTGAGGCAAAGATACACTCCAAAGTGGCTTTTCAAATTAGAGTGTTCAGAATTCCTAGTCAGTGCAATTAATGGACCCCAAACACCGTTAATTATGTTTTCTGTGGCCAGTGTACACAGAGGCTGATCGATCCACCCTGAACTGCCAGTTACGGAGGCACTGCAGATGAAGCCCCCTGGAGAGGTGGGGAGGGCCAGCTGGGAAGCAGAGGGGGCTTTAGAGACTTTTCACCAAGCAAGGCTCCATGTGGACCCACCTGCCTGCCTTTTGGGGTTTGGCACCTGCAGACTCAATCCGGATGGAGTTGGATGCTCACACCCAGAGAGCAGAAGGCCCTGAGACTTTTTCATTTGGGAGGGAGCAAAGGGGCCTGATTTCTGAGTGTGCTACTGTGTGTGCATGTGAGGTGTGTTTGTGCCAGGTGTGTGTGTGTGTGTGTGAAGAGGTGGCCGCAGGTGCCTGTGTGTGAGTGTGTGCAGGGGCACGACTGGAAGTGTGTATGATTGAAGAGGTGAGTACACACGATTGTGTCTGAAAGCTAGCTGTTACTGCAAGTGTGGGCATGTCTGAGTGCAGTCAACCTGCTGTAACAAACACCACAGACTGGGTGGCTTGCAAACAACAGAAACCTGCTTCTCACCGTTCTAGAGGCTGGGGATCCAAGACCAAAGCTCCGATAGACTCCATGTTTGGTTAGGGGTGGCTTCCTGGTTCAGAGACGCCCCCTCCTCACAGAGCCTTCACACGGTGGCAGGGGCGAGGGAGCTCTCCAGGGCCTTTGTGTTTGTTTATTTTTATTTATTTATTTATTGCAACAAAGTCTCCCTCTGTTGCCCAGGTTAGAGTGCAGTGGCATCACCTCAGCTTACTGCAACGTCTGCCTCCCGTGTTCAAGCAACTCTCATGCACCTTCCCCCACCTTGCACCTTCTCTGTATCTGGGGCCCCAGGCAGGGATTGCACAGTGTGCCCCCACTGCCCACGCTGGATACCACGACGCCTGCACTCCTTCCTCTTTACCACCAAAACTTATCTCAAATCTCGCAGCTTCTCCTCTTCATCCTGCCACCTGCTAATCTAACCTAATCTCCTACTGCCGGCCCCTGTCATGTCCATCTGGGGTGCACAACTGCCCCCTCCAACTACACCCGCACTCCCAAGCCTCTCTGCATAAAAATCAGAAGGCTCTTTCTAAACCCAAGTCTGACTCTGCCTTTCCCTTCGTTAAAAGCCTCCATGGCTCCCGTGGCCCCATCGCCCTCCTCCCCACAACAGAGTCCTGACTTAACCTGTCTCTCTCAGGCTCCTGCCACATTGACCTCCATTCAACCTGTCAAAGAGCCCATGCTTCCTCTCCCTGAAGGCCCTTCACACACGCTGTTCCCTCTCTGCCCAGAATGCTTGACCCTTCCACTCTTTACCTAGTTCATATCTCAGATGCCACTTCCTCCAGGAAGCCCACCCTGGTACACACTCTCATCGCTATATGCCTGTGTCTCAAAGCACTGTGTGCTTTCTCTGTGAGCTCCCTGTTGGGGAGTGGGGACTGGGTAGGGCCAGGACCTGCTCTTGTTCACTAATGTGTTCCTAATACTGGCACTGTGCCCGGCACACAGTAAGCACACAACAAATGCTTGCGAATAAGCAAATGAGTGAGTGTGCGTGTGTGCGTGTGTACATGTGTGTTTGTGGGTGTGATGTATACATGGTGTGTCCCTGTGATGACAGCTGCTGAAACCCAGCCTGACCCGTCCTCTTTCTTCCCTGCCTCTCCCTCCCCCAGCAAGGCTGCCCAAGGGGATGCGGCAGCCTCCCCATCTTGCCTGCATATCTCAGGGGCAAGCATCGGTGACCTAATGAGAGAGGGGCGCTGTAGGACTCAGGCAAGGAAGGAAAGGTCTGGCTGGAACCAGCAGGGCAGGCTTGGAGGGGATGGCATGCCCTAACCAGACCTAGAGAGACAGGGAGGATTGGAACACAGGCTCATGGGCACTGAGACTGGTGGGGTGGACAGGGCGGTCCAGGTGGAGGGCAGAGCAATCAGCAAGGGAAGCAAGAAACGGACTTGTTCAAATTTAAGATCCATCAATGCAGGGGCCACAGCTGTAGTAATCACCACTGTAATCTCCAAAGCACAGTACCTGGCACATAATTAGTGCTCAATAAATACGGGGCAGAGAAAAGAAGGACCGTTTATTGCTCCCTAGGGCTTTTGGTTTTTTTTTTTTTTTTTTAAGAGATGGAGTCTCACTATGTTGCCCAGGCTGGTCTCGAACTCCTGGCTTCAAGCGACCCTCCCTCTTCGGCCCTCCAAAGTGCTGGGATTATAGGCAGGAACCACTGCGCCTGGCCACCTAGGGCTTTTATAAGTCACTCCTGGAGTCCTGAGCTCCAGCCAAGGTTCTGCCACATATCAGCCTTGTGAGGCTGGGCAGCCACTTGCCTTTGTGTAACTCCGTTTCCTCATTAGTAACATGAAAGTGAGATTCGCAGGCTCCTGTGAGGGACAATTGTTTCTGCCTGTCCACCCCACTCCTCCCTTGGGGACCATCCATGACTCTCCCACCTCCCTTGGACTGTGATGTTAGTTGTTTTTGGATTTTTTTGTTTGTGTGTGTTTGTTTGTTTGTTGAGACAGAGTCTTGCTGTCGCCCAGGCTGGAGTGCAGTGGCATGATCTCAGCTCACTGCAACCTCTGCCTCCCAAGTTCAAACAATTCTCCTGCCTCAGCCTCCCAAGTACCTGGGATTACAAACATGTGCCACCACGCCCAGCTAATTTTTGTATTTTTAGTAGAGATGAGGTTTCACCATGTTGGTCAGGCTGGTCTGGAACTCCTGACCTCAAGTGATCCTCCTGCCTTGGCCTCCCTCTGTGATATTTAAGAGAGACTTATCAGAGTCCCCAGCTCTTGAAAGGGCACATGACCTGTACTTGGCCAAAGTGCTCCATTCCTGGTCCTGTGATTGGCTCAGAAATATGCACATTACCCAAGTACAACCAGTGAGAATGAATCCTAGAACTTGTGCTGAAACTATTAATAAAAAGCTTTCTACTTTTTTTTCCTGTCATAGTTCTGACAAGAGAATAGAGTTCTGGAGTTACTCTGGATTCTGGAAATAGAGCTTGCCTGTAAGAAGAAAATGGGACCAAATCCTGCCCTGCAGACATTGTTGGAGCACCTAGATCCAGCCATACCTGAAGCCAATCCTGAGCTTTTTTTTTTTTTTTTTTTTGGTGGCTGGCACATAAGTAGAGGCGATACAAATGGTAGCTGTAATTAGCAGAATAGCATGGCACACAGTTGGCACTTGGTAATATTAGTGCCTGCCTTCTTTCATTCCCCTGCCCTTGGATACATTGTAGCCTTATTGCCATCCCTCTTTCTGTTCACTATAGATGCTTCCAGAAGGATTGTGGGGCCACATTCAGGGCATGAGAAAAATGTGTTAATGGTAGAATGTCTGTCAGAGCATTTTCCCATCAAGCTGTTCTTCTTCCCCACTGAAGATGCTTAAGGGATAAGACAGATGCCAAAAATAATGAGGCTGGGAACTGCCTTGATCCTCGCCTGGTAAATTCACAGCTGCAAGCCATTCAGGCCCTGGGGCAGCCACAGAGAGGGAAGGAGCAAGCCCGAGGGGGTCTGCAGGGGCTGGGTACCTCTGCATCAGGCCAACAGTGGGGTTTGGGCTTTGAGAGCTGAGTGCAAGTTCCCATCAGCAAGGCTGTGAGAGCATTTAGTGAATGCCTGCTGGATGCTAGTCCTGTGTAGTAATGAATAATAATAAATGAGGAAAGTAGAGCAGAGAGAGAAGACCTACACTTAGTTGGTGATTTTTAACTGCTGACGGCTGAATGAGTAGACTGTCAGAGATCCAATCTGTGGAGAGTCTTCATGCCCCAAATAGCCAGGGTCAGCATTCGCAGGCGAGGCATTAACCTGGCTGAACGTGGGGAGGGAGCAGAGAAGGCTTTCTTGGGGTTGCTGTGGACTGAGTTGAGCCTTAAATAATGTGGTCTGGGCCGGGCGCGGTGGCTCACGCCTGTAATCCCAACACTTTGGGAGGCTGAGCCGGGCGGATCACAAAGTCAGGAGTTCGAGACCAGCCTGACCAACATGGAGAAATCCTGTCTCTACTGAAAATACAAAAATTAGAGCCAGGCGTGGTGGTGTGAATGCGTAATCTCAGCTACTCAGGAGGCTGAGTCAGGAGAATCACTTGAATCCAGGAGGTGGAGGTTGCAGTAAGCTGAGATTGCGCCCCTACACTCCAGACTGGGGGACAGAGTGAGACTTCGTCTCAAAATAAATAAATCAATCAATATGAGGTCTTAGCAACGAGAAGTCCTGTGAGATGGGGTGGAGAGAAATTCCTGGGAGGAGCAAAGGAAGAACATCTCCCCAGAATACACAGGGAAGTGGGGGCCCACAAGTGCAGCAGGACTTACAGATCATGCTAAGGAGCTCGGGCTTTGGGCTGGAGTACTGGGGAGCTATGGAAGGACTTTGAGCAAGGGAGTGGCCTGACTTAAGTTTGGGCTTAAGAAAACCTTTCCAGCCACTATCAGCTTAGAAGGAGAAATCCTGGCGGATGTTAGCATCAATCAGGTGAGCGATGCTGGGGGCTGAGACTGATGCCAAAGATTTCAGAAGCAAAATCAAAAAGTTTGGCAGCTTTTGGAGTCAGATGGAAGGTGGCTTGGAGAAGGAGACCCAGGGGAAAAAACAGGATGCTCAAGTTCAAGGTCTGGCCTTCTGGGGCTGGGCTGCAGGTCCTTCTGAAAATGGGAGCTCATAATATCTGCCCTGCTAAACTCAGAGAGTTGGCATGAAAAGCAAGTGATGGGATGACTGGGAAAATGCCTTGAATTGTCTACAGCAGTGTCGGCAAAGTCTCTCTGTAAAGAATCGGATAGTAAATACTTTAGGTTTTGTGGGCCACAAGTTCTCTGTCCCTCCTGGCACTCGACTCTGCACCACAGATGATACATACGCACGTGGGTGTGGCCGTATTCCCATCAAACTTCGTTTGCCTGGGGGTTGTGGTTTGCCAACCCAATTTAAGGTGATGGCAAATACCAACACCTTCTTCTCAGCACTCCTGATATCGCTTCTCTCTTGGCCCTGCTTTCTTCCTATTTTCTCTGTCTCCAAAGATCACAGCCCAGAGAAAAAGCAAGTACACTTGGCCCTCCATATATGTGGGTTCCAGATCCATGGACTCAACAAACCACAGACTGAAAATATTTGGAGAAAATAAAATGGATGGTTGCATCTGTACCGAACATGACTTTTTTTCCTTGTCATGATTCCCTAAACAACACAGTGTAACAACTCTTCACGTAGCATTTACATTGTATTAGTATTATAACTGGTCTAGAAATGATTTAAAGTATATGGAGGATGTGTAGGTTATATGCAGATCGTACTCCCTTTGTATGTAAAGGACTTGAGAATGGATTTTCACACCCATGTGGTATCCTTGCACAAATTCCCCCTGGATATTGAGGAATGATTGTACTTCTTGCTAGGTACTCACTGTATACATGAGGAAACTAGATCAGAGTGAGTAGACCTACACTTAGAAGGTGGTTTTTAACTACTTATTGGTTGAATGAATGGACCTCTGGAGATCCAATCCATGGATAGCATTCATGCCCCAAATGGCCAATCCTGTACTCGTGGCAGACATCACAAATTAATCCCAGCACGCTTCTCCATGGAGCATTGATTCAGCTTCTAAATTCTCAAGTCAAGGTTCCAAGCAGCCACCTTCGATTGAGATCGCCACATAAGAAGAAATGGAAACTAGTTCAGCCCTTATATTTTGTAGATGAGGAAATGGAGGCAAAATAAGCTCTCATGGGGAGTCTGTGCAGACCAGTTGGTGCCCTCTGGCTGTCTGTTTCATCCAACCTGTCCAGAAGCTCCAGAGAAGCCCTCGTCCAGCTGGGCAGGCAGGGGGTGCCAGAGAGGAGCACAGCTGGGCAGCTGGCATGAGCTTATCCCAGTGCCTCCCTGCTCAGCCACGTCCCCTCTGTCCCCCGCCCGCCTGCTCCCCACAGCTGCTCTTTTGAAAGCCCTGCATGGGAAGCTGTTGATGCGTCTCTCTCTTCCCTTTTCAGACCATTGTCCCCTTGCTGGCGCCAGCCGTGTTCTTCTCTTGGCTGCTTAATTAACAGTATTATTAAAGCCTAGAGGAAAGAGTCACCCAGATCCTCCCTGAAAGACACTCACGCTTGGGAAGAGGAGCTGCAAGGCTGCAAGCAGACAGGAAGCAGGGGTTGGTGCCAAGAGATGCCCCCTCCCCGCCTCCAGGGCTCTTCACTCGCCAATGCCCAGTGGGACCACTTTTCCCCACCTTCCTGGGGAAGGCATTGAGGGCCCATGAGGAAAGAGGCAGGGAGGAGGTGGCTTGCAGCAAACTTGTCTGGAAGCACCCAAGCCCGGTTGATAAACCCTGCTCTCAGCAATGGGTGCAAGTCTTTGGGAAGAGGGGCTAGGCCCCCCAGCCCTGGGATCAGCTCAGAACTCAACGGTCACATCCTCACTACCTCCACGCAGAGCAGCAGAAGCAGTAGCTGGAAAACATGTCCAGTAGCTGTGTGACCTTGGGCCAAACCATCACTGCCTCCGTGCTCAACTTCCCCTGTGTAAAATGTGCTTCTAGTGCACCTGGTCTGGTGCTAAGCACTTCGTGTGCATTATCTTACCTATCCTTGTTCCAGGACTCTACGGCTACATTACAGATCACCCCAAAACGTGGTGCCTTAAAGCAACAATAATTGCAGTCTGTAATTTACACAGGGTATGGCGGGATAGCTCATCTCAGCTCCACATGGCGTCCGCTGAGACAACTCAACTGTAGGGTGGAGGACCCACTCCCAAAATAGCTCGTTCACATGACTGGCAAAATTGGTTCTGGCTGTTAGTTGGGAGCTCAGCTGGAGCTATGCACTGGGGGCATAGAGGTGGGTGCTCCATTCCTTTCCATGGGCTTCTTGGGCTTCCTCACAATATGGCAGCCAGGTTCTGGGAAAGAGTAACTTAGGAGAACCAGGCACAAGTACGTAGACTTGTTATGACCTAACCTCAGAAATCATAGCATCACCTCCATGGTACTCTGCTGCTTGAGGCAATTCAAATGCCCACCCAAGTTCAAGGAGAGGGGCTTACATTCAACCTCTTGATGAGGAAATGACGAGATTATACAAGGGCATAAGGAATGAGCGATGTGTTTGTGATCATCTTTGAAAAATGCAATCTGCCACATTCTTCAAAACAACTGGAAGGTCACTACAATTATTATTTCCATTTTACAGACTAGGAAAAAGAGAATTTAAGTTATTCAGAGAAGTTGAGTAATTTACCCTCAGCCACACAGCTTTATGGCTGAGCAGGGTCACGAACATAAACAGCCTGACTTCAAAACATAGGGTTTTCAAACTTCCGTTTTTGTTTTAGCTATAAGACATATCCTCCTAACAAAATCTTCTGGGAGAGACTTGTGAAGGGAGGTCAAAAGAGAGGGAGTGGGGACTTGGACCCTTACATGGCCTCCAGGATCCTCTTAGGAACTCAAGTTTCCAAAAAAGTTTGACAACCCCAAGGTAAGCTGCTCTCCAAGTCCCCACCTGGCAACAAGGAAAAACCCCCTCCATCATCTGGTCTAGACTCTGCTCCTATTATCTTATTTTACAGGCTTCTTGGATTGCTGCCTGTATTAGCCCATTCTCACACTGCTATAAAGAACTACCTGAAACTGGGTAATTTATGAAGAAAATAGATTTCATTGACTCATAGTTCCACAGGCTGTACAGGAAGCATGGCTGGAAGACCTCAGGAAACTTACACTCATGGCAGAAGATGAGGGGGAAGCAAGCACCTCTTTACCATGGGGAGCAGGAGAGCAAGGGAGCGAAGGAAAAAGTGCTACACACTTTTTAACAACCAGATCCCATGAGAACTCCCTCACTGTCATGAGAACAGCAAGGGGAGAATCCTCCCCAAGGATCCAATCACCTCCCGCCAGGTCCCTCCCCAAACGCTGGGGATTACAATTCAACATGAGATTCGCGTGAGGACACAGAGCCAAACTTTATCGCCGTCCCTCCTCTGAGTGGATCCCAGCAACCCAGGTGGCTTCTCCTTACCTGCCACCCTCATCCCAATTCCCAGTTCTTGTTGGAGGTGATGTTTAAAATAAACAGCACTCTGCCAGGTAAAGAAAGTTGGAGAAAGAGTGGTCTAACAGAGGGCCCACCACATGCCAAACCACGGAATACAGGGCAGCCAGGGGAGGGAGTGGGCAGGGAGTGACATGAGCAGGGCTGGCAGGAAGGCAGGATTAGAGAACGCAGGGTGGAGAGGTTTGTTTTGAAGGCAATGGGGGTGGAACCACGGAAGGGTTTTGAGCAGGGGAGAGCCGTGATTGGATTTGGGTTTTGGTCTGGCCAAGGTGCGCACAATGGCTTGTGGGAAGGAGGCTGGAACGCCAGGGCTCCACCATCCTAAGGCTGGGGGAGGGAGGACAGCACCATCAGCTCTTGGTGCCCAGTGGAGGTAGAGAGAGGGCACCTGGGACTCAGGTTGGAAGACTGAGTGAATGGTCAGTTCTGACTAGACTTACTAGTTTCCCTGTCTCTAGGAAACTCCCAATAAGACAGCTCCCAGCGACAGAGGAGCAGAGAGGAAGAGCGGAGTGACTCATCAGAGCCCCACCCGGGCTGCCTGCTTGTCTGCTCCGACATCAGCCCCAGGCTCCCGCCCAGCTCTGTCTGCCTGAACGCCACTTCCCAGGATGCCTGACGTATTCCTTACGTGGTGACTTTGACATGAACGCTATAAAAAGAGGGGTTTAAAAATAGTCACCTTGTCACGAGGAATAGGGAGGAGAGATACCCCCTCCCCACGCAAAGGAACGAGGTGGAGAGTCACCCAACATTTCTGGGAGCAGTGCCCATCAACGCCACTCCCTCCTCCACACCTTGCACCTGATCAGGACAACTTCATGGAGATTTACTGACTCCCCATGCTCAGGAGTCTTTCTGCTACTTTAATCAAATCAACTCTGTGCATCAGGTGATGTCTGCCTGCTTCATTCTCTCTCTTCCCAGGACTCAGCAAAGCTGAGAACAGCAGCTCATGGAGCTACCTGGTGACCCAGGAGACCTTGCCAATGCATTGCTCCCAGCCGGGCTCTGTACACATGTGCACCTGGCTTCAAATCTTCTCCCTCTCCCTTCCTTGCTGGGTGATCTTGAGCAAGTGATTTGACCTCTCTGGGCCTCAAGTCCCACATCTGTAAAATGGAGCCCAAAACAGGAAGAATGGAGAGGCATGGGGGCGGGGGGATGGGGGCAGCACCTGGAAAGCTGGAGCTGGAATCTCCCACGTCCACTAGACAGGTCCATCGAGTACCTACTTCCCATCCAGACACTTGGCAGAGCACACACAGCCCATGGGGACAGCCTGAGTGCCTTCAAGCAGTTTGATTAATGTTCCTTTTAGTGCAATAAACAATACAATTACTCAATCCCTGCAAACTCTGCTCTGAGTCGGGTGGGCAGGTGGGGTGTGCAAGCTAAGATGGGGCTTTGGGGTCATCCTTGATATTAATTACAGGTACTTAAGCACAGCCCTAGAAAACCAATGTCACACCTTCTCCGTGGCTGAAAGGGTGGATGCGGGGAGTGGCCCGGAGGGGGTCTCAGTCCTCCATTGTGGTATCCTGCAAAGGACACACAGAGATGGCTTAAGGAAGACGTTTTCTCCCACTTTCTCTCCCACTGTCCCTGCCTGTTCTCTTTGTCACAATAAATCTGCATGGCAAAATAATGACATGTCCTCAGTGGTACCCACGCTGAGCATCTAGGATGCTTGGCCAGGTTGTTCTGCAAGACTTGGCTGCCTTTCCTCTCACGTCTGGGGCTCGGCTGGCTGTCGGCTGGTCTAGGCTGGCCTCAGCTGAAACCACTTGGGTAACTAGATCTGTCCCACATGCCTCTCACCCTCCCACATGCTGGCCCAGGCATGTCCTTCTCTTGGCAATGGCAGGAGGCAAGACTAAGCGAGCTCAGACAAAATAGACTTCCGAGTCCTATTGCTAACATCCCATTGGCCAAAGCAAGTCACGTGGCTGAGCCCAAAGTCAGAAGAGGAGGGCACTGCAAGGCCACGTGGCAAAGGGTGTGGACACAGGGAGGGGTGGAGAATGGGACCATTTTGAAATCAGTCTGCCAAGCTACCTAACCTCTTCCTGGTCCCAAACACAGAGCTGAGAAAGGGAGAATAGGCACCAGAGAGAAGCCTTCCCAGAGAAAAGCCTTTTTAAAGAGGGATAGAATGTTTGATGTGTGGTTTTTGTTTGGTTTGGTTCGTTATTCTTATTTATTTTTTGAAACAGGGTCTTGTTCTACCACCCAGGCTGTCACCCACTGCTATGTTGTCATCAAAGCTCACTGCAGCCTCAACCTCCCAGGCTCAAGCCATCTTCGCATGCCGAGTAGCTGGGACCACAGATGTGTACCACCACACCCAGCTAATCTTTTTTTCTATTTTTTTAGTAGAGGGAGGGGTCTGCCTATGTTTCCCAGGCTAGTCTCAAACTCCTAACCTCAAGCTATCCTCCCACCTTAGCCTCCTGAGTAGCTGGGACCACAGCTGCACATCACCATGGCTGGCTAATTTTTAAAAAAATGTAAGGCCAGGCACAGTGGCTCACACAATCCCAGCACTTTGGGAGACCGAGGCAGGTGGATCACAAGATCAGGAGTTCAAGACCAGCCTGGCCAAGACAGTGAAACATTGTCTCTACTAAAAAAAAAAAAAATACAAAAATTAGCTGGGCATGGTGACAGATGCCTGTAATCCCAGCTACTCAGGAGGCTGAGGCAGAGAACTGCCTGAACCTGGGAGGCAGAAGTTGCAGTGGGATGAGATCGAACCACTGAACTCAAGCCTAGTTGACAGAGTGAGAGTCCGTCCCAAAAATAAAAAATAAAAATAAATTGGTTTTAGTAGAGATCTCATTATGTTGCCAAGCCTAGTCTCAAACTCCTGGCTTGAAGTGATCCTCCTGACTTGGCCTCCGAAAATGCGGGGATTGCGGGGATTACAGGTGTTAGCCACCATGCCCAGCCTGGAATATTAACTGACAGAAATATATTAGGACTATGTGAAGGACGTGAAATCCAGCATCTAAAGGGCAGAACTGATGGCTGGTTTTGTTTGTTCTGCAGCCGCTTAAGGAGCACACATTTTTTTCATCACGTTTGAAAAGCAAAAATCTAGGAATGTTGGCTTTGCTTTAATTCAACCAATACTGAGATTTCAATCAGGAAAACTGTGGCAATCTAAAGCAAATGGCCCATTAGGAAGTTGTTACCTGGGAGTCCTTACGGAGCCTCTGGCTTGCCTCTGCAAGAATCTCATGCAGAACACTGCCTTGGGCCCAACCCATGGAGGAATCTGCACCTCTCCTGAAATGTGAATCATCCTAAGAGCTGGCATGTGTGACCCCCATTCCAGGGAGGTTAATTACAAGATCTTGGACCCAGAGCTAGAACTCCAGCTACCCACCCACACACACAGTAAGAAAGCCAGCACTGACAAAGAACCTCCTTGAATTCTCCTCACTTTGGGAAGTAGATACTATTTTTGTCCACATTTTATTGGTGGTGAAACTGAGGTTGAGAAAGGAAGATTGGCAACTGGCAATAAAGTGGGAGCCAGGACGAAAGCTTGGGGGGTCTGATAACAGAGCCTTTGCTGCTGCGTTCCAATGCCTCCCTGCAGTGGGAATGCACAGGAGATGCCAGGCCTAAGCTGGCTGTTTAAGCATCTGGCCCAGTCCACAGTGGGTCACAGGAGACCCACAGAGGAACCCACCTGCAAAGACCTAGTGTCCCTGGACTACAAGCCCAATCCACCTGATTCACTGCTCAGCTCATCAACACAGACTCATACTGTCTGGATTCCTATCTTTTCCCAGCTTGATACATTAAAACTATATTCTCCAGCTTTTTGACCCAAGCCCCTACCATTTCTCAATTGTCCTTGGCTTGACTCCATGCCCCAAAATTTCATATATATACATATATATGTGTGTGTATATATACACGTATATGTGTACATGTATATATATATACATATAAACATATATGTGTGTATGTATACGTGTATTATATATACATATAAACATATATGTGTGTATATACATGTATATACGTATGTATACACACATATATACATATAGATACACATATATGTGTATATATACATATGTATACACACATATATATATACGTATGTATACACACACATATATATACACACACATATATATTTGTTATGGCAGCCTGGGCTTATGGCAGCTTGAACATCCACGTTCAAGCTCTAGGGAATAGACCCCATCTTTTGATGGAAGGAGCTGCAAAGTCACATCATAAAGGGACATAGGTAAGGGAAGGAGTGGATAAGGAGAAAGTGAGGCCTTTCCCAAACAGTTTAACACCACAGAGCCCACAGTGTAGAATTTCTGTGCACCAGCTTTGAAATAACACAGGCATTGTGGCTCTGCCACTTTCTCGACAGTTGGTATTTGGTAAGCCACTCAACCTCCCTAAGCCTCTATTTATTCATCTGCCAAATGGGAATAAAAATAGTGTCTACCTCCTAGGGCCATCATGAGAACTAAGAGAGACAACATGTTTGAATGATTGCCACCCTGTGGGTGCTCAATAGACCTTTGCTCTTCATCATCAATACCACTTTCACAGACCACTAACATGGGGGTTGAAAACTGGACCTGACTTTCAATTCTGCCTCTGTCATTTGTCAGCTGAGTGACCTGGAGTGTGCCAAGTGAGCCATGTGACCTTGACCCTCTGCACCTCTATTTCCTTATCTGCAAAATGGAGAAAATAATAAACACTACCTCCAGGGGCACTGTAGGATTCAGTATAATAATTTCTATGAAAAGTTCAGCTCAGTGGCTGGCACAGCATTGAGTGCTTAGGAAATTGACATGGATTATGATTATTGGCATCTGTAAATAGGAATACCCATCTCAAGGTGGCTCTGAGGAACAGCAAGGGTAATGAACCGCACAAGTGCCTTGGAAGCCGGGAAAGGCTTGCATTTATCAATATGGTTTTAGTCACATTAGACAGATACAAAAATCCAGTTAGTTTAAGCAAAACAACTGTTCTTAGCTCGTTACCAAAAATTCTGTGAGAAGGACAGGTGTGAGACAGGCTTCCAGCATGCCAACCTCATCTAGACATTGCCTTTGACTTCGTCTGCATCTCTTTTTACTGGTCACTTTCTTTTTTCCTTATCTTCACAGTCGGGGGCACAGCCACAGACAGCTCAGCACTCACCTTCATGGAGGAAAAGGGGCTGCCTTCATCCAGGCCAAGGGCAAAAATCCCAGAGAAGGGCTCGATTGGCCCAGTAAGAGTCACATGACCATCTTTAGCCTAATCACAGCAGTCAGAGAGTAGGATAGTATGATTGGCAGCTCCCACCAGAAGCAAATATTGAACAGAGGAAGAACAGATGCCTGGAAGGAAAGGAAGTTTGTGGGATTGGTGGGGTTGTGCTCTGTGTAGATAAAACCAAGAGGCCTGCTTTTGATGCAGGACAGGTGAGCCCCAAAATTGGGGCTTAGCCTGGGAGGGTTCTTTGCCTTGCCTAGGAAAGAACTCAAGCCCAAGCTGATGGTGTTAAACAGCAACTTTTATGGAAGCAGCAGTGTACAGCAGCAGCAGAGGTACCGCTCCTTGCAAAGCAGGGCTACCCCGTAGGCAGTGTGCCCAGAGAAGCCGCTCAGAGGCAGCCCTGCAGTCATATTTATACCCACTTCTCTTTACATGCAAATTAGGGAGCAGTTTGTGCAGAAATTTCTAGGAAAAGAATGGTAACTTCTGAGTCGTTGGGTTGTTGTCATGGAAAGGGGCATAACTTCTAGGTGTTGCCATGGCAATGGTAAATTGACATGGCACACTGGTGGGTGAGTCTTGTGGAAAGCTGCTTCCGTCCCAATCTTGTTTTAGCTAGTCCTCAGTTTGGTCCAGTGTCTGAGCCCCACCTCTGGAGTTGAGTCTGCCTCTCACTTCATTTTGGCTCTGCTCAATACCCTCCAAATCTGCTTGCCCCATTTGACAGAAATCTTTAAGAGTCAGCAAGGTCGGGAGACTCAGGTCCCAAATAGGAAAATGTAAAAATATATTTTTAAACTTCACTTTCGACACTATGTGATGCTGTGCTATCTGGAAGGGTCCCTTGTGCCTGTGCAGCCCTGCTCCGCACGTCCCCCAGCCTGGCCCAAGTTCCCTGCATCTTGGTCCCTGTCCATGCGTCCTTGGCACATGTACAGAATGAGCTATGGCATTCAGTTGCTCACTCCTGGACCAGTTGTCACAGCCCAGTACTGCAGGCCCATTCAGCTGACTCTTTGAGTTGTCAAACATCTCGGAAGCAATCGCCTGCATATTTCAAGTCTGGCCAATGCAGCCTGCCTTTGTCCAGCACCATTTGCTGCATATTCCAAGAGAAATTGGATCCATATGACCAAATTCCTCCACACTCATCTACTCAGGCCAGGGTTTGGCATAAAAGGGCTGTGGGCTGTGGAAAGGTTTTTCTCCCTCCCGCCTGGGGCCAGGGCACAGCTACTGATGCCAAGGGGATGACAAGCCCCCAGCTAAAAGTGCATTCGGCATCTTCAAAGGCTTAGCCCACAGGGTCAGAGCAGGACAAAGGCCTAGGAAGAGAGAAACCTGACATCTCAGCGCCCTGGGCACAGGGGAATGCTGGGACACAGCCTCCCCCAGCTGCTGGCTGGAAACAAGAAGCATGCAGTCCAGAGCTCAGTGCTCAGAAGTCAGGCCAACCTGGCACCCCATCCCCACTCTGCCACTCTGTAGCCAGGTGGCCACAGGCAAGTCTCAGTTTCCTCATGTGAACAATGGGGATTACAGTGGGGTTGATCCCTAAGAAAGCAGTCTCATAATGACATTGAGATGAAGATACAAAAGTAAATGTTAGTTGGTGCTGTTATTATATTGTTACCAACATCATCATCACACCTTTATCAGCATCACCACTATCATCATCATTGAAATCGTCACTATCATCATCACCACCATTACCATCTTCACTATCACCACCACCACCATCAACACCATCACCACCATCATCATCACCACCACCATTATCACTATGACAGCCACCATCACCATCACCACAATCAACACCATCACCACCATTATCACCACCATTATCACTATCACAACCACCATCAATATCACCACCATTATCACCATCATTATCACCACCACAATTATCACCACCATCACCATCATCACCATCACCACCATCACCATCATTATCACCACCATTATCACTATCACAACCACCATCAATATCACCACCACCATCACCATCATTATCACCACCACAATTATCACCACCATCACCATCAACACCATCACCACCATCACCATCATTATCATTATCATCACCATCACCATCACTACCACCACCATGAACATCATCACTGTTATCACTATCACAACCACCATCAATATCACCACCACCATCACCATCATTATCATCACCACAATTACCACCATCACCATCAACACCATCACCACCATCACCATCATTATCACCACCATTATCACTATCACAACCACCATCAACATCACCACCACCATCACCATCATTATCATCAACACCATCACTACCACCACCATGATCATATCATTGTTATCACTATCACAACCACCGTCAATATCACCACCACCATCACCATCATTATCATCAACACCATCACCATCATTATCGTTATCATCACCATCACTACCACCACCATGAACATCATCACTGTTATCACTGTCACAACCACCATCAATATCACTACCACCATCACCATCATCACCACCATTATCACTATCACGACCACCATCAATTTCACCACCACCATCACCATCATTATCACCACCACGATTATCACCACCATCACCATCATCATTATCTTTACCATGTCATTACCATCATCATCACCATTACCATTATGCAAAACTTAGTGGTTGGGCCAGGTCTGATGGCTTCATCCTCAAAGCTGCTGTCCTCCTGCAGGTCACCATCTTCTTTAGTGATAGAATCCTTTACTGATAGAATCCTGTAACTAACTGCCTAGCTGTCTCTAGTGTGACTCCCTCCAAAACCCTTGTTCCTGCTCAAAGCCCTTCCATCATCCATAGAGTAAAGCCCAAGCCCTTTCCCGTGGCCTCTGAGGCCTTTCCCCTTGTGCCCCTTCCTGCCTTATCACTCACACCTACAATTCACATCAAGTGGCTCCCCTTTCTACAAAATATGTCACGCTTCCTTCCCTGTGTTCCCAGGACTAAATACCAGCTGTTCCCGCACCACACAGAATATTCTTCCCAGTTGCCTGTCAAGCTCCGAGTGACCTTTCAGGGTTCAGCTCAAATGGCTCCTCAGCAGAACTCCACTCCATCCTAGCTGGACAACATTGCCCGTAGAAGCCTCCGGCCTTCTTTGTCAAAAAGGGAGACCAGCAGGAGTTGGAGACAGGTGTTAAAGAGGTATTCCCACCAACTGGAGTCTTTCCCTGATGCCATGAGAGACATTGGGAGGAAATAGCTGTCTCGGTGGGAAATTCAAAATGATTTATCTCATGTCCCACTGAGGGGAATGCACCCGGCCCTTCAGGACACACTGGTACACGTGACGTACCAGGGAGGGGCTCCCCACAGAAGTCTACCTCCCCCACGATCCTCTCTGAGCAGAGCCAGCCCCACATTTGCAGGGGATGTGCCTGTTTTATGGCTGAAGTTATGTAACGTATCCTTCTCTGAAGCAAGCATTCTTAAGTTCAAACCCTGACCCCACCCCTTCCCGACGATTTGAAGGACTTAGTTTCCTCGGCTATACAATGGTTGGTTGTGCCGAAGGACCTCTGGAAACCCTTCCTGTCCTGAGCAGGGAGACAATAGCCTGTGACTCTGGCAGACCTGTATTCCATCTGACAGATCTGTCCACCCAACGTGAGAATGGGAGTCACCCTGCAAGTGCTGGAAGTCCCAGCCCTCTGCTTGCTGTGAGCGGGCTCTGAGCCTCAGTGTCCCTAGCAGGGCAGATAATGGGCTCTCCTCCTGCACAGGGCTCTTGGAAAATCTGAAGGGCACTTCTGAACATGGAGCCAGGCACAGGGGACGTCCTGCAGCCTTAGTTGTGCATGACTCACAACTCTTATTCACTCGGCCACAAGGGCCCAGCCCCCCACCTCCACCCCCCCCCACCTCTACCCCCACACCCTGTGGCCTCTGGCTGGGAGGGGTTGGAGAGTGAGCTCAAGGAAGCTAGAAGCCAGGAAGAGCCACACCCAGTGCCTATTGCTCTCCCCCAACCCCGCTGCACCCCCGACACACACTCTTTTAAATCGGCAGCCTGCGTGACAGTGCATTTGGCTGGGTCCTTAAAAAAAATAATCTCAGAGAAAATGCAAATGACACAGGAAAATGAGCTGCAGATGGTGCCTGAATCCCACAAGAGCACCGTCCTGGCCCCTCCCGGGTCCTGCAGCGGCACCCCTCATGCTCATCCCCCACCAAGCTGGCTTGTGGGGCCCCTTAGGTGGTCCCACGGGAGCCAGCCAAGTGGGAAGGGCCCAGCCCCCTTCCCAAACAGAAGAAAGGAGGGAGGGGGCAGAGCTGTCTATCACCTGCTGGCCGACCCTGCTTCAAGCCGTCTCAACTGCACACCTTCTGGGTGTCAGGATGTCCCTGGCGACACCACCAGGATTTGATCTGATCCCTCTGCCCCAGGAAGGAGGCAGAGACCTTAAAGCTTCAGTGCCTTAGGGAAGCACGCGAAGGGAGGCTTGCCTGCTCCATGGGTCACCTTCTACCACTCTTTCCCTTCTCTTTCTGCTCCAGCCTCACTGGCCAACTTGCTGTTTCTTGGCACGCATCAAACTCTCCCTACCTCCAGGCCTTTGCACTTGCCAGCTCCCTCTGCCTGGAAGAAGTTCTCAAATCCCTCCTCTTCCAAAGACCTTCTCTGATCACCCAATACATAGTAGTCCCACCCCATCATTCTTTATGAAAGCACACAGTTCATGTCCTTCATGACTGTTTTACAACTAACAATACATTGGACTGTGTTTCCTTGTCAACTGGTGGCACCAAGTCAGTGTATTCAGCAGTGTTTCCCCAGGGACTACCTCGATGCCTGGAACAGGAAGGAGCTCAAATATTTGTAGGAGGGAGAAATGAAATGTCTCTTGCTTGGGTGCTTCAAAAAACAAAGGGCCATTTGAGCAGGGTTCTGAAGGGTAGTTAGGAGTTCGTGGGCAGGGGGAAGGTAACACAGGCAGAAAGAGCAGGGAAACGAGCTCGCAGCTTGCACATGAGGTCCAGGGCCCACAGGTGCGCTTCAGATGGCATGGGCTGAAGCCCAGCTCCCCATTCACAATGATCCTGGGGTTGTGACTTCAGCTCTCCGAGCTCTGTTTCCTCATCTCTAAAACAATAGGGTTGGGTAAGGATTTGTAGAAAAGATACACGGGCTTGGCATAGTACTAGACACGTAGTCAGCTGGATAAACAAAGCAGCTGCTATTTTCATGCAGAGATTCGGCTGAGGGGCTTCTAGGCCACACACTGGGAAAGAGAGAAGGGGGGAGGGAGAAAGGGAGGGAGGGAGAAAGAAGGAGACAGAGAGAGGAAGGGAAGGGAAGGGAGGGGAGGGGAGGGGAAGGGAGGGAGGAAGGAGGAAGGGAGGAAGGAGGAAGGGAGAAAGAAAAAGAAAGAAAGAGAGAAAAAAGAAAGAAGGAAAGAAGGTAGAAAAGAAGGAAGGAAAGAAGGAAGAAAGGGGAAAGAAAGGAAGGAAGGCAAGAAAGAAAAGAAAGCTGACACATCTAAGCCATGAGGCAGGGCTGTCAGGAATTCCTTCGGCTTCATGCAGGGAGCCAAGTTCCAAGTTGAAAGCTTGGCTGGGGGCCTGGGCCAAAGAACCAGGAGGGAGACAGAATTTGGAGTCACGTGGCCCTTGAGCAACGCTTCGGGAGGCTCTGGCTTAAACCTCCGTCTTTGCCTTCACCTGTCCTCAAGGTTCCTGGCCTTGGTAGTTTCCGCTGCCCTTTGCCCAGACTGCACCCTCTTCCAGGAATGCCCTGTCTCCAGCTGTTGAAACTCCCAGCAGATGTGCAGCCCTCTCCAGTGGCACTGCAGTCAGGCACTAGCCCTAATGCCCAACCCTCTGACCACTTACAGCACAACCGTAGTCCTGACCTTTGGTCTCAGGGTCTGAAAGTTTCCAATCAGTGCACTTGGCAAGGAATAAAGGATCCTTTCCATCAAACTAGAAGTTCCTCAACGAGTGGGATCAGGTTTGCTTTGCCCAGCACACAGGAGGTGGTAGTCAGCTAATGTTTGTTGAATGAATAAATAAGCAAATGCTTGAACTGCAGGAGCCAGGGGAATGAGCTTAAAACCCCTTTTCTGCCCCCGACAACACCCCATCTCCATGTCACAAATCTTTTTTTTTTTGAAATGGAGTCTCCCTCTGTTGCCCAGGCTGGAGGGCAGTGACTCGATCTCGGCTCACTGCAACTTCTACCTCCCAGGTTCAAGCAATTCTGTGCCTCAGCCTCCCAAGTAGCTGGGACTACAGGTGCCCACCACTGCACCCAGTTCATTTTTTGCATTTTTCGTTTCCCCATCTTGGCCAGAGTGATCTTGAACTCCTGACCTCGTGATCCACTAGCCTCAGCCTCTCAAGAGTTCTGGGATTACAGGCATGAGCCACCGCGTCCAGCCCACAAATCTTATTTCCAATCAAATCAGGAGGAAACTGAGGTTGGGGAAGGTCCCAGTTTGGCCATCCCTGATCTCATCTGAGTCTTTGTCCCTTGCTGAGCCTCAGTTTCTTCATCTGTATGGGAAGTCGCACCCCTGGAGCAGGACCAGCTCCATGAGGGTGTGATTGGAGCAGTCATAAGCAGGCTGTGTCTAAGACCAGGCAGCAGTGGTGACATCCACAGAAGGTCCCATTTTCCATACACTTTTCTTTACCTCGAAGGCAGAAAGAGGCAATGACTTCCTAAGACACGCAAAGGAGCAGTGTTTAAAGGACGTATGTTTACTTCTGCAGGAAAAGAATGAAGGAAAGAAGAAGACAGAGAAACCCACAGTTCCTTTTTCTTTCAGCCTTTCCTCACTCTTCAGTACACCAAAGGTGGAGGGTGTTAGTACGCTGTGCCTGCAGCAAGAAGGGAAAGAAAAACCGCTGAATTGGTCACGAGAGGTGGCTCACACCTGTAATCCCAGCACTTTGGGAGGTCAAGGCAGGAGGATCACTTGAGGCCAGGAGTTTGAGACTGGTCTGGACAACATAGCAAGATCCCCATGTCAATAAAAATTTAAACATTTAGCCCAGGTATGGTAGTGCGTGCCTCTAGTTCTAGATACTCAGGAGGCTGAGGCAGGAGGATCTCTTGAGCCCAGGAGTTCAAGGCAGCAGTAAGCTAGGATTGCACCACTGCACTCCAGCTGGGGCAGCAGAGCAAGGCCATGTCTCAAAATCACGGTAACAATTCTAATAACAGTTGAGTGAGTTTTGAGCAGCATTTCTGCCATTCTGGTAATAATGAAATACCTACGTGTGTGCAAGCTATAAATATGAATTTTGTCATTTCAGTGATTCTGCTTAAAAGTTAAATGCTCTAATATTTGCACTTAACACAGGCATTGTACCATATAAAGATGAGTGGTAAAATTCACGCTACTAACTTATAAAAGTCTAATTTTTCTTTACTTAGAAGGATATTAAATAGCAAATAAAAATATCATGACAAGGCAAGAGAGACAACAGAAGAAAGGAAAAAGTCTTTATATTTCAGTACCTTTCTTAATGCCATTTTTTTCCTGCTTTTTGAACAGGGGGCCTGGAATTGTTTATTTTCTTTTCTTAGAAACAAGGTCTCACTTTGTCGCCCAGGCTGGAGTGATGTGGCACAATCATAGCTCACTGCAGCCTCCACTCCTGGCACCACACCAAACTCCTGCCTCAACCTCCTGAGTAGCTGGGACTACAGGTGGATGCCACCACGTCCAGCTAATTTTTCTGTTCTTTGCAGGGCCGCAGTGTTGCTGTGTTGCCCCAGCTAGTCTTGAACTCGCGCCCTCAAGTGGTCCTCCTGCCTCGGCCTTCAAAAGTGACCCACGACACCTGTAATCCAAAAGCCTGCGTTTTATATTTTGCACCAGGCCTAGCAAATGATGTGGCCAGTGTGCCTTGAAATGCCAAGAAGCCCAGCCCAACCAAATCTGAGCTCACAGCTCACAGCCCTTGATCCCCCACCCCCATGTGACACTGGTCTGGCCACCTCCCCACCTCCAGAGCAGGACAGTTGGGTGGTCAGGGGAATCTTTCCACCTGGGATATGCCAACTGCCCAGAAGTCCAACTTCCAGAGCCTACATCCAGTGGGGCAAGTCAGAGGGTCTGAACAAGGGCCTGGGCCTCTGGGGTCTTTTAAGTGGCCCAGGTCCCCAGCCCTGAGTTATACAGCTGCTTTCTGAAGGGGAAAATCCCTGCTCCAAGCTCCAGGGAAAAAAGCCACTTCACTTTGGAGCCTGAGAAGCTCTAGGTCCCTTCCACGCCCATCAGCGAATTCAGTCCTTCCAGAAGGCCTTGAGTGGGAGCCACTCACCGTACAGCTGGTGAAACTGAGGCCTCCAAAGCCCCCTGGCTTGCCTAAGGCCACACAGTGAGCAGAAATCTGGCAAAATTCCATCCAGCCTCATCCAATACTCCAGAGTCACACACAGCATTTTCTCGCCCAGGGCAGCCAGGCTCTGGGGCTCACAGACAACTCAGGCTGTGGGCACCCGCCACAGGTCCCTTCATGGCCCTGGACTGTTCCCTCATCTTTAAGCCAGCCCTGTCACCATCCCATCCCATGCCCACCTTTAACTCAACACAGGGAAGATCTGAAGAAAACACAGGGGTTCTGGGCAGGTAGCACTGGTGCAGATCCTGGCTACTGACCCCGGGCAGATGCTCCCTCTCCACACTGGCTTCCTCCTGTGCAAGCATGACTTGATGCTGCCATGAACCTCCAGGCCCACGTAGACACAGGTGTAGACATCACCCCCCACACCCCATCGTGAGCCCCATGGGACTGGGTGTTGCTCTGTCTTGTGAATCCCCCAAGCCTGAAACAGAATCTGGTACATAGCGATGCTCAATAAATATTTGCTGACTGAATGAATGACGGCAGTAAAGGATCACACTCTATTATGTGCAACCCTAAAATCTACAATGACTCTCAAAACGGAAAGATCTCAAACTCACGGGCCTGAAGGTCTGTATGTGTCGAAACGTAATGTGAATATTCCAATGAGTTCTAATAGTTGATTTCAGCCTCCCGGGGGTGTCACAGACCACGCAATCTACAGCCCTGGCTTGCTTACCTTTCTGAGTTCTCCAAAATTCTCAATTTTAAGATACAGCTGGCCACAGGGGGTTCCAATACACCGTGATGGTCTCTGTACCTATATCAACAACATTCAACCCCTCACATTATGACTAGAACAGTTAGAGGTAATAACCAGCCACTGTGAACACGGTGCACATTATCTCACCGTTCCCCAGTCATCCCCATCTCACAGATGGGTAAATTGAGCCCCCCAGAGTCAGTATCCTAGGGTTCATGCCAGGTTTGTATGGTAGAGGCAGGATTTGAACCCGGTCCCTGTGGGCTCCTGCCGTATCTGCTCCTGTCTGTTGTTCTGCCCACCTCTTCCCTCCTGACCTCTGTCTGGCCTTTGTGCCTCAAAGAGCCCTTTGTTCTCCAAAAAAGCTCAGAACTCCTGTGGGTCCCTCCCTGGGACAAAGTCATAGAGGGGTGGGGGCTGCTTGGGGTGCCCGAAGGGGACTCCAGAAGCATTTAATCCCCATTTTGCTGGTGAGGAAACTGATGCTTCCAGAATGGGCACTCAGCCAGTGAGCAGGATACAGAGCTGATGAGCTGTCTACCACCCAGACCCTACCTTGGTATAGTAAGGTTAATGTCCACTGGCATCCCATCTCCTGGGTCCTCCCTCCCTGTAAGAAAAAAACAAGGTGGGCCAGGAGAAGTAGTAGCTCGTGCCTGTAATCCCAGCACACTGGGAGACTGAGGTGGGTGGATTGCCTGAGGTCCGGAGTTCGAGACCAGCCTGGCTAACATGATGAAACCCCATCTCTACTAAAAATACAAAAAATTACCTGGGCATGGTGGCGGGCACCTGCAATCCCAGCTACTCAGGAGGCGGGAGAATCAAATGAACCCAGGAAGCAGAGGTTGCAGTGAGTCACTGCACTCCAGCCTGAGCGACAGCGCAAAAAAAAAAACACAAGGTGACCACCGCAGGGCAGGCCTTGCTGGGGAGAGGCAGGGGCAGGGTTGTCCCTATTTGCTCACATCCCTACAAAGGTGCCAACAGGAGATGCCCCCTTGCCAGGCCACAGGCTTGGAGCTCAGAGTTTCTCAAACATGCTTCCGGCCAGTCATTCACCTCCTGGGCAAACTTGGCCAACAGATGGCACCTCCCAGAGCTTCGGTTTCCCATCTGCAAACACGGAAGGGTTCTGAGGCCTTCTCCATGCATGGCTGCCTGAGCAGTGATGGTGCCGGTGGGCAGCTCACCAGCCCTTGGCGCATGGTAGGTAATTGGCAGCCCCTGGCTGCACAGGTTCTGACACTGACCAGAACGACCAAGAGTGTCCTCCCACGCCTAGCTGCGGTTCACCATTTTCAGCTTCCCCCTTTTTATCTTTTTTTTTTTTGAGACGGAGTTTTGCTCTTGTTACCCAGGCTGGAGTGCAATGGCGCGATCTCGGCTCACTGCAACCACCGCCTCACAGGTTCAAGCAATTCTCCTGCTTCTGCCTCCTGAGTAGCTGGGATTACAGGCACGCGCCACCATGCCCAGCTAATTTTTTGTATTTTTAGTAGAGACAGGGTTTCTCCATGTTGGCCAGGCTGGTCTCAAACTCCCAACCTCAGGTGATCCACCTGCCTCAGCCTCCCAAAGTGCTGAGATGACAGGCTTGAGCCACTTGGCCTGACCTCCAGTTTTTATCTTTATCTCAAGTAAGTCTTGCCTTGAGAGGTACCTGGGACAGGTGCCAGTTGAAGGCCATCTGTGAGATCATCTGTCCAAACCCCACCACGTACCCTGCCTTGCTAGGCCAGGGCCTCCTGGTGGCTGCAGAGCAACAGGCAGAGGTGGATGGACCTGGGTTCGAGTCAGTTTTGAGTGTGACCCCAAGGTAAATCACTCCCTGTCTCCAAGCCTCTGCTTCCTTCCCTGGAAAATGGGGTTGTTGCATGAGAAGTCTCTGGACATGTGCTCCATGAGTGGCAGCTGGTGTCAGAGGCAGCACTTGCAATCCCCTCCCCATCCCAGCAAGCCAGGAATGGTAGTGGAAACCTCGGATGCTCCATATAGTGGAGCTCCCAGCTCAAATCAGGGAGGCAGCACAGTCATTCCCTCATGTGTCTGAGGGTCCCTTTCTGCATCCCTGACCCCAGCACTGTCCCTTCGGGCCCGTCCACTTTTGCACACACAGGTCCTTGTGTCACCTTCCTTGGCAAAATGAAGTGAGATGAGTGGTTGACACCTAATGAGGTTTGATGAATGAAGACAGAGAACCTGGGAAATAGATGTGGTCCAGGTAATGAGGTAGCAGGTAAGGTCAGGACCAAGACGGACAACTTCAAGGGGACAGTCTGGAGTCCCAGCAGAGGGTGATGAGGGAATGATGGAGCTGGGAAAACATGCTTCAGCTTGGGGTTTTTTTTTTCTTTTTTGAGATGGTCTTGTTCAGTTGCCAGGCTGGAGTGCAGTGGAACAATCTCAGCTCACTGCAACCTCTGCCTCCTGGATTCAAGCGATTCTCCTGCCTCAGCCTCCTGAGTAGCTGAGACTATAGGCAAGAGCCACCACGCCAGGCTAATTTTTGTATTTTTAGTAGAGAAGGGGTTTTACCATGTTGGCCAGGATGGTTCCGATCTCCTGACCTCATGATCCATCCGCCTTGGCCTCCCAAAGTGCTGGGATTACAGGCGTGAGCCACCGCGCCCGACCCCGAGCTTGGGTTTTCAAACGCACCAAAGTAAGACATTCAGGGAAGGGAGACTGGATTGGGGAAGCCCCTTCCTGTCCTGCCCCTTTGCAAACTCTGGGCCTGGTGGAATCATTATCATCAAGGCCACTTCAGTGGTCCTCCAGTTTGCCAAAGATGCTCCCACCACAGGGATTTTGAAATTCGGTGCTCCTGCAGTTTTGATATCTGCTTAGCTCACTCCCTTGCTTCCTCATTCTCTTCCCCCAGCCGTCTTCAGGGAAGTATCTCTGAGAAATCCCCTGTCTCCCTCTATTGCCTTCCCCAGCTGTATTAGTCTTCACAGCAAGTTTCCCTCTGGACCTGTTGTGCGGTTTTGTGAGCACAGCCATGAATGGCCCCAGGAGTATGCAGGAGCCAGAGTCAGCCTAAGCCGTCAGCTCTGGCCCCCCAGCCCCAAGCCTCAGGTCTCCATTCATTAACCTCATCAACAGCCAAAGGTGGGGAGGGCAGCAGGCATCCAGGAAGCAAGGGGAAACCACCCAGTGGCCCCTTTCATTCCACCCACATCTAGTGAGGATCTAGTGGGTGCCAGGACCTATGTCACCTGCTGTGAACCCTGACGTGAACAAAACAATGTTCTGCCACATGGAGTGACTCTCCTCTCCACTTACCCTGGAGCCAAGCCACAGGATAAGGAACAGTGCAAAGGCGGAGGCAAGGAGGCAAGGTATTGCATTCTGGCCATTGCTTGGTTGCTGATGTCGAGCAAGACACGTGATTCTCTGAGCCTCTGTTTCTTTGCATGTGAAATGAAGAAATTCAGCAATGTTTCTCGGACGTCTGGAGCATGCGTGGTACCCAAATGCAGTCTTAGCAATTCCCAGCCTCCCAGCGATTAAGTCACTCCTTTTCCAAGTCTTTCCAAGACTTCCTCTTGCTATGTGGGGAAGGTCTCAGTGCTGCTAGGTCTTCACTCTCTCGAATGCGTTGATCATGTAGAGAGAGTAGATCTCAGGCCAGAGACCTTCAGCAGGCAATGGCGACGTTGCCGAGATTTCAAGGTGGTCATTTGGGGATCGCAGCAGGACACATTGGTGTCTTTTTTCTAGATTCCTTCTCTCACCCGTTCTCTAGAGGGAACATACTAAAATTCTAATGTAACCCCAGCTTAAAATCTGTTCTGATTTAAGGATGGGACAAGCAGATGAGTAGGACAGAGAGGCCAAAACAGATGCCCACATACATGTTCAAATGATTTTCAGCAAGGACACCAAAGCTCTCCAACTGGAGAACGAAAAATCTCCTCAACAAGTGGTGCAGGGACAACTGGATATCACCGAAATATTTTAAAAATCACCTTTGCCTCACACCCTGTAAAAACCTGAGTCAAAATGAGTTAAACACAGAAGCTAAACTTAAAAGCATAAAGTTAAAGAAAGGCACAAAAGAAACTTGATAAAACAAACACTGGGAAATTTTGAAACTTTTTCTTTTCAAAAGACACCGTGAAGAAAAGACACAGACTGGGAGAAACTATTGTAGCACAGAGAAAGTGCTTGTATCCAGAATAGATAAACTTTTACAACTCAATCATAAAAAGGCAAACAATGTAATAAAAAAAAAAATGGGCTAAAGATTTGAACAGAAAGTTTCACCAAATAAAATATACAGATAGAAAATAAGCACATGAAAAGATACTCAATATCATTAGAGAAATACAAATTATAACCTCAATGAGACAGCACTTCACACACACCAGAATGGCTAAAGTTTAAAAAGCAGACAAAACCAAATGTTGGCAAAGATGTGAGAAGTAACTAGAATTCTCATACGTTGCTGTTGGGAATGCAAATGGTACAACCACTTTGAAAAACAGTTTGGTATTGTCTTAAGAAGTGAAATGAACACCTCTTATATAACTCAGCCATTTCAGAAAGGTGTTTAACTCTACCACAAATTTTGATATCGATTTTCACATGGTGTAAGTCCACAAAGTTTTTGTCCACACAAAGACTTCTATACAAGTATTCATAGTAACCAAAAACTGAAAGCAGCTCAAATGTGTATCAACAGACAAATGGATAAACAGACAGTGGTATGTCCATACGGTGAAATACTACTCAGCAATAAAAAGGAACAGACTAGGATTGATACACATAAACTCTAAAGCATTGTACAGAGTGAAAGAAACCAGACCCAAAAGAGTGCACGTCCATTTATACGACATTCAAGACCCAAGAACAGGCAAAATGATTAACAGTGACTGAAATCAGATCACTGGTTGCTTTGGGAGTTGAGGGGCTGAGTGGGAAGGAGCAATGGAGAAGTTTCCAAGGAGCTTGTCATGTTATATCATCTCAACAGTGGTTTAGGTTACACAGGTGTATACATTCGTGAAAACATATCAAATTATACACAAGATCTGCGTGGTTCATTGTATATAAATGAAACCTTCATTTGTAAAATGTGAAAAAGGGGGGCAGTTCTGGGTTAAATCAACAGAGGAAAAATTACTTGCAACATGTAAAATGGTGCAGTGCTGTAGAAAAGAGTATGGCAGTTCCTCAAAAAGTTATACATAGATTTATAATGCAACCTAGTAATTGTACTCCAAGAGAATTGAAAACACATGTTCACACAAAAACTTCTATATCTTCATAAAAGCATTATTTGTAATAACCAAAAGGTAGAAACAATCCAAATGTCCATTCACTAATGAATGAATAAACAAAGGTGGTCTATCTTTGTCATGGAATAGTATTCAGCCATGAAAAGGGAGGAAGTACTGATACACACTACAACTTAAATGAGCCTTGAAAACATGCTAAGTGAAAGAAGTCAGACATTAAAGATCACACATATATGATTCCTTTTCTATGAAATGTCGAGAATAAGCAAAATCATAGAGACAGAAAGTAGAAGGCCAGATGTGATGGCTCATGCCTTTAATCCCAGCACTTTGAGGGGCTGAGCTGGGTGGATCACCTGAGGCCAGGAGTTCGAGACCAGCCTGGCCAACATGGAGAAACCCCATCTCTACTAAAAAAAAAAAAATTAGCCAGGCGTCATGGCACATGCCTATAATTTCAGCTACTCAGGAGGCTGAGGCAGGAGAATCGCTTGAACCTGGGAGGCGGAGGTTGTAGTGAGCTGAGATTGTGCCATTGCACTCCAGCCTGGGGAGCAGAGCTAGACTGCATCACAAAAGAAAAAAATGTAGATTTCCGGTTGCCATGAGGCTGGGAGAAGGGCAGGAGAATGGGGAGTGACTACTACTTGATACAGGGTTTCTTTTTGGGGTGATGAGAATGTTCTGGAGTTGGATGGTAATGATGGTTGCACAACATTGTGACTGTGCTAAAAAGCCACCAACTTATATATTTGAAATTATTCAAGTGATGAATTTTATGTTATATATATTTTTATGTACCTGTTATATACATTTTTTTCTTCCATACATTTTTGGAAGGAAAAAAGATTCTTCCAAGGTTCCTGGAGCACCTCATCAGGCTGTTTTCATTGCAGAATTAGGAACTTATCCTATTATGCTGTGTTATAATTGAAGAATTTAATACTTATCCACAATCACCTCCAGGTCAGGTGAGGTCAGAATGGAGGCAAAGGCTTGGCAGCTCCCACATCTTCTGTCTCTATAGCTCAACTGTAGTGGCTCCAGTGTGGAGTCCTCTCAGCTGGAACTCTTGTCAGTTAAGAAAATCAGTGATTCACTCTGATCTTGCGATCCTTTTCTAATCTTTGTGAAAGTAAACTGGGATAAGCATCCTTCCTTGAACCTCCTCCAACTCACTAAGGACAGAGCGTCCACCTGATTCCTCTCCCATCCCCTCCCATGAGGCACTGGGGTACGCTGGGGATATCACCTGGTTAGGGGACCTCTTTGCATTTTCCCACTCCCTTTTGTGGGTGAGCATTCTCTAGCAGCCTGTGGCCACAGCCCCGCAGGACTCCCTACCCA
Organism: Saguinus oedipus; assembly: GCA_031835075.1. NCBI lineage: Eukaryota > Metazoa > Chordata > Mammalia > Primates > Cebidae > Saguinus > Saguinus oedipus. The sequence goes on from CM063169.1 coordinate 204,600,443, forward strand.
CCTTCACCCTGCCCAAAGCACCCGGAATGCATCTAACAGCAGTGATTTTAGGAGATCACATGGTTTGACTTCTTCATTTCACAGAGGAGGAAACTGAAACCCTGAGATATGAAGTCCTTCAGCCTCACATCAACAAGCAGCAGAGCCAGGTTTCAGAATTGGGATTTATTGAGCACCTACTACACGCTAGGCATTAGGCTAAGAAAAACTTTACAAACATTACCTCTTTGGATCTTTCAAGGGGTAGGTGCCATCATCGCTTATAGCTTATCTTATAGCTGAGGTTCAGAGAGGTACAGTAACTTGCCCAAGGATGTCCAGTAGTTATCCAAAGCCCACTCTACTTTTTAAATTTTTTACAGATACTGGATCTTGCTCTGTAGCCCAGAATGAAGTGCAGTGGCACAGTCCTTGTTCCCTGCAGCCTCCAATTTGTGGTCTTAAGTGATCCTTCTGCCTCAGCCTCCCAAGTACCTGAAACTACAGGTACATACCACCATACTCAGCTAGGATTTTTCTGGTGGATATTTTGGAGACAGTATCTCACTATGTTGCTCAGGCTGGTCTTGAACTCCTGGCCTCAAGAAATCCTTCTCCCTCAGGCTCCCAAGTAGCTGGGATTACAGATGTGAGCCTAGCAGTTTACTCTCTTATCCACTCTGCTCTCCCTCCCCAGTCAAAGGCTGAGTAACCCTCAAGGCACAATCTAGTAGAGCCTCTGGACTAGCACTGTCCAATAAAAATAAAATAGAAGTCACATGCATAATACTCCAATTCGAATTTTTGAGTAGTCTCTTGTGTAGGTGTACATACCCTAAGATGACCCCCGTGAGTCATGTCCTAGTATAATCCTCTCACCTTAAGTGTGGGTGGAACCAGTGACTTGTTTCTCACTGACAGAATATGGCAAAGGTGATGGGATGTCACTCCTCTGATTAGGTTGCCTTATATGTCAAAAGGTGATGGGATGTCACTCCCATGATAACATTATGTTATGTAAGACTCTGTCTTAGCAGGCTAGAGTGAGAGACTCTCCAGCTTCCCTTGAAGAAGCAAGCAGCCGTGCTGTGAACAGCCGATAGCCCACATGATAGGGAACTTTGCGAATGTCTTAAAGCTGAAAGTGGCCCCAGACATCAGCCAGTAAGAAACGAAGGCCCCTAGTTATACAGCCTCCCAAGTAATCCTGCCAACAATTTGGATGAACCTGAAAATGGACTATTCCCCAGTTGAGTCTCCAGATGAGAACACAGCCCACCAACATCCTCGTTGCCACCTTGTGAGTCCCAGAGCAGGGACATGAATATGTCAGGCCTGGATTCCTGATACACAGAAACTAGGAGATAATAAATGGAGGTTGCTTCAAGTCACTAGGTTTGCAGGAATTTGTGATGTAGTAATAGAAAACTGTGCTGAGCACAGTGGCTCCCACCTATAATCCCAGCACTTTGGGAGGCCGAGGTAGGCAGATCACTTGAGGTCAGGGGTTCGAGAACAGCCTGGCCAACATGGTGAAACCCTGTCTCTACTAAAAATACAAAAATTAACCAGGTGTGATGAAGTACACCTGTAGTCCCAGCTACTCAGAAGGCTGAGACAGGAGAATCACTTGAACCTGGGAAACAGAGGTTGCAGTGAGCCAAGATCATGCCACTGCACTCCAACATAGGTGACAGAGCTAGACTCCATCTTAAAAAAAAAAAACAAAACTAATACAGCACATTTTTAAAGTAAGAAAAAGACGTGAGATTATTTTATCAGCATTTTAAAAGTTTATTCAAAATATTATTTCAACATTCAATCAATAAGCAAAATTTTCACTTCAATTAATGAGATACTTTACATTCTTTTGTGTGTTTCATACTAAATATTTGGAAGCTGGCATGTATTTTACACTTACAAAACATCTCAGTTTGGGCCAACCACATTTCACGCACTCAGGAGCAACATGTGGCTAATGGCGACCACGTTGGGCAGCGCAGGTCTAGATGTTTACTGGGATGTGACCACATGCCCGCATCCCCTCCTCTTCAGTACCTGCATACGGTGGGTGCTCAAAGGAATCCATGATTCCTAAAGCCGCAAAGGGTTGATAGTCACTGAGCACTTACGGTGAGCAAGACCTGTGCAAAACCCTCATTTGAGACTCACAATCTCCCTATGAAGTGGTCATTCCTGTGAACCTTCTCCCCACTTTACAGATGAGTAAGCTGAGGTGTAAAGAGGCAAGGCTCTGAGATCCAGACCCTGGGCTATGACCTGTTCATCCAGCCACCCTGGGAATCTGAGGCCCACCCGGCCAGATCCCACCACAGCTAAAATCCCTCTCTTCTCTTCACACACACAATCCAGGTGACCCCAACCCAGAGTGACTTCAAAAAGCCCTACACAAACTCTCATGAAAATGGCTCTTAGGCCTCAAAAGGCGGTGATGTCATTACTTCCCCGCCCGCCCTTTTCTCTTTTCCCTCCTAAGTGCTGACCCATCTCTAACCAGGGTCCTCTCTTCTTCTACATCCCTTACAAACAACTTGATCTCAGAATGAAGCTTCTGATAACTTGCAATTGAGGGCATAGGGCCACAGGTGTCCACATTTAATGGGGCCTTGGGCTGCCAGATCCCTCTCACCTCAGGGACCATCATGGTGCAACCCTACTGCAGAGAAAGAAAAATAGAGGCCCAAAGAATCTCTTTCCAAGATACACTTTAAATTTCCTGTGATATTTCGTCCAGAATCTTCCTTCAGATAATGTGGCCCGCTCTGAGGCTTCAAAAATGGAATTCACTTAACTTCCATCTGCCACAGATGGACAGCGCATCTCCCACATACTCTGCGCGATGCATGGGGCCTGTCTAGGTAGGGTTTTGAAGGATGAATAGGAGAGCCACCACCCTCCTACTTCAAGCTGGGCCAGCGTGCTCGTCTGCCTTCTGCCCCCTCTGCCTTCGTCCCCCAAGTCTGTCAACTCAGGACGAAGAAGGCAGTTTTTCCAAAGTGTGAGATGGGTGTTTCTTTGTCAGCATGGAAAAAGGCCCACCAGCAAGGTGGGCCAGCCTGCTACTAGACCTCTAGCTACCCCGCTGGGCCAACACGTACCCCAATGTCATTATGCATGACTACACAACGTGCCAGTCCGTGCCGCGGTCCTTTGGTTCTTCGGCTCTCTGAGGGTTCATCCATTCACTCATTCGTTCGTTTCTCACCCACCTGCAGTCTCCCAAATGCCCATACCCAATACTCATCATTCTTTCCCATTTCTTCCTCCCTTCTTGAGTTCTAATTATGATCATATACCACTGTCACTCTGAGCAGGAGACCTTTAAAGGTTAAAGAGATTTTTTAAACTTCTCCAAATTTAGGTGGCTATAGAGGCTTCATCTGTAAAACCTTACATTCTGATAAATACACCATCATCTGTATGAAGAAAACTTAAAAGTTGAAAGAAAAAATTACAACAAAACTTCTGCAAAATTAGTCTCAATTTATGTGTTGGGATGAACAGGATAAACTCCTATCCATCCTTTAAAACCCTCTCTGGACATGCCCTGCTGGAGAAAGCCTTTTCCAAACCTCCCACATGGGGTTCCTGAATCTCTTAGAGGTATCCATGTCTTGTGCCACCATGGATTAATGGGCATATTCCCCTCACTTTTAACTCTCAGCGTACTTGTCCATCCACTCCTATCCCCTATCCCCCCATTCTAGACTGTATTTTAAGAGTGGGATGGGCCGGGCGCGGTGGCTTACGCCTGTAATCGCAGCACTTTGGGAGGCCAAGGCCAGCGGATCACAAGGCCAGGGGATCGAGAGCAGCCTGGGCAACATGGTGAAACCCCATGTCTATTAAAAATATAAAGATTAGCCAGGCGTTCTGGTGTGCACCTGTAGTCCCAACTGCTCAGGAGGCTGAGGCAGGAGAATTGCTTGAACCCAGGAGGCAGAGGCTGCAGTGAGCCAAGATCATGCCACTGCACTCCAGCCTGGGCAACAGAGCGAGACTCCATCTCAAAAAAAGGGAAAAAAAGCAGGATTATTCATGATATCCATCATAACTGAACTCAAAGCCGCTTTCTGACTGCACATCCGTGTACGCCTCATCTCCCCGAGCCCACTGCCTCGTCTGTGACATGGGATGAATCTGCCCTGGCATGAGGTTGTGGTGAGAATTAAATGAGATAATATTAGTCTATAAAGTGCCTAGTACTGAGTATGGCTCTCGATTCATGGCAGTTTTATTACCTGGATCCTCCATTCCTGCTGCATAGTAGGAGCTGAATAAATGCATTGAGTTGGAATGAAATGGTTTGAATTGTCTGCACCTGTATGTGTCCTTCGGTTACCGGTGAGGGGTGGGAACCCAGGTCTCTGAGTCAGTCCCGGGAAAGCAAATTTCCTCCACGGTCACTGTTCCCTGTAGATGGATCACAGGAAGTAGAAGCACCATGTCTAACTCTGAATGGTCTGGAAGGCTCATCCTACCAGATGCCAATGAAAAGGTGTCACCACGTGCCAGAAGGGGGCTGGCACTGCCTGTTCCCCTCTGTGCCTGGCACTGTGCTCAGGGGGCTTCCCATAGACAGCTCTGTGGGGTCATGACACTCTTTCTGTCCACTCTACAGCCAAGGAAACTGAGGCTCAGAGAGACTACACTGCCTACCTCCCAGAGACCCAGTGACTGCAGAGGTGTTCCCACTCAGGATTCCAGCCCCAGCAACAAAGCAACCATGGCAATAGTCATCCTAAATGTGTTCTTTGCTCCTGAGACGGGGAGTTTCCTGGATGTAATTAAAGTTTTTGCCAGCTTCACGCCAGTCTGGGGAGCTTCTTCTAACACGCTGCCTGAGTGTGATGTTTTCCAGGGTAGAGTGATCGGAGACATGTGTAAGCTGTCTGCCTCCACGCTGAATGGCCGCACTGCAGCTCTCAATCTGCCGCTATCATTTCTGACTCATCTGCCCGCTCCAACCTGGCGTCAGGCCCACCTACATTAGCCCTCTGATCTGCCGCAGGCTGCAAAAGAAGGTAACTGCACCTGTTATAATTATGTGCAAAGTAAGAGTTCAGAGGTTTTGATTCAGTCGTCTAGCACAAGGCCAGGAATGTGGAGTTACCAAGAGCCCCACAGTGTCTCTGCGGCCAGGGTTCTGCGGACCACGCTTTGAGAAACACTGAGAGGTAAAGGCGCAAAGGGGAAGGACAGGGCGGGTTCTGCAGCAGCCTCGGGTCTGAGGCTGGAGATGTGGGAGTGAAGCCGGGCGGCCCACAGGCAAACTGATCCTTCCACAGGGCTGATGCTCACAGTGACCCTCCAGTTAGATGCTGCTCCTTCTACTCTAGAAACCAAAAAACAGGGGCTGTAGTTAAACTGCTTGCCCAAGGTCCATGGCTCTAAGCAGAGGAAATAGCATGCTCCCCAGGCCAGTGCGACTCCAGACTGCCATCAGCTCCCTTGTGCTCAGTTGGTGGCGCTGATGCTGATGCTTCATGCCTATGAAGCCCTTCCTACATGTCATGTCCAATATATTGTCTCCTATCACAACCCCACGAGCTAGACCCCCTTCAAAGATGACGAAAAGGTGGAGCTGAGAAACTGCATAACTTGCAGGAGATCCCAGGCTCACTGGGATCTGAAACTGACACCAGAACCCGGAAGCATAAGCATCACCCTACACAACCACCTGGGGTGCACTTCCCTTGCTCCCCTCCTACATGAGTCAGATGCAGGGTTCTTGGCTCCCGAGGGATCTTTACCCCAAGGAGACACTGAGCAATGTTCAGAGAGATTTAATTTTTTTGTTTTTTTTTTTGGTTGCCACAACGGTAGGAGGTGCTCCTGGCATCTATTGGGTGGAGACTAGTTGCCACCCTTACACCCCAGCAAAGAATTATCAGGTAAAAAATATCAACAGTGCCAAGGTTGAGAAATACCGAAATGACCCAACTTAGAACAGCATCCACATACACAGACACACTCACGTGCACGCACTTGCACACTCACGTGCACACACTCACACGCACACGCGCACACACACACACACACTACAGCATCCAAGCCTACACCCCCACATCCCATAAAGACCGATGGAAAAAGAGGATGGAGTTGAGAAGAGGCAAAGAAAGCCAGCCCCACCCACAAACACACCACATTCACCATTAACGTCGTATTTATTGTTATTTAACTGCTCAGGAAAACATATACAGGTATATACAATATGCAGGAATACAGAAGACTGCACTTTACATATTTTTTTTAAAAAAGAAAGAAAAAAATAACACTCAATTTCATGAGCTATTGTCACAGTCTTCCAACCAAGCATTTCAGAAATGAATTTCTTTTAAGAGTCAAAAAAGATTACAGGATTGCCTAACACACAGCAGAGTTAAGTTTTCATATTTTACATGTGCAATAACTTTTCATTTTCTTTCCCAAAGAGTTTGCTATGCAGTACTGATTACCAGTGTTCGGAGTCTCGTGTGTTGGGTGTTTTTCATTTACTTTTAATTCTTTCCATTAAACCCAATTTAATGAAATAACATCCTTTTGCTTAAGGCTATTTTTAAAGCTGTTTCATTCTGGGGTCGTGGGGAGCGAGAGAGTTTTTAAAACTTCAGGGGTTTCTGAGGTTGCCGGGACCATGAGCTAATTGGAAGAGTGTTGATGAATCAACGCTGGGAAAGTGGAAGACAAAAAGTTAAGACACTTTGCTCCCCAGCCTTAAGCAATTAAGGAGAAATCATTCCTGTTTCAAAAGTAAAATGAGGAAGCTCTCAAACAGCTGTACACTGCAGAATCAGAGGGGATGTGGAGTTTTGCCCAGAATACGGTCAATTCTCCCACAGCCCGTGGTGGGAGAAAATTCCCTTCCCTTTCCATTCCTTTTGTGGCAGAACGCAGGAATGCAGGAACTGCCTCGGCTCACACCTTTTCTCGATGATCAATTCACGACACCTGCTTTATCTGCCCTCTGCAGCCGGGGTTTGCCCCTGGTCAAGACTAACCAGGCAGAGAGCCAGGGACTCAGACCCCAACCCAAAGGGCCGGCAGAAGGAAAGAGGGGAGAAGGGAGGGGAAAGAGTGAGGGTTTTTCTGAAAGCTCCTCTCCCTTTGCTGAAAAGTTCTTTGAAATAAACAATGTGGGTGTTGTATGGGGAGCCCAGAGCCTTCCGGTCACTTGCTAAAAAATGCTCGGATCTGCAAACTCCGAGGACCTGGAGGGGGTCGGGGAGCTCCAAGTGGAGCGTTTTTAGTAAGACACGCGCGTTGACAAAAACTGAAATTAAAAATAAGTGTCACCGATTTGGGTGAAGTAATATCAGTCACTTCTTGTCTGACCCGCCCGGGAATCTGTGTCACCCACCACAAGCCATAAATGGCTCTTGCAGGCATGGACAGCACCCAAAGGTGCCCGTCCCTGCCAGTCACCACTCATCTCTGCTCACAGCAGTTCTTCCTCTGTGAGATGCTTGAGACACGGCTCTGGTTTTGCAACAGGGTGAGACTGCATCAAAAGTTGGGGAGGGGGCAGAGGAATTCCAGGGTTCCAAAGTAAAAGGCTCAGGAATCAAAATCATTTTGTTATATTCTCTTTCCCTGTCCTCTAGCCCTCGGGAGTCTGCAGATCCCTGCAAAGAAAGACACCCAGGCTCAGAGAAGGCTGGGCAGGCTGAGCAAGAGGGTGCCTCATCCCTCCCAGCAGGGGTGGGGCGGGAGAGGTGGCTGCCCAGGTTGGACTGGGGATGGGATGAGAGAGGTGGAGGAGATATGCACAGTCCCCTCCTTCTTCCCTGGTACGCCTGGCCGGGAACAGCTTTCAGAAAAGGGAAAGGGCTAAGAACTCAGCCTCCTCCAACTCCAGCGCCCCAGGCACAGCAGAAGCAGGAGCCTTGCCCCAAAGAAGGCAGGCTGGGAGCGTCCCATCCCCCAGGCAGACCAAAGGCTGCTTAGCACAGCGTGAAAATGCAGGGCTTGGATGTTTGTGGGGAGGCCCAGAAAAGGAGAGAAAACACCACTCGAACATTCTGACTCCTTCCCACAGAGCAGAGCCGGACACGTCCGCACGTCCATCGCAGAGACAGATGGCTTCCCGCAGGAGAAAACAGAACCCGCGTGGAAGGAAACGGAAGGCTAAGCCCTGTGTTTGCAGGAACGAAAATATATCTATTTTCTTAGGGAACAGACAAAACAAAATCCCAGGCGGTATACCTAAGGGGGGCATCGTTTGGCTCCTGCCTGACTCATGACACTGGGTGTCAATATATAATACTGTGATGACAATTTGACTTTCACCCGGCAATAGTCCAGAACTACTGTTCTCCAGGACTTCCATTTTCATAAGCAGTGAACAAAGCAAAAAGAAAATAAAAGGGGAGGGAGGGAAAGAAAAGGAAAAAGAATTTTAAAAAGGAAAGCAACTCTCGTCTTATTATGAAATAACAATACTTGGACATACAGCAGCATGAAAATAAAACAAGGAAAGAGGTCATCTAAAAAATGTATGCCAAGATTACCGAAATGTCGGGTGCAGCTAGAGGAAAGGCTTAAGCAAAAGTTTGCTAACTGCAGAAGGGTTAACACTGGTAACATACTGTGGCAGACAAGTTTCTTTTTTAAAAAAAACTTTTGAGGTTTTCCTCCCCCCCTTTAAATTAACCCTTTCCGGTCCATATGCCACTAAGCAGGTACCAACCTAGAGAAAAAAAAATTCATTCACTCAGCAATAGTGGCCCTTTCAAATTAATGGAGGGGTGGGGTCAGGTTGAAGGGGAGGAGATAGAGACAGGGAGGGGAAGGGCCTTGCAGGAGAGGGGCTCTTTCTTCTCATTCAAGTTAGGGCAGCCACGAATGTCCCAAATCTGTTGGAGATGTCAGAATGCAGGGACCGCCAGGTGGGCACGGAGGCCCGAGCCTTGGCGTCACCCACGTCGTCTGTGCAGTGGACAGACAGGCACTGCAAGTGGCTGCCAGGCTGGGTGGCTGAGGCCTTGTTTGCAGGGAGGTCGTGGGCTGTGGAGAGAGAAGGGAGAAGGACATTAGTGGAACGTTCATCTATGCAGGGCACCACAGTGGCAGAGGCATACAAGAGGCATCATCCACGCCCTCTTTCCACGGCTAAAGCTGGTCCCGGAGGATCTAAAAATGTTTCAAATCCTCTTGCTGTTACCTCTGATTCATCTGTGAGATCTCAGCCAAGGGAAGACCCCCCGACACTCCCCATTGGGCCTCAGTTTTCCCATTGGGAAACAGGAAAATGAGGCAGGATAAACCCAAGAGTTTGCCCATCTCTGAGGCACCAGAGTTCCCAAAAGATTAACTGGACATGAGGTAAGTCAAGAATGCTTCCTGGAGGAGGAGCATCTAAACTGGGCATCACAGGACGTATAGGAGTTCGCCGTATGCAGTGAAAGGGTGGAGGGGAGGACTGCCTGAGTCCAGAACACAGCCTATTTGTGTGTCATCCTCTGGACAGACATTTGCTCAGGGCCTGCCATGAGCTGGTAACTTTCTTAAAACGTGCCAGACTGCGTACCAACCCCAGGGGGTAAGGATGATCACCTCTACTTTATAGCTAAAACAACTGAGACCCAGAGAGGGACAATGACTTGCCCCAGGTCACACGGGAGAAAGTGTGGAGTCCCAGCACCTTCCCAGAGGAACAGGACGGATGGAGAAGGTGCCTGTAAATAACAGCCCAGCACGGCTGAGCCACAGAGATTAGAGGCCCACAGCACCCCAAGCCCCAAGCACCCTCCATGTGCTTTCCAAATGCTCCCCTTTCAGCCCCCCTCCCACCTCTGAAGGTTCTGCCCCTCATTGGTGTGCAGGGCTGAGGCTCCATGGAAGAGGCTTTGAGAGTGGGGGCTTCGTGGGACAGAAGCAGCCCTCCAGGGCACCTGCCTGTATCTTTCATTCCCTCCTACCCTCTGGCCTGAGCCTTCTCGTACTCCATGTGACAGATGAGAAGTCTGAGCCCCAGAAAGGCACAGAAACTTTCCTGGGGTCAAACAGCTCCAACCTAACAGCTGAGAGACCCCAGGTCTATGTCCACAAAGGGACCCGAGTCCAGTCCCCTCCCCTGAAACTGGCAGTGTCCACCCCGCTCATGCACCTCCATATCATGGCCAGTCAACCGGGCTGCTGATCTGCACGAGGTGTCTATATAAACTGTAAAGTGCTGTCCTCACAGGGACAGAGGGTGAAGTGTTCAGAGCAGTAAAGACAGAGGATCTGGGCTCCCCAACCAGACCAGCACAAAAGCACCATTCTCAGCTGCTACATGAAGGGACTCTGGGTGCCTGGGGTGGGGGAGTCTATTCCTCTCCCATACCCTTAATGAAAATCCCATGAATCCCCTTCTCATTGAGTCACAAGATGCCAGAAAACACCACAGATCACAAGGATGCCTGTGTTAGGCATGTTTGAGGAGAAAGGGGTCTGCCAACCACTCACTCCTTAGTATAAATTAGACCAGAGCAGGCAATTTGCAGACTTCTCATTTACAGCTGCCACGTGACATTGGCTCTGTCCTGAGACCTGCCATATGTCAGTGAGGAGTCTCATTATTCTCATTTCCTAGAATCTGACTTTAGTGTTCCCAAGGTCCCACAGCCAGTAAGGGGCAGAAAGCTGGGTTTGAATATGGCCTGATGTTGAATTTCTGCCTCCATAGAAGTGAGAAAAGCTGAAATTGGGGTCGGGGGCTCTGCTCCAGCTGAGGGAGCACACCCAGATACTGAACTCCACGACCGGCCTGCCCTCAATCCTCTGTGCAAGCCCAGCCTAAGGCCCTGTGCCAGACAGGAGTCACCCGCCCGCCCTGCCCTCTGGGATTAAGCAGGAGGCCTCCCCCAGGAACTGAGCTACAGCCTGCAGAGAAAATCTTCCCAGAGGGATGGGCCCAGGCAGCTGAGGACAGGCCATGACTAACTGGGCTTGGGGCCCCCACCCTGGAGGCCCAGAGACACCAAGCTTTGGAACCTGCACGCTGGGAGGAACCGGAGCTGGGGAGGAAGGAGCCTTCCTTGGCCCCTACCCTCATTCATGCAATTAACATGCAATTAACAGCTCCTTCTGGAGCTGATGGTGAGGCCAGATAACAGTGTCTCTTTGTGACCAAAGCATGGTCACTTCGGAGTCACAGCCCCACTACTGTGTGGCCAAGGCTCTACCATGTTCCCTCTCTGGACCTCAGTTTCCCCACTGGTAAATGGGGATAATGTCATCTCTCTTGATGGCTTGTAATGGCCTGGCACACAGAGAGACCCCCAAACAGTGCTGCCAGGACTAACATTCATATCTGGGAGGGTCAGGAGGGTAGGAGGGCTTTGCAGCCACTTAGAAGCCCCTAAAGCCCCACTATTTCCAGGGTCCCAGCCAGGAGGGCACGATCCTGCCCATGAAACAGGAGCCTCTGCCCCATTTCACAGAAGGAGAAACTGAGGCTCTGAATCCCAGGTTTCAAAGCTGTTTAGCAGTGGTGAAACCTGGGCGCTGTTAATACCCCACCCAGGGCTTTCTGGGGAGCAGGTACCCCAGTAAGCTGAAGGCATCAGATGCAGGGTCTCTAGGAAGATAGCAGGCCCCGGATTCTGGCAATACTGAGGCACAGTGCCCCAACGTTTGCTCTTGACCCATGCTGGCCTTGTTCCCAGTGACCCCTGCCCCCATCCTACCTCACTTAGTATCTCCAAAAGGAATTTTATTCCAAGCACTGCAAGATCTGGATTGGGGTGGGGTGGAGGAAGTAGTATCTGCCACAGAGAGAGAACATCTGAAAGGGAGTTACTTCCCCCACTTTGCACATATTATTTCAAGGAATGAACACAGCAATGCTTGTGCCCATTTTACAGATGAGGAAACAGACTCTGAGGGATGAAGCTCCTTGCCAAAGGAGAGATGCAATCTTTGCTCCGGGGCTGCAAATACTCAGAAGGCAAAAGGAAGTCTCACCCTGAAGGTGAAAGAAAATTCCTGAGCAACACACCGGGACAGAGGAAGTGGAGTCTGCCAAGTGATGGGTAGGACAGACCCAAATGGCCAGATCTTCTAAAGCTGTTTTCATCCGCAAGTTACAGACACAAGCCTGCAGTGCACTAACGCCAGAAACCAATGCTGTTCTTATTAGGGGTGGATTTAATGAGGCCGTGCCAGGCACACTACTGAACACTTCCACATATTATCTAATTCCACCCCCCAGCAAGCCCATCAGTGGGGGTTCCCCTTCTCCCTACCCTGGCAGGGCCACCCGGGGCTCAGAGAGGGTGAGGGGCTTGCCAGATGTCACAGAGCACGGGTGCAAGACTCCCCAGCCTCCGCCTAGGACGAGCAAGAGAGCCAACCAGTCTGGTATCCACGGGGAGCATTTTTAAGAGAGAATATTATTCCTCAGTTCTTGACAACCCAAGCATGACCAAACTCATCCTCCCGCCGGATTCATTCCAGCTAGGGGGACCTAACACACCCTCAGACCACGGCTCCCAGGGCGGCAGAGTCGCTGCCGATAAATCAGTCCCACGGAAGCCGCCTCAAGTCACGGCCTGCCCCAGCTGGAGAGAGGCCCTCCATCTCCGCTCCCTGAGGCTGCAAGCATGCCAGCCCCCACGCCAGGACCCAGATATAAAACCACCCCCTCGCTGAGCTCCCAGGGTTGGGGGAGAGACCCTGGAGTCACTCAGCACCCGGCACTGGCAGGCACCACAGAACCTGGTGAGTGCTGCTCTGTTTTTCATTTGATCGTCAGCCTCCCCCATCAGACTGTGGCCACGTGGAGCGGGGCAGGTTTGGCCTGTTCACCTCTGGACCCTGCACATGCCAGGCCCTCAGTTGGGTCCAGTGCACTGACTGTGAAGCGCCCTACATTCCCATTTGACAGATGAGAAGACTGAGGCTCCAAGGGGCAGGAGCTGGCCAGGGGTCACCTGGGGCAAGGCCACCAGCTCCGGAGGTAGCACTCTCTTCTCAGTCCAAGATTCCCAGCTCATCAGGCCAGGGTCGAATCCCAAATGCCCCATACCTGGGTGGCTCCTGTCTGCAAAGCCACAGTTTTTCTCATCTGCAACTAGGGGGTGGTGATTCCTGCTGAGCCTGGCTAAGAATAGCATGGGGGGACCTCACCAGAGAGACCAGTGACACCATGGGCATGCTGGGGGGGTCAGTCCCAGAGGCGGGGCACTGTCCTCTCAAAACAGATAACCCTGTGTGTGCCTTGCCCAATTCAGGCAGCACAGAGGGTCTGGGGGGAGGGGCCTTGGGTTCTTGGGGACCGATGGACATGCCTGCCCGGCAAGGAGAGACTGCAGGACAGTTTGTAAGGACAGCTATGGCCAGAAAGGACCACCTCATGCTTCACACCCAGGGTCAAGGCCCAGAGCTGAGACAGACACCCCTGCTGTATCTCCACCAAAAGGCCCCTCTCAGCTTTTCTCCACGGTACAAGTCATCACCAATCCTCCAGCCTCTTCCCACTACCCCATCACCCCGCCCTGAACACCGCAGCACTTCATTTGGTCATCATGCCACAGAGATTCAGGCTGCCCCCGGCTCACCCCGCTGCGATCATGAGATCCACGTCAGATTCTGTCTTCCAAACTTCTCCGTCCACAATGGAGACAGTCAGTTCCATTAAGGGAAGGAGAAAACCAGGCGCAGGTGCCAAAAAGGCAATTGTGTGAATAACTCAAGTCACTCAGTTTCTCTTACAGGGTTCAACCAGGGTAGTGGCCACTGTCCGTGGAGCAGGGAACCCTTGCCAATATCACCACAGTTCTCATAACCTTGGTCCTAGGAAATGCGGGAAATAATACAACCGGCCGTCATGGAGGTAGTTGGAAAATGAAGTGAAATGATCCATGCAAAATGCTTAGCACGTGGGGCGCTTCTGCCAGCACTGGCTATGAGTAAGTACGGCCTGTCATCGTTGCTGGCCAGCCCGCAGGTGACAGTGGAGACCCGCAGGGCCGGACCCGGAGAGGGCTGAGGGACCCTGCTACAGGCTGTGTCTGGGGTGAAGGGAGAACGGAAAAGAGGGGACGTTTACCTGGGGACGTTCCATTTTAAATTTTGCTTCTGGAGATGCCACCCACCCATAGAGGGGGCCGAGTTTTCTTTTTTTTTCTTTAAAGTCAGCAAAACAGGCCTCGTCATGCTCTGCGCTAAAATTCCCAGACCGGGTTCCAATGTGGGTGAGCCACGTGCCCCGGCGTCGTGAGCCGGGTGGAGGTGGCTGCCACCTCCCACCGCAGGGGGCTGCCTCAGGGGTTTTCCCAACCACGGTGTCACCACTGAACCACAGGGAAAAGGAGACTTCTGACCCTGCCACCTCCCGCCCTGCTGCCTACCCGAGGGAAAGCCAGGGGTATTCGGGGGGAAGAACAGAGCCCAACGACCGCCCATATCAAGGGCTCTCTGGGATGCTAACCTCGGTTTAATACGGGAACAGTAAGAGAACCTACTTCGCAGGCTGCTAGGAGGATCGCGTGAGATGATAGCTGGAATATCTTCAGGATACAGTGAGCCCTCAAGAGAGGGTAGCTGCTCGGACGCTTACCATTCTGTTCTCATTGTTTTTCTTTTAGAGACAGGCTCAGCGGTGACACCGTCTCTTTTAGAGACAGTCTCGCGCTGTCACCCAGGGTAGAGGACAGTGGCACGATCATAGCTCACTACAACCTCGGCCTCCTGGGCTCAAGTGATCCTCCCACCTCATCCTCCCAAATAGCTGGGACTACATGTGCGCACTACCAGACCCAGCTAATTTTTTTGAATTTATTTTGTAGAGATGGGGGTCTCACTATGTTGCTGAGGCTAGGCTCGAATTCCTGGGTTCAAGCAATCCTCCCATCTCAGCCTCCCAACGTGCTGGGGTTACAGGGGTAAGCCGCCGTGCCTGGCTACATTTTTCCTTCTAATCCCCTAACTCCGTACTACTATTGCTCTTTACAGATGAACTGAAAGACGGTCCAGAGAGTCAGAGCCTGATCAAGGTCACACGGACTCAGAGGCAGAGGCAGGCCTACCATCCAGCCCCAGATTTTTGTTCTGTTTTTTGCACAGAGGGGGTCTCACTGTGCTGCCCAGGCTAGTCTCAAACTCTTGGGCTCAAGTGATCCACCCACCTCCGCCTCCCAAAGTGCTGGGATTCTAGGCGTGGGCCACCGTGCCCAGCCCACTCCTACTGTTCTAGGCACAGGAGGCAGCCAGAGCTAGAATTGCCATATGCTAGCTTTGTGCCATGGGACAGCTTCTTCCTCCCTGTGGGTGCTGGGAGCCGCCAAAGCTGGGGGTCAGGGTGCAATCCCAGGCAGAGCCAGAGAATGAGAATTCCGGGCGTATTTTTAACTCGGAGCTTATGTAAGAAGCAGTATGGGCCCCAGCACACAATAGCGGATGACTCTCGCCCAACTCACCCTCGCCGGATTCCAACAAAGGGAAATGTATTTTTGTTTTTCCTTTATTTGGACCTGGTGTGGGGAGACACTAGCTTCTGTGACAGCTGCCACTCAACTAGGGGCCTGGGCCACTGGGCCTGGAAGCTGAGGCAGGTCTGGTGGCCACAGGGCTGAGCCACCACCTCTTGGGGCCTTTGTGCTACAGCCTTGGAGTCCCTTACGTCCCCCACACACTTATGTGTGACCCGCAGACCTTGGGAGCTTTTCTGTTCCCCATCTCCTTAGAAGGGCAGGTCCACTACAACAAAGACAGCCCCAGGCATTCCAGGCCACCCTTCACCCTTCCCCGCCCCCACAGTCAGCCCAGGCACCAGGGAGGGAAGAGGCTGCCTCCAAATCTGCCCACTTCGCTCCTGCCCACACACCCACCCTGGCCCACACACCCACCGTCTCCTGCCTGCAGCTGCCACCTTTCCTGGCTCTCTGCTTCCACACTGCCCTCCAAACCTGTGAGCTGGGGGAGTTTCCTGAAGCACCAACCAGAGCAGACCTCTCTCCTGCTTGAACCTTCCATGGCTCTCCAGTGCCCGCCCCCCAGCTTTGTATGCCCCTAGCCTGATTCCCTCTCCGGCCTCCGACCTCATCTCTCAGCACTCTCTTCCCCACTGCAAGCCCCAATTAGACATTCCCTCAACAGAGCCCCGGTTCTTCCACCTCCACACCGTGCTGCTGAAGTTTCTTCTGCCTGGAGCACCGCCCCGCCTCACCCCTGCTGACTCCTACCATCTTACCTGGCTATCAACCCCCTGGCGATGTTTCTCTAACGCCCCTACTCTGAGATGTGTACCCTTCTCTCCCTGCTGGCAGATGGCACTCCTGGCCCCGGCCACCATGATGGTAATGACACCACTAGCTGACGCCTGGCTTGGATGCCGGGACATCCTCACACACCTCGCTCTGGCAGAGGGGTGTCCTGAGGTCAGGGACCCCCTCCAACAGGACACTGAACACAGAAAACACCATGGGGGACCTTGGAGTCAGATGACCAAGGTCTGTAACCAGGTTCCTGGCATTTTTCCCAGCAGCTGAACCTTGGATAAGTCACCTTCCCTCTCTGAGCTGCACCTTTCTTCTCTATGAATGGGAAGAGGATGGAAATTGCTACCAGTTCTCAGGGCAGACAGAAGTCACAGCAGTAGAGTCTTGCTCAATAGAAAGTACAGTCACAGGCTTTTTTTTTTTTTTTAGACAAGGTCTAGCTCTATTGCCCAGGCTGGAGTGCAGTGGTGTGATCACAGCTCACTACGACCTCCACCTCCTGGGCCCAAGCAACCCTCCCACCTCAGCCTCCCAAGCAGCTTGGACCACAGGCATGTACCACCAGGCCCAGTTAACTCTTGTATTTTTTTGCAGAGTTGGGATTTCACCATGTTGCCCAAGCTGGTCTGGAACTCGTGAGCTCAGTCTTCCACAAAGTGCCTCGGCCTCCCAAAGTGCTGGGATTACAGGCGTGAACCACCACCACACCTGGCTAATTCTTGTATTTTTTTTTTTTTTGTAGAGATGGGATTTCACCATGTTTCCCAAGCTGGTCTCGAACTCATGGGCTCAAGCAATCCATCTGCCTCGGCCTCCTAAAGTGTTGTATTACAGGCGTGATCCACCGTGCTCAGCAGTCACAGGATTTTTACTGAAGCGCTAAGACCTGTCTCCAAGAACCCACCACTGAGAAATGCGGGGGACTTGATCCCTGTGGAGATGACCCCCATGGCCCAACAAGAACCCATCTGCGGGGACCCACAACCCCAAGAACGACCCGCCTTGGCTGCCTGTCCACACTTAATCCCTGGGCCACGTCCCCTTCTCCAGAAAGATAGATGGGGCCTGGGAAACGCAAGGAAACAATGGACTCAGGGGCAGGAACTGCAAATCTCAGCCAACATCAAGGATCAGAAAGAGGGTCTACGTGGCCACCAACTGAGCAGGGAAACAACAAAGCTGAAACTTCACAGTTGGTTCCCAGCCCAGCCCTCCCCTGGCAGCTTAGAGGTTGTCTGTCCAAACTCTGAGCTTGAAGGCCTGAGTTCAAAACCCACCACAGTCTCAATCTCAACTCTGCCCCTCACCAGTTCTGTGATCTTGGGCAGGTCAACTTGCTGAGCCTCAGTTTCCCTATCTGTAGAAGGGGATAACAATCCCTCCATAGAAGATGGCCTGGGGATTCTGAGGGCAAACATGCCCATGTGCCCCTCCCCTCCTGGCACACCGTAGGCACCTAATAAGTATTTGCTAAGTGTTTTAATGAATGACTCACATTTTCATGTCTGCTCTGTCACCTCGCTTGCTGTGTGACCTTGGGCAAGTCACTCCCCCTCTCTGGGCCTATCTGGGCCTCTCTAAAATGACTGGTGGTTTGGGTAAATGTACAACGCTCCCCCTGAATCCCTTTTATCTTTCTGGAGCAATCAGATTTCACATTTGGGCTGGGCCAAGTAGCTCACATGGGTAATCCCAGTGATTTAGGAGGTGGAGGTGGGTGGATTGCTTAAGGCCAGGAGTTCAAGACCAGCCTGACTCCATCTCTACAAAACCGTTTTGAAAAATTAACCAGACAACAGCCGCCCACGGTGGCTCACACCTGCAATCCCAGCACTTTGGGAGACTGGGGTGGGCTGATCACTTGAGGTGAAGAATTCATGACCAGCCTGACCAACATGGTGAAACCCTTCTCTACTAAAAATACAAAAGTTAGCCAGGAGTGTTGGCGCGTGCCTGTAACTACTTGGGAAGCCGAGGCAGCGGAATCACTTGAACCCAGAAGGCGGAAGTGGCAGTGAGCTGAGATCGCACCACTGCACTCCAGCCTGGGCGACAGAGCAATTCCCTGTCTCAAAAAAAAAAAAAAATTAACCAGACATGATGATGCATGCTGGTAGTCCCAGCTGCTTGGGATGCTGGGGCAGGAGGATCTCTTGAGCCTAAGAGATTGGGACTGCAGTTAGCTGGGATCGTGCCACTGAACTCCAGCCTGAGTGTCAGAGCAAGACCCCATCTCTAAAAATAAATAAATAAATAAGCTTATGCCTGTAATCCCAGCACTTTGAGAGGCAGAGGCCAGTGAATCACAAGGCCAGGTGTTCAAGACCAGCCCAGCCAAGACGCCGAAACCCCATCTCTACTAAAAATACAAAAATTAGCTGGGCGTGGTGGCAGCTGCCCATAATCCCAGCTACTCGGGAGGCTGAGGCATGGAATTGCTTGAACTCGGGAGGTGGAGGTTGCAGTGAGCAGAGATCATGCCACTGCACTCCAGCCTCAGCAACAGAGCGAGACTCTGTCCCCAAAAATAAATAAATATAAATAAATTTTAAAATAAATAAATAAAGATTTTACATTTGATATAGGCAAGAGGCTGGGGCAGGAGTTCTCCCTAAGCAAAGGCCACTAAGACACCCTGTCCTGAGCTCAGGGAACCACCACCCATAACCCCAAGGATGAGGGGATGGAGGGACAGAGGCCGAGAGCCTGAGTGACACCTAGGTATCTCACAGGGACCACACAGAGCCCGAGGCAGGCCCAGGGGACCAGCCACTCCTCAACCCAGCCCTGTACCTGTGTCCCCTGCCCCTTCTCTGCCCTCCCATCAATGATTACTTCCAGCAATAGGGTAGCTGTGGCAATTGAGAAAATGAGAAAGGAAAGCAGATCACAACTCAATGCAGGTCAGCTCCAGGGCATGACCATGAACATGGACTGCACGCTCTTAAGTCTCAATGAATGACTCCAACACCCTGGGGGAGAGAGGGCCCAACACACAAGCCCATTTCACAGCAGAGGACACTGGGTCTCAGGGAGGGGATGCCACAGGCCCAGGGTCACTCAGCCGGCCAGCCACAGAGCCAGGGTCACACCCAGGGATGTCTGATGTCACAGCGTGTGGTTTTTATCAAAGTCGCATGAAAAGGGAAACATCTTTGGCCAAAGTGACTGGCGTGACCTCTCCCACCCCACCCCACCTCCAATTTCTCTCTTGCAAGCATTCTCTTCCTTTCTCAATCTGTCTCATTCCTTCTCTCTCTCTCTCCCCGTCTTTCTCCCTCAAGTCTTGCTCTTGTCACTCTCTCTCTGTCCATCATCCATCATCCTCCATCTCCCTCTCTTTCGCTTTCTCCCCCTCCATCCATCTCTCTCTCCCTCCCCTCTCTCCTTCTTCCCTCTCCCTCTTATTCTCTATTTCTTATTTCCATCTCTCTGTCACACACACACTTTTTGGGGAAAAAAAAAAACGCAGAGGCTCACAGATGGGATGAGAACTTCCCAGGGTGACACAGAAGCTAAGGACAAAACCTGACACCCCTCGCCCCTTCAACGCTTCTTCCCTCACCACTGATGGCACCCAAGTTTCAGCTACAATCCTCCCCTATCTGACAGGAGGCAGCACATGGCGGGGAAGGGGGCTCCTGGGGGCAGGGAGGGCCTGCATTCCCCTTCTGCCCTGGGCACAGGGCCAGGTACAAAGACAGCCCCCCAACTAATGATGGGGGGAGGGCCCTGCAAGGCCCCCCTTTTCCAGGCCCCTCAACGGTGAAGCAGGGGCCTCGAGCTGGCCGCTGCAGCAGTGCAGTCTGGTGAGAGGCTGGGCCAGGCCCCTGGAAGCCTTCGAAAATTAATTTGAGTTGACTTGGCTGAGGGCAGCTGTCATTTAGATTGAGAACTGGCCGAGGGTTCCACGGAGGAAAGGCTGCAAGGGCATCATAGGAACCAGGCTGCCAGGAGCTGGGGACAGGACCAGGGAATGTGGGGGCTGCTGAGTCCTGGGGACCATCCCTGGCCCTGAAGGAGGGGATGGGGTGGTGCAAGACAGCCGCAGACAGCAGAGTGGACAGAGCTGGCTCCTCAAACCGGGCCCAGGCATCTCTGATCAGGCTCCTTGTCCTGCTTGACACCTCCGGACATGCAGCCAGTGACCTGTGACAGATGCAGCCCTGCACACCCCCGGGCCACTCCTGACCTGCATGCAGCGAGATGTGACAGGCCCGGGGGCCGGAGAACCAGTCGCTCAGCCTGCACCTTCCTACTGACCGTGGCGTCGCCAGGGATCTTAGGCAAGAGCACAGCCTGTCAGTTCTGGGGAAATTCACTCCTCTGAGCCTCAGTTTCCTCATCTGTGAAATGGGGATGGAGACAGTTTCATTCTTATAGGAGGGAGGAAAGTGCTCAGCACAGTGCCAGGGACCGACTACAGCCCATAAATAGTAGCTGCCATTCTGAAGAGACTCTCAGATAGAATCATAGCACTTGCTGGTAGCACTGGAAATGCTGGTAACAGTATTACCAGGAAGTGCTATGATTCTATCTGAGATTCTCTTCAACCCTGTCCCAGCACAGCCTCTCTGCTTTCTTGCCTTCTTGCCCAAGATTCACCCACATAGTTACAGACCCCATGCTGGGTGGCCCTGGGCCGGACGCTGCCCCTCTCTGAGCCCCAGCATGTTCCCATAGAA
Source organism: Saguinus oedipus (assembly GCA_031835075.1). NCBI lineage: Eukaryota > Metazoa > Chordata > Mammalia > Primates > Cebidae > Saguinus > Saguinus oedipus. The sequence goes on from CM063169.1 coordinate 204,621,333, forward strand.
ACTGGAGCAACTTAACACCAGGACTGACACCTCACTGAGCTCCTAGCATTTGCCTGGCAAGTGGTAAGCCATTCAACAAATAATGACTTTTATTTATATAAAGAAACACGCCAGGCGGGGTGGCTCATGCCTGTAATCCCAGCACTTTGGGAGGCCGAGGCAGGCGGATCACAAGGTTGGGAGTTGGAGAGTAGTCTAGCCAACGTAGTGAAACCCTGTCTCTACTAAAAATATAAAAATTAGCTGGGTGTGGTGGTGGGTGTCTGTAATCCCAGCTATTCAGGAGGCTGAGGCAGGAGAATCATGTGAACCCAGGAGGTGGAGGTTGCACTGAGCCAAGACTGAGCCATTGCACTCCAGCCCAAGCGACAGTGAGAGACTCCATCTCAACAACAACAGCAACAAAGAATGAGTAGCAAGCTTTTCTGGAAGAGAAGGCGAAAGGCGCACTCCAAACCCAGGCGTGACTCCTTCCAAAGAATAAGAGACTGGCCCAGGGACCCTGATTGAGGGATGGGTGTGAAACAAGAGAAGAGGAGGCTGCAAAATTCAAGTGAGGTCAGTCACGGAGACCCTGGAAGAAGTCAAGCCTTGTTCCTGCCAGCAATGGGGAGCCTAGGAAGGCTTCTGAGCAGAGGAGGAGCATCTAGAATCCATCAAAATTAATAAAGAGGCTTACACCTCATCCATCTAACCTTGCCACAGAACACTTGACTTAGAAACACACTCCCTTACTGAGAACCAAGTCCCTGTGTTCTCCAACTCTGAGCAAGGTGAGTGAAAAGAGTCCCACTCCCAAGGGAACTGTACCTTCAGCTGTTGACCGACGCTCTCACTGGACTGGCCAGGTGCCCAAGGCGCTTCCAAGTCAGATGCCTCTCACTTGGGGCCCCAAGAAATTCAGCTCAGTTCCTAATTCCAGCCCTGCCACACCCCAAGTGGTGACCTCTACAAGGGGCTCCACCTGCCTGTGCTCCTGCTCACCCTCTGCACAATGGATGTGATCATCATGTTCCGTGCGTGGCATCACCAAGTCCTCTCTGAGGCTGCAGGTAGGGACTCAGAAGCCTGAGACGAATGGGGACCTGTGCCAGGTCACCCAACAGTGAGCAGAAGGGCTAAGGGCAAGTCACTTAATCTCTCTGTGCCTTGGTTTCCCCATCTGTGAAACGAGATCTTAGACTTAACGGGTAGGGCTGCTGAGAGAATGACATATGATAATGTTAACAATAACATAACTACCGTACCTATCACATGATCATTCTTTCAAACTCGCTAATTCCTCACTGTCACCCTGGAGGAAGCACCTATTCTCCTAGCCCCATTTATCAGATAAAGACCCTGCCAGAGTCGGCCCACTACAACCCACAAGTCAAAACTGGCCTACTCCTTGTTTTTGTAAATAAAGTTTTATTGGAACACAGCCCTGCTCATTTGTTTACATTTTGTTTATGACTGTTTTCCTGGAGGTGCATCAGATCGTACGCATTGGACAGAGTTCTCCAGAGAAATGGTGAACCAACAATCTGGGCGCCTCATGACCCAGTCAAGGTAATGCATAAAATTAACCATCACAGCGTATAAGCCACAAACCTAAAATATTTGCTATAGATAGGACCCTTTGCAGACAAAGTGTGCGGACCTTTGAACCTGAGGCTCAGAGAGGTGATGTCACTTATCCAAGTTCATGTAAGAGGAGGCTGCAAGCCAGGCACCCAGTAGGTGCTCAGTCCACACCCTGATCTATGAAGATTTGTGCTGTCACTTTTAGGGAGTCAGAAATGTCCTTGTCATTTGCTATGGCCCTCATCTTCCTTTGTGAGCTACAGCAGAAACCTCTCTGTCTTTCTACTTAAAAATCAATAGTACATTATTAGGAGCAGAGGGTTGCTGTTAAAAAAAAATCATTCCAGAACACATCCACAAAAAAGGAGAAAGGTGGGTTTTCTGAGGCCGAGTGAGTCAGCCACATCAGGCAAGAGGGCGACTTGGGCGGGGCTCCCAGCACTTACCCCTGCAAGGCCTCCCAGGACCCCCTTGCGGGCTGCATGGCCTGCCCAGCAAACAGCAGCTCGGCCTCAACTCTGACAGCGTGATGGGCAAAGCAGACAGTGACAGGCTGGGCAAGTGGGATCCGACTGGACAGTACTGGGCAGAGCAGTGACCTGGGACTGGCCCGGATTCTCTCGATGACAGCCCTATGCGAACCAAGGCCACCCAGCGACAATGGCGAAGCCTGGATTCGAACCAGGTTCTATGTGAGTTCAGAGACTGTGTCTTCTTGCCCACCCCTCGGTGGGTGCCTGGTGCAGGGGGTAGAGAGAGACCGGGGAGCAGCAGCAGGTGGTCTGGGCTTAAAAGGAGCTGGCTAATTACTTCCATTATAAAAAACAGGGAACAAAGCCGCTGGGGTACCTGTGTCCGGCACAGCCATCCTCAGGAGCAGCCACCCTAGGGTTCCTGCAGATCCAGCCTTTGGCTTTCCAGAAAGAAGTGTGCCTGCCACAAACAACCCTCAACCTGCTTTCCCTCTGGAATGGGCTCCTCTCCCCAGCTCAGGAAGCTGAAGCCAGGCTCTGCCGGAAGCGGGGCTCTGCCGGAAGCGGGGCTCTGCCGGAAGCGGGGCTCTGCCGGAAGCTAGCTGTGTGATTTCAGGAGCATCACTTGTCTTCTCTGAACCAACATCCCCTTTGAAAGTGGCAGGAGTGTCAGCTGCCAGGACTGTGACTCTGTGACCTAAAGATGCCACCCAAGTGGGTGTTCCCCACCCCAAATTATCCCGTGGACTGCTGGAAGATATTTGCTGGTCTCCAGCTTGGGGTGGGAGAGAGGACTGAGCGATGCTGACTGGCTTGGCTTTCCGTGTTCCTGCTGGGCCTGCAACACCCAGTGTCCTGTGAAAGTGGGGTGTGGTCTCTAAGGGGAAGGAGGGGCCCCCACACTCATTGCAGCAGGAAGTGTGGGAAGAGGCGGGTACAGGGGAGCGAGGTAAGTGACTAAGTCAACCCTGGCCTCACCTCTGTCAAATTTTCTCCAGACAAGACAAATTTTGCAACACCTATATCCCACCTCTCAGAAGGATTTTCTGGATTTGGCCTGTCTCTGGTATAGAGAAGCAGGATTAAGACCCAGTACCTCTTCTTCCAAGGGCAGAAGTGACAGCCCCTTGTCCCTGTGGTCTTCTGAGGATGGCAGACCCAGACCTAGGAAGACTAGGCTGGCAGGTGCCATTTATTAGGGAAACCAAGGCCACAGAGGGAAAGGGCAGAAATGTGACTAGATCAGAGGATTACAGCCCTGCTGCCGAAGCCAGCACTAGACCCCCTCCTCTTCCCAAAGGCTTGACCATGGAGTTTGTAGTACGCTGTCACCAAGGAGTGGCTACACTATTGCTGTCATTTCTCTCCTCTTGCTGGATCACCACTTTCCCTTCCCTCTTCACCTGGCTAATTCTCCCCTCTCTTCCTTCACCAAGGAGGTCTCTTTAAGTCCCTTAGAGGGCTGCACTGCCCCCCATCCTGTGACGTCTCACACCAACCATAATTGTGCTAAACTTTTCCTGTTTGTCCTGCTCTCTGCCATGGCCCCAAGAGTATGAGTTCCATGAAACCAGGAACCTTGTCTCATCTATTTACTTCCTACTCTGATGCTGGCACCTGGCATAGGGTAGTCCCTCATGTACTGACTATATCAATTCCTGGGAGCAGAAACAAGCCCTAAAGAGTCCCTAATATGAGAAAGACTCAAACCACGTCACCTGGGCCTCCAGACAGACCTGAAAAGGAGCTTTTCAAGGCTTCCCAGGTGCCCATAATATAACACTTCCTAGGAAGGCTTGTCAAATGTACTGAGAGGGGCCACACCCTCTCACACACCACCTAGAGATTGAGGAGTTACAGCCACTCGCTTCCCATAACCCCAACCTAGCCAAAAGACTTCCTTCGAAGTTTGAAGGTCAGGCTTCTTGTGTATTTTAGACCTTGCCAGTGTGCGCAACCCCAAAATGGAGGTGCCTGTAATAAAGACAAAAACACTAGCATGAGCTGACCAGTGCCAGCAATTTCCTCCTGTCGGGGTGATCACCTGGAAAGGCCACTCTCCCAACCAACACGCCATCAAGCCCGGAGACTGGACCTGCAGGGATAATCTCTGAGATGAGTTTTAAGCCAATTCCAAGCATGGAAATCGGTGAAATTACCCTCCACCGTTCCGACATCATCTCTGGGCAGGAAGGGTGGCGTGGCTGGAGGTGCTGTTGGTTGAGGGTATTGGGGGAGTTGGCAAGAAGGAAAAGAAAAAAGAGAAGGAGAGAGATGGTATCAGCACATTGGAGGGTAATGTAATTGATTTTTCCCAGGGAAGAGAACCAACCACATGCCAGGCACTATTCTAAGCATTTCATGTATATTACTTCATCGGGTCCTCCCTTCAAAGGCAGAGGCTGTTGTTCCTTTTAAAAGGATGCAGAAACAGGTTCAGAGACGTGGGGTGACTTGCCCAACACCACAGAGCGAGGAAGCAGCCAACTCGGGATGAAACTGTATCAGTCCCCAAAGCCTCTTCTACTTTTGCCCCATACCAGAAAGAGAGAGATAAGGAGAGGAGGAGGAATGAAGGGAGAAAAGGAGGGAAGGAAAAAATAAAACATGTCTCCCACTCTCCCAAATGCCCATCATCATGCCATCCCCCTTGGCCCACTGACTCTGCATCTGGAAACACCTTCCTGTTTCCTGGATTGCCACAGGTGGTAAGAGATGGGCACACTCATTCAGGAGTTAGGGAGGGGGGTCTGATCCAAGCCAGGCCTCACTCACTCACAGGGTCTGAGGCTGGAGAACCAGCCCCAGGAAGGCATACAATGCAAATGAGAAAAGCATTTACCCTCCTAGGCAGAGCTCACCCACCTGAGCAAAACTCCTGCAGACGTGGTTTCCAGCTGCCTGTGGGTGGAGCTACAGAGGGTGTTGCCTGGTGTCGGTTGCCAAGCAACAGGCCTTCACCCAAGGACCCACCCAGAGTTCATGCACACTGGGGTATCACAAGTAGAAGCCTTGGAAGCTCCTACAAGCTCTGTGAGTCTAGAGAGTTGGGCTGTTCACCATAGTAGCCACTAGCCACGTGGGGCTTGCACATTTTTAAATAAAATTTGAAAACAAGCCGAGCATGGTGGTGCACGCCTATAATCCCAGCACTTTGGGAGGCCAAGGCAGGAGGATCACTTAAGCCCAGGAGTTTGAGGCTGTAGTGAGCTATGATCATGCCACTGCACTCCAGCCTGGCCCACCCAGTACAACCCTGTCTCTAAAAAAATTTTAATTAATTAATTAAAAATAAATTCCTCACTCATGACTAGCAATATTTCAAGTGTTTGACAGCTGTGTGTGGCCAGTGGATACTGCATAGGACAGGGCCTGTGGACGACATTCCCATCATCACAGAAAGTTCTATGGAACAGTATTGATCTAGAAAAATAATCTACAAAGTCTCTCCCAATGTGTATGACAACTGGTTCTCTTACAAAAGCCAAGCCCCATCAGTTTCAAGTAGGCAGGTTCCATAGACAGATGTAAATTCGGGGCTGAAAGGAACCGGTCATCTTTTCTAGGATTATCAACCACCGAAACATATTTCACCTTGAGTCCGTAGCAGACATTGCTAATCAACTACAGCACTCCCTCCTAAGGAACCTGGTCACAGCTTTAGAGTTTTTCTCCATGCAATGCTCCAGGTAGCCAAAACCAATCGATCCAGATTAGCACTCGATATTAAATCTGTAATCTGACCTATTGCAATCACAAAGAGAGAGAAACTGAGGCCCAGTGAAATAAGTGAATTGCCTGAGGTCAGATGATGAGTCAAGGTTGGACAGGATTAAAACTCACACCCCCAGCCTCCTATTCTCCCCCATCATGCCTGCCTCATTAAAGCACTGGGTGGCGGAAATCCACAATCCTCAGACATGAGGCTTGGAAATGCAGTGACTGAGGATGAAGTACAATGATGGCAATAACAGTAGCAATAATATCAAGGATGCCAATTTTTTATATCATCTGCTATGTGGCCAGCCTCAAGTGTCAGTTCTCACCAGTACCTTCCTTTATTCTCATGCCAGTATAAATGGATGCATTAGACTATCCCCCAGATGATGAGGAAAAGGAGAGTCCATGGTCCAGAGAGACTTGCCCAAGGCCACACAGTCACTAACTGGCAATCATAATCCAATACTGACAACGAGCATCCAGGTTGTTCAGCACTGACCACGCACAATTTCACAGTCCTCATCCTAACCTAGAGAATGCGGTCTAAGCTTCATCTTACAACCTTCCCTCCCAAATGCTTTCTGGCCAGCACAGCAGATAGCTCCCATAATCCTTAGCCACGAGGCAGTGCAAATGCTGGCTGGGTGTAACCCGGATTTTAGAACCACTGAAAGGATGATGGAGAGAGATTCTCATCAGTCCAGATTCATAGTCCATAAACAGATGGGGGTTTGAAAGGCAGCTATTTCCAGGTCAAAGAACTGAGGCTCAGGGAAGAGAGGACTGAGGTGGCTCTCCCAGTCCAGCGCATTTTTCAACAGAAATTTCTGGAGAGGACTCTGGGGCCCTCCCAGGCAGAGAATCAGGTGAGTTCAGGATCCATCTCTGCCTTGTCCCAGCTGTGTGACTTTGGACAAAGCACTTTCCCTCTCTGGGCCTCCGTCTCCCTGCAATGGAAGTAACAGTCCTGCCTTGATCAAAGAACAAACAAAAAATTTAAAGATACAAGGAGAAACTGAAATTCACACTACAAACCTGTATTTTATTTTTAGAGACAGGGTCTCACCTTGTCAACGTGGCCTGAGGGCAGTGATATGATCACAACTTACTGCAATCTCAACCTCCCAGACCCAAGCACTCCCCTACCTCAGCCTTCCCAGCAGCGGAGACTACAGGCATGAGCCACCATGCCCAGCTATTTTTTTTTTTCTTAAGTAGAGATGGGGGTCTGGCTATGTTACCTAGGCTGGTCTTGAACTTCTGGCCTCAAGCAATTCTTCCCACCTCAACCTCCCAAAGTGTTGGGATTACAGGCATGAGCCACTGCACCCTGCCAATTTTCTTTTTCTTTTTAGAGACAGGGTCTCACTCTGTCATCCAGGCTGGAAGACAGTGCCATGATCGTAGCTCCCGGCAGCCTCTGTCCCCTGGGATCAAGCAATCCTCCCACCTCAGTCTTCTGACTAGCTGGGACTACAGGCACATGCCACCACGCTTGGCTAAATTTTTCATTTTTTAAAGGGGTTGGTAGGGGGTTTCACTATGTTGCCTAGGCTGGTCTCAAACTCCTGTCCCCAGGCAATCTTCCTACCTCAGCCTCCTAAAGTGCTAGAATTATAAGCACCAGCCACCACACCTCTTTTTTCATTTTTTTTTTTTTTTTTTGAGACGGAGTTTCACTCTTGTTACCCAGGCTGGAGTGCAATGGCGCGATCTCGGCTCACCGCAACCTCCGCCTCCTGGGTTCAGGCAATTCTCCTGCCTCAGCCTCCTGAGTAGCTGGGATTACAGGCACGCGCCACCATGCCCAGCTAATTTTTTGTATTTTTAGTAGAGACGGGGTTTCACCATGTTGACCAGGATGGTCTCGATCTCTTGACCTCGTGATCCACCCGCCTCGGCCTCCCAACTTTTTTCATTTTTAATGGTTGAAAAAAAATCAAAAGAAGATCCTTCATAACAAATGAAAATTATATGAAATCCAAATTTCAGTGTCCATAAAGTGTTATCAGAACATAGCCACGCCCATCCATTGGGACACTGTGACTGCCTTTGCATGACAAGGACAGGACTAGGTAGTTAAGTAGAGACTTTATGGCAGGTAGAGTCCAAAATATTTACTATCTGACCCTTTACGGAAAGTGTGCCAACTCCTGTGTTAACTCATTCAATGGTCAAAGTTACCCCCATTTTAAAGATGGGGAAAACTGAGGCTCAAAGAAAGGAGGTAACTTGCCCAAGGTCCCACAACTGGGGGAAAGTGTTATTGCTGGGGCTTGAACTCCTGGGGAGGAAATCCTACATGCTGGATTTCATTGCCGGATATTGATTATTGGAATCTTCCAGAGATTGAAACAGACACATGTCAGGCCACTCACCTGCTGGAAAAATCAATCCCAGTATTATTTGCCAAGGCTTCTCAGATATAAAATAAGAATGGAGGACAGGGGCTGTGGTATGTGTCCTCCCGCCTGGCCCTCCCTAGTGCTCTCTGCCTTGAGGAGAAATCGCTGCTGTGGATTTAAGTCCTGGTGACAGGGCTTTCTTGGGCAGAGCACACACAGCTGCCAACAGACTCAGCACCCAGCCCAGCAGAGGCTAGGCCAACTCAGCCCCTTTTCACCCCACTGCTTAGCTGTGTCTCTGCATTGAAATTGCCCAAGACTAACTGCAAATAATATTTAAGTTTATCAGGGATGATTACATGAAATTAATCTGGCTTCTACCTGGAAGCACTTGGTTACCATTTGCCTTTGGAGGGAGTTGGGGTGGAAATGGAGCAGCTAGGGTGTGGGGAGAAGGGAGACAGTCATGAAATTTGGACTGAATAGGCAACAGGTGTGACAGAATACAGTCATGACAGAGTCTAGCATGACATCAAGTCATGACAGAGGCTAGCATGTGAGTACTGCCGACCGTATGCCTGTGGGCAGTGCTCCACGGCTTGGCATCACATGACCAACCCCAAGACAACCCTGCAGGGCAGACATCTGTGGGGCACCAGGACAGTGGCGTGGTGGCAAGAGGCCAGGTGAAGTCCTATTTGGCTACTTCCTAGATCCACGATCTCTCACGCAGCTGCTTCCCTTTGGGCCTCAGTTTCCTCACCTGTCAAATGGGAATAAGGTTAGTAAACTGCTCCCAGTGGTTTCTAGTAGCCAATAAGCTAGCAAGACAACACACACACAGGGTCTGGTACTTAGCAATTGCTCCATGCATGCTGCTGTCATTATCACCATCATCATCATCGCCGTGTGGCTGTCAGGCGGCAGCTTCCTGCCTCCACCAGGCCTAGTTTGAGGCTGGGGTGGGGGAGGATTAGGGGAAGAGATTGAGGAAGGCCTAGCTTTCTCAGCCTCCCCAAGGAGGCCCCACACACAGAACCTCTGAGCCAAGAAGCACAAACAAGGCCCCAAACAGGCCGGGAAGCCCAGGCAGCCCCTCCCCGGACTCCCGTCCCCTACTCAGCCCCCGAGGAGCCCCATTTGCAGGTCAGAGGCTCCCCCGAGACACCAAGAAGAAAAGGGGGCCCCTCTCCCACAGCTGCTGCCGTTGCCAGCCTCCCCGAGGCCCAAGGGGGGTCTGGAGCCACTCTGAAAGGCCACCGGGCGCCAGGGGGTTCATTCAGCTGTTTTCGGGTGGCTCCAATGAGTTCATTTTACCACGGCAGAATATTAAACAGCTCCTGGGGAAACAGATGCTGGGCTTTGGTTTCCGAGAGAGGGAGAGAGGGAGGCCGCAGGCCAGCGAGGGGAGGATTCAAGCTCTGCTTCAGGCGACTCCAAACCTTTCAAGGCTCAGCTGGGCCTGAGTTGTGGGGGTGCAACGTTCAGGGCCCAGACGGGGGCCTCACTGTACTCTGTCCTCACCGCCTCACTACACCCATTCATAGCCAGGGAAACTGACACATAGCATAGCGCTGTGACTCGCTCAAGGACATACAACAAGAGAGGATGCTAGGATCCAAAACCTTGCCCCAGACATCATCTTGGTCCTTTTCTTTATTTATCTATTTGAGGTATAGGCTCATTCTGTTGCCCAGGCTGGAGTGCAGTGGCATGATCTGTGCTCACTGCAACTTCCACCTCCCAGTTTCACGTCATTCTCCTGCCTCAGCCTCCCAAGTAGCTGGGATTACAGGCACATGCCACCATGCCCACCTAATTTTTGTATTTTTACTAGAGACAGGGTTTCACCATGTTGGCCAGGCTGCTCTCGAACTCCTGACCTCAGGTGTTCCACCTGCCTTGCCTCCCAAAGTGCTGGGATTACAGGCGTGAGCCACCGCGCCCGGCCTTGATCCTTTGATTTACATGAGTATGTCTCACCACTCCCACGGTGCCCTCTCAGTGGTAGGGGCTCAGGGGCAGACACAGAGCAAACGAACCCCTGGTCAGACCTGCAGCTGCCAAATTCCCTCCCATGTGCCCAGATTTCCCCGGATTCTGCAGAGAAATGATCCCACTTTCTATTATCTAAATATAATCCCTGACGCCTGAAGCACTCTCTCGGAGGCTGCGAAACACATCAGGGCAGATTGCTTCCTCTATGCTTCACCACCGTGAACGGGGACATTCCAGACAGGGCAACAGAGGCCTGGCCAGCAAGATGGGTTCTGAGGTCACTGCCCAGTAAAGGGCAGAGCCATGAAGCAGATCACCCTCCCCTCACCCTAAAGACTTGAGGTCCAGGCTCGTCCCACCACCAACCGAGGAAGCTGGCATTTCCTCCCACCAGTGGGGCCACAGAGAGGTGAAGCAACTCGCCCAGGGCCACACAGCCCCAGGTCGGAGGCCCACCCCACGGGCCGGACTAGGGCAGGGCCTCCTGCTTTCACCTCCCACCGGGAACCCCCACCCTCCTGGCTATCCACGGAGGTTATCATATGGGGCTTCTTTCCTCAGAGACTTTGTTGGTGCCTACATTTTTTCCTCCACTATTAGGAATAAATAATAATAATACCAAATGTGCGCTGAAGCTTACCAGGGGCAAGTCACTGCTGTTAGCCTTCCTGTGCATGAATGGGTTTCGTGCCCGCAGAACCCCAGGGGCTTGACACTGCCATCGTCCTCATTTCACAGATGAGGAAACTGAGGCTCAAACATAATAACAGTGGTGACAATTCCATCAGGGCCCTGTGTGCCAGGGGCAGCTCTGCCAGGGACCAACCTAAGCCGCTGGCAGACTAGACCCTCTGTCACCCTGACAATACCCAGGCCAGGTGCACCCCCTCCTGAGCCCCATATCACAGACCATCCAGCTTGCACAGCCGCTGGGCAACTCCAAAGGCAATGGGGACCCGGTGGCTGGGAGGCACAAGTTTCGTGCTCTTGTTCCCGCTTCCAGGGACTGGTGATGTCTCCATGCTGAGAAGCAGCCAGGCCCAGCGGGCAGAAAGAATGGGGGATAGATCAGGCTTTGCCTTATGTCAGCTCTGCTCTCAGGCAGGTCCTTTCTTTCTCTGCACCTCACCCTCCTCATCTGTAAAATGGGTCCACAACGGTAGCTGCTTTGTGGCAGCTAGAGGGCGCTGTGGGTGACATGGCACATGCTCCACTCTCCAAACTGGCCTCCTGCCCTTTTGATGGCTACAGAAGGATGGAAGGAATCCAAACACTGTGTGTGAGTCAGGCTTCTCCTCTTACCGGACTCCAGGGGCTGGGAGTGGCGGGGGTTCTTGGTATGCAGGAATCAAGGGTTCAGAACCGGTACTCCTCTCCAACCTGTTAGCAGCTGGGGGACTGAGCACATCACCACCCCTCCTGAGCCTTGTTGTCCCCATCTGTAAATGGCGCTATCTCCTGGGATGCTGGAGGGCACATTAGTGCCTGTGGCCGTGGTCCAGCCCGCCCCGTGCAACCACGTACATGCGGGTAGCATCTTACCCCAGTCCCGAACACACCACAGGTGTCCAGGACATACTGATGGAACCAAAACTCCCACTTGGCGCCCTCCTAGGTGATACCGCTCTGACTGCACTATCCCACCCCAGAGGTGATTTTTAGCTTAAAATCCTAAAAAAGGAGTCAGGTGCCAGAGCCTCCTCCAACTCTAGTGAAGAGAGGGGAGAGAATTGCCCATATCCTTGAATCCACAGGCAGGGCCTGGGCCCCAAAGGGTTAAGCTCAGCTCTGCTCTCTCCCGGAGTGGCACCGACAGCAGCTGAGGCTGCCCCTGCCCCGCTGCTCCCTGCTGCCTGAAGCCTGACCCCTGACATTTCTACTCCCAGCCGCACTTGCATTTAAAAAAGGGAAGGAAAAAAATTTAACCATCCACACAGACAAACAAGTTGGGCAGAAGAGAGGGGGAGCCATGAGGAAGGAGTGGGGGCTGCAGATTTCCTTTATCGGAGTTCAGTTCACTCAAAAAAAAAATTTTTTTAAGACCTAGAAAGGAGGCAGAAGGGGAGACGGAGAATTCAAAGGTGGCAGACAAGTTCTCCAGAATCACCGGGCACCACTAAATTTTCTGATTAATTAACCCTGAAAGGGGCCTCTCTCCCTGCCCTTCCTGGGGTAGCCTCCGGCTGGAAGAGTCTGCAGTGGGGCGGCCTCTCTGGGGGGATTCACTTAGAGGTCCCGGGGGAGCTCAATCCCGTCTCGAGGACGCGCTGTAGTTAAAGCCAAGGCTGATAAGGAATTTATCAAATGAGATTTACACAGGGAAACCCTAATTAAGAGGTTAGTCTCCAGTTTAATTGCCTTCAAACCTAGGCAGGCAGGCCCAGGCAGATGGATTTTCAGTCTGACCTCATTAAAAAATAATAATAATCAAATAGAATACAGAGTACAATCCAAAGTCTACCACGGGCTAAGAAGGGTGGAGGTTTTGGGGGGGTGGCTCTGAAAGTTGCGGGGGGCCTGGCCTGACCTACAATCTGCTGGTCACCTCGGCTTGGCTGTCTTCCCCCATCCTCTCCCTCTTTCTCCTCTCTTGAAATTCAGTGGTTCTGGCCTCCCCACTTTTTGAGGTTTTTTCTTTTCTCCCCCAGCCCCATCTCGCCTTGAAGCTGGCATGCTGGAATATAAATTGGAAGCATACATGCCCCCCCCGCCGCACCCGCCCCAACTCGGGCGGACGCCACATACCAGACAAAACGACTGTAGGCCTGGTCATCTGGGGTTAAGAATGGTTTTTGTTTTTGGCAAAGAATGTGGAAGAGCCCAAAGGAACTGGCCAGGACGATTGTTCCAGGAATGAAAGGGAGAGAAGAAAAAGAGAGGAGGGGGAGCCGGTGGGGGAGAGGGAGACAGAGCAAACACCTGGGGAACCACAGCCTGGGAGATTTTCTGTCCCCCAGAACTGGCGTGCAAAAAGTTTTTGCCCCGGTCTTTAAATCGCAAGGGAGGGCCTGGGTATTCCCCACTCTCTACAAATAGGATTTTGCTCCCTACAGTCCCTTCACCGCCCCACCTTTGTTTGATTAAACCATAAATGAACGTTTGAGGCAGACAATCATAAGAGATTTCTTCCAAAAGCAAAATGGAGAAGAAACCTCCTATCAAATGAGCTTGCTCGCTGTAGCGTGGATTTGGACAGAAACACAAGCAAGAAGAAAAGTTCTGGCCGGGTGCAGTGGCTCACGCCTATAATGCCGGCACTTTGGGAGGCTGAGGCAAGAGGAGCCCAGAAGGCCAAGAGCAGCCTGGGCAACATGGCGAGACCCCATCTCTATAAAAACATAAAACATCAGCCAGGCGTGGCGGCGCACACCTGTAGTCCCAGATACTCTGGAGGCTGAGGTGGGAGGATCGCTGGAGCCCAGGAGTTGGTGGCTGCAGTGAGCTATGACGGTACCACTGCCCTCCAGCCTGACTGACAGAGCTAGACCTTGTCTCAAAAAAAAGAGAGAGAGCGGGCGAGATAGAGAAAGAAAATAAGTCCATCCCAGTGCTGTGGCTCATGCCTGTAATCCCAGCAATTTGGGAAGCCAAGGCGGGTGGATCAATTGAGGTTAGGAGTTCGAGACCAGCCAGGCCAACATGGTGAAACCCCATCTCTACTAAAAATACAAAAAAAATAAAATAAAATTAGCCAGGCATGGTGGCTCGTGCCTGTAATCCCAGCTGCCACGGAGGCTGAGGCAGGAGAACGAGAACTGCTTGAACCCAGGAGGCAGAGGACACAATGAGCCAAGATCGCACCATTGCACTCCAGCCTGCACGACACAAGCGAGAATCCATCTTCAAAAAAAAAAGAAAAAAGAAAAGTCCTACAGGATACATCTTCTTTATCCTGAATCGGTGACCCAGGCTGATAACAAAGCAGCGGGAACAGCTACCCAGGACTCCTACCCGCCAGGCACAGCTTTTAAGGGCTGCACATGGTTTGTCTGGTAACTGCCCGTGGAGAACCCAGCACCGTATATATGCAGAGTAGAAGTTGTGATTAATGTGCTCTTAAATATTATTAGCATTGTTGCCATGATTTTGAGGAGTTTCCCAACACTAAGGAGGGACCGATTTTTCAAGTTCTACACAAACGGGGAATCTAAGAACTGGGTATGTGGGGCCAGAGTATTTAAAACTCTAAGGAGTTCCGGAAAATGCACAATTTTGGTCTCAGATTCATTTCTCGCTGGTTGGCGGTATAACACATCTAGCCGTTGAGGGAGTTTCTGACAGCTGCCGCGGCCACTTTCTCTTCCCTGAACGGCACCCAAGGCCACCCTTCTAAACTCTGCAGGCAAATCTCTCACTGCCCACTAGAGAATGAGCCATCCCACAGGGGGACACTCACTCCTCCTCCTCTCCACTTGAAGCAATGTCACCCCTCCCCTTGCAGGTTCCCGATGACGCCTGTGCAGGAGGAGAAGCATCTGTATTTATGCCAAGGCTTAGTGATGTCTGTGATGTGCCAGACGCTGGGTGGAGTCCTTCTCATGATCTGTCTTAATCCTCACCACGACCCCATTTGACCCAAAAGACAGATGAGGAAACTGAGGCCCGGGGCAGTGAGGAGATGATCAGTCCAGTGGAAGGCTGTGGGCCTGGCTTCTGCACTGTCCTCCTCCCCGAGCTCTGGGACCTGAGGTCTGACTCCAATGCCTAGCCATCCAGTGACTGATGGAGGACATGTGCACATCCTCGTGGGGCCCACCACAGTCAGGTCCTGGCATCTGTAACAAGCCTCCGTCGGGTGGGACGGTGGCTGTGGCCCAGACCACAGTGGCCCAGGCAAATGCAGCCCACAAAGGGAGAAGCTGGCTAGGACCAGTGTTCTCCAGTGGGGGCGATGAAGAAAGGAGGTGGGCGGGGCTGGGACAGGAATTCCCATACAGAGGTCCCTTCCTTCCCTCCCCACCCATGCAGAGGTGGGGTAAAGATCCCTGACCCTGAACCAGCCCCATCCCAGTCCCCCTGCAGGAAATCCCCATCACCCTTCCTACACCTCAGGGGCAAATTGCAGCAAGGTGCTGGGGTGACCCTGATTAATGCTGTCTCTGGATGGGGCCCTCACCCCCCAGGCCTGGAACCAGGACAGGATGCGCTCCCGTAACAAAGCCTGTGCTCCCTGGCACTCAGCAGGTACCAGCTACACCAACAGGCATTTCCTCCCCAATCAGGTTCCAGGAGAGGCCAGAATTGACCCACTGGATAGACCAGCACACTGAGGGTCAGCGAGGTGGCATGGCCTTGTCCCCATCATGTCACCGTCACCTCCAGGCTCCCAGGCTAGGGGTTCTAACCACTGTCCCTTCACCTGTGGGGAACAAATGGGGAAGACGTGAACAGCCAATGACATGACCTGGTGGTGGCCGTGAAACCAGAGCTGGTTTTTATCCCCAGCATCTGTTGGTAGGAAATACAGCTCCTCATCTCCATGCCCAGAAGCTGTTCTGAGTACCGGCTCAGACAGGCCTGGATATGAATCCATACTGCAGCCCTGGGCGGGTCACTTGGCCTCTCTGGGCCTCAGTCTTCTCAACTGTAAAATGGGGCTTGGCATGATGGGTGTTTAATAACTGTCGCCTGCTAAGATTCAGTTAGCCTGCTAAGATTCAGTAGCCTGCTAAGCGGCAAGCTCAGGGAGCTGGGGAGGAATGCAAAAAAAAAAAAGCTTCCAGAAAGTGAACGCCCGGCCTGGGTCACCCAGGGGCCCAGGCCCCCATGCCCCCTCGGGCTGGCCCCAGCTGGGCCTGTGCCTTCCTGTTGGGGTGACCTCTGCAAGGCCTGGATAACACTGACTGAGGGAAGAAGGAAACAGTGTCTCCCTGGACCAGGACATAAATTGTGGCCTGCCTAGCCAGGGAGCCACTGACATCCCCCGTGGCCTCCCACCTGTGGCAGGCTCAACCCTTGCCTTGGGACCCCAGCACCCTGTCCTAGGGGACAGGCCTAACTTGCCCTAACCTATGGCCCCAGGAGCTCCAAACCACATGAAAAGTCACTGCTGTTTCAGAAAGGGCCGGGACGTAGGGAAGGGAAACACATTTCCTCAGACACCCTGGGCTCAGATGAAGCACCGTTAGTTGCACATCTACCGCGTGCTGTTGGATCCCAGCTGGTCCGTGCTCCCGGCCACACTTCAGAATGGAATCCACACTGCTGGTCTGGGCGTGCCTACAAGCCCTGGACAGCCGGGCCCCTGCCTGCCTGAACTGTCTCTCCCCTCTCACCAGCAATGTCTGGTTCCTAAAATAGGCCCGCTCCGTCCTGCCTTGGGACCTGCCCTTGCTGTCCCCTTGCCCAACCCACTTCCTGCAGAGCTTGACGCAGCTGGCTCCAGGGTGCCGGAGTCCATTGTTAAATGTTCAGGAATTTTGCAATCCAGCTGATGGCTGACATCACTTTGGTGGTTTGAAATCGGGAGTATTTACACCATGGGAATCAGCAGATGCTGCACATCAGAGCTTTCATTTTTCTCTCCCCCCACCCCAGAGAGCCAGGGTTTAAAAGTGAAGCCCCCAGAACAGTACCGGCGCCTCGTCATCACTCAGGCAGCTCACCATCTCACAGAGACCTTCCTGGTGGCCCAGACGAGGAACTGTCACACACGTCCCCTCTTCTCATTAATTCTCTGCATTCTTCTGTGTTGTCTGTCATTCTGGCCCCTCTCTAGAATGTAAACTCCATGAGGGCAGGGCAGTTGTCTATCCTTTCCCCCCACTGCATCCCAGGACCTAGAACAGTACTGCCATGTGGTTACGTGCTTGGGAAGGTTTATTGAATGAATAAATATGCCGGCACTCTTGAATA
This sequence comes from Saguinus oedipus, assembly GCA_031835075.1. Classification (NCBI taxonomy): domain Eukaryota; kingdom Metazoa; phylum Chordata; class Mammalia; order Primates; family Cebidae; genus Saguinus; species Saguinus oedipus. Next base: position 204,638,290 of record CM063169.1, read on the forward strand.
CAGACTGTACTGCCTAGTAAGTTTTGAGTATTTTTTCTTCTTTGAGACGAGGTCTTACTTTGTCACCCAGGCAGGAATGCAGTGATGGGATCACGGCTCACTGCAGCCTCAACCTCCCGGGCTCAGATGATCCTCCCACCTCAGCCTCCCAGGTAGCTGGGACTACAGGTGTGCGCCACCACACCCAGGTAATTTTTTATATTTTTTTGTAGAGACGGGGTTCTCACTCTGTTGCCCAGGCTGGTCTCGAACTCCTGGGCTGAAGGGATCCACCAGCCTTGGCCTCCCAAAATTCTGGGATAAGAAGCATGAGCCACCATGCCCAGCCCTGAGTATTATTTTGAACCTAACCTCAATCACTCACTGTAGTTCAGGGCTTCTGAGTCTTGGCGCTATTGACATTTGGGGCTGGAAAGGAGAGGAGTGAGGCCCGTCCAGTGCACTGTAGGATATTGAGCAGCATCCCCGGCCTCACTCATCAGGGGCCACAGCATCCTCCTCCCTGCAGCCATGGCAACCAGAGCTGTCCCTACACATTGCCACCCAGGCAATGCTGCTCCTGGGTTAAAAGCATTGCCACTGCCCTGTGGGAAGGGTGTTACTCTTCCCAGTTTGTAGCCAGGGACACGGAGGCCCATAGAGGAACCAGACGTGGCCAAGAGTCCCACGTGAGAACAGACAATAGCTACCTTACAGCTGACTCCAGAGCCCACGCTCTCACCAACCCGTCCAGATACTCAGGCCCCACAGCCACCCTCTGAGAGGCTCCCAAGAATTACACCTGTTAGAGGCTCAGAGAGATGAATCACCTGCCCAGAGTCACACAGTACACAAGTGGCAGAGCCAGGATTCAAACCCAGGCTCGTCTGCCTCCTGAACCCTCCCACTGTCTCCTGGGACAGGGATGCTCACTCACTCTCAAGCTCTCTTTCTCTCTCTCTTGCTCTTGCGGTCTCTGTTCAGCCCAAGCCTGCCAGGTTCCTGAGGCCCGCCCCCCCACCTGAGGTGCCAGATGCAGGGGGTTAATTTTTCTATTGCTGGCTCCCAGACTATTTATGGTTGACTCGGACTCCTGGTAAAATGATCAGGGGCCGGGGACCAGCTCAGCTCATGAATTCCTACCTCAAGGAGGCTGACCATTACTCATGCATATTAGGGACCTGTTCCTTAGGGGCACTGGGAGAGCTGTCGGGTGACAAAAAAATACCTTGGTGCTACCATCCTGCTGCTAGGAACCCATGTCTGATGGTGGCAGGCTGTGACCAGACCACAGGGTCTGACCACCCCGAACAAGGAGAAGGTCTCACATAATCCTCCCTTCCCTTCGCTGGCCACACACCGCCCCAGTGGTGAGGCCTGAAATTGCTGATGCAGGGGTGGCAGGTTCCAGCCGGGCCCCACCCCGTGGCACTGTGACATTTACTGAGCAAGTCCCCAGTGCCAGGCCCAGGGCTGAGTGGCTGAAGTACAGCCTGGCATTGTTCCCCTCCAGGCTGCACCACTTGCTAGGCAATCTGTGCCCTTTAGTTCCTCATCCCTAACACAGGACAAACAATAGCACGGATGCCACCATCCACTGCCTAGGTTCACTGACACCCTACATACGAACCACCTGGCTTAGAGTCAGTGCTCAGTTAAGACTGGTTCTGGCTTAGGACTTTCTCCGTGTTAAGCAGGCTTCTGAGTAGCAACTCACGTATATGTGTATACAAAACTCGCTGAATCCTTCTAGCTCCATAACGAAGGAACTATTACTATTCTCTTTCATCGATAAGGAAACAAAGGAACAGAAAGATTAAGTAACCTGACCAAGGACACACAGCTAGGAAGTGGAATTGCTGGGGTGTGAACCCAAGTAGTCTGGCTCCGAAGCCACATAATCATAATGCCAGCTAAAACATCCCATTTGGCCCTCGAAATATTTCTGTGAGGTACACACGATTTTTTTTTCCTTTTTTCAATTTTATCTATGAGGAAAGAAAGCTGGTAGCAGTGGCTTGTCTGAGGTCACCTAGCTCAGAAGAATCAAAACGCCAGGCCTGAAATCCACAGCAACATCTGCAGGTTGCGGTGCCAGTGTGGCTAACCCCAAGGTCAAGAGTTCTCTCCTGCACGATGTCCACCTCCACGAGAGGAAGGGGACAAGTGCTGCCGTCACCAACACAGGATGTACATTACGGTGCTTTTATTTTTTTTGAGACAGAGTCTTGCTCTGTCGCCCAGGCTGGAGTGCAGTGGTGCAATCGTGGATCACTGCAACCTCCACCTTTGGGGTTCGAGCAATTCTCCTGCCTCAGCCTCCCAAGTAGCTGAGATTACAGATCCCCACTACACCCCACTCATTTTTGTATTTTTAGGAGAGATGGGGTTTCACCATGTTGGCCAGGCTGGTCTCGAACTCCTGACCTCGGGTGATGCACTCGCCTCAGCCTCCCAAAGTGCTGGGATTACAGGCATGAGCCGCCATGCCCGGTCCTGTCATGGTGCTTTTCAAAAAGGTTTGGAAAACTCTGGTTTAAGAAGACCCAGCTCTGGTCTGCACAAGGCTTAGCCAGATAAAATCAAATCCTAGCTCTCAGGTGAAGGGGCTGAGGGGCAGGAAGGGAAGGCCAAGGCCAAGTGTCAACTGTAGTCCTGTCCTTGCTCTGCGCCTATGCTATGTGACCTTGGCCAAGGTGCCTGCCCTCTCTGGGCCTTTATTATCTCAACTGGAAAATGTTGTAGGGGAGGGCCACAAAAACAGGAGAAGGTCTTTCCCATTCTAGAATTGTACCTAAACTTTCACGTTAGTACCATATTGATAATGAAAAAACACAAGTATGTGTTTTAGACGTCCATCTACTATAATGTCACAGGGTCCTCCACCGTCAAGTCTGGATGCCTCAGCTGCCAAGGCAAGTCAGAATATCTCCACGTACACACACCCAGGCCGAGAAAACTGGGTCAGCAGACACTGGCCCATAGCAGCCGGTACAAGCTCTCAAAGACTTTCCATGATGATGCTGCCGCAGGCTTCTGCTGGTCTGCATGAAGTCAGCCTTCTAAGAAGTTCTGAATTTCCATTCCTCCCAAAATGGCCACAGAGGCCCTGGCAGAGAGCCGGCCCCTGAGGATGGCCCCTCAGAGAGTACTCAGGAGCTGGAAGCTGCCCCTTTCCCAGATGTCGCAAAAGGGGGAGCAGGACTGGGGCACCTGGGCCTCCCCTGCAATTGTACAGAAGCCAGGAGCAGGGGATATATACACCCAGGGGATCACAGGCATACCTGGGGAGCAGGGAGCTGAGCCTCCTCCAGGCCAGGCCAGGGCTGAACGCACACAGCTCAGATTTCAGGACCAGTTTCTCTGTTTGTTGAAACCACCAAACACCCCCAAATCCACCCGAAATGTGGGCAAACCCAGCCTTTCTATCTCAGCCTTAATGTGAATGGACTGTCAAAAAGCAGAAACACCATTACCATCCACTGCACGATCTAACATCAAAAATCTTGGATGCAGAGGAGGGAAGGTAGGGGCCTGCTGAGGACGGGGACACCAGTTTTTGCAGGCTTAAAAACAGATCAATTTTACTCTAAAGTTTCAAATGAAACATGCTCCTGTTTGGGAAAAGAATTTCATTAGGGGGAAAATATAACATAAAAATACCCATTTAGAAAGAATGTGCTATTAATTCTTAGCACTCTATGCAGAGGAGAAAATTGCATTTTTATCTAAATGGTTTTTCTGCATAAGCCATTTACAATATTCTTTGCCTCTCTGTAATAGGCCCTGCTACCATTAGCACTGGGACAACGAGGCTGAGGGCTGAAATCGCCCTCAAACACATTTCATACATAACCTCTGAAAATCTATTCCAACAGGAACCATAGCAAACAAGCCGGCATTCCTTTTTTAAGGAAGAAATAAATATTGCTGAGTTGGGGGTAGGGGAAAATTTGGGGAGTGGTGTGCTGACGCGGGAGGAAGGGACAAGACAGTTTCAGTTAAAAACAAATGGTCTGAGTCCCTTTGGCCAGATGTAAAATTGCAGTCGGTGTTTGGTTGGACAATTGCAACCATTTGACCGCCTGCATGTATATAGATGTGTGTGCTGGCATCCATCACACACACACACACACACACACACACACACACACACACGGGTTTCCATCAAACAAGCAAACAAGGAAAGGACGAAATTCGAGATATGAAAACAAACTATTTTTAAACGTTAAAGCAAACACACCAAGATAGTAATACTGCTATTTTCCCATTAAACCAAGTTTCTCTCAATTTGAAAAGCGAGAATAATCTAAACAATACTTCCAAACAAACTGCTCGGAGTCTGGGTGTTGCAGCCTCTGCCGTTCCTACCAACGGAAAAATCCCCTGGAGAAGCAAAAAACACAGGCAGGGATGGGGCCCGCCGCTTCGCCACGTCCGGCCACGTCGCACGGAGAGAGTCCTCCCCCAGCTCTTACGCCTGGACGCCAAGACGTCTCAAACTTCAAAATGCAATACTTTTTCTTTCTTCCAAAAAGTTTTCTTTTAAGTCTTCCAGCTCTTTCTCTCTTGGATTCCCAAAATAACTACTTACTTAATACCAAATGTTGGGGAACTAAATTAGTTCATTAAGGAAATGCAGGGGCCGTGATGGGCACCGAGCGTGGGGGCTCTTGCAATTTCACTGCTATGAGCCAGAACGCCTCTGGCGGCTCTATTCCGGCGCTACCTAGCCCATAAATTCTTCCTTTAAAACCAGGAGTCTAGAAATGTCAGAATTATAGCTGATACAGGTAACAGGTGTGCCCCCCCCCAAAGGCCCCTCCCAGCCCCACCAGGGCCATCCAGACAAGCCTCGGGAAGATTTAGTGGTCTTGCCTAGGGTGCCGTAATTACCGGAAACGACTCTGGTTTTAAGGGTTAGATAAAGACCCTCTCCAAATTTAAGGCCAGACACCAATGTCCATTAGACTTTAACGGGCCCACATAAAAAAAGAAATTGTATCCTCATCTCTCCAAGTGCCTGTTTCCTCAGAGCCTTTGGTTCACTGCAGGCTGGCTCAGTGCCGAGGAGACTCCGTCCAGTCCTCACTCTGCAAAGGCAAGGCCTTGGTGGGAACCGACGAGATGAGCGAGGAATTTAAGCAAATGGTGGCAGTGCCGAGGACACCGTTTCTCAGACACTGTTATGGTTAGACCCTGGTGTTTTGATGGTTGTTTACTGAGTGGAATTTTAGCCCATCATCTAGAAGCAGAGAGACAGGAAGGCTGTTGGTAGCCCAGAGAGGAAGAGGGGCCCCCCCCAAAGAAGCTGGGCTGAAGTGTTCGCACCATCAAAATGACACATGCTCCCCTTTAGAGACGCGGTGCTAGGAAAGGCCAAAGCTGCGGGCTGTTTTGCTTTGTTTTTCCTTTTCTCTGCTTTCAAGACTTATGCATACCTTTTTCTTCCTTCTTTGGAAGTCAAACGATGCATTTCTTAAAAGTTAAACACACACACACACACACACACACACACACACACACACACCCTCCTACCACCACCACCATTTGTCAAGGAAGCAGCATAAAAGGTGCTGCAAAGAGGTGAAAGATTCCCAACTGTCCACCCATGTGCAGAGACCTCTGGCCCACACAAGCGCTCAACTCCCAGTCAATTAAGAATTAATGCTCGGAAACTCTCAAGGTCCGAGGACCAAGGCACCAGGAGGAAGCCCGTGTTCTCCAGCCATCTTCGAGGCTCCGGGAGGCTGGGTTTGCTCAATGACTTGGCTTTTTCTCCCTCCTCCTGGACGAGTGATGGTGAAAGGCACCACTCGCCTTCTCTTCCTGTCCTAGGGAGGTGGTGGGAACCCAGACTCCTGGTGGCCATTATTCTATGCCAGGCAATTGGGTCCCTGTTAATGCATGCCTGCACACACACACACACACACACACACACACACACACACACAAATTCTAATCCCAGCAAAATGCTTTACAGGCGCTGAGCACAAAATAAATGCTTATTAACTAAACTGACCTAAAATAGTGAAATGTACAAGTAAATTAATCATGCCTTTCCCGAGGCCTAACAGGATTACAAATTCGGCAAAAATTGACTGCACAGAGATCAATATGTGTCTACTTCAAACTGAACGACGCCAAAACTTTGTATGAGATTCTTCTTGGGGGAAAAAATTATTTTTTCATCTCTTATTAAGACTTCTCAGGCCTGTGTGGTATGTATGCACGTGCACGAGTGTGTGTGCCCACCAAGCAAAATCCGGCAAAAGGCATTCCAAGCTTTCTGCCCAGACCATTTAGAAACAGTTATGGCGTTAAGGATCGGGAAATTGCTCCTGTTCTGAAAAGCCAAATTTTGATCTGCAGCCTCCCTTCCCTCAAATACTAAACAACCGCCAAAAGTTACATTGCTGGAGATGAAAATGGCCAATTTGGTTTCAATAGGTCTCGTTGCAAAAGAATTGAGGGCTTTTGAAGGCTGGACCTGGGGTCTCCTGGAAGGGAGGAAAGAGGAGACTCAATTTCTCTAGCTCCTTTCCACACTTGGCTTATCTCAATTCAGGGAAATCTTCCTCTTGCTGAATTTGTCACTTACTTTGGTTCCCTTTTTGTCTACCATTCAGAAAAAGGAAAAAATATATATATTGTGTGGGAGGGCATCTCGGGGCATGCTTGTATTTCAGGCATTGGGACCTGCCTACAAGGCCTGTGAAAGCCAAGAGCATCCCTGAAGGGTCTTGCGAGGAGGGAAGCCTTAGTGGTCACCTTACAGGATCACCAGGGGAAAGGTCACTCCCTTTTCCCACTCCCATCATCCCTCTTTCATGGAAAGATCTCGGCCTTAAGGGGCCAGCTCCTCTGCAGAGATTGGCCAGAGGCACAGCTGGAGTTCGACCTACCCGGGGCTTGTCTGGGTCTTCATGGCCCCTGAGCTTGCCCAGGCCACTAACTCAACAGAAACAGGTCCTGACTGCTAACAGACCCACAGTGCGGTCATCCAGTCTCAGGCTGGGGTCTCCAGACCTATTTCCCCCATACATGTGCAGTGATGTGGGAGCCCCAGGCCCCAAAGGGAAAGCTTGGGCAAGAACTTTCTGTCCTTTGTGACGGCCAACCCCAGCCAACAAGTAATTCACATACCCTCGGCCTAGCCCAGGTGATGTTGTTATAAATGACGTCCACATGTATAAATTAATTTCCACTCGCAAACCCCAAGAGTCAGTAAATGTCACTTCAACTCATGTCGACCCATTTTTTGCTGCCTAGTCCTTCCCTTTGCCATGCCCCAACCTTGAGAAAATACACTGCATCCCAATTTCTACCTAGTCTTCCTAACTGGGGGTGCTTCTCTCTCCGCCTTCTGGTTCATTCGGAACTGAGGACCCAGAGTGTCCACATCAGGATCGGGGCCTGAAAATTTGCAAGGACTTTTTCAAACAGCCCACGAGGACCAGGAAGAACCCACTAACTTCTCAGCAAATTCTCAACCAACCCTTGCTTTCTCTGGAAGACAGAGCTTTGGGGATTTCAAAGCAGGCTAGGTTTTCTGCCGACTTCCCTACCCCTTCTCTGATCATAAGATGGTCCCTCAGAAGTATTTTACTCCTGGTGGTCGCTGCCAATCAATCAACAATGCTTGTGTTCTAAGATCCAAGGGCGTCTGAAAACACTGCTTCACAATCACTGAAAAGGGTCATATCTTTTTTTTTTTTTTTGACACCTCACTCTGCCCTGAATGATTTGATGAGCAAGAAGCTGTGTGTGTGTGTGTGTGTGTGTGTGTGTGTGTGTGTGTGTGTACGCATGCGCACATGCGTGGAGGGGTTCACTTATTAACTATCATCTCACATTCCAAGAGTTCCCAAATACAACCAAGAAAACCAGACCAGGCACACTGGGGCCCCCAGTTTTGATGCAGAGAGATTTCTCCCAGTCATACCACATAAAACCAGTGGCATCAGAAAGACCCCTCCCCCCAGAATTTCCCTGGAGTGGTGTCACTCCAGGGAAATTCTTGTCCCAAGTATTGAGATCAAACAGAACCATCGTGCCCAAAACTCATTAAATTCTCAGCACTGAGAAGAAAAAACTACTTTTAAATCCTCACAATTGAACGAATCGGCAGGCCACGTAGTCGCGAGTCAGGCTGCTCGAGGAAAGGGCAGGACAAACCAAGCTGAAAGAGTGTGTCAGCACCAAAGTTAGTCCACATTTCCTCCAAAGACGTGACCGTGGCCATATACTTCTGAGTAACTATAGAGATCACTTTCCAGGCATGCAGCATAAAAGCAAGAGCCAGTTCTCTTGTGGGTGTCTTTGACGTCTCCAACTTTCCAAAGATCTTCCATAGCAATGGGTCCCAAATATGCCTTCGCCAAGGGGCTTCCCTATTTCCCTACACTATTTCCCAACACACTTTGTGGCTCCCAAACCAAAAACAACAGCACCGGTAAGTCAGACTGCAACCCAGGAAACCAGAGATGGACAGAAGGAGCTGAATCCCAGGACAAACATTTTGGAGGTAGCCCAAGATTTTCCACAGATGGAACAAAGACGGGAATAAGATGGAAGTTTCCGGTCACACAGTTGATCCTACAAACTCCAGGGGAAGTAGGGCAAGGTGAGTTCGCTGGGCTCGGACCTTTCAAGATGAGAACACAGAAATGTGATTTCCCTCAACGATGTGAGTTTATATGGGAATGTTTACCGGGGAATTTTTTTCTCCCTTTTTGGACAAGTCCATTCCATGGAAGATGTTCCTTCTGGGACATTCACAGAAAGCCAGTGTGTTATTACGAATGCTCAAAGACCTCCGAACTGCTAGATTCAATTGCCTTATGTTTAAAGGGCATTTGGGTCCTTACAATGATGCATAAATCATGAAAAGATATGCACGCGGCTGCTGTAAAGTTCTCTCTGCTCCAGCTTCACAAGGAAGCGGTGATTACAAAATCTCACCAGCTTTCTCAGCTGAGAGAGAAAGACAACGTGAGGCGCTGTGTCTGTGACAAGTCCTGACTCAGGAGGTACCCACAGTGCCAATACAGTGTGGTCTTGTCAGGCCCAAACTGGGAGCTATGGGGAACCCCACTTCAGTCCCTTGGATTTCAAGTCTGGGAGAAACCTGTGGCCATTTCTTCCCTCTGTGCCCTTTTGGGCAACACCATGTTGGGAGCAGAAACTCCACTGGCTGTTCAAACCTCGGAGGCTGCTGATTAAAATGCAGGCCAGCACACAAAGCAGGTCTCAGCATCCTATAATAATTATATCCCAAGAAAATGATGCCTTTCAAAAGTCCTCCCCATGCAAGTAAATGAAACTTAACTCTGCTTCTCTATCCTGGTCACAAAGTAAGTTTGGGGGTTTTGCCCCTACAGCGCACACCACAGGGTATCATCTCACCCACGCTCGAAAAGCAGCTGATCGCCCAGGTGAGGCTGCATGCTATCCTGTCAAGATGGCAGGAAATGACCAGGGCCACCTTCATGCAGGGTGACCCATTGAGCGCAATGTGCCAGGATTCCAGAACTATCTTTCCCTTTGGGTCCTGTTCACAATTTCTCGGGGCCCTGGGTGGCTCTGAGCTGGGGACTCCGGCTGAGCTGTTCTGCATCAGGACACAGAGGGTCCCTGCAGGCAGGACCGTGACTAATTCGAAAGCCCAGCGTCGTCTCCGCCACATCGTTGGTACAAAAAGATTACAATAAAGGCAAGGAATTTCCATAAATGAGAAGCAGCGTCCGCTTCCCACAACTGGTGGGGGTAGGTGGTGTAGGGGGAGTAAAGAAGGGGAGGGGGCACTGATTCAAAGATCCCTCTCCTGGCAGGAAACTGGTGTTAGCTGAATTCAGCCGGAGAGACACCTCCACGCACGCTCACGCACAAAACTCAGCGAGGGGCGACGTGCGTATGCTACTGAAATACTCCAGATCAAAGTCACCCACAGCCCAGGAGGCCTGGGAGGCTGAGATTTCGTAATTAGGATCTTCAAAATCCTCCCTCTATTTTTAGGACTCACGCTCATTCAGTCCTTTACAGAATCAGAACCTGTCAGCTAAGGCCATTGAGACTGAAGGGTGAGCTCCTTTCCCTGCTCGCCTTTAGAAAGCAGATTAAGGGTAAACTGGAGGAGTGACTCCAGATTGGATGGAAATACACTCGGCCATGCATATGTATATATGCGGATGCTGGGATGGGGTGAGGGGGAAAGAGGGGGGCTCCTTCACACACTGAACTGCAAGGGGCCCTGCTTTGCTCCCCTGAGATACAGACCCAGAGCTTCCACCCACCTCAGCCGTGCTCTCTCGAGCTGGCCCCAAGACCACTTCATTTGGCTTCAGTGTGTATGAGAAGGCGAGAAGCCTTGAAAAATTTCCTCCAAATGTCCCTCTTCTCAATCACGCACTCATGTATACATCAACATCTCCACCAAGAGCGATCAAATCCCACACTCAAATCTGTCCACCCAAGATGCACCTAAATATAGACACCATCCTAAAACAAACACATCCTGGGCAAGTCAGAATCCTGACTTGAGTCAAAATGAGGAGGTTGGGCGATCCTGGCCCCTCCAGACCAAAGACCTGGGTGGAACAAGCCGTGGGTGGTGAGGAAAGGATAGAAGGTGAACCCACTGGTTGCAGCCCCCCCCCCCCCACCTCCTCCAACAAACAGAGGACCCCTCTGGCATGAGAGGATTTGGTGTTTTTATGTTTCGGTGCTCTTGGGAGGCCTGCTTGCTCCCACACACTCCCCAGACATTTGATCCTATTATATAAAGCTACAGCCTTTTAATCTCTAAAAATAACCAAACAGAGGTAAATACGGTATTCCTTACCAAGAGTATTTATCTCCTAAATGCTTTCGGCAAAGCTGATCACTCCCTGGGCAAAGAACACAATCCGACGTCATTGTCATTCAAGTGGAGAGAAACGGGTCACAAGTGATTCTGCTTCATTTTCCAGCATAGACTGAGTCTAGGAGATCCTGTGAAATCCCAGGGACTCACTCAACTTGGCCCTTCCTCAGAGGGAAGAATTTTCCTCCTCTAATTTCACCTGGTCCTGCTGGACTATTTATTAAAAATGTATATTTTATATCAGCACAGGGTATCAAGTAACTTCTTGGCAAGAGTGGCCGCATTTTCAAAACCTATTAAGATTCTTTGTGGAAATTTAAATACTTCTGTCAGGCAAACAAAATCACATCAGGAATCATAGAATTTCATTGCTAGAAAGAGAAATTAGATTAACCAACTCTCATGCCTTTCCTAGAAACCTCAATAAACTAGAGGTACATTTCAACAGTTCCTTATTTCCGGTCAGAAGGGGCCTCACAAGAAATCTAAATGAATTTATATCAAAGAAAGCTTTACTTGAGGAAAGCCCTTCAATATACAAAAATTGCATATATATATATATATATATATATGAATATATAAATATAGTTTGCATATTAGAAAGCAATGGCTATTCAAAATCAAAACAGTCAGGAAAACTCAGTGGTAGAAAACCATGACAAGTTCAACACTGCCAGGCTTCAGCCCCTTAAAACATCCTTGTCCTTTATTAATATTTAGTGGAAATATATGATTGCAGATGTGTGTTAGGTTGGGGTTTTATATCGGGAGGCGGGCAAAGTAGACAGGTTTATTACGGTCATGAAATATTAAACAAGCACCAAGGAACAGTAGTTTGATGTCCTGGGATATCCAGGGAGCAGCCAGACCCAATGTCAGCTGCACAAAGGGGACCCTATCTGTTTACATTATCCTTTATTAACACCTGCGAAGTTTTGGGTTACATCTTCCGGAGGCGCCAAAGTCACGTGAAGGCATGCAACTTGTGCTGGGTAATTTCACAGGGAAACAGGATTGCAAAGCTCTCTGTCTTCCCCTTGACAAGTTCGAAGGAGCCTGAAAAATTCTCTCAGGAAAACAGTGCTTTGCTCTGAGGCAAGGACCTACCTGTCCCCCACCTGCCCCAAGTCCACCCCAGGTCTACAGAAATCTTGCCTGCCTAGGATTGCACAGTGCTGCTACCGTGTTCTGACTACAACACTGAGAGAAGCAAGAAATTCCAAAACTTTCTCTGGCATCACTGTCAAACGATCATACTTCCAAAAAGGGCAGGATTGCATGCAGGGTGTGTACCGAGACCGCTCCCCTTTCAATGTATGTGAAAGAGTACGTCAAGGCTACCCTTAGAGCTACCAGGAGAAAGGAGGTTTGGCAAGGCTAGACGTATTACAGAACCCAGTTAATTCAACTTTTGAAAACTGTAAAGGGCAGAAGGGGAGAAAACGTCCTTTTTCCAATTGAATATGCATTATCTATCATCTCTCATTATCGCTCCTTCTCTGTGTTGAAATTCTTCCATGGCCACACACCTATTTCAAAGATAGGTGGATGATTGTGCAAACTCTTCAAATTCATGTAATTCTCACCGATTCTACTGATATTTGAATAGGCCCAAACTCAGGCTGGGTTTTGTTTTGTTTTGTTTTTTCCTTTCCATGACCTCGCCCTTCCCCCACCGCAACTTCGTACACACAGAGCCTCAAGAGCAGAGGTTAAGTTGCATTAAATATAAAAGTTGTTGGGTGGGTTGATTAAGAAGTCAAGAGAAGTGCAATTTGGAGAGACTAGCTAGATTTCCTGGTTTAAACAGTCATCCTCCCAAGTGATGCTGGCCTAGGCTTCAGGAGAAAGACAACTTCCCAGTCAAGTTCCCTCCCCTCCAAAGGACATAAGACAATCTGGGCACGTCCCAGTGGCCGCATGCCTTGTGCTGTTCTGAAGACTTATTCGTTCCCTCCAATCCGAGCACGGATCATTTTGTTAAATACCGACTAGTATTTTGTCATTGGAGCGAAGAATTTCAGAAATGGTGTTAATATTTAATCACATTAGTACTGGCATGTTTTATGGCGTGACAAAATAAAATATCATTACAAAAATGGGCTTTGCAAGGGGGGTGGAGGGAAAAAAATGCTTGCTGGGGCTAGTACCTAGAGCATCAAAGCCATTGGACACCACTGCTCAAGGCTAATGGGACCAGGAGCATGTTTTTTAAGGAAATGCAGAACGTTTTGCTTTAATTTTTTTTTCTGACTCTATTTCGAAGTGGCACACTTCACTCTGATTTTCAGCCAGGGGACTCAGGGGCCTGTAGAAAGCTCTGTGTACCTATTTATACAACATGTGCAGATGGAACTGCAGGGTGTTATCATAATGAAAAGTTTAATCATCCTTATTTACTACCAGTGAGGGAGCAGGATTCAGATGCGGATACCTTATAAAGCCTTAACTAGCAACCCCAAGGCTACAGAAGCTTTGAGTGACCTCAATTCGCTGCTTTATCGAGGAAACTGTCCTTCCCACACCACACAGTAGAAAACAAAGGAGGTCAAGTGGGTGTCCCTGCTGGTGCTTATAAGACAGCCAGCCCTGCTGGTCCCTGATGGAAGTCCCTATCGTCCCGAGTGCAGGGGAGGTCTTTCTTGAGCTTACAGGGGAAATCAACCCAAAAGTGACTAGCATCTGTTTCCAAAAAACTATTTTCATTCATCTGACTGTGATGATGACACAAACAAAACATTTCTTTGGTGACATGTCTTCATTCACAGCCTGCATCTTCGTCTCTAAAGGAAGTACTGGAAAGTACATGGAGAGAGACATCTAAAAGTCTCAGTAAAACGGCCCTGTCCACCTAGTCTACTAAGGTCCTTTAAAAGACTTGGAGGTGAAGTGCTACTGTTTTTCTCTCAATGAATTCTTTATATCAGGGTGTTTTTTTAAAAAACTTTTCTCACCTCATTTTGGCCAATATGTTCTTAATTACTTGGGGAGCGGGGAGGATCAGGAGGGGAAGGGGGAGGGGCGGCCAGGCCAGGCCAGGCCAGGTAGAAGTGACAGGGGCTGAGATTTGTGCTAACCAGCTATCGATCCAGCCAGATCGAGATGTTGCGTACAGGAAAATAAAGGGGTGGGGGGAGCCGGCAGGCTGCCGTGTCCAACTCGATTTTAAAAAGGGGGGGAAGGGGAGAAGAAGCTGAGGGTCCCGAACTAACCAATTTATGGCCTTGCCTGGGAGAAGCCTGGAGAATGCTGATGCTGGCCGCAGTGTCTGCTGTGCATGCTAAACACCCGGCTTCAAATGAGAGAGTGTGTCCCGGGCGTCCCGGGCTGGGCAGTAACCGTGGAACAAAGAGAAAAAGCAGAGAGGCCGCATTCATGAATTAGAAAACCTAAGCGGGAAAGCTACCTGGAATGGGCGCCTAGAAAGCCCCAAGTTCTGAACCAACCAACTCCCAGCCCACTCCCCTTTCCTCTCCTCTCGCCTCTCCCAGCCCCCCTGCCATTCTCCTAAAATCTACCCTCACCTTTAATCCGGAGTCAAGACAGGGCAGGAAGTGGGGAGGATGAGGGAAAAGAAGGCAGAGGAGGAAAGAACTGTAAAAGAGGGCAAGAATCTCATTGAGGGAGGACACATTTTTAAAGACAGGGTTAAATTGCCAGCCACTGGTTCCATGGTGCTTGTCTAGGGAAACCAAGGGAATTCAACTACAGTTACCTGATATTAAGAAGTCACTAGAGATATATAGATACATATAGACACACATATCTATATATACACCTATATATATATACACATACACACTTTATATATATATATATACACACACACACACACACACACACACACACACATTTTAAAGCTCCATTCAAATAAAATAAATATCTACATCAGCCCAGTCATCCTTAGGTTAGAAAGAACTATTATTACTTTAACTGGAAAGGCAGCCCATTTACTAACCCCACCCCTCCCACCTTAAAGGCCTCCAGGCCTGGTAGGGAGGGGGTGTTTAGAATGCAAACGAAAGCTGGGACCGGACATCTGTCACCAAAGCCAAGCGAGATATTGACAAACGCAGATCCTTTGTGTCTTAAGAATCTATATCCATACCCGCATACACAAATGATGTCCTGACTGAGTGGTCTGGTCTCTGCCAAGCCAACTCCACCCAGCACACCCCCTCCCCAGCCCCACCAAATGTCAAGGAGATTCGCCCTGAAAAGGTTCCCTGCCTCCTGCCACCCCCACGGGTCTCTGGTTTTTCAATGAAACTCTAATAGTTAAGAAGAGACAAAATAACTATTCATTAGGAACAAATGTCAAATGAGGCGTTGCCTCTGAGTGATGCCGCCAACACCAGGGCTGGTAACTTTTTTTTCTAAAGATGCTGGCACCTAAAAGAACTAGAGCTAGAGGCTGGCTAACTAGGATAAGGTGGGAGGCATTCACACAACTTCCCAAGTGTCCTGCCAGGGAGGCCTGCACACAGCTGCTAAAAGTGGAAGCAGCCTGAATGTTGGGGGTGGGGAGGGGTCTTGGTGTGAAAGGGAAAGGGCAACTCAGCTAAAACTGGGGGTCTGGGGGAGGCTTGGTGGGGTACTCTACAAGATTCCCAAAGGACTGCCATCTACGTTTTTACCACCCCGAGGCACTAGAATCTACCTGGCAGCATGTGGGGGGCTTAGGGGGGGTGGAATCTGTCCTCACAGCCCTTGGTGTAAGCAAAGGTGTGATAACCAGCTCTGATTGGGAATTAGGAGGGCCCGTGCCCTCCAAACCTCAAGGGACCCCAAGAGGCGGAGGTTAAGGCCTGTACTGGGAATGGGGTGGGTCACCCGGGAAGTAAGAGGAAAACGGGTGCGCATATACCTTCTTTGCTGTTGGGGTTCTGGGGTTTGGCCTTCTCCCAGGGCGCCAATGCCTTGTCGTCATCTGCGCTGTCCACCAGGGCCTTGTCAGCGGGCATGTACCAGGCAGCGCTGTGCTCTGCCATCAGCGAGTCCAGGTCGATGGTGCTCATGGCGCTCTTGACCGCCTCGGAGCAGCAGCTGCCCAGCTCGCTGTCGCCATTCTGTGCCCCTGAGGCCCCGACGGCACACTCACCCTTCTTGCCACCCTTCAGCCCCAGAGGCTGGTCCTCGGAGATGCTGAACTGCTGCCTCTGTAGCTGGATCTGCGCCTGAAGGATCTCCAGGGGGTGGATCTCGTCGGGTGGCGGGGCGCCACTGCTGCTCGTCGGGGTGCGGACCTGCTCGAGGCTTGGCGTGCCCGGATGGCCCGGGCCCCCACCGCCGCCGTAGCTGTCAGGGGTCGAGGTAGAGTTAGACATGATGCCCAGGCCGAGCGCGGGCGGGGGCGCCTTCGGTCCGTGCTCCCCGGCGCCTACCCCACGGGGAGGGAGTTTGGGCGAGCCCGTCACCAGGGGACTCCTGCTCGCCTTAACGAGTGCCGGGGGGTTGTCAGAGCTGGACGACACCTCATCCTCATTGGCGTAGCTGGTGCTCACCTCGTCCGAGGCGAACTCACCCACGTGCGGGGAACTACCTTCCGACTTGGCCCCGCCGTCCAGGGATGCCATGAGGTCCGGTTGATCCCCCAGGAGCAACTCAGCCCCTTTCCCCCACGACGGCGACGTGAGCGCCTTTTCGTGGGGCGTCGGTGCCCCGCGCGTCTCGCCCGCGGAGCTGCCCCCGACGGCTGCGCCTGACGCTTGCTGCTGCCCTGGGCTCACCCCAGGTGCGCCCCCGCTGTCCGGAGCCGCCGAATACTTGTCAAAGAAGGTGCCAGGGCTCACGTGACCACTGTCCCTTTTTCTGCGACCCCGTCCTCGGCCGCCGCCCCCGGGGACCGACTTGCCGTCATTCCCCGACGTGGATTCCAGGGTGTAGTTGGGGGAGAGGCTGGTGCCGTCACCCTGGGCAGGCGGGTTGGGCGGCCCCGAGGCTTTGGAGCCGCTGCTACCCGTCCCGGACGGGCCTCCGGGTCCTGGGGCCCCAGGAGCAGTCCCTCCTGGGAAGTAATCCGAGCCCGGGTTGCCGGCCACTGCCGTGCCGTCGGTCTCGTTCTGGCTCAGTTTCCTCTTGCCCTCGGGCGGGTTCTTCTTGTTGAAGGTCACGTTGAGGTTGGGGGCCCCGAGGCTGGCGATCATGTTCTGACAAGCGGTGGAGAGCGCAGCCAGGCAGCTCTGGCCAAACAGGTTGTCCTTGGAGCTGGGCTTGTTGAAGGAGCCCAGCGAGAGCGCACCCAGTTTACTGGCCGAGGTGCGCTGGCTCGGCTGGAAATCAGGCTGCGGCGGGTAGGCACCCCCGCCACTGCCGCCACCGGAGCTGCCACCGCCCCCTCCCGCGCTGGGGGGCGAGTTCACGCCTGGACCGCTGTGCGGCGTGGCCTGCCGGCTCGCCGCTCCAAACGGAAAGCCCTGCTGGCCCCCGAGCGCAGACGTAGCGAAGTCCGGCGGTGGGGGCCGGCGCTCGGAAGCAGCGCTGGGGAGCCCCACGCCGGCCCCCGGGGACTGCAGCTGACCCAGGCCGCCCAGGCTCCCCCCGAACTGCAGGCCCGGTGAGGGCAGCGCGGGCACGTGGCCCTCTCCGGGCATCCTCATCGGATCCTGCAGAGGGCCCCGGAATAGCACCCCTGAGCCAGGCGGAGGAGGGGGCGCCAGGCTGGGGTCGTGCGGGCCACAGTCAGCGGGCAGGCCCGAGCCGCCCATCCTACGGGGCAGCAGGTCTCCGGGCGGCGGGTGCGGACCTGAGAACCACGCGCTCTCTTGTGCCAAGTGCGGCGCCTGCTGCTCGAAGGTGCCCAGACGCCCGGCGCCCGTGCTGCCGCCTTCGCGCTCGAAGTTCGGCTGAGCCAAGCTGCCCACCGGGCCGCCGTGCACCAGGCCGCCCTGGCCCACGTCCCCGGGGTGGCCTAGCTGAGCCAGGTTGGGCTGGCGCAGCCGCTGCTGCTGGTTCCGAGACGCCATCTGCTTAATCATGAGGGCAGCGTTTTGGCGCTGCTGCTGCTGCTGCTGCTGTTGCTGCTGCTGTTGCTGTTGCTGCTGCTGCTGCTGCTGCTGCTGCAGGGACTGGTGGTCCGGGGTCGGATGCTGCAGGGGCGGCCCCGAAGGGAAGCTGTCGGGCACAGGCGGTGTGAACTCGCCGGGTAGGCCTGGGTAGGCGGAAGGGGAGAGGTGGTTATCCAGAGCGCCGTTATGCATGCTGCCGTTCCACGAAGCGCAGCGGTCCACTCCCGCGCTGCCCGGGAAGTCGAAGCGCGGCCTCTTGGCCACGTTCATGTAAGGGGGCGCGTCGAAATGCTGCAGCCGCTGGTTGGGCGCCTGCTGCGGAGGAGGATGCTGAATGTTGAAAACGGGCTCGGAATAAGGGTGCATGCTCCGGTTCTCCAGCCGGTGGATGGGGTATTCGAACTGCGCGTGCTGGCTGGGCAGCATGGGGCCTCCGTCCTGCAGGCCGCCGCTGGGCGTGCCCGCCTCGCCCTGCTGGGGTCGCGGGAGCGCAGGCGGGCACGAATTTTGTCGGACTAGAAGCCCGGGTGGCGGCGGCGGCGGCTGCTGCTGTGGCGGCTGCTGCGGCGGCTGCTGCTGAGGGGGTGGCGGGGCCTGCTGGGGAGGCTGCATTAACGGGTGCCTGGAGCCCACTGAGGGCTCCAGACCCACAGGCATCTTTCTGGCCCCACCGAACCTCTCAAAGAACACACCATGCTGCTGTTGCTGCTGCTGCTGCTGCTGCTGCTGGGGCGGCTGCTGCTGCTGCTGCTGCGGCTGCGGCTGCGGCTGCGGCTGTGGTGGCTGGGCATGCATTTTGGACAAGCCCACCATGCCCGCAGCTCTGGGCATGGCCGAGGCACCCGGGAAAGCGCCCCCGGGAACCTGGCGACCCGCTGCATAATGAGGCAGCTGCCCTTCGGAGTCAGAGGGCGAAAACATGTCAAAATGTCCCGAGGGCGCCTCGCCCGGGTAATTGTATTCCAGCGAGTCGACGGCTCCTTGGTTCGCCACCCTCCGGGGCTCCAGACTGTGGGAATCGGAGCCGCTGGAGGAGGGCAGACCGTGGAAGGAGGCGGCTCGGTTAGGGCTCTGGTCCAGCGGCAGGCATGGGGCCGGCACGGCGTGGCCGGAGGCACCCGAACTGTGGAAGTCCGGGAGGTTCCCCGGTCGCTGGGGGCCGAAACTCTCAGGCCCCTGGCTCTCCGCCATGTGCTCATAACCCTCGGCGAAGGGCGGCTGGCTGCCCAGGCCGCTGGCTGCGCCGCCGTAGCCCAGCAGGCGACCCCCGTGCAGACACGAGGCCCCCGGGTCCGGGCCGCCGAAGTTGCCCCCAAAGTGGGGGTGATGCTGGTGGGGATGGTGACTTCCCGGGTGGCCGTGGTGAGGCTGCTGACCGCCAAAGAAGCCATGCACAGGCTGCGCCTGCAGCCCCCCTGCGTGCAACTCCGAGTGGCCGCGCGCGTGGAAGCCGTAGGGCTCCATGTTCATGCCCAAGATCGGGGGCTCGCCCAGCGCGCTCAAGGCAGGATCCACAGGGCCAGGGGGCCCCCCCGTGTGGAAAGCCGGGGCCTTAAAGTGGGTGTTCATGGTCAGTCCGGTCTCGTTAAAGTTCCTCTCGGCCTGGCCAGCGTTCCTGCTGTTGATCTGGGGCTCGAATTGGTCCAGCCCAAACATACTTGGCGGGGGGCAGAGGGGATCAATAGGGCATGACAGCCTGCTCTCTGCGGTGCGCCTCCGGCCAGCTACTCGTTCCAGCCCAGGATTGGGCGCTCCGGGACGCTCAGCACCGCGGGGGCTCAACGTGCACCTCCACCTCGCCTGATGTGAGGGACTTGGGGGTGGGGGGGTTGGATCAGCTCCTCTCCCGAAGCTCGGGCTCTGCCCGGGGAGGGCCTCTCACATCTTGCGAGGCCGCGCGGCCTCTGGGAGCCGTGTTGGGGGTCCCATGCCCCGGGCGGTTGTCACAGCCGCGGGTAGGTCTGCGGGGAGGTGACGAAGCCGCGGATGAACGGAGACAAAAAGTTAAGTGGGGGAAAAGGGGAGGGAAGGGGGATGGGAGAGCAGAGCGATCACCTTCTCAAGTCCGACTGGGTCTGTTGGGGAGCCCCAGGACGCCGCCCGCAGCCTCCCGGAGTCCGTGGCAGAGCTGCTAAGGGCAGGGGAGGGAGACCCTTCAAAGCCGCGGCTAGCGCCGGGCACCGACAGAGCGGTCCCTCCCCCCGCCCCCCGGAGTCCCCGCGCCCCGCAGCCGGAGCCTCCACCGAGCACGATCCGCTCGCACAGTCCCCGTAGGCTCCCGGCGAGCGGCTGCTGCTTCTTCAGCGGGTCGGAGGACTGGAGGCTCCGCTCGGCATCGCCGGTGCCGGCCCCCGAGCCGAGGTCGCAGAGGGGCTGTGAGGCGGCGGGCGGCGGGGGTCGGAGCAGAGGGTCAGGGGAAAGGCGCGGCTCCTGCGTTGCGCCCGGCGCGCAGCTTCGCGGCCACGTCCGTCGCCTGCCGCTTCTGTCCTCCGCCGTTGGGTGTCTGAGTTCTCTGGAGTGTCCGCGCACCGTCGCAGGCGCGGGAGGGCAGCAAGGCGAAGGGTTGCGTTGCTCCGAGGCTCCGGTTCCCTGCCTCTGCGCCGAGGTGCTTCGCGAGTCCCTCTCGGACCCGAGGGAGGGGCGGACGCGGGTCGGGGGGCCACGCCAGGCGAGCGAGCCCAGGCGTTCCGGCTGCGCTCTCGGAGCCTGGAATCGGGGGGGCGGGGGCAGCTCTGGGGGGTCTGCGCACTCCTCTCCTGACTAGCGGGGGTGCTCTGCGTGGGGCGTTCCGAGGGTCTCGGCTCCCCTCTCTGTGTCTGCCTCTCGCCCAGCGCTGGGAGAAGCAGCAACAAGTTTTGCATTTCAGCAATCAATTTCAGCCATTACATTTACGCCAATCAGCGCCGCCCAAGCTCAGGGCCCGGGGCGGGGCTCGCTCTTAAGGTGGTCCGGGGTCCTGGCTGCCGAGGCCCCAGCTACGAACCCGCACTACCCCGACTCTGGGGTCCCCCGCGCCCGCCTCGCCTCGGGGTCCGGCGTCAGTGCGCTGGGGACGCGCCCTGGCCTCCGGGCGCAGCGGGCTGGAGAAGGTGCAGGCGACGGAGAATGGCGGGAGCTTGGCTTTGTTCACCCCCTTCCCATTCACACTGTTCCCAACTCCCCACCCCCAACTGGAGCGAGACCCGCCGGGTGGGCAGGGGGCGGGGAGGTGGGCGGTGAGCGGTACGGGGCGCTCAGACAATGAGGTCGCCAGGCAAAGCCCCTGGACTCGCCACGGAAAGTCGCAAAGCCCCTGGACTCGCCACGGAAAGTGCGCTCCAGCTCCGGGGTGAACGCTCCTCGGTTCTCCACTAGCGGCGCCCAAGTTAGCCGGCCCTGGGATTTTCTTGGAGGGTAAAGCAGACGGGGAACCCCGAAGTTAGGGTTCTCCTCGACAGATCTGGGCGCCTGCTCACTCCTCCGTCACTAGGGCGCTCACGAGTGTTCCCCATCCCCACTGCCTGGGGTTCCCGGTTCTCACCCGCCGGCGTAGGGGCTCCAAGGATCCCTGGTCACTCAGACACTTTATGGGGGGAGCACATTGGTTGAGCTCAGTAAGCGGAGCGACTAGCGAGGCGGCTGGGAACCCCCGAGAAGACACGCGCGAAGAGGGCGCACCCGCCGGCCTGCACACCTTGTCCCCTGGGCCACCTGGTCCGAGGCCCAGGCCCTCTGCGGGTGCGAGGTCGGCCTCCTTAAGAGATCAATTAAACTGAAGAGGCCGAGGAACGGAATTGGTCTGCGATACTAAAATCAATAGGAGTAATTTAATATCTGCCCTGCTCTTTATGAAATATTTATCCCAATAATCTTAGTTAAAATGTTTAGATCTTCCTGATCCCCACCGAGGCTGAAATCTATCTTGCAATTAGAAGTTGAAAGTTAAGAAGTGATGGAGGATAGAGGAGGTGTTTATTCTGTGCGCCTGTGTGCGTGTGCGCGCGCGTGCGTGTGTCTGTGTGTGTTCCTCCCTAAAGAGAGTGTAGGGGACGAGGTGGGAGAAGGCCTTTAATTTTCCTTGCCATAAAATAGCACGAGGCGGTTTTGCTAGCAGATTCGCCTTCTTAGGAGGAGGGCGAAAAAAAGAATTTTCTTTGAAGTGCCCCTGATATCGCTATTAAATCTAAATAAAATTAAGCATGGTGTATAAAAATGCCTTTTCCCCCCACAAAAGAAAGTGTTTATCGCCCGAGTCCGTCTAGCGTTTGCTAAATTGCGCATGAAATCTGAAATGAAATAAACGTTATAATAAAACCAACCCCTGAGCCCTTTTTATTTAAAAACCTTAGATTAAGCACTCCGCCGTTGCGGGCAGGAGTTAAAAAGTTACCACGTCGTACACGCAGATTCATTGCTCCCCGGAGCTGTGGCTAGGAAGGCAGCGCTAAGTATGCCAGAACCGACAAAGGCGGTGGGTGGACTCAACTTTGGGCTAGCGGCGGAATTTCTAAGAAATTGGCCCCCACCAAAAAAAATTTTTTTTTAATTAAAAATAAACGATAAAAACCAACAACTTTAAAACTCAGCCAGAGCAGGCTAAGATCCAAGACCCTTCCCGGGGCCTTCTTGTTGTGGAAGTCTAACAGAAATATATATATTTTTTTCTTTTTGAAATTAAAAATGAAAATTACCCCCACCAAAAATGGGGTCCATAAATAAGCATGGGGAAGAAGTATTTGTACAGGGCGGTGGAGTTTTTAAAGGATTTTTCTGCAGGATCAGGTTGTTGGTCTGTGATTAAATATTGATTTTGTGTAATTAGTTTTCATGTGAACTATCCTCTTGCTGATAGCTTAGAGGTTTCAGAACTAGAAAAGAAATGGAATTGGACATGGAAATTATTACTTAGCAAAGTGACAGGGAAGTGAGAGCCAGAGAAAAGACTGAGACTTTGCTGATTTAGGCACAAAGAAATAAAGGCTTGGGCAGGCCTCCAGTGACACCCTCCACCCAGCGGCCTGGGACCCTGGAGGCACTGGGGCTCCCGGGACAGAGCAGGGGGATCTTGAACCTCCTGGACAAAACGGGGGAGGCAATAGGGGAAAAATGGTTGTAAGGAAGATGGCCCCACATGGCCAAAGGCCTGGGCATCGTCCACAATACTGGGTCCCATACTCAGTCTGCTCTCCACTATTGGTGTCTCCCGAGGCACCTATGAGCGTCTGTGTCTCTGTGTCTGGAGGAAATAGGGGAAAGTGGGGACCTGTCTGGAGCTTGGCGTGGGCCAGGGGCGTGGTAAGAATGGCTCACAGGCCTGAAGTCTGGGGAGACCTGGACCGGGTGTGTGCAGAGCTGAGGCATGACTTCACACAGGGCTGGGGTGGAGGGGTCTCCGGCACACCTGGGCAGGTTTCCTGTGGAATAATTCCATGTGCTCCAGGGAGGGGGGTGTGGGAGTATTTTTCTGGGGCTGTTTCCAAGAGTTAGCTCTACAAGGTGTGCGAGCGGCTGAAAGAAGGGAGTGTTCGGGCCTGGTGGAGTTTCTGTTCAGGATGTATGTCTGGGTCACCTTTCTTAACACTGCAAATGCTGTGTGGGTGTGTGGCACACGTCTGCATTTTGTGCTTTTGCTTGTGTGCGGGTGGCGGGGCATCAGCCTGTGCTTCTGTTCATGGCTGTGTGGGTGTGCGTGCGTGGATCTTTGGGTGTCCTGGTGCACGTGCGCTGCCTGTCCCCCACCCCGCGTTTCTGTGTGTGTGAGCCACCGCGTTTGTGCCTGTGTGTGCAGCTGCCTCGCCCCTTCTAAGCCTGTATCTCTGCTCGAGTGTATCTGTTTTTCCTGCAAGTGTGAGGGCGTGTGCCTCACAGCCTGTGCCCATCTGTGCCCGGGTATGCGCCGGCGTGTGCTCCTCCACAGTGTGGGCGCCCCTGCGTGTGCCTGTGTGTGCTTTCTCCCGAAAGGTCCCGCCGTGTTGCTTTGGAACAGACACATTGCCCCCTAGCGCTCAGACGAATTCAAAGTCCCCGCAGGCGCAGAGCCGGGAGCAGCAGGAGCCTCAGGGCCCTCTTGCCCACTAGGCCTTTCTCCATCCTCCTCCCTCCCCAGGTTCTCCTTCCAGGGACGCTGAGTGTGCGGGCAAAGGCCAAAGGAGGCGCCCTGGTCAAGGGAAGGAGGAGACACAGCTGCATGGGGCACCAGAGCTGGACAGGAAGGGTTTTAAGCTGATGACAAGTGGGGAACTGCCTGGGATGGCCCCCAGGGAGCTGCCCAGAACACTCGCCACTGATGTGGAGAGCCTGGCACAGCTCAGCTAGCCCAGGAGCCCCAGCCCAGCCTGCAGCCCCACCAGCAAACTTCCCACTCTACAGAAACACAAAGCAACCCGCATCCAATATCCTTCACCCAGGAGACTTACTAGCATAGGGACTGGAGACAATGCTTGCAGAGTGGCACAGAGTACTGCTCAGGACAGACATCTGCCCAGTAGGCCACCAGCACCAGCACAGACACACGTACATACTCACCTCCATAGTGTGTGACTGTGTCAGCAAACACACGCACTCTCACACACACAGCGCTATCAGCATGTACTTACACACACACACACATCTCCATGGTGTGTGGATGTCAGCACACACACACACACACACACAGAGCAGTATCAGCACACATGTACACACACACATACACCTCCATAGATGTGTGGATATCAGCACACACACATACATCTCCACAGATGTCAGCACACACACTCAGACACACACATACACCTCCATAGTGTGTGACTGTGTCAGCAAACACATACAGAGCAATATCAGCATACATGCACTCACACACACACATACACCTCCATGGTGTGTGGATGTCAGCACACACACACACAAATACACCTCCATAGTGTGTGGCTGTGTCAGCAAACACCCCTCCATGGTGTGTGGATGTCAACACAGTCACACATATATGCCTCCATGGTG
Source organism: Saguinus oedipus (assembly GCA_031835075.1). NCBI lineage: Eukaryota > Metazoa > Chordata > Mammalia > Primates > Cebidae > Saguinus > Saguinus oedipus. The sequence continues at coordinate 204,663,094 of CM063169.1, forward strand.
TGCGGATGTCAGCATGCACATACACACATACACCTCCATAGTGTGTGGCTATGTCAGCATACATGTGCTCACACACACATACACCTCCATAGAGTGTGAATGTCAGCACACACACATGCACACATGCATACACCTCCATAGTGTGTGACTGTCAGCACATACGCACACACATATACCTCCATAGTGTGTGAACGTCAGCACACACACACACACTCACACATGCATACACCTCCATAGTGTGTGAACATCAGCACACAAATATACACACACGTACACCTCCATAGTGTGTGAACGTCAGCACACAAACATACACACACACATACACCTCCATAGTTTGTGAATGTCAGCACACACAGACATATACACACACGCATACACCTCCATAGTGTGTGAACTTCAGCACACACACACACATACACCTCCATAGTGTGTGAACGTCAGCACACACATATACACACTCACACACGCAAACACCTCCAGTGTGTGAATGTCAGCACATTCACACTCACATGCATACACCTCCATAGTGTGTGACTGTCAGCACACACACACGCATACACCTCCATAGTGTGTGAACGTCAGCACACACACATACACACACACATCCCTCTCCTTAGTGGACGAGTCTGCCCACTGGCTTCAGGACACTGACGGCTCCTTCTCTGTCAGGCTTGTATAGCAACCCCATGAGGTGGGGACTCCGAACCCATTCTACATATAAGGAGACAGAGGTTCACACCAGTCAAGGGACTTTCCCAAAGTCCAACAATGGCAGAGCTGAGATTCTAATCTCCCTGACACTGAGGCCTGGCTCTTCACCACTGCTGCTCTATCTGAATATGATCATTCAGATAAAACACTTAGCACAGTGCAGGGGACGTGGTAAGTGCCAAGAAGTGTTAGCATCCTTTATTATCACTGCTATTATTACCAAATATTATCATAATTATGATTCCTATTATTCTGTCTGCCTCATCCACACAAACACGAGAAACTAGTACAAACACACACACACAGATCAATATCCTTAGCCTTCTTCTTCTAACCCCCATTTCCTTTGGAGCTTGGAAACTCACCACGATCACAGCAGTTCAAGTCTTTCTTTCAAGCGGTGTTCCTAGAAGGATGGGAGGTGGGGCTACTTCTCCTGACGCCTAGATCGCTGGAGCAAGCCCCCCAGTGGGCCAATGGCGGGAAGGGCAAGGACTTGGGCGTTGCAGATCCAGGTTCCAATCTTGTCTTCACCACTCATGAGCTGCGTGACCTTAAGCAAAATACTTTTTACTTGGAACCTCAGTTTCCCCTGTTGGAAAGAGACATCACAGCCATTTGATATAGAGCACAGGGACTGGAGACAATGCTTGCAGAGTGGCACAGAGTATGGCTCAGGACAGACATTCATTAAATGGCAGCCCCCCCATGACCATTATTATTTCTTCTGTGTTTGGATGGGGGGAAGTGCCGAACAGAGCCACGATCGTAGGAAGCCCCAGATGTGGCCAGGACAGAGAAGAGGGCAGGTGACAGGAGTCAGAAGACATGAGACCTTCCCGGAGCTATAGTCTGCTTTGGCTAACCAATGGCACCTCGTCCATCTCGCTACACACAATGTCTATCTTTCGGGGTCTCTCCTCGATCTGTTTGTTACGTATATGCCAAATGCTTATGGTATGCCAGGTCCTGGCCAAGGAGCTCAAAAAGAAAGTGTAGAAGACACAGTCCCAGCCTTCAAGCCAGAGCAAAGGAATCCTAGTATTTGATGTGAAAGGACCACATTATACACCTGTAAGGGATAAAATAACCGTGCCAGGAAAGAGGGAAAATAGAGAAGGATTCCCAATGTTGGGTTTTGAAGGTAAAATAGGAGTTTGACAACCAAATCAGATCACAGGACCTTCCAAGAGGAGTAATCACGTTAGATGGGATGCAGGAAGGTCCAAGCAGAAGTGAGTTTAGAGTGGGGTGAGGAAAGGGCAGGATCAGTAGGACCTCAAGGCCAGGTCGGAAAGTTTGGACATTGTTCTGGGGAGCTATGGGAAGGTTTAAAGCAAGACCAAGAGACATATTCCAGCGGGAGTTTTAGAAGATCCCTGGAGAGCTGAGGGTCTCCCTTTTCTTTGCTTTCAATGTGGCCCCAGGAGCCATCTTTACCTGGTTTCCCTGGAAACGGGGCTTGGGAAGAGGAGAAGTCTCAGATTTGCACCCCAGCAGCCAGCACAGAGCAGGACCATGCCTGCTGGCTCTCCCATCTCAGTCGCGTGCACAGACAAGAGTCCCCTCTTGGCTCAGTGACTGTAGACACTGTTCTCGGCAGAGTGGGACCTCCTGCCCATTTCTCAGTTGGGGTAGGTTTAGGGGCATTTCCATGTGAGAGCCCAATCTCCTAGGTTCAAAGCCCAGTACCACCACCCTCTGACCTGTCTCCAAGCAAGTGAGGAGGCAAAACTGTGAGGAAGCACCCAGTCCCCACGACATGATTCATGTAAATTATATATATACGACATTATGTTTTACAGTATTAGTATATCACATAGCTACCCTGTGAGGTAGGTTCTATTCTTTTTCCCATTTTATAAAAGTGAAAACTGAGGCACAGAGAGGTGAAGGAGCTCTCCCTAGGTCACACAGCAGGTAAGAGTCAGAGCCAGGACTCAAACCAGGCCTGGCATGACTTTACCATTAGCCCACATGCCCGTCACAAAGCCTCGCCTTTCTCAAACCCAGTGCTACCGTCTGGAAAGAGTAAGCCTCGCCCGCCGTTCTGCTGCTTGGCCCTGGGTCATTCTCAGCCCTAAAGAGGGGTCCTGCCTTCTCTATTGTTTTGTTTACTTCATTGCTTCTCGGTCTCTGAGGTCTGATCACAGGGTTTCTGTATAGGGAGCCACTGAATTTCCCTTTAAAAGATGCCTGGAATGCTGGGCACCGTGGTTCATGCCTGCAATCCCAGCACTTTGGGAGACTGAGGCGGGCAGATCACAAGGTCAGGAGTTCAAGACCATCCTGGCCAACACGCTGAAACCCCATCTCAACTAAAAATACAAAAAATTAGCCAGGTGTGGTGGCGCGCACCTGTAGTCCCAGCTACTCAGGAGGCTGAGGCAGGAGAATCGCTTGAACCCGGGACGCAAAGCTTGCAGTGAGCTGAGATCGTGCCACTGCACTCCAGCCTGGGCGACAGAATGAGACTCCATCTCAAAAAAAAAAAGGCATCTGGAACAAGAAGTGTTCCTCGAACTTGGCCTGGCAGGGCCACCTGCAGAGCAGAAAAGCTGTGACGCCATAGGGCATTTCAACTTCCCACGTACCAGACACGTGGGGGTGAGGCTCCACAGCTTGCCTCCAGCCTCCTGATCTCCTGGACAACCCAGCCTTCCTAGGGGAACGCTCCTTTTTCATGAGTCTAGCTCAGAGCCAGAGCCAGTATCTCAACTGCACAGCAACACGCTTAGCTGTGACGTGGAGGATCAGAAACGAGACCCTTGCTTGGAAGCACAAATTGCCACAGTGCTACGAACCTCCCCTTTTCTGTGCACAGAAACTCTCTTAGACCTGGCTGAATCTGGAAAGCAACCCTAGGAGGTAAGCATCTCCATGATCCTCTGGAATGAAGACTGATTAGTACAACCAGTGACTCCTTCAAAGCCACTCCACGATGCAGGGCAGGGCCTGGTTTCATGCTCGGATCGTAGGGTCCTAAAGCCATCCTGCCCATGTCTCCATCTACGTGGGTTTCTCTCCCCCAGCCGGCATCCAGTTATGAGCTTCTATTTTCCATTCTCTAAGCGAAGCATGCTGAACCCAGGGCCTGCTCCCAAAATAACTCAAACCAGCCCCACAGGCTGGAACAGAGGCCCCAGCGAACCCAGGGCCCAGTTACCATTCCCTTGAAGAAGTCCCTATTCAGCAAAAAAAAGGGAGGGGGAATAAAAACAGGCATCACACATAAAAGCATCACACACAACACAATTAGTCAGAAAATGCAGAAGTTCAGCAGGGTTTATAATTATTCAACAAACCTATTTAGCATGCTCACAAGCCCCTCCCTCCCCACCTCTTCGTTTTCCCTCTCTGCAGCCATCAGCAATGCCGGCTCCTTACCACGGAGAACCTCGCTGGAAAGCCAGCCTCGTAAACAGAACCAAGCAAGCATCTATGATGGGGAAACTTTGGATGGCCCAGTCCTTAGCCAACGCCTTTTAAATCACATTGTCAGTTGTCACCCTCATCCCTCGTCCCCTACCCTCTCCGACACCCACGGCTGCAAGCCCTGTCTCCACCGAGATTAGGAGCAAGTGCTGGAAGGAACCACCCCCAAGGCCAAGACCTGGGCTGAGCTTATCTTCCAGGAAGGAGATCTGGGTGCAGCTGGAGTCTGAAACCGAGTTCCTCCCAGTGTCAGCAGCGACAGCAGCCAGCATGTGGCAGGACATCCCTGTTTGCTCCACAGTCCCCCATTCTTCTTCGCTTTCCTTACCGAGGGGTGTGCTGGGGTGGCTTCAAGCATCACATAGATCTGAGATCTGTGCCCTTGATCGGGTCATTCCCTTCTCTGTGCCTCAGTTTCCTCATCTGTAAAATCAGTTTCCAGCAGTACCTACAGCACAGGACGTGTGAGGACGGAATGAAATGGTGTAGGTTAAACTCTGCAGCCACGCGCCATCGCTGGGAGGTGAGAAAAGGAGCCTCCTCTCTAGGGCTCCCTGAAGTGTGCCCTGGTGTAAGACATGGGGTGTGCCTTTTGGGTATCCTCCAGAGATCAGGATAGGAGGAGAGCAGCCTGCCGTCTCTGAGCACTCACCATGACATGGGTGCCTCTCCATAGAGTATTTCTAATTCTCGAGCCAGTTGTACTGCAGGGATAGATGTGTGCCCATTTTATGGAAGGGAACCTAGAGGCAGCACACTGCTTTGAGAAGGGGTTTGGGCAGAGTTCCTCCAAAAGAAGAGCCCGCACTTATTGCCCAAAGGGAAGAAACAAAAGGAACCCCCAGGGAACCCTCGGGCACCCCACCGCCCACCCCCACCATCAGTCACGCTGTCTAAGGGATTATAGAATAATGATGATGGGGCTGATGGGCTTTGAAGGGCCCTTCCCACCCAGCGAGGAAGCAGAGCCCAGAGGGAGTGAGTAATGTGCTTATTCCATCAGATCCTTGGAAAAGTTCACAAATCATCGCCGCTCGCCCTGTGACAGTGTTACCAGCTCTTCCTCTAATTGTTGTTTTGTACATAGCAGGAAGGCAATGTGGTCCGGAGGTGAACAGGGTTAGTCTCAGGCTTGGCTGCACAGAGTGAGCCTCCTTGAGCCTCAGTTTCCCCAGTTGTCAAGTGAGAAGGATCCTCTTCTCTGGAGTTGTCAGGGGGGTGAACAAGCGCAGAGCACTTAGCACATAGTTAACACTCAATAAACAGCAGCTACTACATGGAGCCAGGCCCCTGCCGGGCGGTGGCTCCCTGCGGGGCAGCCCTGAATTGATGAGGTGCCTGCTCTCTTTCCTCCTCTCCCTTTAGACCCTGACTTCGAGGTCCTGAGACTCCTGGCTCCGGTCCGGAGGCCTTGCCTTGCCAAGGCACTGCCAGCAAGGAGGAGGAGTGCTGAGTGGAGGACTCACCCCTGGGTTCTCCGGGCCTGGCCCCAGCTGTGCAAGACCCACCCTCTCTTGGCCACCTCCACCCCAGCTGAGGCTCAGCTGCCAGCCTCTGACATTTGCCACCGGGCCACCTGGTGAGCTCTGGGCAGGCTGCAGGCGCCAGCTGCCCCCACCTCTGGCTCCGATGAGCTCATCTTCGTTTCCAAACTTCCAAAGCAGCCAGGAATGTTTGCTCAAATGTTCCGAGCCCAGAGAGCATTAAGAGCAAATGGGTGCCCTCCGCCCCCCTTCCCCGTGCAGAAAGCAATCTGCTATAACTCAGACAGGCCGGCCTCACCAAGCCCAAGAGATGGATGCTGCATTTTGGAATCTATATCACCCAAAAGGAAAATGCCTCTTAAATCACAGAGAGCCGGGAGAGAGCAGGAGCAGGAGGCACAGGGACCCAATGACACTCCAAAGGGCAGGCCTGGAGGAGGGGAGTGCCACCAGGCACGGGGTCACCCTGGCCCTCGTTGGGATCACTGCACCTTCTTGGCTCAGGTGGATAGAGGGAGGCCTGGGGGCGTTCCCCCGACTTGAATGCTCACCGGGTGTGCACACACATACACGCACACACACGCACACATGTCCACATGAACAAAATGCCCACACTGATTCAGCCCACTCCCAGCTCCTGTTGAAATCTCTCCCCAAGCTGGGCATGGTGGCTCATGCCTGTAATCGCATCACTTTGGGAGGCCAAGGTGGGTGAATTGACTGAGCTCAGGAGTTCAAAACCAGCCTGGGCAACACGGTAAAACCCCATATCTACTAAAATACACACACACAAAAAAAAAGAAAAATTAGCCAAGCATGGCAGCATGCACCTGTAGTCCCAGCTACTCAGGACACTGAGGCAGGAGAATTGCTTGAACCTGGGAGGCAGAGGTTGCAGTGAGCTGAGATCACACCACTGCACTCCAGCCTGGTGACAGAGCAGGATTCTGTCTCAAAAACAAACAAAAAAAAGCAAACAAGAAAGAAATCTCTCCCCCTGTTATCCCTCCTTCCCTGGCCCTGGCCCCCACTCTCCCGACCTGGGCAACAGCTGGGCTCTAAATCTGATAAAATCAGGTCACAGACAGCCCCTCACTCATATCCTTAGGATATTCAGTGGATCTGTCCTTTGAGAATAAAGATCAAACTCCTTACAGCAGTCTGCAAGGCCCCGCGTGCCCCGCCCTGGTGACCTTGCCGTGCCTGCCCCAGTCCCTGCAGCAGGGCTTCTCTCCTTCTCCCATCACAGGCCATGACAGGGGTTGTGTCCAGGGCTGGAGGGCTTCTTGCTCAGTGAAGGCACACGCATACCTCAGCTCAGCATCACATCCTCAGGGAAATGCCCAGCCCCCCGCTGCCAGCCACTCCCACGAGATCACCCCGCACTGGAATGCTCTTCCACCCCGCAGGTCTGGGAAACATCCCGCAGTGTTATCTCATGGAATCCTTAATGAATCTCTGTCCACCCCACTCTATCAGGAGCACCCCGCCAGGAGGGGTACTTCCTGGTTTGGGCCACTTCTGTTTGCATTCATTCATTTGCTGAATGAAGGAGTGAAGGGCCCTTGCAGTTCAGTCTTACAAACTCCTACTCATCCTGAAAGGCCCTACTTGGTGCTTTTCAAACGGCAGATGGTGACCAGTTTATAGATTGAAAAGCCATTTAGGGAGTGTGGTATATACACACAATGGAATATTCATCAGCCGTAAAAAGAAATGAAATTCTGGACAGGCACGGTTGGCTTATGCTGGTAATCCCAGCACTTTGGGAGGCTGAGGCAAGAGGCTAGCTTAAGCCCAGAGGTTCAAGGCCAGCCTGGGCAACATAGGGAGACCCTGTCTCTACTATATATATATATATATATATATATATATATATATATATATATATATATATATTGCCAGACATGGTAGCACACACCTGTGGTCCCAGCTACCCAAGAGGCTGAGGTGAGAGGATGTCTCAAGCCCAGGGAGTCCAGGTGGCAGTAGCTATGATCATATCACTGAACTCCAGCCTTGGTAACAGAGCAATACCCTGTCTCAAAAAGAAAAAGAAAAAAGAAAAAAATGAAATTCTGACACACGCTACAACATGGATGAGCATCGAAGACATTGTGCCAAATGAAATAATGCAGACACAAAAAGACAAATAACATAGGATTCCACTTACATGAGATAACTAGAATAAGCAGACTCATAGAAAGTAGAGTTAAAGGTGACCAGGGGCCGGGGTAGCGGGGGATGGGGAGCTGGTGTTTCGTGGGCGCAGAGTTTCCGTTTGGGATGATGAAAAATTCTGTGGATGAATAGCAGATGAACTTAATGCTATGAGCCCTTAAAGATGGGAAAGTGATACATTTTATGTTATGTATATTTTACCACAAAAAAAAAAAACAAAACAAGGTATTCAAGTCAGTACACCTTATATTACAAGTAAGAATTATCTAGTGAAACTTTTGTTTCATTGTGTGTGAATTACTGCATTTGTGAAAAGTATATTTCCAAGTTTGAATCAAGGCAAACTACTTTTTTTTTTGAGATGGAGTCTCACTCTTGTTGCTCAGGCTGGAGTGCCCTGGTGTGATCTCGGCTCACCGCGACCTCTGCCACCTGTGCTCAAGTGATTCTCCTGCCTCAGTCTCCCGAGTAGCTGAGATTATAGGTGTCCACCACCACACCCAGCTAATTTTTGTATTTTTAGTAGAGATGGGGTTTCACCATGTTGGCCAGGCTGGTCTTGAATGGAATTGACAAGGCCTCACCCCTCCCAGAGATGGTCCTCTCAAGAGCAAATTGCGATATTCCATACATCATGCTTTTCCTCTCTTCCTCCTTTTGTTCTTTCTCTTTCTCTCTTTCTTTCTTCCTCCTTTCCCTCCTTCCTTCCTCCTTTCTTCCTTTTTCTTTCTCCTCTTTTCCTTCCCTTCTTCCCCTTCCTTCTTTCCCTCCCTCCTCCCTCTTTCCATCCTTTTTCTTTCCTTTCTTTCTTCCTTCCTCCCTCCCTTCTTCCCTACCTTCCTCCCTTTTTTCCCTTCTTTCTTTGTTCCTTTTCTCTTTTTCCCTCTTTCCCTTCCTTCCCTCCTTTCCTTTCCTTTCTTCATTCTTCCTTCCTGCTCCTTCTCTTCTTCCCTCCCTCCCTCCTTCCTTCCTTCTTTCCCCTAAGCTATCCTCTTTCCATCAATCTCAACGCTATGTCACATAGAAGAAAAATCATCTTTGAGCAGTTAAAGCAGGATGGCTAGTGACCCCTCCTAAGGCTGCCCCAGGAACTAACAAAGTACCACCTGCTTGCTGGCTGAAAACAACAAAAAAGGATTTTCTCACAGTCCTGGAGGCTAGACTTCTGCAATCGAGGTGGGAGCAGAGCCTGGTTCTCTGCGGGGCTCTAGGGCAGAGCTTTTCCTCGCCTCTTCCAGCTTCTGGAGGCTCCCAGCAACCTCTGACTTTCCCCAGCTTGCAGAGGCGTCCTTCCAATCCCTGCCTTTGTTTTCATGTGGCGTCCTCCTGTGTGTCCCTGAATCCAAATCTTCTATCTAGTTCCAAACGTTTTAATCACCCCGAAAGGAAACCCCACACCCATTAAGCAGTCACTCCCCATTCGCCCCTCCCCCAGCCCCTGGCAACCACCAATCCACTTTCTGTCTCTGTGGAGTTTCCTATTCTAGACACTTCTTATAAAAGGAATCACATAACTATGTGGCCTTTTGTGGCTGGCTGCTTTCACTTAGCAGAATGTTTCCCAGGTCCGTCCATGTTCAGCGTGTCTCAGTACTTCATTCCTTTTTATGGCTGAATAATATTCTGTTATGTGGATATACCACATCCTGTTTTTCCACATCAGTGGATATTTGGGTAGTTTCTACCTTTTGCCTGAATAATGCTGCTGTGGACCTGCATTTAATTTTTTTTTTCTTTTGAGACAGAGTCTTACTCTGTCACCCAGGCTGGAGTGCAGTGGCACTATCTCGGTTCACTGCAACCTCCGCCTCCAAGATTCAAGTATTTCTCTTCCTCGGCCTCCTGAATAGCTGGGATTACAGGTGCCTGCCACTACACCTGGCTAATTTTTGTATTTTTAGTAGAGACGGGGTTTCACCATCTTGGCCAGGCTGTTCTTGAACTTCTGACTTTATGATCCACCAATTCAGCCTCCCAAAGTGCTGGGATTACAGGCGTGAGCCACCATGCCCTGCGTATCTTTTTTTTTTTTTTTTTTTTTAGCACCTGCTATGTGCTAGGCATGGCCCTGGGCACTGAGAAAACAACAGGGAAAAAGCTAGAAACCTGCTCATCCTTCTGAGCCCTGGGTCTGTGTGACAAGGCATGAGTGAGCCAGGTGGATTGCACAGTGTGCGACCTGCTGAACAGCCCCTCTATCAGTTCTCATCAAACTCGACTCAACCAATATTGAATGAATGAATGAGTGAATGACTGAATAAACCAATGTCTTCACTTTACTCATTACTGGATCCCCAGTGCCTGCAGAGGGGTGACACATATAGATACTTAGCATATGTCTGCAGAACAATTGGACCTAAAACCCAGTGCCTGGTCCCACAGAGGAGTTCAGGGCTTACATTTAGATCCAAGTTCAAATCCCAGCAGTGCCACTCATGTGACTCAGTCCATCCCCTGCTCCCTGCTCCACATGGGGAAATTGAGGACGGTGCTAGTGACCCCACACAGCCTTCTGTGATGAGATCACCAAGGCCGGGAAATATCAGGGAAGGGGGTTGCTGGCCTCAGGGCCTGCAGAGTTAAGCCTCCCCTACCACCCCCACCACCACCCCATGTCACATGGCTGGTGGCCCTTCCCGCCAGGACAAAAGGCCCGATTTAATCCAGCCCGCCATCACCACTGTCGCCACTGGGACACAATGCGGCAGGTTTGTGGCCAACATCTGCCGATCAGGTTTCAGGTAACATCCCTGCCAGGCTGCCCCGGCCCGGCAGACAAAGACCTCTTTGTTGCAAATATGTTTTTTAAATCCCTGAAGATATTAGCAGTTCAGGGGAACTCACGCTGTGAAACAGTTCAGAAATTGTTGAAGGAACATGTCTCAAACTGGGGGGTGGTCATTTAAATGGAATCTGCCCTCCTGCTTTTTTATCGAGAGCAAGATTCCTCAGGGCCAGCTTGGGCCCCGGGACCTGGGAGGGGGAGTTTCCAAGGCCACATAACCCTGACACTCGTCATAACAATGCCAGCAGCCATTTATGGAGTTCGCGAGGCCGGGCACCAAGCCGCTTGTGCGTTTGTGCATGTGACTGCCAAACCTCAGCACTTAGAGAGATTCAGATGGGCAGTCCCATTCTGCAGATGGAAAATCTGAGGTTTAGGGAGGTGTTGGCACACGTCACAGCTGGTCTTGAAGCAGGTTTGTTGGATCCTCCATGCTGCCCCCTGTGTGCCCTCTTCATGCTGGTGAGGGCCATAGGCATGGAACACAGGCTCACCTCTGAACCCTGTCCCATCAGGCACCCAGGAAGGAATCCGACGGCCACCGGGTCCCATCACACCCTGTTTCTTCAAGATCACACAAGAGCACCTCCTCCAACACATCTCTCCACCTACTTCTCTGTCACCTGGGCTGAGCACAGGGGCCAAAATTATGGCTCACTACAGCCTCAACTTTCCCAGGCTCAAATGATCCTCCCACCTTAGCCTCTCAGGTAGCTGGGACTACAAGCACACACCAACGCACCCAGCTAATTTCTGTATTTTTTATAGAGTTTCATCATCTTCAACAGAGTTTCATCACGTTACCCAGGCTCGTCCACTGACTATTCTCACCTCCTCTGAGCAACTCCGTTATTCCCAGATTGTGCCATAAACTTGAGGTTTTAATAAATGACAGTGTCATTTAATAAATAACAGTTCTTGAGAGCTGTGTGGGGGCCTAACCTAGGCATGTATTTCCGTCCCCCTCAGAACCGGGAGACCACCATGTCAGTGAACTCAGGTGCAAGTCAGAAATGCCAGCTCTACCTTAATTTTTACAAACTGTGACCAAGGGCAAGTTAAAAGTTAATTTGGGTTTATCAGTAAGTTAAACTTAGAATTACCCATAGGCCCCAGCAATTCCATTCCTAGATATAAACGCAAGAGAATGAAAAACAGGCCTTCGAGCAAAATTTGAGCACACGTGTTTATAGCAGCATTATTCATAATACCCAAAAGGTGGACACGATCTAAATGTCCATCAGCTGATGAATGAATGAACGAAATATGATTTGTCTATCTATGCAACAGAATATTATTCAGCCATAAAAAGGAATGAAGTCCTGGGCTGGGCACAGTGGCTCATGCCTGTAATCCCAGCACTTTGGGAGGTTGAGACAGGTAGATCACGAGGTCAGAAGTATGAGACCAACCTCGCCAACATAGTGAAACCCCATCTCTACTAAAAATACCAAAAATTAGCCAGGCGTGGTGGCAGGCACCTATAATCCCAGCTACCTGGGAGGCTGAAGCAAGAGGATTGCTTGAACCCGGGAGGCGGAGGTTACAGTGAGCTGAGATCACGCCACTGCACTCCAGCCTGGTGACAGAGTGAGACTTTGTCTCAAAAACAAACAAACAAAAATAAATAAAAAACAAAAAAAAATTAGCCAGGCATGATGGCACACATGCCTGTAGTCCCAGCTACTCTGGAGGCTGAGGCAGGAGGATGGCTTGAACCTGGGAGACGGAGGTTACAGTGAGCTGAGATTGTGCCACTGCACACCAGCCTAGGTGACAAAACAAGACTCTGTCTAAAATAAAATAAAATGTTTAAAATGATAATTTTATGTTATGTACAATTTTTAAAAACTGCATGTCACTCCCCTTTCAGGCAAGAGGTGGTGTGGGATAGGACAGGCCATCAGAAGACACAGGTCCCCCAGCTGAGCTCTGCTCACCATGCTGGGCACCCTCGGGCAGGTCAGCGCACCTCTCTGAACACTATTGTCCTCTGTGCCCTGGGACTATGGCCCTTGGCCCTGCAGACCTCACAGGCTCAGGGGAGGCTCATGCAGGGGAGGCCACAAGGCACACCATAGAATGCTACAAGGTTAGAGTCATGTAAAGGAATAGCACCGTGACAATGAGAGCATACAGGAATACAGCATGATGTCATTTTGGGTATTTGACCCCACTCGAATCTCATGTTGAACTGTAATCCTCAGTGTCGGAGGTGGGGCCTGGTGGGAGGTGTTTGGGTCATAGGGGAGGATCCCTCATGGCTTGGTGCTGTTCTTGAGATACTGAGTGAGCTCTCTTGAGATCTGGTTGTTGTAAAGCGCAGCACCTCCCCCAACCCCACTTTCTTGCTCCTGTTCTCATCCAGTGATGGAGGGGCAAGCTCCTGCTTGGACTTCTGCCATGATTGGAAGCTTCCAGAGACTCCCCCGAAGCAGATGCTGGAGCTATCTGTGTTTCCTATGTAACCTGTATAACTGTGAGCCAATTAAACTATTTTCTTGTAAATTACTTGGTCTCAGGTATTTCCTTTTTTCTTCTTTTTTTTTTTTTGAGATGGAGTTTCGCTGTTGTTACCCAGACTAGAGTGCAATGGCACAATCTCGGCTCACCACAACCTCCGCCTTCTGGGTTCAAGCAATTCTCCTGCCTCAGCCTCCCAAGTAGCTGGGACTACAGGCGCGCTCTACTATGCCCAGGTAATTTTTGTATTTTTAGTAGAGACGGGGTTTCACCTTGTTGACCAGGATGGTCTCGATCTCTTGACCTCGTGATCCACCCGCCTCGGCCTCCCAAAGTGCTGGGATTACAGGCGTGAGCCACCGCGCCCAGCCTCCTTTTTTATTTTCTTATTTTCTTTCTTTTTTTTCTTAGATGTGGTCTCAATCTTTCATCCAGGCTGGAATGCAGTGGCACCATCTCAGCTCACTGCAACCTCCTTCTCCCAGGCTCAGGTGATCCTCCCACCTCAGCCTCCTGAGCAGCTGGGACTACAGGTGTGCACCACCACACCAGCTAATTTTTGTAAGTTTTCTTACCAGATTTTGCCAGGTTTCCCAGGCTGGTCTCAAACTCCTGACCTCAAGCATGCTGCCCACCTTGGCCTCTCAAAGTGCTGGGATTACAGGTGTGAGCCACCACACCCAGCCAGGTATTTCTTTCTAGCAATAGAAGAATGGTTTAACTCAGAACGCTTGGGCTCCATCCTGACAGCCAAACATCCCTTACATTGGCCAAGGTTTCCTCCCTTTTCCAGAGGGCCCTATCCCGCATTGTCTCATAAAGTCCCTGAAAAGAAGGCAGGCCAGAGACGAGCAGGGGTTCTCCTCCCAGGGTGACCTGCCAATGTGTCTTCCCTGGCTGGCTTTCCAGAGGACACCCCCTGGGTGTGCACATGGAGGGGCACAGGGAGACTTCAGATGTCTATGGGTGCTGGAGAACCTGGACCTATCTCATTGCCAGTGTGTCTTGGTAAGAGAGGGCAGGAAGCAGCAGTAGGCACACCAGCCTTGGCGCCCCCTGCTGGCAGTCTGCTGCACAGGCCATGTTCTTACCTCCAGGCCTTTGCACATGCTGTTCCCTCTGCCTGGAACTGTCTTCCACTGTATTAGTTTCCTATTACTGCTGTAACAAATTTCCACAAACTTATAAGATTTAAAACAACACCAATTTATTTACTTATTTGTTTTTATTTATTTATTTGTGTTGAAACAGAGTCTCCTTCTGCCACCCAGGCTGGAGTACAGTGGCATGATCTCGGCTCACTGCAGCCTCCACCTCCCAGGTTCAAGCGATTCTCCTGTCTCAGCCTCCTGAGTAACTAGAACTACAGTCATGTGCCACCATGCCTGGCTAATTTTTTGTATTTTTAGCAGAGACAGGGTTTCACCGTGTCAGTCAAGATGCTCTCGATCTCCTGACCTGATGATCTGCCGGCCAAGGCCTCCCAAAGTGCTGGGATTACAGGCGTGAGCCACTGCACCTGGCCCAAACAACACCAATTTAAACTTGATGGTTCTGGAGGTCAGAAGTCAGTCATAGGTCTTACTGGGCTAAAATTGAGGTGCTGGGGCTGCACTGCTTTCCAGAGACTCAGGAGGGGCATCTGTCTTCTTGCCTCTGCCAAGTCCTGGAGGTTACTGCATTCCTTGGCTCCTGGCCTTCTCCTTCCATCTTCAAAGCCACTCTCTCCAGTCATTTTTCCATAGTCACACCTCCCTCTGAGAACGGTCAGGAAGAGCTTACTGCTTTTACGGTGGTTCGATTGGACCTGCCCAGATAATCCGGGATAGTCTCCCCATCTCAAGATTCCTTATCCGTAATCTCGTCTGCAAAGTCCCTTTTGCCCTGTAAGGTAACATCGTCACAGGTCCTGGGGACAAGGAGATGGCTATCTGTGGGGGCTATTATTCTGTCTACCACAACCACTTCCTCTTACTTCGACTAACTGCCTACTTGTTCAGTGATTCAATGCATATGTTTTGGGTGCCTACAACGTCTCAATGCTGTGCAACCATGGTGACCAGGATAAATGCAGCCTCTGCCATCATGAACCTCATAGGCTGGTAGCTCTTGGTGTAGATCATCACCACCTCCAAGAAGCCTTCCCTGACCGCTCCCTTGGACCCCCTAGCTGCTCCATTGCAGCACTGTCACTTTACAAATTCTCTGGCCTGTCTCCCCAGGCAGACAGCTCGAGGACCAGGAGTGCATCTCATTCACCTCCACGTTGCCAGAGGCCTCACCTAGCAGAGTGAGTACTTGGGACACATCGATTGAATGGCCGAACATGGGTTCCATCTCTGCTCCACCGAGCTGTGAGACTTCGGGCAATCCCATTCCCTCTCAGAGCGGTTTCACCGGCTCTACAGTGGGTATGCATGGTAGCGCCTAGCTTCAGAGGTTATTGTAAGGATTAAATCAGACAAGGTCCATCGTGCACATAGTAGGTGTTCAGCCAAATGGCAGCTCCTTTCTCTCTTTGAACTGCTTTATGGACACAGGCTCTGAGTTCAGTGTTTGCAATTCTTGACCTGGGCCCAACACTGAAATTATCCCAGGCCTCAGATTTCTCCATCAGAGAACCAGGTTATAGGAGCATTCATCATAGGCACGTCTCTACACAGAACCCTCCCCACCCCCA
Organism: Saguinus oedipus; assembly: GCA_031835075.1. Classification (NCBI taxonomy): domain Eukaryota; kingdom Metazoa; phylum Chordata; class Mammalia; order Primates; family Cebidae; genus Saguinus; species Saguinus oedipus. The sequence continues at coordinate 204,678,833 of CM063169.1, forward strand.
AAACACAAAAGGCCACCTTTTGGAGGACTGGCTAGAAGTATGGAAGCTGGGCCAGGCGTGGTAGCACATGCCTGTAATCCCAGCACTTTGGGAGGCCGAGGCAGGTAGATCACAAGGTCAAGAGATCGAGACCAGCCTAGCCAATATGGTGAAACCCTGTTTCTATACTAAAAATACAAATATTATCTGGGCATGGTGGTGGCTGCCTTTAGTGCCAGCTACTCGGGAGGCTGAAGCAGGAGAACTGCTTGAACCCAGGAGGTGGAGGTTGCAGTGAGCCGAAATTGCGCCACTGCACTCCAGCCTGGGTGACAGAGCAAGAATCCATCTAAAAAAAAACAAGACAACGTATGAAAGCTAGCCAGGTGCTGTGGTTCATGCCTGTAATCCCATTTTGGAAGGCGGACAGATGACTTGAGCCCAGGAGTTCAAGACCGGCCTGGACAACATAATGAAAGTCCATCTATACCAAAATAAAAAAAAATTAGCCAGGCATGGTGGCACGTGCCTGTAGTCCCAATTACTGAAGAAGCTGAGGTAGGAAGATTGCTTGAACCCAGGAGGTTGAGACTACACTGAGCCATGATTTCGCCACTGCATTCCAGCCTGGGTGACTGAGAGAGACTGAATCTCAAAAAATAAAAACTATAAAAGAAGTATGGAAGCTGAGTCTTGGCTATATATTTAGCAAGAAAGCCCCGTGAAAGCTGAACACACGTCTGTCTGCACACAGAACATGTTCCATCTGGCACCATTCAGTGTTGAAAGTCTGGATTTTGGAGTCTGGCTGACCTGGATTCAAATCACTCCTCTCCTACCATCGGTGCACTGACCTTGAAAAAGGGTCTTCCATTTCTGTGAACTTGATTTTCCTCTTCTGCAAAATGGGGACAATAAGAGGACCCATTTGTAAGGAAGTGTCTCACCTGGCACCTGGCACGCAGTAAGGTCATGATCACGGTGAGCTGTGATGATCAGAGGAAAAAGCCCACCACCATTGAGGAAGCGGCGGGGAGACGGGGCCCCTGGAAGTCACCGCAGATCAGCCTCCAATTCCCGTAACTCAGCGACTCCCACTCGCCTGGTAACTTTGGAAAATATTATCTTAGTGTTTGCAATTCTTGATCTGGGCCCAAAATGAAATTACTGCAGACTTTCTTCTTCTTGTTCTTCTCCTTTTTGACAGCTTGAGCAAAAGGAGTTGTTTTTGAACTTCAGAGGGGAAAAACACACGCGCACACGCACACGCCCCAAACAGCATCATTTCACAGGACAGAATGTCCCCTGTGCTCCAGAGCAGGCGGCCCCAGCCCCGCTCCGGCAGGCCTCACAAACACTTAGTGTCACTGCGGGTTATGTAAGCGTGGTTTGGGCCTGTGAGGCTGGACGTGGCCTTGGGTTTTGAAAGGAGGCAGAGGAGTTTGGGTGAGGAGCTGTTTGGCTCAAAATAGATCCAGGAACTCAGTGCAGAAAAAAAAAAAAACCTCCTAGACTCTACTGAAAGGAATATTTAGATGTATAGTCTGGAATGTCCAGAACTCAGAAAACACAAGCCAGACTGTGGCCAGTGTGGCTTTCGTGGCCCCATCACGCATACGGGTGGGGTGACAGGTCGTGGAGTGTCACCACGTGACCCCTGCCATGGCATAAAGGTCCTGGAAGAAAAACACCAGTTCTTAGTGTTGTCCAAAATGGTTTGTCCTTTTGTTCCTGGAGTTCACTGCCTTTCTGCCGTGGCTCCGGATTTTGTGATTCCTGCTGGCAAGGAAGATATTTGTTCCAGCGAAAAGAAGGCAGGAGATACAGGGTAACAAACTCATCCTGATTTGCCTGAAGCCTTTCCCAATTTCAAAACTGAAAGTCTCACTTGCAAGGAAACCCCTCTGTCCTGGGCAGATGGGGACAATGGGTTGCTCTGCAGGACAGCATAATCCTGACGACCACCATCATCTTTCTGGAGCCCCGAGTAAGTGACCCTCGACAGGCTTATTCATATACACTGTCACATCTCGTTCCCCCAGCTGCCTTTCCAGGTAGGTTTCCCATACCCATTTTATAGACAAACGAGGCTTGGAGGAGGAAAATACATGAGAATACATGGGGGAGTGAGGGAGACAGGAAGATGCTCAGGTGTTAAAATCAGAGATTTGGCCTGGTGTAGTGGTTCACACCTGTAATCCCAGCATTGTGAGAGGCCAAGGCAGGAGGATAACCTGAGGTCAGGAGTTCAAGACCAGCCTGGCCAACATGGTGAAACCCTGTCTCTGATAAAACTACAAAACTTAGCTGGATGTAGTGATGGGCACCTGTAATCCCAGCTACCCAAGAGGCTGAGGTGGGAGAATCACTTGAACCCAGGAGGTGGAGGTTGCAGTGAGCCAAGATCACACCACTGTACTCCAGCCTGGGAAACAGAGTGAGACTCTGTTAAAAAAAAAAAAAAAAAAAAAATCAGAGATTCCTGGGCCCCAACCCAGAGAATCCAACCCAGTAGTTGTGGGAACTACATTTATAACACACTCTCCTGGTAGTTCCATGAGCAAGTAATTTCAATGTGCAATACACAGCCCAGCTCCACTGGGAATTACCTTGGAACTGAGCATGGAAGGTGAAGTTCAGTGGGGACAGGCATTTGAGCTGAGGGAACAGCATGAGGAAGGGCATGAAGGTGTAGTGACAGGAGAGTGTGTAGCTGAATATAATGTCCTTCATGGGCAGAGTGGGAAAGGAGGCTGCCGTTGACAGATCTAGGGCTTGAACACCAGGCTAAGGAGTTTAGACTTTATCCTGAGGGCACTGTGGAGCCATGGATGGCTTTAAACAGTGGTGACAAGGTCAAATTTGTGTTTTGGAAAGATGATTCCAGCTCTTATGCAGCAGTTATGTTGCAAAGGAGTATGAGTGGAGGCAATGGAACAGTTAGGAGGAAAGTGACAGAAACCCAGCACAAACTGGCTGACACCAAAATGGAAATTCATTGACTTATGTAATTGACTCCAACTTCAGGTATGGCTGGATCCAGGTTCTCAATTTAGAAACCAGCCTCTCTTCATGTTTTGGCTCTATTCCAGCTTCTTTCCAGACAGGCCCTCCCTCTGTGGTGACAAGATAGTCTCCAGAAGCTCAATACTTGCTTCCTATGGCTTAGCAACCCCATCAGAGAGAAAAATCCCTCTTGTATAGAACTTTCAGCCAAATTCCTAGAGCTGGCACTTGCTGACTCTGATGGGCTCATCCCCCAGCCAATAACAGTGGTATCCTGTTGGCCAGGTCTGCATCAAGACCATCCCTAGAGTTAGGGAGTGGGATCAGCACCATCCCAAATCCACAGTCTGGGATGGGAGAGGGGGCGCTGATCCGCAAAGGAAAATCTGGATTCTGTCTCCAGGAACCTTGATCATGGGCCATGTAGGTGAGAGAGCCCCAGCTTGGGCTGGAACCCAAGGATTACAGATTACTGTCCCCACCTGCCTGAAGTGGAAAGAGAGAGGTGAAGAGAGTGGCAGAAGGCCACACAGCGACCTGAGGGTATCAGGTCTCAAACTTCCTTCAGACAAACACTAAGGCCAGCAGTTCATGATGGGTGCCCTGCAAGGGGGGATTTCTGCACACTCCCTGGAAACAGACCACAGAAGCTGCTCCTTGATTCTCAGGAACTTAAGAAGTAACTTCCATAGCTGCTATCTCACAGTGCCATTGCAATCTTTAATAACTGCAAGGAATTTTTTTTTTTGAGACAAAGTCTTGTTCTGTCACCCAGGCTGGAGTGCAGTGGTGTGATCTTGGCTCATTGCAACCTCCACCTCCCAGATTCAAGCAATTCTCCTGCCTAGCCTCCCATGTAGCTGAGACTACAGGTGCATACCACCATGCCAGGCTACTTTTTGTATTTTTAGTAGAGATGGGGTTCCACCATGTTAGCCAGGCTGGTTTCAAACTCCTGACTTCATGATCCACCCACCTCAGCCTCCCAAAGTGCTGAGATTACAGGCGTGAGCCATCTCGTCCAACAAGTAAATATTTTTAAATGAATTAATTTAGTTTGATGGACTGATTGATTGAATGATTGAGATAGGTCTCACTGTCGCCCAGGCTGGAGTGTACTAGTGCAATCACGGCTCATGGCAACCTCAAGCTACCCAGCTCAAGCGATCTTCCCACCTCAGCCTCCAGAGCAGCTGGGACCACGCCCAGCTGTGTGGTGCCACCACGCCCAGCTAAGTTTTTATTTTCTGCTATCTTGCCCAGGCTTGTCTTGAACTCCTGGGCTTAAGCGATCCTCCAACCTCAGCCTCCTGAAGTGATAGGATAGCAGGTGTGAGCCACCACAGCAGGCCTTTATTTGTAATTGACAAAAATTATATGATGTGTACACACACATAAGGGAATAGTATTCAGCATTGTAAAAGTCAGAGACCCTATCCTTTGCGACAACATGGATGAACCTGGAGGACGTTATGCTAAGTGATAAGCCAGACACAGAAAACTAAGTGCAGCGCGAATTTACTTCTACGTGGAATCTAAAAAAGTCAAACGCATAGAAGCAGAAAGTAGGAGACTGGTTACCAGGGGCTGGGGCGGGGCCTGGGGGAACGAGGAAATGTTGGTCAAAGAGTCCACAGCAATTAGGCAGGAGGAATAAACTCTACAGGTAAATGTTAAAAGGGGAGAGCCCTCAAGTAATCTCTGGTCTAAAGTCAGGATTAAAGGGAATAATCACATCTTACACACTGGCCTCTCTGAATTGCAGGTCATCAGAGCAGACAGAGCCACAGGCTGATGGAGCTGAGGTTCCCTGAAGCAAGGGAGACCGCGGTGAGTCCCCGCCCAGGCACAATTCATCCGGACGTGCAGAGCCATGGCTGCCTGGAGTGCGGTCCTCACAGCAGCGCCGCGGAGCCACCGGTCCTGAGCTTCCCCAGCCCCTAACCCTACCCGGTACATTATGAGACCCAACAAATAGTTGTCAGATCAATGGATGGCTGCCCCAATTGTCTTGCACACCTCCTGGCATTCGAGGCTCACTGCCACCCAAGGCATCCTGTCCCTTTGTTCAACAGCCCTGCCAGAAATGGAGCTCTTGACCCCAAACGGCAAAATTGTGGAGCAACATCCGGGGAACTGCAGCTTTAGAATGTATCCTCAGGAGAGAATTCAAAAGCAGCAAAAGTAAGTAATCAATAGGAAGGTGTTCATTCTAGTGTTGTCTAGGAGGGTAGAAATCTAGCAGTGATCTGAACGCCTCACAGATGGCAAAGATTCTGTGTGTGTGTACGCACGTGTGTGAGTGCAAAAGAGAGAGAAACAGTGTGTGTTACTCCTGAGACACCACTACAATCGACAACCTGGCAACCATTAAAAACGTGAACTATGAGAAGCATGTAGAAACACGAGGAATTGCAGTCTAACAGAAGGTTAGGAAAGGCAGAATGCACATGGTGCCTGCAGCCACGTCAGCTAAATGCGCACAGACAGGAGGGGGTGGAAATAAGCAGACAAGGAAATAGCTGTGTGGTCGGAGTGGCTGCACCTTAGGCTGCCTTTTTTTTTTTTTTTGACAGTGTCTCGATCTGTGGCCAGACCGTCGTCTGGAGTGCAGTGGTGCGATCTCGGTTCACTGCAACCTCTGACTCCCGGTTCAAGGGACTCTCCTGCCTCAGCCTCCCAAGTAGCTGGGATTACAAGTGCGCACCACATGCCCAGCTAATTTTTGTATTTTTAGTAGAGACGGGGTTTCACCATGTAGGCCAGGATGGTCTCGATCTCCTGACCTTGTGATCTGCCCACCTTGGCCTCCCAAAGTGCTGGGATTACAGGCGTGAGCCACTGTGCCCCGCCTAGGCTGTTTTAAAAAGCTTCCTTACAATTGCATCTCCCCATCCTCTAAGTACCATTATTCCCATTTTAGAGATTAGGAAATCGACGCCCAGGGAACTAGCCATTTGCACTTTGTGGCTGCTGGGACAAATCGGGCGGCTGACTCAGAGCCCCTTTGTGATCCTGTGTGTCACCCCCCAGCTGGGCCCGCAAGCTCTGCAGCCCTTCTGAGAGCTGAAGGCAGAATCCTTGCCCCAAGCACTCGTCTTCTTCTCGGTGACCGTTCCTGTGCCCTCATTGTCCCCTCTAAGACTTGGTGTCAGTTCTCCTCATCATAGACCAAGAAGGAGCCATGGCCAGAGACGGTGCCCTGATCGACGAGCATTGCCTGGAAACATTCCTGCTGCCACAGCCTGACTTTTGCGTGAATCTCAGGAACAGAGACCCCTTGCGCCCACTGGGGCGGCCCTGCCAGGTGATCCAACGGAGGGATGTGTGGAAGCGCCCAGCCTGGCCATCTGCTCTCCAGTGTGCTGTTAAATCCGACCCAGCAATTATAACTTTCTAGTAGACGACAGCCTCATAACCACAGTACATCCCTGGGTTTCAGGCTCTGGGCTCTGTGGAAAATTCTAGAGCATCACAGGCCAGGTTAAGAGTCCCTTCTTTGAAGAAAAGTAGAAGACATAAGCTCTCTGCAGATAGAGCTGGCTTTGCCGAGCCATTTATTACTGTCAGTGGCACAAACCACGATTACTTTTGCACCAACCTAAACTTACCTCCTCTTCCCGACAACTCGCTGAGGTGCATGTTATTCTCCCCATTTTACAGATGAGGAGGCTGAGGCTCCATAGGTGGGCAGCATCACTGAACTTGCAAAAGAGCCACAGCTGGGCTCTGAACACAGACTCATCAGGCACCGCAAACACACCCCCTTCCTCCAGCCTGGAATAAACAGCTGAAGCAAACACAATTCTCTTCCCTCACCCACCCCAGTCATGAATTCTTTACATTTGAGTCATATCTTCAGGAGTTTCCCAGAGACACAAGCCCCCTATTCAGACATTCACATTCATTGGGCACTGATTGTATGCTAGAATCTGCATGCAGAGAGGTAGGGAAGCTTTCACGGACCAGAAAGCCATGGCTCCTGGCCTCTTGGGGCTCAGGCTGAAGGGAGTGGCAGCCTCCAACCATCACATGAAGCTGTACAGTTGGAACAATGGCGAGGAAGGTATGAGATGCCACTAGAACATCAGGGCCGTGGAGAGCTTCCAGGCAGCAGAAACAGCACTTGCAAAGGACCTGCGGTGGGAACAAAATAGGCCAGTGTGGCAGGAGGAGAGCGAGTGTCGGGGATAAAATTCATTTTGATTAACACCTCCTACCGGTGGCTCCAACATTTGCCACGTGGCCACTGCATGCTGCCTCTGAGCTTCTCATACATAATCTCTAATCCTTCCTTTGCTTTCCTGTAGCAGTAGGGTGAGGATATTTGCCCCCACTCCTCATTTTACAGTTGAAAGAAAAGGGAAACTCAAAGAGACATTGAAAGTTCCCAGACCCGGCAAGTGACCCTCATCCCGCACACCCAGCCTCTGTGGTAAAGGTTTGCCATATGCCTGGCTCTGTGTGAAGTGCTTTACACATCTTACTGCAAAGAGTCCTCTCTGAAACCTGAGATGCAGTGACTTGCACAGACGAGAAAAGCAAGGCTCAGAAGGAGATGCGACCCACAGAGCCTGGAAGCTGTGGGGCTGGAATCTGAACCCGGAGGGGCCTGACTCCAAGCAAGTCCAGGGTTGTTTCCCCAGGACTACAGTTGCAGCAGCCTCGGGGAGAAGCCAGCCCCACTCCGTGCGCAGACGTGAGTGATGAATTCACCCATGGTTGCACGTCTAGCCACTGATCTGCAGCCTTGGCAGACCCCCGGGCTTACCAACCTCCAGCCACAGAAGTAAGAACTCTCCCGGTGACTGGGGGCATCTTTCTGTGAGCCATCTGAGGGCCTGGCCCCCTCTTCATCCTGTGGGTCCCCCTTATCATCAGCCCATCCTTTCACACCTGCCACTACGTTGGCCGGCGCCGTCAGGTTGAAGCCCACTTCACCACTGCCCGAGTCTGGGTTCCCCCGAAAGAAGGCCCTTGGGCAAGGATCTCAGGGCGAGCCCTTTGTCTGTCAGGTGATTCCAGGAGGATGTGGGGAAGTGACAGAGGAGGAAACCAACGAAGTATGTATTAGGGAGTGGCTGACCACTGTAGGATCGGCATAGTCCTGCTAGGGACCTCCGGGAGACGGTGCTCACTACGCTGCGGCTGCCCCCACGGAGGGGCAAGGGAGCTGGGGTATTTAACCCCCAGCACCCATCTCTCTCTGGCTGAGGGCTGCTCCTGGGGTGAGTCCAGGGGTGTTAACTCTCCAGCACTTCTAGCCAACCTGCCCAGTCACCCGGCCAAGAACACAGGGGCTATCTCCTCAGATGACCTGCAGGGAGCCGAGACATGTGAACAGGGCATCATTTAGGGGAAGTTCATCCATCCTTCCAGTCTGCTGGGCAGCAAACATTTCTAGAGCCTCCATCCCTGTACCTGGCAGTGCTATGGTCTGAAAAGAGGCAGCCTGGAAGGGCACGACCATCAAACGCCAACTATGCGTGAGGCACCACACCGAATGCTTAAATATGCAAACTTTTCAAACTACACGTACATGTATAAGTGTCAACACCACCTCACAAGGCCATGTGTGGTGGCTCATGCCTGGAATGTCAACACTTTGGGAGGCTGAGATGGGAGGATCACTTGAGCCCAGGAATTTGAGACCAGCCTTGGCAACACAGTGAGACCCCATCTCTACAAACAATAAAAAAAACCCAGCCGACCAAGGTGTGTGCCTGTGGTCCCAGCTACTCGGGAGGCTGAGGTGGGAGGCCCACTTGACCCCAGGAGGCTGAGGCTACGGTGAGCCGTGATCACACCACTACACTCCAGCCTGGGTGATGGAGTGAGACCCTGTCTCAAAAAATCGAAAACAAACACTTCAGCATATTTTGCATTCCCTCCATACTGACTGTGACCAGTATGGGCATGTGAATCACCCTTAGAAGCTTGGCTTTTCCATCCATAAAATGAAACCCTGTCTCCTAGGGTTGATGAGAGGATTACATTGTAAAGTTCCCAGACACAGGGCCTGACCCAGAGTAAGCACTCCATAAATGGTAGCGATTCTGCTATTTTTCTTTTCTTATCATCATAGTTCACCAAATCCAAGACACCGTCAGTTGTAAACCACATCACAATCTTCGAGATATTGTAATGAGGGAAGAAAAGCACTTCTTAGAATTGATGGGATATGGCCTTGTTCCCATTTTCCAGATTAAGGCTGTATTGAGGCTTGGGGTAGGAACAGAATTGGCCTGTTTTCCCCCTACAATCGCTGCTTCCCACCCCTAAGACAGGACCCTCTCTCGGTCACCCTGGTGTCAGGTTCAGGGAGATTTTGCTGTTGATGCTACACTACAGGAGGAGAATCAACACTTTTCAAGCTGTGGATTAACTTATTTCAGTGCTGTGTCAAAGAGAACCAGAAGTCTGCAGTAATTATGCGGATGGGGCCCACACCCGCCCAACACCCTCCCCCGGCCTCCACCAAGATGACTCAGCCCAAATTATCCCCTTAATTGTCTCAACCTGTGTGGACTCCAGCCGGGGGGCCCTCCTTCTCCAAAACCCGCATGACTGGATCCTTGAGGGCTGCAGACAGCAGCACGCTCCCCTCTCTCTGAAATGGAATGTGGCTTTCCAGGCCCTTCCACCATTGCTCATCAGCTCCGTTTCCACTTCCCTCCCCGTGGTTGTTGACCGTCTTTATGAAAACTTCTGGGCCAGCATGGTAGCTCATGCCTATAATCCCAGCACTTTGGTAGGCCAAGGCGAGAGATTGCTTGAGTCCAGGAGTTTGAGACCAGCCTGGGCAACATAGTGAGGGCTCCGTATCTTTAAAAAATAAAAGTTAGAAATTAATTTTAAATTTTAAATTAATTTTTTTAACTTAAAAAAATTAGCTGGACATGGTTGTGTATGCCTGTGGTCCCAGGCACTTGGGAGGCTGAAGTAGGAGGATTGCTTGAGCCCATGAGGTTGAGGCTACAGTGAGCTCTGACTGCACCACTGCACTCATTCTGAATGATGGAGCAAGACCGCGTCTCAAAAGAAAAAACAAACAGAGAGAGAAAGAAAGGGGTGGGGAGGGAGGGAAGAAGGGAGGGAGGGAAAGAAAGAGAAAAAAGAAAAGAAAGAAAGTTCTTCTCTGTATAGACCTCCCTTTGGAGATCCCTGTTCCTTTACTGCTGACCCTGCCTTACCCTGTTGCAAGGCCTAGGGGAGGGGGAGTACTGAATTTTAAGTCCATTTAGGGGAGGAACTATCTTACACTGCTATCTGAATCCCACCAGCAGAGGTCATGGCACAGAGAAGACGTTGGAGCTAAGTGGGGTTGGATGGAGTAAAGGAAAAAATAAAAAAGAACCAAAGAAGTTTGATCATGGAAGAACAAAGGAGGTCTCTGAGGAAGGAGGGGGTGTGCCAAGGCTGAATCAGACTCCCTTAGCAAGAACAAAAAGACATAACAGCAAAAACAAACAGACACAGTGATGTTCCCCATAAACCAAAGAACACTCAGGATTGGCAGACGGGATGATGCACTCAGGGGTAGACTTTTTTTTTTTTTTTTTTTGAGACGGAGTTTCACTCTTGTTACCCAGGCTGGAGTGCAATGGTGCGATCTCAGCTCATCGCAACCTCCACCTCCTGGGTTCAGGCAATTCTCCTGCCTCAGCCTCCCCAGTAGCTGGGATTACAGGCAAACGCCACCATGCCCAGCTAATTTTTTGTATTTTTAGTAGAGACGGGGTTTCACCGTGTTGACCAGGATGGTCTCAATCTCTTGACCTCGTGATCCACCCGCCTCTGCCTCCCAAAGTGCTGGGATTACAGGCTTGAGCCACCGCGCCCGGCCTAGGGGTAGACTTATATTCAGGATTCAGAAGAGAATATTTTGTTGGCTAAGAAAGCACTCCTAGTATATTGATTTTATGAATGCAGAAGTCCCAAGAATTGAACAGGTATTTTTTTAAGACCTATGGGGGGAGGCAGATTGGGAGTCATAGGCCCCTGACCCAGGCTGTGGTCACTGCAGGCTGGGAGACCCTGGGAAACGTACTTATTTTGATTGGCAGGCACACAGGAATGAAGTGATTCCCTCAAGGACACTTGTCTGTGAGAGACTCAATATGATCGCTGGTCTAGACAGCCCCTCAAACCCAGTCAGTTCCCCTCCCCACAGCCACAGACATGGGCCATATTTAACAGTTTCATTCTTCCAGGTTATCTGCCACTCTTAGGTACACACATGTATATACCCCAGAACAACAAAGAGCATTGCCTTGAGTAAATGGTTTTTTAAATGGATATAAATGATGTTACCAACTGTGGCTCCTTTGCAACTTTCTTTTCTTCAATATTAATTTTCAAGACTCATCCATGCGGGTAAGTATGGTGATAACTCCTTTTCATTGCTGTATAATAATCCGGTTACAAATATCCCTTTACAAAAAAATTTAAGAGACAGGTTTTTGCTTTGTTGCCCAGGCTGGAGTGTAGTGGCGTGATCATAGCTCACTATAACCTCAAACTCCTGGGCTCAAGTGATCCTCCCACTTGAGCCTCCCAAGTAGATAGGACTACGGATCCACAATTACACCTGGCAAATTTTGCTTTTTAGTTTTTATAGAGATGGATTCTCACTCTGTTGAGACTGTTCTCAAACTCCTGGCCTCAAGTGATCCTCCTGCCTTGGCCTCCCAAAGTGCCGGGATTATAGACGTGAGCCACAGTGCCCACCCAGTTTTCCTTACTGTAGCTATCCATTTCCCCACAGATGAACATCTAAGTTGTTTCCAAGCCTGATCCACTGGACACTTCACTTCCTCCTTCAATGATCCCATCTATAAAAATGAGAAGCCACAGTTGACTTCCAAGATGCCACAGGCTGTCTGCTCCAAATGCAGACTTCACCCCCAGGAAGTTCACCATTCCATCGGGGAGCCGTGATTTGTACGTAAGTGAAAGAAATCTCACTCCATGACTGAATTGGGTGGTATCTGGCATCTTCATCCTCACCTCTGACCTCTAAACCCTTGCCACCCTGAGAATGCTTTGCACAGTGCCTGGCACTCCTGGGAGAGTGAGGCCAATGAGTGGCGTGGGATGGGTGGAAGAGGGAGGAGTGGGGTGCAGCTCTGCAATTACATCGATTGCATCGGAGGGGGAGTGGGGCACCTGCCTGGTGCATCCGTAGCAGCCCAGCCTGGGCAGCTTCCTGCCCCAGCCTGGCAGGACATACCTCACATCACACAGTGGGAATCCTCTTGCTGTTATTTACATTGCCTGCAAAATCCAGGAAGCCATCCCTGAATATGTGGCCCCATGTCTTGAGATTAAATCCTTTCAGCAGGATTGTCTTTCCCCAGTATTCTCCTGTGATCCAGACCACAGAGCCTGCCTGATGTGGATCCGGATTTGCTGTTCCTGGGAACAAGAAAGAAAGCGTGTTTCGAAAGCTCAGAATCAGATCTCCGGCCTGGTGGAAACACTGCCATATGCTTAATTGTGCTCCAATTACACAGGATGCTCCAGAATCGCTGCTCTGGGGTGGAGAGACGCTAATGGCCATCATTACATTTGGACAGCCCTGTTCGGCTTTCTGTGATCTTTGCAACTACTGTAGTTGGTTCACTGAGAGTTGCTGGCCTGTTTTAACACGGGAGAGATGGTGGAGTTCCTCATTTGCAAACACTGACTGAGAACCTAGGATGGACCAAGCCTGGTTTCAGGCACTTAGGACAGTGCAAAGTAGGTTCTCACGGAACTTCTAGTCCAGTGGGGAGACAAGCAACACACACACACACACACACACACACACACACACTGCCCATAGAGTGCCATGAACAATTAAGAGCTATGAGAAATGGGCCAGGTGTGGTGGCTCATGTCTGTAATCTCAGCACTTTGGGAGGCTGAGGTGGGTGGATCATGAGGTCCAGAGTTCAAGACCAGCCTGGCCAAGATGGTGAAACCCCATCTCTACTAAAAATATAAAAATTAGCTGGGCATGGTGGCACATGCCTGTAGTCCCAGCTACTCAGGAGGCTGAGGCAGGAGAATTGCTTGAACCCAGGAGGCAGAAGTTGCAGTGAGCCGAGATCACACAACTGCACTCTAGTCTGGGTGACAGAGAAAGACTCCGTCTCAAAAAAAAAATAGCTATGAGAAATGGGAACAGGGCCTAAACAGTGGTCCAGGAAGGCTCCCTGCAGAGGAGACATTTGGATACCTAGGCGAGGTAAGGGAGGGAGCTGTGAGGAGGAGATCTGCTGGAAGAGTGTTCCAGGCAGCAGAAACAGCCAGTGCAAAGGCCAAGGGGCCCTGCTTGGTGTGTGGGACAGCCTGTGTGGCTGGAGTGGGGAGACGGACTAGAAGATGGGGAGAGGATGACACTGTAAGGGTCACCGTAAGGAATCTGCGCTTCACTGTGAGTGGCATGGGCAGAGGAAGGATGTGACCTGTTTGATACCTGGAAGAATCTCCTCCACTTTTATCTGAGACAAGGTCTTGCTCTGTTGCCCAGGCTGGAGTGCATTGGTGTAATAATAGTTCACTGCAGCCTCAAAGGGGGCAGCTAAAGCTCCCTGGAGTGAACGTGCTGGTGAGGTCCGAGACCCCAGATCTTCTCAGCTAGATCTGCTTCAGAGCACTCTCAGCACAGCAGGCCAGTACAAGGGAGAAGTCAAACTTAAAATGGATTTGATTAGCCCAACTGGGGGGAGAGGTCCGAGCTTGCCCATATTGCCGGCCCAAATTTCCCTGCAGCCCCCAGCTGGGCACAGCTGAGCTATGGCTTCCGTGAGCTGCAGGATATTTGGAATAAAGGCTCAACCTTGGAAAAGTATTAATGAAAATGTCACAGGCACTAAAGTCAAAGCAGATGTGAAGCCAGCTACGCGGGCAGACATAACTGATAAGAAACAGCCCAGGAGAGAACAAAACCTCTTGAGATTAGGTCAAGGGCAGACCAAAAAAAAAAAAAGTGACATCCAGGGGTCCCCCATGGCAACTCGGAGGAACACTGTCGCTCCTGTGGAACAAGCTGACATTTTTGTGCTGTGTTATATATTGACGTCCCGACAGGGCCGCGTGCGGAGGCCTCCACATCAGCAAATAAATATTACGTCTCCATCTTCAGCTAAGCAGAGCTGTGGTGCATTCCTATTACTTCATGTGGATTAACCATCTGGAAGTTGAATCAAGCCACAGAGTAAAGAATGAGATCCAATTTTGCATTCACCAAAATAAGGCATACTAGTCTCAATTTATGGCAGATGGTTATGCAGTCTCAGCGGGCCAAAAAATCTCTCTGCAAAAGAATAAAGTTTATGCCAATTACTGTAATAGGAACCAGCACAACAACTGTGTGGGGTTGACTAAGATCGCAGATATTGCTGTACAGCTCGTAAACTGCAGGGGGCCGGGGCAACGATGGGGACCCAGTTAATTCATTAAGATAACGCAAGAGAAATGAGGAGCAGAGTTCGTCATAAAACAGAAATACTTCCCTGCAAAGGACACGGGGGAGTCGAGGTGGAGTGGCTCCTGTCAGGATGGGACCTGGGTCGTGCTGCAGGCGGGTCCAGGGAAATGGCTAATGGTCACGGGGAGGCTGCCTGGTGCTCAGTGGGAAGGCTACAGGAGGAGAGCCGTTAAATTCCGGGCTTTTCTCCACTGCATTCATTCAAAACAGATCTGAGCATGGGCTAGTCTGTGGCAGGCAGTGGGCAGGCCTCGAGCCTACTGTGACCAGTGCCCCGAACTCCTGGGATCTGCCTTTATGGAGCTCCCAGCCTGGCGGTGCCCGGGAGGGGTGCTGGTCGAGTCGGGAGGTCCGAGGAGGCTTCTTGGATATGGCCCTGGGGCTGAGGTTGAAGTATGCACAGGAGGGAAGAGGGCTCCAGGCCTACAGGTCACGCTGTGGGCTTTGGTCCTGGAGAACCTGGAAGCAGGCTACCGTGGCTGCAGCCTGGTGGCGAGGGGCAACAGCTAGGCAAAGATGGGGAGGGTGGCTGGGCCTCTTGGGCCCAGAGAGTTTTGTCCGTGTCCTGAAATGAAAGATAGAATGATATGCTCTCTTCCTTTTGGAAAGGGGTCTTTGGCTACAGGAAGCTCTGATTCTTTTTCAAAGAAGCTGAGAGCAGCTTCTTTTTTTATTTTTATTTTTTGAGATAGGGTCTCACTGTCACCCAAGATTGTACAGGGGTACAATCTTGGCTCATTGCAGCCTCAACCTCCCAGGCTTACGCTATCTTCCCACCTCAGACTCCTGGGTAGCTGGGACTACAAGTGTGCACCACCACACCCGGCTAATGTTTTATTCATTTATTCATTTATTTTGTAGAGACAGGGTCTTGCTATGTTGCCCAGGCTGGTCTCAAACTCCTGGGTTCAAGTGATCCTCCCATCTCAGTCTCTCATATAGTTGAAACATCAACTATACTGTTGCTATTACAGGCATGAGCCACTGCGCCCGCCCTGAGAGCAGCTTCTGGACCTGTGTGCTCAAGGAGATGGCAGGGCGGTAACTCCTCACTCCCCAGGATGCTGTCCTGATGGAATGACGCACTATACCATAAAGGAGGGGTTCGCCCTTTGTCCATCGTCCTGCCCGAGGAAAGCACTGCCGGGGACCTCCTGGCCAGTACCTCATCAGATGGCAGCTTCCATACAACATATTCCCCACCCCTGCCCTGGGAATTTTGTGCCCTGCTAGGACTGAAGCCGGAGGGATTAGGCAGTTGGTCTTGGGACCCATCAGGTTTCAAAACAAGGTTGCCTGTTTCCTATACATGTTGGTTCAGCTCTTGTAAATTTGTTTTTAAGTGAATGTTGATATTTAGGGCTCACAATAGGGTGACCAACTGTCCCAGTTGCCCCAGGAATGTACTGGTTTTAGCACCAACAGTGCAGCCTTCCAGGAAACCCTGTATCCTGGGCAAACCAGAATGGCTGGTCACCCTCACCAAATAACAGACCAATGAAGAAGCAAACCCAGTGTTGCAGAGATTTCCACGCAGCCCCGTGGCCATTCCTTGTCTCACAGCCACATCCTGTGTTGGTATAAAGACCTCGAGTTCCACCAGCAGGACACTGAGGTTCGGCGGGGCTGAGACCACTTGGGGGCCCATTGCTCGGTAAGTAGAGGCAGCGGGCTTGGAATGCAGGCGTTGGACGCTAAAGGCTCAGTGGCGTTAGTAAAAGCTCAGGGCACCAGTCACGACCGCCAAGCTGCATGTTCTTGAGATAGGTTGATGAGTAATGGAACAAAGCAATCCCACTGTTTCTTGCTTGGCCAGCCGTCTCTTCCCTGCTCCCATGAAGGCCCAGGCAGACAGAGGCCATCTCCTCTTGGTGGCCCAGAGCCAGGCTAGGCCAGACTGCCTAGTCATCCAGAGTCCCCCTCCTTGCCCACCACCCCCTGCCTGAGGATACTGTGTGCCCTGCGGCACATAAACAGGCTCGGGGGAGAGAGGACCAAGGTGGAGACTGGATCTCAGGGCAAGCGGGAGAAGCCCACCAGCAGGAATGCAGGCGCTGACCTCAATTGTACAAGTGGAGAATCTGAGCCTGCTGGGTTGGAAGGGGCCAGGAGGAATCCTGAAATACACCCCCCACCCCCACATGGGCTTCCTGGCATGCACCAGGCTGAGGAAGGGGAGTGAGCTCATGGGCCACAAGATGCCAAACTGAAAAAAATCTGATCCCCAGTGACAGAAGGCACCGCTGGGCAGTCACATATGGAAAGGGTTCTTGATGCCATGGGCCTTACAAAAAGTTTTAGTAAGATTCTCTTGTCAAGTAAAACACCGAAGACAGTTCTGCGGGTGAGGGGGGCTGCTACCCACAATCCCCCTCACGCTAACAAAACCACCACAGCAGCTCCCCTCTGGATGCTGGCAGACTGGAAGACTTCCTGCCCCGACGTGGCAGGAGAGGGATGGCAGGTATTCTGATTTCTATCCCGACGCAGTACAGTTCATGTCTCTGCATTTCATTATCATTAAACCTTTCCCTCTAAGTACTCCTAGGCGGCCTACAGTAGGAGTCATGGATACAGGAGAACCTGAAACCCTCAAGCCTCCCAGCACCATCGCCAAAACCAGGGCTGAGGGGTGGGAAGGGGGAACGAGGAGTTACGGCAGGAAGCCCTGCCTGAGGAGCATGCCTCACTTGGATGTAAAATGCAGCATGGGGGTTTCTGACATCAGCATGTTCAACGCGATGTGGGACAATGTTTAACAGTGTATGGGAAGACATGTTTTCTTGGCTCTGGGAAGAATCTGTCATGGAAGTTTACTCCTAAGGGGTGTTTAGGAACCTAGGGTGTCCTCAATAGAATTTTTGTCATTAGGGTTGCCCCTTGCACCAACGCTTACTAAACGCCACAAGCATGGAGTTTGCAGTTCTCAAAGACCCCTAGGGCAGCAGGATATGCACCCTCTGGATTACAACCCTGGCTCCACCACTTTTAGTGCTAAAACCTGGGGCAAATTATATTAACCTGGGCCTCAGCTTCCTCAAGCATAAAAGGATAGTAGTGGCCGGGTGCGGTGGCTCACACCTGAATCCCAGCACTTTGGGAGGCCGAGGCAGGTGGATCACAAGGTCAAGAGATCGAGACCATCCTGGCCAACATGGTGAAACCCTGTCTCTACTAAAAATACAAAAATTAGCTGGGCATGGAGGCACGTACCTGTAATCCCAGCTACTCAGGAGGCTGAGGCAGGAGAATCGCTTGAACCCAGGAGGTGGAGGTTGCAGTGAGACGAGATAGTACCACTGCACTCCAGCTTGGTGACAGAGCAAGACTCCGTCTCAATAAAACAAAGGATAGTGGTAACAGCATCCACTTCATAGGGTGGTTGTACAGATTAGAGGCCAATTCTGTGCTGGACCTGACTTACAGCAGGTGCTATTAAGTGCGTTGGTACTGTTATTGTTTGCAATCTGGCATGTTAAGAGGAAAAACCATGAAAAGAATCTTAAAGCATGGGTTTGGCAAACTGTGGCCCTTGGGCCAAATCTGACCTGCTGCCTGTTTGTGGGAAGTTCTGTTGAAACAGCCATGCCCATTTATGTAATGTCTATGGTTATTTTACCACTATAAAGGCCGTGTTGAGTTGTTAGTTGCAATAGAGACTGTACGGTCTATGAAGCCAAAAGTATTTACTACAGAGCCCTTTACAAAAAGTTTGCCGACCCGATGTAAGGGAATGAATGGATTGTGTGATGTCTATGCCTGGCTGTTCTGGGCCTGATTCTGAGCCTCCCTCCAGCCTCACTTGGGAGAAGTCTCTCGTCCTACGCAGCACCATCTTGGAATGACACTGTGGGAGAAGGCTATAGGGCATATCGGGTGGGGAGCACTCACAGCACCTCTTGGTGGGCAGAAAAGCTGTTTCAGGGACTCCCCAGGCCATGGAAGTGGAGGCGACGCTGGGAACGTGGCATCAGTATTCCGGGCTGCAGAGAGCCAGCATGCAATGGGATGCCCAGAGGCAAAGCTTTTGTTTAGCACATACATTAATAAACACAGGAGGCCACTCCTTCGTTCCACTTGGTGAACCTCCCTCAGTCTGGAGTGCAAGGCAATGCCGCTATCGACTGATTAGCAGGTGGTGTCAGAAGAGATAAGGCATCAACACGGCCGAAGCATGTCATGGCGCTTTACTGCTTCTCAGAAATCCAAGAAGTAAACAGATTCAACCCAAGGTGGAGGGTCACTGACTCACGGAAGCTCTGGGCAGGTTTTCTAGACAGAAGCCTGGCCTTAGCATATTCCACCAGAAGCCGCGACCCCAGGCCCAGGTTAAGGCGTTAGCAATGGCACCTGGGGAGTCCTATTCCAATCGTGGAAAAGCTATACGATATCCATGAGCCTTTTTACAAGTGTAGGATTTAGTTTAACAGCCACAGATAGTATTTTTTCTAGACAACAGAGAGATAGAAATTAACCGTGCCAGTTGAGAAGAGTTTAAGCATAGTTGTTTTTTTTTTTTTTGACTCCTGGGCGGAGTCTCGCTCTGTCCCCAAGGTTGGGGAGCAATGGTGTGATCTCTGAAACCTCCATCTCCCGGGTTCAAGCAGTTCTCCTGCCTCAGCCTCCTGAGTAGCTGGCATTACAGGTGCATGCCACCACGCCTGGCTAATTTTTGTATTTTTAGTAGAGATGGGGTTTCACCATGTTGGTCAGGCTGGTCTAGAAACTCCTGGCCTCATGATCCGCCCACCTTGGCCTCCCAAAATGCTGGATTACAGGCATAAGCCACCGTGCCCAGCCTATCTTCATTCTATTCATCAACTGCTTTTGTCAAGCCATCATAGCTCTGCCCCTCAGCTTGCTGTGTATATTGGTGGGGGATCGGGTGCTTAGAGCTATTTCTGTGGTCAATGTGCATGTTTAGAGCAGCAGAGCAATCAGCTTGATTCCGTCTGTGACTGACCCTGTACCGGCACTGAGAATGAGCCTCACTGGCTCACTTTTAAGAGTAGCAGGACACTGGCTTTGGCTGCACTGGTCTTTTGGCCCTTGGAAGTCAGGCAGGTGTTCAAGAAGGGGTACAGCCCCAAAGCTAATTCTGGCAGAGCCTGATTCTCCACACAGTGCCCTACACCAGGGCTTGGCAAAAAAGGCAGTGCCTGTCCAGTCAAATCCAGCCTGCCATTTCTTTGTGTAAATAAAGTTTTATTATAACAGGCACAGTGTTTATTTATGTGTCTCTACGGATGTTCTTGCATTATGAGGGCAGAGCTGAATAACATGTAATAGACCATATGACCCACAAAGCCTAAAATCTTTCACAGCAAGTTTGCAGACCCCACCCTAGATGAGCGGACCGCCCATCAGAGCATGGTTTGCACTGGACCAGGAGAGACAAAAAGGCAGGATTTCACAGTCATTTGGGAGTATTTTTGAGACTTAGGGGCCAATTAGGATTTCTGGCTTGGGCAGCACAGCCAGTGATCCAGTTAACTGATAGGAAGTGAAGACAGTACATTTTAGGGAAGGAGGAAGGACTAAAAAGAGTTTTGTTTTAGATTGGTTTAGTTTGCAGTCTCTGAAACCTCTGGCTTAGGTGCCTGGAAAGCAAGGAAGGAAACGCGGACTCGGAGCTCCCTCCTCTGTTCTCATCATATTTTGTACAATCAGCTCCCAAAACAACTGCTTCCCACTGCAAGGTGGTAGGCTTCAACTGGGAGGGCGGAAATTACATCTTACTGACTTTTTGGTTACTCTTCCCTCTTCTAGAACCCCAGGACTCAAAAGAAGCCTTGGCACAGGGAGGGATCTGTTACAGGTAAAAAAGGAGCAATTTTCAGAGTTTCCATCAGGGAGTTACCTGGGGCACAACTGTGGCGCCTCCCTCCAAGGAGCTCCCAAACTCCTTGGGACACAAAACATACAGAGATCTAAAGATGACATCTATTAACGGAGGCATAGAGTCGGTAAGAGCCAAATGAGGGGTGCTGCAGAGGGAGTCATTCCATGTTAAGGCCTCGCAGAGGAAATGGCACTTGACGCCAGAGCCTTGAAAAATAAGGGGAGAGAAGGCGGTCATCTCAGTGGTCTTCCAGGAGAGAGAATGGGAATTTGCTTAGCAATTGACCCCAGCCCTTGAACAGAGAGCACACCAAACCCAAGCCACAGAAAGCGAACTGGTAGATAAGTGCTATTTTCAAAGGCTGCCCACATGGGTTCCCCACAGGGTGGGGGGCACTGGTTTACATGAGCTGAAGTTTTTCAAAACAGTCTCTCTAGCGTAACAGAACTAACAAGAGATGAGAGTCTTGAAGACACAGTCTGGGTACAATAAGAAGAGCCCAGAATGGAGGAAACATTCTTTTTTCATCCAGGGACAAATTTTTGTTCGTGATTTAACTCAATGCAAGAGAGAAATGGAAATGCATGAGGAAGCCATGATTCCTCCTAAGAGATTGTAATCCCTACTGAAGACTGGGGTAACTGAAGAGTAAGTGATCTTCAGGGAGTGGGGGAAGGAAAAATCAGTTCTAAATTATTTTTGAAACAATAAAGATACCTTCCAGTGGGGGCCTTTTGGATGGAAGAAAGGGATAGCTATCAAAGCATCAGGTGTCCCAGCTGCTGAGAACTGCGTTCAATATGTAGCCTGGCCTTGGAGCTTCCGTGAGAGGCAGTTTTAGAAGAGCTGCAATCTCTACTTTCCCAGGGCAATCCGGCTGAAGAACCAGTTCTGGAGAGATCTGTGGCTGCTTAACATTTTCAAATCAGAAAACATAACCCCAAGTGACACTGGCAGGGTTCCTGGGGAGCACTCCGGGTTGGCAGATGCTCCAAGCTCAGCGGGGCAATTTTTAACCTGTTCTCCAGCACTCCCTCTCCCTCCCAATCATGCGAAGTCCCAAATCCTAACATTGGCAGTAAGTCTAACTTGAAAAAAATCCCTTCTGTATCCACGGAACGCCATCTCGCAACATTCTGTGGCTCTCGTGTGAGATCTGAGGGTCTAAAAGAACATTCTCCTTCCAAATGAGCAAGAACAGGAAATCCCACACTGTGCCCTTGTCAGCTAAGCTGCTGAGAGGAGACGTACAAAACAAATGTTAACAAATGTCTCTTACTTCCTGAGACAAGATTTGTGGAGGTTGGGCTGCAAAACACTTCAATTTAGAAAGCTGAAGAGGGGACAGAAATGTAAACTTTAAAAGCCAGGTGGTAGGTCCATAAGGACAAGTGATTTTAGATCAGTTAGGAGGACATTTGGTAAATGAATAAACAGGAAGAAATCACCCCACTGTGCTAGAAGATACAGTGTCGCAAGTGACCCTGACCACCTTACAGCTCGGCATCATGGCCTCCACTGAGAGACAAGGAGTCCAAGACTCAGAGGGCCTTGGGTATGCCTGACCCCGCACTGCCCAAGAGCTGGCACTCTAGGCTTCCTGGGTCTCAGCTGCCAGGCTGCCTTGGTGACAAGTGCTTTCTCATTTATACAATGAGGATGGTGTCTAAGATCTCTCTCAACCAACTTTCTACTCTTTTTTATTTATTTATTTTTGAGATGGAGTTTCGCTCGTTACCCAGGCTGGAGTGCAATGGCGCGATCTCGGCTCACCACAACCTCCGCCTCCTGGGTTCAGGCAATTCTCCTCCTTCAGCCTCCTGAGTAGCTGGGACTACAGGCATGAGTCACCATGCCCAGCTAATTTTTTGTATTTTTTTTAGTAGACACGGAGTTTCACCATGTTGACCAGAATGGTCTCGATCTCTTGACCTTGTGATCCACCGACCTCGGCCTCCCAAAGTGCTGGGATTACAGGCTTGAGCCACTGCACCCAGCCCAACTTTCTACTCTTATACACACTGCCTTGTAATTTACCTGTCCACATGTCTGTCTCCCACACTGGAATGTATACTGCTTTCATTCATCTTGGCACAGAGACCAGAGTGCCCACTGTATTCATGTTCAGATGGCCAAATGCATGAATGACTGTGTCACTATAAACACAAACATGATGTCTGAAACACAACGCTGAGAAACTTACCTCAGAAAACAAACCAGAAGATATCCCAACATATAACATTATCTATTAAGCCCAACCATCCAGCTGGCTACCTACCTCTCCTTATATTCAGTTCTACAATGTGAGCCAGAACCACAAGAATATGGTTGCCACACGCACACAGAGTAGACTAGAGGCTGGGCACGGTGGCTCATGCCTGTAATCCCAGCACTTTGGGAGGCCAAGGAGGGTGGATCACAAGGTCAGGAGTTCAAGACCAGCCTATCGAAGACAGTGAAACCCTGTCTCTACTTAAAGTACAAAACTTAGCTGGGAGCGGTGGCGGGCACCTGTAATCCTAGCTACTCAGGAGGCTGAGGCAGGAGAACTGCTTGAACCTGGGTAGCAGAAATTGCAATGAGCCGAGATCATGCCATTGTACTCCAGCCTGGGCGACAGAGCAAGACTCCTTCTTCAAAAAAAAAAAAACAAGAAAGAAGGCCGGGCTCGGTGGCTCAAGCCTGTAATCCCAGCACTTTCGGAGGCCGAGGAGGGTGGATCACAAGGTCAAGAGATTGAGACCATCCTGGTCAACATGGTGAAACCCCGTCTCTACTAAAGATACAAAAAATTAGCTGGGCATGGTGGTGCGTGCCTGTAATCCCAGCTACTCAGGAGGCTGAGACAGGAGAATTGCCTGAATCCAGGAGGCGGAGGTTGCAGTGAGCCAAGATCGCGCCATTGCACTCCAGCCTGGGTAACAAGAGCGAAACTCCGTCTCAAAAAAAAAAAAAAGAAAAAAACCAAGAAAGAAAAGAAAAGAAAAAACAGTAGACTAGAAAGGACTAAGTCCTAAGAGGAAAGGTAAAAGGTGCCCCCCCCCCCCCCCGCCAAAAAGCCCCACTCTTCAAACAACCAGAATCAAATGGCAAAATCCTTCCTAAATGCTTTAAAAATAGGATGGGTTTTCCCTATTTTCCTCTTTAAAAATAATTTCTAAAAACGGCTGAGACGAATAATATATAATCTTCCTATAGTTTACTGCTGAGCTTTTAAAGACAGAAAATTACTTAAGAAACCGAACATAACCCCTCAGTGTGGCACGGGTACATTTCAAGAATTTAAAACAAAAAACACTTCCCAAAGTGGTGGTGCTGCAGATCACAGAACTCTCGAAAAAGGGACAGAGCAGCGGTCTGAGGTGTTCTGAACCAGACACGGCATCAGGGAAGCAACCACTCAAGCACACAAGTGGCATTTTGTGATCAAATTTATTTTTTGTTTAAATTTCATTTACTTTGTTTTACTGTAATTTACACAAGAGACTGCCAAGTAAACTAGGTATTTTACATTCACCACACATTCCCTCAAATCTCCACAGTTGTTAGAAAAACATTAAAATCCATGCACCGGGCTCTCATTCCCATGTGCGCCTAAGCTCCCAATGATACTACAGATGCCAGAGAGAGTTAAGTTCATTAAAAGGAGAGGGCTAGACTCTTTTATTTCACAAAATTAGCAATAATCTTCCTTGCACCAAACTCTTTGCAGACAGTGATTATGCTCTGACAAAACCTATCTTACAACAGTGCCCAGAGAGTAAACATCAGTCTTTATCCTGAGTACACAAAGGCTGTACGAAACGTGGCTTGTTGCTGAGGATAACGGGGAATTGCAATGCAGTAGTGATCCTAAATATCCTTCGTCTCATTCACTCAACTCACTGCAGTGGGGGAGGGAAGCAGGACACGTGGGAAAACGACAGGCAGGGAGGGCAGGACTGTCAGCAAATCAGATTTCTAATGTGATTTGACTGCAGGGGTTGGCGGGTTTTAGGAGGGACGGGAGGTTAAAAAAGACAGTTTGTGACCTGAAGGCTTCAACAATATAATTCTATTCAAGCTTCCAGGACTAACAGGGGAAAAACTGGATTCAGACAGAGAAAGCTGATAAAAATCTTACCTAGCTATTGTTCCTTCCTTTAAAACAACAACAAAAAACAAGAACGAAAAAGTGGCAGCAGCTTCTGACCAGCATCCTCATGATGGCTGTTCAGGATCTGTTCTGATGACGCCCTACTTGAGAGCACATCCCACAGTCGGAGGTCCACCAGCCTCCTGGCAGGGCCTCCTGACGCGCACAGGCCACACTCGCACTGCATCCTAAACTGTTCCTATCTCAAAGTCACCTTCTCCCGCTTGAAGTGTGTGTTTCCACAGTAAGAGCAAAATGTCATCACTATCTATATTCTATCATGTGAGCTCTGAGGAATCTAGACCATTTGCATAGTTTCAAGCTGTAGTTACAGAAAACTGTCATCTTCAAAACAAGACTCCACGAAGTGCTATACTTCCGGCTTTTCTACACAGCCTACAATACTATTAAGACTAATTTCTTCATCATTGTGTTTGCCTAACAGGAGCCTGAAAATTATCTAGTGTTTATTATAAATCACAAACCGTCATCTCCATTTTTGCTAGGTTTGATGTAGAAAAATATCTGAAATTTAAAATACAAAAATCCAATAAAAACCAGAAATCTTTTAAAAAGGATTTTTCCCTCAGGACAAACAAGTAAAAACTGGCCTGTAACTCTGCTCCTTACTATAGATATTGTCAAATTTGGCTACAAGATAATGACCGTCCAGAAATAAATAGTTATAAATACATTCAGAGATTACATTCCAAATTCATTAATACCAAAAAATTTTGAAGAAATTTTCTGTGGGAGTCTACTGCTTATGAGACTAAAATAAAAATTTATAAGAAACTGACTTAAAAGAAGAGAAAAACAACACAAAAGGCTATATATGTTGGTCCACAACTTGACATTTATGAAACACACCAGCTAGTATTACATTGCAGTCAATTTGTCCATTAATGGTATTACTCTGATAATTATTAAAATCTGTTCCAGGTATATATATTGAAAATATTTTCTTTTGCATTCTTGCTGAAGATAGGTACAGTACTTTGGAGAAATTGTACTAATCCCTTCAGTATGTCTGTATGTACATATATACACAAGTGTGTGTATCTGGATCTGTAGCTCTACATGCGGTTTACATACAGCTACAGACATATGCACACATACATATATACACACGTGGTTGAGAACCTGTGCGTGTGTGACATCACAAGCACACAGCTGGGAAACATCAACACTGCAAGATACTGGTCAGATTCTTCTTCAGTCATCACTGGCTGCGCTTGTTCCCCTCACTTGACCTTGATTACGTAACTGTAAGAAAAGTGAGACAGTGCAAAACGTGTTAAAATACAGAGACACAGAAAACGTTAGACAGCAGCCTGGCACACACACTCTCCAAAAAAAAATTTCTCATTGTAGCAAAACTTTTGGCAGAAAATGTACCCTAACTACTGCATTTCACAATTCTTGCCTGTTTAAAAAGATTTTGGTCTTACTACTAAAGGCACAATATACTGTCTCATCAGAGGGGAAAATAAAGTCAAAGCAGAAATAAATCACAAAAACTTAGGAGAGCTTAACAAAAGTAACAGTAACTTAAAACAATTTTTTAATGAACATGGAATTTAAACAGTGTTTTGGGGGAATCTTGGAAGAGTTATTTCATTCTTATTTGGCACTAGTTTTTCTCACAACTGAACACTTTACTCATCCCGATGTTCAAAAAACTAAAGAGCAGGTAGTTCATGTGGGGCAGAAAAGAACCACAGTGGAGGAGGGGGAGTGTTACATCTTGTTCTTCTCAATCAACACCACAGTTCAATATGAACAAATGCTGACAGCACACTGTCCACTTCTGTTAACTCACAGTGGTTTCAATTTGTGAGGTAGATTCTGAGGCTGTTTTTTTTGGGGGGGCCTCTCTAGGAAAATCTGTTATATGGGCATATAATGTGTTAGAGATATAAGAGCAGAGAAATGTTTTACACTGTAAATTAAAACCCAGGTGCATTTACACAGAGTACAGCTAACTGTAGTGACTGAAGATGAAATATCAAGGAAGAGTTTCTGGTGCACAGAAAATACTTCAGCTAAAATGAATTCTTGAGGTTGGCTTGTATGGTATGGGATAGAGGACTTTGTTTGATTTTAAGTGCTTTTACATATTTCCTTACTAACCACAAATGGTTTTACAAAGAACCAGGTCAATTGACTCAGTATTGAAAACTCAGCTAGCTTCTAGGACAATGATCCGTGATGAGTGCACCTGGCAGCTGGGTTCTAACCCACTGAGAACTAACCCAGGATTACTAAATTCAACCTGGTGTACAGGTGAAAATTTTAAAGACTACTATAGTGTTCACTATGATTTTCTAAAATATTTATCTTTTAAATTCTAAAAATAAAACCACATTTAACACTTAGAGCTTCTGCTCAGCAAGTTAACTGCCCATCACCAAAAAGGTATAGG
This sequence comes from Saguinus oedipus, assembly GCA_031835075.1. Classification (NCBI taxonomy): domain Eukaryota; kingdom Metazoa; phylum Chordata; class Mammalia; order Primates; family Cebidae; genus Saguinus; species Saguinus oedipus. Next base: position 204,705,696 of record CM063169.1, read on the forward strand.
TTTGTAAACATCTTTTTACCCAGGTCTTCACTTACACAGTTTGATATTGTCTCTGACCCTACAGGGGACTCATCTAGACATCAGCAGCCGACGTGCCTCGAACGGAACCCCTCTTACGCATCTAAACGTAAAATAAAATTGTGAGCTGCTGAAATCAGACTCTAAATAGGGGTTAGTAAGCAAAGGGGGAAAAAGATCTAGAAGAGATTATGAAGTGATGGCTGACTGTTTATAACCATATCCACATTAGAAGTTCTGAGGCCCCTCAAATAACCTTGGTTTAAAGACATTCTTGCAAAAGGCTTTTTCTTAGCACACAAAAAAAGTGTATTTATCCTAAAATGTAAAAAACAAAAGCCTGCAGACTGATATGAAATTATCAAAAACAGCCAGCGGGTAAAGAAATTGTTTTCCAATATAATGTGAGAAAATGCCCCAAGGGTCTGGGCCATATCTTTAGAGTCCCTAGGCCAGGCAGGAAGCCTTGAGGGTGTGGGCCGCACTTCTGCTGCTTCTGAGAACAGGGCTTCTCAGTGGAGTCCTTCAAAGGAGGTTTACTGAAAGGAGGGAGAATGAAAGGGAGAAAAAGCAAGCACAATGTATGGCACAAAAACAAGTTATGGCAAACGATGACGTGTGAGAAAGGACAGGCATTCATAACAACAACCTCCAGACAAGGGAAACAACTCAATGAGAAAACAAAAAACCAAACCAACAGAAAACGAACAAGTGCAATAAATACATTAAAACTCAACATATCCTCACCCTCTCCCCACCCCAAGAAGTGCCAGCTGAGAACAGGTAAAAATGTTAACCCTCCTTCAGCTGCTGAGCCTCAACCCTGGGCAGTTCCCCGTGGATCACAGGCAGGGGCATTCCTCGTGTGCCTAACCTCTTACGATGCTAGTTCTCTCCAGGGCCAAAATCCCTTTGAAAGAAATCCAATTCTTAAAATATCTGCAAATTAAGAGCATTACAACGTTATCAAATTCTGTCATCAAGTGTCAGGGGATCAGGACCTCAAGAAAAAAATTCATGCGTGGTGAAGAGGACTCTAAAATGGGATGCCTCTTCAGAAGGCAGGTGCTTTCTGGGTAGGCATTCTTGGCCTGCAGGGTTGATGCTGCCCAGATTCTGAGGATGCCTTCACAAAGCCACCGTTAGGATTCAAAGCAGCAGCATCTTGATTCTGTGATGTGGAATCAAACTCTCCCCAACAACCTACAGCGAAATTACTTAAATGGGATTTAATGTTAAGATGCAGCACTTAATGCTGAAATTTGTCTTAAAATGTTTTTGAGATATCTGACAAAGAAAGTGCTATGTACCCTCACTCTGAACCAATGATAGATTTTCTACCAGCTTTATGAGGGAATTAATCAGTTTCAGCAATGTGGGTACAAGAATGGTGACAACGGTCTAAGGAATTGGGCTTTCGCTTGTCTATCTTACACCTTCTCTCGAGTGCAATTCCCAACTCACCAGTAACTGATCTGCATGGAGCAGCAGCTGCACCTGCAGGCCCACTGCCATTGGTTAGAGCAAGAGTCACCAGCTCCACAGCAGAAGGTCTCATTATATTGACACTGGGACTATTCTGTGTTCAGGTATCATGCGGCTGAGAACTTGTCGGGGAAGCCAGAGCACTTCCGTGGGGGCAGACATGTCAGTCAAGGGGTCCAGAGATAGACTGGGTTCAGAGCCCAAACCAGGTAGGGCTGTATTTATCACTTGGTCAATGGTAACTGCTCTTCCTCACATGACACACAGTTCTTCAGCATAACAACTAAAAACTGACTGAAGGGCTCTCCCGAGAGTTTGAGCTGTTGGTAAATCCTTATTGGAAATGCCAGTGCTGCATCATGAGCTTAGCATGGATGGGTATTTTGCTGCTTCTGTTTCATGTTCAGTGGACACCCACCAGCTGCTCAGAAAGGCTGAAGAAAGAGCTGGCAGGTATCCCTGGAGCCTGGAGCCTGGAGCACTTGGAGGGAGTGAAACCAGGCAAGGCAAATGGGACTCAAACAGGATAGGGTATCAAGGGTCAGGGGTTGCTTGTTAGAGTCAGGGAAAGGCACCTGACTCTTGAAAAAGGGAACACAGGAATGGGAGAGAGGCTTGGAAAGAAAGGTAGGAAGTGCCCCTGACCTCCTCTTGCCCAGTTAAATATTTTGCCTGTGGCTAGACTAAAAATAAGGGAGGGGGGGTATCTTCCACTCTTGCCATTTCATCACCCTACTCCCTGTATCCAGAACTCAGAGCCCTAACATTAGTACGAGAAACTGGGGTCAAAGAGGCTTCTGCTGGCTAGTCTAGAAACCAAACTCTAATTTATAACGTTGTCTCTATGGGAAAATACGTTCCAAATTTCAAACAATCAACTAAAATTTTTTGGAACAAAATGCATTCAAGAGTTGGAGTCTGCCTATAGTTTACTTTATGTGTAAGATAAGGTTAAAATATTTTATTGCCTTATAAAGAAAATATGTCCTAGTCCTCTCCGAAGGTTTACATAAAGCTAATTAGAAGCAGATCTGCTGTAATCACCAAAAGTAAGCAATTTTAAACAGATTCTTTATGATACTATGTGCCAGAAAAATAGATTTCCTTCTGTGCCAAAGAATCTGATTTGCTGCCATTCTCCTGTGATTAAATGGAGTTTCTGCCTCACGCGCAGGCGTCTGTCAAACGCTCACACCTGCAGGGCTTCCAAAACTGGGCCTGCTGGCAGGACTCGAGATGACCGCATGGAAACCACTAGCGGGCCCTGGACATTCCTTGGGTTTGTTTCACCAAGGGGCCTATTGCCAACTTAAGACAAGCACGGCCCAGGGCAAAAACAAAACCAGACACATGCAAGGGGAAGCCAGAGAAGAATCCATCCCGAGGAGAGAGAAGACGCCCACTGGCTGCAGGCCCTGCCCACTAGTGGTGGGGAGCAGCTGGGATGGGCTGTAGCACTGAACTGTAACATCCTGATCACTTGCCCAAGGATCACCTGAATCTGCCTAAAGCTTAGGAAGAAATACGGATTCACTGCTAGTCGGGGGAAGCAGAGGAGGCATTCCAGTACCACCACCATTAGCCATACCTTTTCTACAAAAAAAAAAAAAAAAGCGAACTAGGACTTAATTGTGCTACATTTGTAAACTTGCTGTGATACAAACAGCCAGAAGCAACTTAGTCTGACAAACTGTCTAAAAGGACTGTGAACTACAGCCAGTGTGTAATAAAGAACATAGAACCATTAGATATTTAACAGGTAACAAATCCTATACTGACAAAACTCCAGTCTACCTTCATCCAAGATGCCCAACAACAGAGAAATCGGAATACGGGAAGGAACGGCAGTATCTAAGACACTCAATTTTGATGAGAGTAAGTAGAACAGGGAATGGCTTTTAATAACACTCTTCCTCATTCCAACCCTGTATTTACCAAGCATGTATACGGTTTTAGAAAAGGGAAAATGAGAGAATTGCCACAGAACAGCTAGTCTTACTGTTTCTAGTTCTTTCTGAGTCTCGTCTTCCATTCTCCTAATGTCTTCCATTGTGAGATCAATCCACTTGTCAATCCAACAAAAAAGCTGGCGATGAAAGTTTGTAAATATCCGTTTTTCTTGCTTTTAAAACAAAGAAGAAAAGTAGAATAAGACGGCAAAAACCTAAGATTAATGACACATTAACTTGATATGTTCCAATTAACCCATGAAATTTACGTGTTATTTTGTTCAAAAAGACTACTCTCTAGATTTGTGGAAATCATAATTCCATTGTATTATCAATGTGTACAGCAAAATTAAAAGAAAACTTCCCTGTGAAATGGAAAATAATCTCCCCAACAAAGGTGTCATAATCTAGTAGAAACTAAACAAATGTGGTGTGCATGACCTAATCCAACATATTCCTACTGGGCCTGATTTATTTTTACCTTTTTCTAAATGTCAATGAGCAAAGGTCAACTAGATTTCTTCTGATATAAAACTACATATTGTCATTCTTAACATCCCTCCAATTCAATGGAACCCTGCAAGGTGGAATACAATAATGCACTGAAAGAAGAGTCCTGGGTTTTTTATTAATCATTACAAACTCTCCCTTAATTTTTCTACATAATATGTTGCTGCCACTATTATAAGTATATTTTAAAAAACCCATGTATATTATTAGTGGCTGGTTTCAATTGCTGGATTATTTAAGTTTTATTCAACTTTCCCAAGAAGAGAGAAAAGTGCGTGGAACAGTTAAGTACTTCTGGGCAATCTTCAACTTAAAATTTTTTTTCCATGAATAGAAAGGACTTCATCAATTACATGTGTGACTTCTATTTATCAGAACTGGACTGTTAATGTATGATTATGATCCAAGAGGAAGGAAGAATGCCAATATTTACAGAATGCCTACTGTAGGCCAACTGTAAGCAGGCCCATGAATAATCAAAGTTTCCAGTACTTTGAGATCCTTGTCTTATAAATATTACAGCAGCTACAGTTTAAAAATAGAAAAGTTATGATGAAACAGACACAACTAATTGTGGAGATGTGAGATATAATGAGGACTTCCTTATAATAACAGAATGAACATTCACCCTACAGGAAAAGTAAATACCAAGGAAACGTTTCAACATTCCTAGGTAGTAACAACCGTATGCATTTATAAAATTCCAATTCTCCCTTCCTCCTAGATCTAACTGCCCATGTTACTTTCACTTTAATACAGACATAAAAAAAGAAACAAGCGCACCTTAGTTCAGAGTGAGCCTTAGTTCAGAAAGGACCTCTAAAGAAGATAACCCCTGTGCGAGCACAAGGCACACATATATATTCGGAGTGATATGGAGGGCTGGGGGAGGGGTCCAGCTGAGCTGGGGCAGAGGAGCCCTTCAGCAGGCTGAGCCTGCTCTCTCCCTCCAGCCAGGATCAGAATACCAGGTCCTCTTGGGGACGTGCTGTATGGGGAAGGGGCTTTTTACAGAAGTGCTGGGCAGACCATAAGGTAAGCACTTTGAACCAAAAGCTGCTGTGTTCAACCCCAAATAAAGTCCCTTAAAACCTCTGCTGCCATCTGTCTTTGCTACTTCGAGGGATACAAAGAAGGGCAGAAATGAATTATGTAGGGACAATAATTTTCATAATTATAAAGGAGGAAAAAAAGTAACCCCAGAGAAGATATCCCATTAATAGCTAGCTCCGATCTTACCCTAAATCTAAGTCACCAGGGTTTGAACAGATTTTTACCTTCTGAATGAAGTTTTCCACTTTGCTTTGCAGTCCCCACCACTTGAATTTGATGGTCACCAACTTATAGGCACACATCTGAGGACAGTCAGGGCTGTTTGCCAGCTCCTTCTAGATGAGAAAAATTGAAAAGGAGAAGTCATGACTTAAATATTTATGTTTTCATTAAAATTGACTGTTGTGTAACGACATCACAGATGTATATAAAGAAAATTACAATTTCACGTGTTTAATTCAGATATTTGAAAATTTGAAATCGTTTTAGCAAAAGCCGCAGTATTCCCCTGCTGTAAACCCTCCTTCCACAGACCAAGTTACTTCCTAGCTCTAAAGTTTAATAGGTGTGTTGCTCTGCCTCAAATTGCCCTATTCAGATTTCCTATTAAATACCAAATTCCATTCACATCAAATCAGTAGTGAGCCTTTAATATATAAGGGTTCTCACAATGCTATTACCACACTCCCACCGCGGATGCGGTGAACACAATAAAAAATGACAAGCAAGTTCAGCCTTCTTTTGTGTCTTCAGATATTGGCAAGTAGAACCACACTGTTTATTAACTGAGGTACTTTCAATAGAAGGGGGATATGAAAAGTGATACAACAGCGAAAACGATCTGTAATTACCTAACATTTGGAGGTAAACCCTATACATACAGACGTCAATTTCCAAAAATGACTATACCTCACAGTTTAAATGGTGTAGTCAGGAATCAAATCAAGACTTGTTCTGGTAAACAAGGGAAAAGAAACTTTTTTTTTTTAAAGAGCCGAGAGAGGCTGGGCATAGTGGCTCATGCCTGTCATCCTAGAACTTTGGGAGGCTGAGCTGGGAGGATCATCTGAGGCCAGGAGTTGAAGAACAGCCTGGGTAAGACCCTATTTCTAAAAAAAAATAGCAAGACCCTATTTCTAAAAAAAAAATACATAACTAGGCCAGGCACAGTGGCTCACGCCTGTAATCCCAGCACTCTGGGAAGCCAAGGCAGGCAGATCACTTGAGGTCAGGAGTTTGAGACTAGCCTGGCCAACATGGTGAAATCCCGTCTCTACAAAACACATAAAAATTTGCCAGGAGTGCTGGTGGGAGCCTGTAATCCTAGCTACTAGGGAGGCTGAGACAGGGGGATCACTTGAACTCGGGAGTCACAGGTTGCAGTGAGCTCAGATCATACCATTGCCCTCTATCCTGGGCTACAGAGCGAGAATCCATCTCAAAAAATAATAATAAAAATAAATAAACTGGGGTGAAAGGTAAGGCACTGCAACGTATGTTATTACTGATGATTTCTATGAGTCTTAGTGAGGCTTTGCCTTATTTAGTGAGTTTGATATACTAGCATGTTTATTTTTAGGAAGGAGTGAGTGGGGGTGAACCAGGAGCTTGCAGCATACTTCGGTAACTTAAACATATAGGTCCACTTCCAAGGTGATGTGTACAGGAGACCAAAATACTCCTGAGCTGACCCAGAAAAGCCGGGAACAGGTTCACAGCAGTGAGCAAACACAGGCATGGCCCTGTCCTCAGGGGCTCAGTCTACTGCAGAAGGCTCATATCAAAGTACCACGGATAGCAGAGGCAGACCACAAGCACCATGTAGGGAAAGAGCCATTCTGTAAGCTTGAAGCCCTAATATTGGTGTGATTACAAGACGATAGTTTTTTTGTTTTTAAAGCTACATCTTAGAACTGTTGTGAAGTTATGAGAACTGAGTAAAACAGTGTATGTTCCAGGCTTAGTCGGTGAGACTCAAGGGCTTCATACACGTTGGTTCTCTCTCTTTCTCTTGTTCTTTAATAAGTGTTGTACTGACCACCTTTGAATCTGCAAGACAGTTTTAAACAAATTGCCTCATAAGGGTAGAAAGTCAGTGCAACACTATGGAGACTCTTTTATAAACTCTAAATCACTGAGTCAAAGTCCAAAGCAGCCTCTCCCAAGGACTCTTCCCTTGTCACTGTTGTCCTCGGCTTCACATGGTGGTACCAGACGTCACTGGATCAGTCCCACTGGGTGCCACCACCATTACTTGTCAGTTTCAACTTACCAGCTTCAACACATCCCATTTTCAAAAGCTGTGTGTGAGCAAAGACTCTCCAATCAGCCACATACATTCAAAATTTTTTGATTAATTTCTAGATCTTATTCTAAACCTCAAGAAATTATTTTTCCTTATGTGATTAAAAAGCACCAGACCACATCATTCCCCCCAAATTATCTATGATGGCTCCACTTTAAGTTAATTCTAAGGATATACTATATGAAAAAATTCTATCTTGGATTTATGAATGGGACTAAACATTCTGTAGAGTCCTACATGATTGATCAGCTTTTCTCAAGACGTCTGTTCTGCAGTAACATTTCATCTTCTGAAGAATAACCTGATCCATGGGCTAAATCAATGAGGTAACACCAGTAAGCCATTAAATAAAAATATTACAGTGAACTGTCCTCTTGCAGCAAGCTCTGTTAACAAAATAACTTGGGTAGCTCAGCTCTGCTTTTCCAAGACTTGCCCCCCATAAAACGGAGTAGCAATGTGAAAATCACGATGTATGTGTATGTGCACACACACCCCTCATACTTTAGTAATATAATTCAGCAAGTATTAAGTGGGCACCATTTACCCTTTACTCTGTGCCAGGTGCTGTCAGGGGACATAAATGTAGCTGGTAGAGAAGAGGATAATTAAGTAAATAATGCTGCCCGTGGTGTCAATATTTTCTTCCAGGAAATATCTTCCTGTTGAGGATGCTGGCCCTGTGCTAAAATCAAATAATTACACACTACTCCCCTTGCTCTGCAGGCCCCTGGCACTTAAGCTGGGCTCCTGGGTGCAGAAGCAGTCAACAACCCTTCCTTAAGACATAGCTAGCTTCTAAGCGCTCAGCTTTATTGAAATGACAAAGAAGTTGGTCTTTCACAGATCATTTGATCAATAAACAACGAGCCAATGCTGAAGTACTTTCTAGTCCAATGAATGTGACTGAAAATCCTCATATGCAATACAATTTAGGTATATGTAGAATATGGCACTTAATTTTGAGATATACCTGCCAAACAGTAGCATTAGACTAGGAGTAAGGGGAACTTGGGTTGCAGTTCCTATTATGCAAGGTAACCCTGTTTATCATAGGGTAGGATCCTTAACTTCTCTCTGGGCCTCGTTTCTCCATCTAACAGGAAAAACTAGACTCTATCAGAACTCTTCATTCTCCACTGAGGGAAAACTAAAAGCAGGGGTGAGTGAATTAAGGTTCTTGAAGGCCAGGATTGGTCTAGGGGTGTAGGTGGTAAATATCATGCATTCTTGACATCCAATGGCTTGTCCTAAAACTTTCTATAATTTTGTGTTTTATTCTATAATATGCCTGGGCTTCAGAAAATATTCCCCTGCCTGCCACCCACCCACAGTGAATTTCCTCTATGGCTGAGTACTCCACACCAAAGTGCTGATGAACTCTAAGATACTTTCCCAATCGAACATTAGAAGGTCCTATTAATTATGAGCTGCTGAAAGCTTTCTTATACAACTTCAAATCAGTGGACACCTTATACCAAATGAAAATCTTGGATGTACCTAGTAGAACATTGATGCTTCAGAATTCTCCAGCAATTTTATAGAAACAATGGGATGAAGCATGGTTCTAATTAAAGGAGTAAGCTAAATGTAATACAAAAATGCCTATACTAAACTTGAGCTCCTAGAACAGAGTATACATAAGCGACTTCAACAATGAACCAAGTTTATTTCTTACATTCTTTCTAGTGACTCTGGCAAGCTGCTCAAATCAATTAATACTGGTAATCTGTAAAGTTAACATTGGTCTATAAAATTCATTTTAGAAACTATAAGCCATGGGACAAAAAAGAATCAGTTCCCTAAGCTATCTTTTCAGATTGAAAATGTATATTCAGTCCCAATCTGTTTTTTGTTTTCCATCCAATTTACAAGTAATTATTTTTTTAAAAAACCCTTCAGAGAAGAACATGTACTCAACTTAAAATCAAACAACAGCCTGCTGCCTAAAAACATAAATATTACCAGAAGAAAGTTGAGAACACAAAAGCTATATACTTTTTTTGATTATCATTAACGTATACATTATATTTAAAAGTTCTCATACAATCCTCAAAATGATTTGTGAGAGTCATCTCTTAAATGTGAGCTACAGTTTTTTTAAAGTACTGGTTAAATTAAGAATATGGCTTTGAAAGTCTCCATACTTAGGACAACACAGAAAACAGTGAAAATGTCCAAATGTTGTACATTAAACCTAAAAGAATCCTTTTGGTATCATCTCTCTCGAGTGAAATCTGACACTAGGTAATAAACAGTCGTAAAAGCTGTTCATATCCTACCCTGTACCCTTTAGCCTGGTGATTCCACTTTCAGAAACATATCCTATTAATAAAGTAAAGAAATAATACCACAGATTTATTTATTAACAGCAAAACTCTGGACTTATTAACTTCAATACCCACTATAGGAGAGGCGTGAAATACTTCATAGGCCTTCCAAAAAATGGGCTACTATGCATACAGCTATTAAAAAACATTTTTTCCAGCAGTAATCCTTAAAATCCCAGCATTTCCAGAGGCCGAGGCAGGTGGATCACTTGAGGTCAGGAATTTGAAATCAGCCTGGCCAACATGGTTAAACCCCATCTCTACAAAAAATACAAAAATTAGCTGGGCATGGTGGCAGGCGCCTGTAATCCCAGCTACTCAGGAGGCTGACACTAGAGAATTGTTTGCACCCAGAAGGCGGAGGTTGCAGTGACCAGACTTCATGCCATTGCACTCCAGCCTGGGTGACAAGAGCAAAAACTCTACCTTAAAATTTAAAAAAATTCAAAAAACAGTCAACAATGTGGGAGGAAAACAGGAATAATTAATATAGATAGCTATCTACGTATCTAAACATTCCTAACAAAATAAACTACAGGAATAAAAAAAATACCAAATAATAGTAATTAAATTAGACTACAATTTTTATTTTCTTTTGTGTCAAATTATTTTCAAAATTATCATTTTACAATTAAAAAAAAAACCTAATATGGTTAAAGACAAATTGACTCTACAAAAGCTTTTTTGTCCTCAGCAAGTGTATTTTAGGACAAAGACTGACTGTACCCTAAATTATCTGGGTACTATTTCAAGTCTTCATTGTTCTTTGACTATAAACAATCTGTTCATCTTCTTTTTTCTAGTGTTTAATAAATTCAATCTAAACAAAATTAAACAAAGTCAAGTTAAAAGCTGAATTAAGATCTTTAATACATAACTTTAGTCCAGCCCACATTTAATTTTTCTTTAAAGCAATTACAAGGTATACATGCAAAATAAAATGATCAGCTCTTCAAGGGTATCAGAAACATTCTAGTGAAGAAATGCGTAACCTTCAAAATGTGAAAAATCTCAATGGGGCCAATATTTGGAACACCACACTCAGAGCAATGTTCTAGAATCCACAGGACCCAGAGAAGTTCCAGTGTCTCTGCCTCGCTCTTAAGAGGTTCGCCGCCTGGGGCAAGGCAAGGCTTCCTCTCTGGCCTTAAAAAATACAGATGTTGGTGGGAGGTTGAAAGCAGGAAGAGGAACAGAAAAGACAACTATTGGGTGGTGGGGAGGGGGTGATGAAATACTATGTACATGATGAAATCCCCATGATATGTGTTTACCTACGTAACAAACCTACACATGCACCCCCAAACCTAAACTAAGTTTAAAACAAAATGTTTTCTGATTCTTTCTTCTTGTCTAAAAAATAACCCCAAAGCAAATAAAACCAAAATCTGAATTAAGATGTTTAACACGTAACTCCAATCCAGTCCGAACCCAACATTTCCTCATCTAAGGCAAAACAGTTAACTCTTTCCTAATCTGAGAGTAAAGAAAATGATTTTGCTGATAGGCAACTGAATTTCATATACATTAAAGCATGAAAATTTAAAAGGACAACTTAAAAGGTAAAGAATGGTTGATTACAAAGAGAACAATCAAAAGTTCTACAAGATGAAAGTCACAGGCTAACAGAAGAACCTCAAATTGGTCATGTAGTGACTCATCGCTACGTAATTTAAATTTCATCTGTAATATAGTAAGCACTCATTGTGAAATGTTTCCAAAATTGTATTTATATAGTTTGTATATTCACTGAATTCCTTACATTTCATGTTTCTAACTCTAAATGAAACTCCCAAGCCCAAGTCATGTTTTTAATTTAACAACACATATTAGGTTACTCTAAGGTATGCGGATGAGGTCTTAGGGGGAGTAATGTGTACTGAAGCTACACAACGTAACTAAACAGAACGCAGTGTGTTTAACTGGAAGAGTGAGCAATCAGTCTATGTTACCCACAATAACTAGTTTCTCGAATCTGTGACAAACACATATAAACAAATGTAAAAGAGATTTAAAATTTTTTTTGAAAGAATCCAAAGGCATTCTGGAAATGTATTTTCTAAAAATACAGTCCCCTCAATCTCATGAGACTTACCAACTTTACATATACTTTTTCCTATTTAAAACTGTGTTGGGATAAAGACGGAATAGGTATATGCTACACTGAACCAGAGTTAACACTTTGCAAAGACACAGCCGTTTCTGTAAGGCTCATAACTGCCTTCAAATTTCCATTTTTCAATTTTAGGCAATGTGAATGCTTAATTTCAGCTGCTGATTTTGTGATGTAAGTTTCCAACCCAGATTTCACCAAGAAAGTTAAAAATAAATGCACTGCTGGGAGTGCTGCCAGTGTGTGTGCGTCGGTAAATATCAACACAAGAGCACGAAATATGTGTGACGTGTGTGTACTGATATTTCAAGCAGAACCCCATTCCCCAACTCAGCTAATCCCTCTCTTTATTTAAGTAACTTAAACTTTATTTAGGTAACCATTTATTTTAGTAGCCATTTAGACAGACCTACCTTGGACATTATATTTCTGTAAATACACAGGAAGTCCAACTTTTTTTTTTTTTTGGTTTAAGATAGTTAACTTGAGTCTTGCAAATACTTACCAAGCTCCTAGTATGAGCAAACCTCCCTGCTTGGCACTGAACCATATCATGGTTAAGTCAGACACAAAGCCTATGGTTTAAAATTCAGTGTGAGCAACAGGAGATGGAGGAGGTAGGGGGAAGGAAGACGGGGGGAACACATAAACCACCACCCTGACCCAAGACACACCCGGAGCCATGAAAAGGTCATCGCCAAGACTCTAGTGGCATTCAAAGGTGGGGGATTCCCATCTGGTGGGGCAAATGGAAAATGTTAAATGAAAGAAATAAATGTGAGTTTAAAAGACTGAACTAACTGTAGGTTAATCTAATTTCACAAAAATAGGCAAAATAAGATCCAGACAGGAAAGCTTACTGCCTGTGAGAAGATAATCAGTCACATTTTCCATGTTCCTCCACTTAATTTTTTGTGTGGCTCACACCCATTTTACTAAACAGGACTATGTTATATGCTGCATGCTTGTGTCTGATTACTCTAGGAGTGATGCAATTTACAAGCAAAACCCCAAGTTCACCTTCAAATGAAACTCATGAAGAAAACTTTGTTAGTGGAAGTGTCTGGAAGAATCTCTGCAAGAAGCTCACACTGCCAAATCACCTCTTAAACCTGAGTAAGACATTCATTGCTGTGCCTGAATCCTTCAGCTCTGTGACAACAGACGCATTCCATAGCCAAGATAAGGTTAGAATTAATCAGGTTTCACTCAGGGGGCACTTTGCTTCTTAAAGACATGGAACAGCTTTTTTTGTTTTTTGCTATCCTCTGTAGGAGTTAATATAATCAGTACATACTATATGCTATATATTTATTTTAAAACTCAAATTAAAAACTTAATCATCAAACCAGATATTAAAAAAAAAATCAGCCATGTTTGAAGGTCTGCTTTATTATACATAATCCAAAATGTGATCTAACCAGAAATTGATTACAAAGCCTCTTTATGCCACCCACTATGGGGTTTCAAATGTGAGATTACAGGGAGGGAACATATTTTTAAATGCTTTGTATCCTCCCTGGACCCCACAGACATTCCAGGCTAAGAAACAAGAGAGAACCGGGCAAACCCAGTGGCTCACACCTGTAATCTCAGCACTTTGGGAAGCCAAGCGGGGTGGATCACTAGGTCAGGAGTTTGAGACCAGCCGGGCCAACATAGTGAAACCCCATTTCTACTAAAACTACAAAAAAATTAGCCGAGCATGGTGTCGCGCACCTGTAGTCCTAGCTACTCGGGAGGCTGAGGCAGGAGAATCACTTGAACCCCAGAAGTGGAGGTTGTGGTCAGCCGAGATCATGCCACTGCACATGTGCAACAGAGTAAGACTGTCTCAAAAAAAAAATAACATTTTCCAGTCTTTCCACTAGGGTGGCTACCAAGTAAAGGACACTGCTCATAAGCCACTTGAGTCTCACCACTTAAGTCTCTGGGTGGCTTTCCTGCCACTCTCTATCTCAAGAGATTTCCACACCAGAATTTCAACTTCTCCCTCATCACTCACTTCTGTTCCTCTCATCTCTGGCCAAAAGAGTTTTGCAGTTTCCTTATCTTAAGTCATTGACACCAATGGTACCACCATCTTTCATAGACATGGGCTAGAAAGACAAAGAAATCTTGGTAGCAGAGCAGTAAACGGATTAACATCTCTATAATGCATAAAAATGGTTTCCCTCTACTGGCATGAAATGAAGGATCCAGAATGGCCTCTATGGCTGTTCTAGAATGACTCTAAAGCTGACTGAGCAGCTAAACAGTTTATACAACTGAAAGGCCAACCTCTGACTACTGGAGCATTTGCTCATGATAGAGTTAACACAAAAGACAAATGAGGCATGCCTTTACGATGAGAAACAATATGTACATAAAGATAATTTACAAACCACCATAATTTCTGGATCAACCTATTTATTTGACCTGATCCCCTTATATACTCCAAAGTTCAGAACTCTGGCTGAGGTTTCCAAGACGCATCAAGCCCTGTAAGGGAGAGATGCTTTGACAAAGCCTCCTACAAAGACCTTGAGAGGCCTAATTATTAACTATCATGTATTTGTAGACACAGAAGTTTAAATCTTCAAGAGATGTTTGGCTTAAAGGAAGAAATGAGGTCTTGCCATGAGATAAAATGAAACCATAATCTTCAAAAGTAGTGTTTTCAATCTGTCAAAATGACAATTCCTCCCCAAATCAGAGGAGAAGGCAAACTGGAAAAAAGCTAAAAACAAATGTGCATAATACACACACACACACACATGCACACGTGCACACAGTGCTACAGAGAAGCAAGACATTTACATCCATCAGAAACGCACAATTCTGCCTTGAAGCAAAAATCTGAATCAGGTTATAAATCGCTTTCCTATTACTATGCACACAGTCACTTCATCAAGTGCTGAACCCTAAGTAACAAAATATATTTCATGCACTCAGATTTTAAAAATTCCTTCTTCAGAGGGAAAATAAATATACAACTGAGGCCTGCATCTCTGGGTCTGTAGTTTTTTTTAAAATAAAAGATATGTATCACATCATAGGCTTAAAAAAATAGTCAGTACTCTTAACAAATGTGGGAAATATGAAAATCTATTCCTTAGCAACCTCATCATCCCCTGCTAGTGAATCTTCTTAAACCGTGTGGCTCTCTGCTTTACGGCTGACCAAATAAAAGCACTAATTAAACACATATAACCATGAGAGGTAAAGACAGGTGAGCCTAGAGGTGTTTAACAATCCCTGGACGCTAGAATGAGGGGAACTCTCTGGATACCAGACAGGTAAGAATCACACATCATAAATACAGGGGCACATTCACGGATCTCAGCAACCCCAGGAGATGAAAGACAAAAGCATGCTGACCATGCTAATGGTTAACACTGACTGCACTTCTGTGCTGGGGACTTAACATTATTTCACTCAGTCTTTACGATTACTTTCTGAGGTAGTTACTAAAATCATTCCCATATTGGAGATGTGGAAATCAAGGCTCAGAGTAAGGGTTATTGAAGTTACAACTTGTGTAGATTCCCAAAGGCTTTTTAATGGATCTCCCTTAGTGCCTCGGTCACTTACAGATTCCCTGACCATTGAAAACATATCACTAGTGTAACAGAAATTATCAAATTCTGGCAATATCATGAACAGAGTCACACAATTGCCAATGGTGCAACAGGGCATAACAGCTAGAGAACAGTATCTGGGAGCCACTGGATTAAGAGTTAAAATCTACCGCATCTCCACGCCTTACACACTGCTGTAACTAGCACTGAATCAGGTGTTCCAGAAATGACAGGCATTGTGCTGTTTCTTCTACAACTAGGACTTGTGTTTCTCTGGCCAAGGTACTCAACTATATAAAATAAAACAGCTGGATTTACACTACAGGAGGGTTGTAAAGATTCAATGTAACCTTGTATACTACCTGGTACCAAGGACAAGTTTCACTTCCCCTAGTCAGTCTGGTACAGACAGTAAGAAAATACTGCAGTAATGCAGAGGGAAAATACCACCATCAGATAAGGAAGGAAAAGTTTCAAAGAGATCATGGGATTTGCATTCAGCTTTGAACAGACTTTGGAATCTGTACGGTAAGGCAGGTTTCTGCTGAAGGGTATGTGTGAGATGGCTCACGGAAGGCCTTTTGAGAGACTGTGGAACGACCAGGCAGCTCCTCTATAAGAACATTCTTCCGGACCACCCTGGGCAAGTGGGTCCACAGTAAGATTTCTTCTTCCTTTAAGCCATAATTATCATAAGTTTGTCCCCTATTAGTTCCTTGCATTTCAGAAGTATAAAAATTTCCAGCTATCATCCTTCCCTAGTGCTAACTTAAGTGCCTCCATCAGGACAGTAATTGACAGAGGGCCTGCTGAACATGTTTACAGAAGATACTGGTAATATAAGTCCACGGGTCCCTGTTTTCCTGTATGCTGTATTATCAGCTACCTTCTTACTCTTTATTTCCCTCCACAGAAGCAAGTGGAGTGCTTAATTATTATTAGTTATTCTTGACTGCACTAGTTATTTCTGAGATCATCATAAATCACAGAAATTCAGTCAGGCAGTAACTCAATGTAAGAGTAGCTGCATCCACCATCATCCGGATAAAACAAACAACCAACAGGCAAATGGTAGAAAGGACCAGCACACAACCAGCCTAATAAGTTACTGTTTAAGACGGGGAAAAATGGAAAGAATTGCCATTCTGCAACCTGCAGAAATGTAAAATTCACATTATTTCTAAGAACTAAACCTATTCTAGAATTTCAATCATTCGTCAATAATAAAAGGCAAATCAGTATCAGTTAAAAATCAGGCCAGGCACAGTATATATTCCAAGTTTCTAAAAAGTTAGAAATTAGTACAAGACATAGTATCAAAGTACTTTTGCTGCCTGTTACAAAATCAGAAGTTCCTGCAGGAAGGATTTGAGCCCAAACATAAAGCCTACCATGTAATGTAGGTAGCACTGCTTTTTAATGTTTATACTTGAAAAGCTGATAATCTCAAGAAAATACAATATTTAATTCACCTCTGGATCTCAACTTCATGCCCCTTTCTTTACTCCCTGTAAAAGTACTGCCAGCTAGAGCCACCACTCCTTGGAACAAGATGCCCTTTTTCAGCAGTTATGGCATCGGTGGAGGGAGCCACCTTCTGCACTGCTCTCTGGCATGGTGTCCTTGTTTGGAAGACCAGTGTGAAATCTCAAAGGGTTTCTCTTCCAACTAAGATAGAGTTTTAAAGTCTGAAGCTAGACATCTGGAAAAGGAATGGGGACATTTTCTAAATCCAATAAAGCAAATTTAGATGGAAGCAAACTGAATCTGTTAATTTATAAGTGGTATATATCACTTTCTGGGTGATACAGATTGGAAATTTGTCCTGCTCAAATTTTAGGCTGAAATATAATCCCCAATGTTGAAATGCAGTCCCTAATGTTAGAGGTAAAGTCTGCTGGGAGTTGTTTATATCATGGGTGCAGATCCTTCAGAATGGCTTGGGCCATCCCCTTGGTGATAAGTGAGCTCTTGCTCTGAGTTCACACAAGATTTGGTTGTATAAAAGTGTGTGTCACACTTTCCTGCCACACTTCTGCCTGTGAGATGCCTGCCCCCTTCACCTACCATGACTGGAAGCTTCCTAAAGCTTCCCCCAAAGCAGATACCAGCACTATGCTTCCTGTACAGTCTGCAGAACCATGAGCCAATGAAACCCTTTTCTTTATAAATTACCCAGTCTCAAGTTCTTTACAGTAATGCAAAATCAGCTTAATATGCTAGGTATTTAAAGTGGGAGAACTTCCAACTAAACTTTACCCAGAGAACAAATGTGAAAATAAGATAGTACGAATATGTCTTGTAAAACAAAGTCTAACTCATTTTTCCTTTTCGTGGATGCAAAAGACAGTCCACAAAACAGTCTAACACCCATGGAGAACCACTCAATGAGTTATCTGTGAGGCTGTAACAGTAATCCTCTATCTGCATGCAACAACTAGCACCTAGACACCATTTATCGATGACCTGTGACTGGCTTCACACAGACAGGATGGTTACCAAAACCCGGTGAGTGGGAAATCTGCTCTGGGCAAGTTTAAGTTTTTATGCTCTTCTGCTGTCAAATGAGCTGTGAATAACTTGCCAACAACACACTCAAACTTCTTTAAGGATCTGTCATTTAGTTTAGATATCTTTAAAAGGCATTATATTTCTATAGCAATTTAAATTATTACCTTGACATTACCTTTCTTACTTCCATAAATAAAGGTGTGCTCTTTATTTAAAAACAACTACTTGCCACATAAATTGCTCTCTCGTGTCCTGCTTTCCAAAAATAAAACTATTAAACGGCCAGGAACATGAGCTTGGGTGAAGGGAACTTGTTCAGTTTTTACTAAGACTAAACTTAAACTATAAACCTTCATTTAACATGGATTTTTATACGGCTTCAGGTCTCAAAAAAGAGAACATTACAATCTTCAAAGACTAAATCATTTGTCTCTCTTAAGAGTTACTGGAGCAGCGTTATGCTGAAAGTGACAGTCTGGCTGTTTGTTAATGCAGCACAGATTTGCTGGCCAACTGCAACTGGCTCTAAGTACTTATCGCAAATAAAACTATTTTTGTGCCATTTCTATTTTTCACTTAAACGTCACCAGCTCTTCAAGACTCAGGACCTGTCAAGTGTTCTGTTGCCAAGACTCTGCCTGTCAGAAAGGTCAGCATCCAGTACCTTCCAGTTGGGTCCCAAAGGGCCTCTCTTGGTCTTGACTGACTGGAATAACGCTGGGTCTTCATCAGCTTTGTAGTCCTGCAAAGCAAAACAAAGTCAGAGGCAGAGAAGAAAACCAGAGAATATTCTTTAACCTTGCCAGAACAGCTCTTTGCAGCTACCAAAACACATGACAGAAACCAATTAGACTCACTGTGCGTTTGTATAGAAGTAGAAAAATGCTTCTTTCAGACATTGTTTTCAGTTTGGTTTCCTTTGCCTTAAACTTTTATCTTAGGCAAAATAACTACATAATAAGAAATGATCAAAGTCTTGGACTAGCAATCCACTCTGACTGGTTACTGGACAGCTGTCTCCAAGAACAAATCTTCCAGCAGTTTTTAATAATTTAAGCATTTTGATACATGGATAATCGCATTCAAGGAGTACAACATACCCATCCCAGTTTTGACACTGCAGGTAGATGATGTCACTGGACTGTTAACGCTGGCCAGAGCATCTACTGTGGCTGGGAACAAAATCACAACTACCGATTCTACGGCATCCCCCAACCTCTTCCTATGGTTGGGTCTGTGGTGGACATCTCAATTTCTCGACTGGCCTCTCCAAACCCTTGTTCAGAGAGCCCTGGGGTACACATGGCTTGGCTTCCTCACAGAAGGAGTGCACTGATGTCAGCCCCTCACTGTCGAAGGAGGCGAGGGGGGTGTCGTGTAACTGCCTCGGTTATATCATACCACAGGGGAACGGCTCTCAAATGCAGGTTTTATTTAGGGTTCTATTGTGTGTACATTCTGTTTCCCTTAGTATATCCTTTTCCTGAGAGAATGGAGGAAATGAAAAAAAGAAAATCTTTTAAAATCTATCTGCTAAAAGTTCTCTTGTCATTACACACATACACACTCTCTCCAGTAAAAAAGATAAAATTACTTTTGAAGAGCTAGACCGCAGATTAAAAATCATCATCATCATCATCATCATCATCATCATCATCATTATAAGAGAGTTTGCAAGAGTAATTCGACCGTGGTCGGTTGGTCAGTTTAAAATACTGGAAAGAAGGGGCGGGGGAGGGAAGTCCCTTCCTTCTTGAGCAGACTTGTGAAGAGACCCCTTACTTAGTGAAAAATGCCCAGACAAGTCAAGATATGAAACCTTAACTAAAAATCACTGTTCTAGAGATAAGGGCAGCGCAAGCAAAGGCAAGAACTGAACATACACTACAGCATAATATGAACTTTCCACAAATCAAAAATATACACTGAGAAGCAGCCGCTCAAAACTAAAGTTACTCAGTAAGTGCATACGCCATGTTAGTAACTCCTAAAGAGAAAGTTACAAAGTATGTGACACAAAGAAAAATGGTGAGTTCAGAGAGAAAACAAAACTTTAAAGAAATATAATTGTGTAAATACTTGACCCAGAACTTAAAGCCTCTCTAAAGATTGTCTACAAAAAGAACCAACAATAAGCTAAAATTATTAAACAAGCAAATTGAGCTGGCTATACTGGGTCTTAATGCTTTAAAACATGCAATGTGGCACAGCCACAGGCATCAGCATTACCAGGAACGAAAAACTGGGATGGACAGTCTGACAGGAGCTGGACAAGTGGACTTACTTCCCATGTCTGGGCACAGCAGCAGAAAGGACAGTTACTGTCAGAAAGTATGAATTCTTACACTTCAGTTTTGAACTGCATCCTAAAAATGAACAACTCCACTTCTGATTGACAAAAGAATCTACTTACTGTGTGTACACGTGGTTTTAAGACCTGGATTCACAATGAGAAATAAGCTGCTCTATTAACATAAATAAACTGGTAACACCATAAAACATTTTCTTCTAGGTCAGGGGCTTGGAATTAAAACCTAAAAGCAAGTTTATTTTTTTGAAAAATTGAAAGTATTTAACATCATATCAAATAATCATTTTCAGCATCATTTCCCTCAATCAAAATCTAGTTATTGAACAGCCACCATATAGAAGGTAACAAAATATTATTAATAAGAGGTAATTCAAGGAAACAGATGAAGTAAAGGAGAACCAACACAGTTCTGACTCCTGAAGAGTCAGTCCGGTTGGGATAAGGACAGACGGGCAAACAAAGGACAGGTAATGCAAACCCCAGGAAGCACCTGTTAACGCTACCAGAGGATGGAGACAATTACTGTCAGAATCAAAACCAAATAAAACCACCGAAGGAAATGCACTTTTAGAATGTATTTTAAAATCACGTTTAACGGTAGAAAAATCTGAACTATGGATTACAGAATCATAGACATGAAGTGAACCTGGAAAGACCACCCCAGCTCCTTCACGTGACAGATGCTAAAACCACAGTCCGATGAGGAAGTCGCAGGGCTCACCTACCCCAGCACTTCAACTCAAGCCTCCTTAGCCTCGGTCCTGGGCATATTCTGGTACGCCACATAGGATGATGGCAGAAAGTGTCAACGAATGCCAGATAATCAAACCACATTTCAAAATACCAAGAAGCCCCAGAGATAGCAAAGTGAATTTTCCTATGAAACACAACTGTGTGTACATAAAATATCATACACATATACACAGATATTGTATATTTGAAATAAGCGTCTTCCCCCTCTGCTTTTTGTCTTCTTGAATACAAAGTAGAAAATAGTAAAGATATTACACTGAAAACGTAACAAAACCCAATTATTAACAATAGCACTTAAACCTTGACAGATGAGAATAATGAATCTTGTCAAAACCCAGAAATTTTTATTTTAATGTTAGTCTGAATATGAAGAATACGTAAATGTTTAATCAGCTGAATTAAGTGGCAAGATACTAAAAAGCAGGAAGTAGCTTTTAAACAACCTCAGTTTTGTATTTCCACAACAAACATCTGATTTTTTGAACAGTGTCTTCTTTGCTAGTTTCACTGTTGGGTATCCAGTTTGGTCTTGCTGTATTTGAAAACTGGCCGATTTATATCCGTATCACAATGAACAAATATATTCCTTCATGTATGACAGTTTCAGCATACAGAATGCAACCTCAGCTACCAATTATAGCTGCAAATGAGCAATAGTGTGGAATGAGACAGCCTGCTGGCTTTGTTAGTATTCTGTCTCCTTTGGGATCCCATGGGGAAAGGGGAGGCTCTGATGAAGAGAAGCCCTTGGCTCATGGTTTATTGTGCTTGCCACCAGCTGCAGACTTCTCATCTCATTAGTTCTTTTAGAATACTGTGGGTGAAGACAGCTGTAGCCTACTTGAGTCTTCAGCTCCTGGGTATTCTGAAGGCTGAATTTGCTATGCACTTTCTGTAATCCTTGGGAAAAAAAAAGAAAGCAAATTCACCAGGCCAAGGAAATGCATTTTAAAAATGGGTTTTAAAATCATGTTTAAAAGTAGAATAATCTTATTGCTAAGGTGCATTGTGTTTAAAATTTTTTATGATTCAGTTTTAATTATCTATATAATGCCCAGAGGCCTGGCCAGGATGAGGGCTTAGTAAAACCATCATTACCAAGTTAGGTGTAATATCCCTAGACACTACTTGCTCCACCAATAATAGTGCCTGAACAACAGAAACAGACAATGGTATCAGAATAAGGTGTATCTGGATTAGTGTTAATACAACTCTATTTAATTGAAAACTCTAAAAGTAAAAAGGCAGGATACAATGTTCTCCATTGGAGAACAAAATAAAATATGGTAAATAAATGGATTACTGAGTTTCCACACTGGAGCCACAGAAAACATTCATTAAATTCTTATAAATAACTGTTTTCTGTCACTGGAATACAAAAGTTGTGCTACCTCTTGGGTGTACATCTGTTACTCACTACAGATCTTAACAGAAACTCTCAATAGAAAACAGGTTCATTTCAAATACAAAGAATATTAGTTTTATGAATCTTTGAGCATAGTGGCTGCCCCTGCAAAATGCAAGTACAAAATCTGTCTGTGCTGAGCCAAACTAAATGTCCTTGAGCCCAGATTTAACTCCTAATTATGAATGGGGAAGTGAGTAGGAGGCGGGGGGCAGGCTGGGAGAAGTTTCTTGACAGCTTGTGGAAAAATAGAGATGAGCTCCAGACACCAGAAACTGCTTAAATAACCATGCATGGGTTACCGGAGGTGAGGCTGTGTAAACCAAGAAAAAGAGGACCCGAACCACAAGCATTAGCAGCTCCTTGGCACCTGCTTAGAAAAGATCAACCCCTATTTTCTTCCCTGCAGAGAGGGGCTGGTTTACTGAGTAAACATAAAAACCTGAGAGAGAGATTAGGATCCTGCGGCCTGCTATATAAGATGCTTTCCTTTAGCATACAATGATTAATTAGGTGTTTATTAAAATAGCTCAAAGATAATCACTAAGTTTAAAATGCATAGGTACTGCAGTTCAATTAGCAAGGCTTATTTCCTCTAAGCACATCCTAAAAATAAAGATGAGGATGGGGGATAAACCTGAATCGAATAGGAAGATAAGTAACAGACATCGTTTATTAGCAATGCCCTGAATTTTCCAGTATTGTGGCACCTAAATGAGTTCCAGGATTCTGTCACTGTTGACCCTAATGCCAAACAAATAACTGGAGCTGACAAAATTCAAGCAAGACTCCAAAGAGTAAGTCAGCCCATTAAAAAAAAAAGTTTGCATTAAATTTTGCAATAGCAAATAACAGAGGTGTAAAGAGAAATAACATTTACTAACTTGTTTAAGAAACTGATTTCAACAGTTATTTTCAAATAAGCAGCTTTCTTTTCTATTTTTAATTACATCTCCCCAGTGACTCCTCAACCTTTCAGGTTCCCACAGAGTACCATTAATATAGTATAAGTAAATCTCATTAATTCAGGTCCTACTACCTTGGAATACATAATCATTCGGACAGGGGCTGGGCTGAAGTTTATCTTTGCATGATCTATGAAAAAAAAGATTTGCTACACAAATTAATAGAGTAACAAGATCTCGGGAGAGCTGTTTAAACAGTTCAGAAGTGTTTTAGAGCAATTCAGAAGCATTCATTTGCATATAATTATTATGCTAATTACAAATCATTCTTATCTATTCATTAAAGCAGATTCCCAAAGGACCACTAATTGTCAATAACTTGTTGGCCTAGTTTCTGTTACTGAATGTACCTCAGAGGGACAAAACTGCATTAAAAAATATTCTATAATTCAGCCCTCTCATTAATCCTTACTGGCTTTTCACCAATGAATCCTAAAAGCTGAATTGTTAAACAACTGTATTGAGAACTGAGAAATGCAGTCAAATCTACACCCCTGAACAGAACACTTTTTTTGGGTAATCTTTCTGATCTCACGGAAACCCTCTATAGAGTCCTGAGATGGGGGGGTGAGCCTGGCATGTGGGTGGTGGGGAGGGTATCAGAGCTGTCAACAGCTCTATGCTAAGTGTTGCCACTGTGATCCACATGAGGTGGCTCTGTCTAGAGCACTGCTGGGCTAGAGCACAACCTAACTAACTGCTCATTCCATTCTTTCTGATCTTATCCTTTTCACCAACACTGTCATGTTTATGAAGGCAGACCCCGAAAGCCTCTGGAAGGACACAAATGAAGAGAGAAAGAAATCAGAATTTCAGCCCCGAAAAAAGGGTTACAACCAGATGGCTGTTGTGACACACTCCGTATCCTACAACACAGCAAGGAAACCAAATAGTTGTGCTCCAGGATTAGATGGGGAGGTGAGGTCCAAAGGAGCAAGCACTGTATAGCCCAGAGCTCCTGCAGCCAGTGAGCTGCCTTAAGCAGCTGCCCATGGGCTACATCCTAGCCCTCTCTGCAGGGGAGGTGAGGTTACTGGTTTGGGCAGTTCACGCACAAATATACAATGTATTTATTATTATTATGTTGTATTTATTATTAGCATATGTTTATATACCATAACACTTAAGTATGAAGATATTAGCCAGGTGCAGTAGCTCACGCCTGTAATTCCAGTACTTTGGGAGGCCAAGGTGGGCAGATCACGAGGTCAGGAGATCGAGACCATCCTGGCTAACACGGTGAAAACCCGTCTCTACTAAAAATACAAAAAATTAGCCAGGCATGGTGGCACATGCCTGTAATCCCAGCTACTCAGGAGGCTGAGGCAGGAGAATCGCTTGAACCTGAGAGACGTAGGTTGCAGTGAGCCGAGATCATGCCACTGCACCTCAGCCTGGGCAACAGAACAAGACCCTGTCTCAAAAAAAAGACATTTCAAACTCTATTCACCAATGAAATAAGTTTTAACGAACAAGTCAATTCCATAAAGGTGCTTGTTAAACATTACATATTTTAAGATTATACTGCACACACCTGAAATCTAAGTGATATGTTTAGAAGTTTTATTTACAAAGATGCATGTTTCCTTAAATGATAGTAAATCATTGAACATATTACATCAATTTCCTTAAACTGAAATGGGGAAAGCAGCCTATAAGAAGTTCAGACTGAGCCCTCTCTCACTCTGAATGTTAGTTCACGAGTTAGCCTTTAGCTTCTAAGTCTTAAGATCCCATTTACTCCATTAGCACTAAGTTAACAAATATTAAATGTAAAAAAGTTAAAGTATGAAAAAAATTAAACATTTTTTTAAAGCAAGAACAAAATCCAATAAGCAATATCATTCCTGCCACCATTTTGGGGCACACATTTATGTGTCAGGCCTCATATCCTCCTAGTTAATGCTTACAAACTTGAAATAAAGGTAACTATCACCACCACTAAACGCAGGGAAGTAAAATTCTTTGCTAAAATCCACCATCCTTGAGCAGAAGAGCCGGGACTCAGATGCTGCCCTGTCTGACACCAAAGCCAACTATAATCCTTCATTGCAAAAATGTGATTTCCACTCTACCATTTAAGTACTTGAAGGGATGACTGCTCCCTCTCAGCCTAGAGAGCCTTCCCCAAAAGAGAGTTTATACTGCTGAAAGGGAACTTTTGTAAAAAAAAATGCACTTTAAAAACTTAACTCGGAGCTGTTTATACTTATTTCTTTAAAAATATCTGCCATGAGCTGCTCAAAAACATTTTCTGGCTCTGAGAGAATTTTATCCCCTACCCAAGGAACTGGAGCAAATCTATTCATACCCCAACACCTCCATTACCCATCCTGCCTTTTTACTTTTAAAACATGAAAAAAATTAGGAATAAACCTTAAAAATGGATTCTAGTGAAAAAATATTTTGTACAAAACATGGTTGTGCATGCCTATTTTCAATACAAATTTTAAAATCTTTGATAACATTTAAGCAAGCATGAAATAAGCAATATGCTGTTTTCCCACAAGAGGGCACTGCTGCCCAACCATGCCTTCAAACGTAGTGGACACTCTACTCTCTACGTCTACTACTGGAAGTGATCAGAAAGTACGTGACCATGTAAGGCAGTGGAATAATGTAAAACATTTTCATGTTTCTTTTTAATAGGAACCATGCCTACATTTATTTATATCTTCTTTGAGGGTGGGGGAAAAAAAATCTCTAACTTACTACAAAAGACCCTGACAACAGTCTGCTTCACAGTTTATCAAAGGCGGGATGAGACAAGCATTTGGCAAACAAATTTCTTTGTTTTACTACCTCAAAACATGTATTTGGGATGCTTTCCCCCTAAGTTCAGGAAAGCTACTATCACATGCATTCATCTTGAGTTAGGAGCTGGGTCATAATTCTCATGTTTTTAGTATGCACACACTTTAATAATGAGTTTTTGGAAGTCTCTCACATGCACTAGTGATAAGTTACACATTTATAAGACAGAAATGATCATCTAGGTTCATTTTAACAGCAAAAGGACATGGTACTCCATTGAGATCAAGTGTCTCTGCTCACGCCGAAGAAAAGAACCAAAGTAGCATTTGGCAATCACAGGCCTGGCTAGGACTGGCTGGATCTCAGCCACAGACTTCTAATAAACAAAAGTGCTTTTCAGGTCTAAAGAGCCGGGTAGCCACTGCACAGCTCCAAGAAGCAGAAAGCCCTTCTTAGGAAATGAGCAGCAGCAGCTGGAACAAATGTAACATCTAAAACCCAGGAGGTTCTTGAAAGCTGAGAGAGAGAGAGAGAGAGAGAGAGAGAGAGAGAGAGAGAGAAACACCAAAAGGACTGCTGACCATTTAGGGTGTCATGTACCAAAAATTAATTTGAAGGATACAATAGGTTGATCCATAAAGAAAATGTCATTTTTGTAGCTCAAAAGCTTACAAACATTAACAACTTCACATGGCTTCAATCAATATTTGACTTTTTCTGCTTGTGTTCCATCATTCTTTTTAATTTTGAAGAGAAAAAGCTTGTAATATTATAAAGATTATTTAGAGCGTGCAATTATTAAGTTTTTTCTAAAGGCAGGGCAGTAAGGCATGTGTTACCACGACTATAGACTCAAATATGTAACACCTGGGCACTCAGAGAAGGTATGATCAAACGGAAAGATGGGCCAAATCCTTGAGAGCACGAGAAACAAACACTGCTTAAGGTGCGACTAAAACCTACATGTCCGTAAGATTCAATCTCAATAAATTAAACCAAATTTCATCAGTTTGCCAACATTTAGAAAACAGTATGTTTATAAAGAACAAAATACCTTTTTTTTAAACAATATACACCTGTGGTTTAAAACAATAAGTGTCAGATTGCTAAAAAATTCAAATAATGGAATGGTATGTTCAAAGTGAAAACAACTAAAGGTATGGAAAAGCAAATCAATTATATTCATTCACAGAGGCAACTGAAATTTCAAAAAAACCAGGTACTGGCCTAGTATATTCCTATCAACTAGAACAGGACGCTGTTCTTCCTACCAAGACATACTCACCAAATAAAGAACAAGCAAAAAAGTACGAACTTTAAAAACCGATTGTCTTTGACAGCACAGTCCTTGAAAAGATTAGCCTGTGACTTCTACCAGCTGCTCCGAAAGTTTGGATGAGCCCAACAATCCCATTACAGTCCTTTGACAAGCAATTAAAAGGGCTGTTCACTTAGTGAACTCTGATTAGTCTTTGAACTTTGACTATGGCTGCAGCCTGGCGCCCAGCACTGTTCTGTACCACCTGTGAGGAAAATAACCCTGGGGCAAAGGGGCACTCACATACTACACAACCAACAGTCAGAAGCCGTGAGTCACTCAGACACACTTTAGCATGTTCGCTGATTAAGAATCCCACACTCTCTTTAGACAGATGCAATTATTCCTCTAACTGGAAAGCAACACAGAACAAATAGTAAATTCCAATAAAAGTGTATTAAATGAACAAATGAGAAAATGTAGGAGTGGTGTTCCCTATAAGTATCCACACCAAAACACATCTTTGGGTCTCTAATCCTTTTATTCTATTGCACATATGCAAACTTCAAAATCCATCAGAGTTCAGCAGTTGTGGGAGGAGGTGATCAAGACTGCTAATAAAAACTAGGGTTTCGGGGTACTAGAGAAGAGAGATGTAAGAACAGGTGCTGCCTGTTTGTTTCCTTCAAATAAATTAAGAACGCTCTTAATCAACATACTGCAAAGGAAGAAAAATCACACAGCAAAAAGATGTTCTAGAATGACAAAGTAAATTAAGCAGCTCTGCATTCGAGTCCCGGCTCCCCTTCCACTGCTTACATGGCTGGGGAGTTACAGCAGTTCCCTGGGCAACAAATTCCTTAACAGTAAAAATAAAGCTTAAGGTGAATATTGTCAAGACAATGGCCTCCTTCTGCTTCCAAAATCGTACAAGGGTGCCTACAGTACATCCTTCACCATTAATAATATACACTAGAGACCGCAGTTTCTCAAAGATGAGCACGCACAGGAACTGCCTGCAGGAAGAGCCCTGAGCCCTACTCCAAAGATTCTGAAAGGGGAGGGGGCAACCAATTTGCATTTCTAATAAGCTGCCTGTGGGCAGATCATACTTGAGTGCAAAGGGACTCAGGGTTTTGGCTTGAGTCCTAACTAAAGGCTTTGACGGGCAAGCTCTGAAGTCAGCCAAAAATGCTCCCCAGTGACCTTCAGGGGCTCTAAAAAGAACCACCTCTTAACCTCCACGCAATGTTCAGAGAACTGGGCTGGTGGGCAGACCTAGCCCACAACCGGGACTCAGGCACAAACAGACCTTCCTAAGGACTGTGGTCTCCAAAGGAGACCAAACTGGGGACAGAACGGGGGATGTGAGTGAGCTGGACTCAGCAGAGGTGATGCAGGTCTTGCAGAGGAGGCTGAGCTTCATCAGCAGCCCCATCCTCTCACTTGGGAGTGCCTGTGTCCTCTGGGGTATTAAGGAAAAAACTGTGACTAGTGAGTGGACCCACAGCTTTGCCATAGGAGCTGGTGCTGAAAAAGCTGCTTGCACGAAGTGCTTCTGCTGGAAAGAGACGTTGCAAACTGGTCCAGAGTCTCAACAGCAGCAACAACCCAAGGACCAGAAGGCTGGCTGCCTGGGGCAGGCAGGAAGGCTCCAGAAGGGACTGTGGCACTCGGGGCCCAGAACTGTGTCCCCATTATCCCCTAGGGGGGACATCTGCAAATGAAGAAAGGTACCAGAAAAGAGGATGGAGATTTGGGTAACTATGACAATGGAAATTATACTCAAGGGCAGGTAAGGAAGAGGCACATGGGACTAACGACTAGGGTGAAGTTAAAAAGGACCAAAGATGGAAGTGGTATGAATAAAATCTGAGCTTTATCTTAGGAGCCCAACAAACTTACCGGGTAGCACACAAAACAGGGGTCCCTCCTAGCTCTGCAGGGAAGTCCCCGATCAATCAGAGCATGCCCTGCATATCCTGTGACCCAGAAATACATGGCACACGGGTTTCTAGCTTGTGTCTCTTCCTTTCAGGAGCATCATCCTCAGTGATGCTGAAATGCTATGGTCATGGCACTGTGGTCACACAATGCTAACACTTGGTCTTGAATCGTCTCATTTAGAAAAACTCCACCATGAATTGAAGCATTACACTCAAACATGCTAAAAGATAAGGGAAAAAATTTCATTCTCTCTTTAAATTTGCTTCATTTTAATATTAAATAGATCCAGATTTTTAAACTACATATCTCAAGCAATTTAATGATTTTCTATCATTATTTCCTTACTATTAACATGTAAAAAATCAGATGTTAAGGTGCATCACTTTTAGGTATGTAAGCCTTAATATTTTGAATTAACATTATTTCTACTTAAAAAGTACCTTGGAAATTATAAAAATAAAGTCACATACTATGTACTATAGAGGAAGGCTGATACAATCCTTTCTTGTTACACGTAAATATCTAAAAATGTGGTTCCAATTTCTTTTTTTCCTAAACCATGCTCATTTTCTTTCAAATTGCTTCCAAAAACGGAGGTCTTTCTGATGTTAATTGTGTGTATACTTCGGCTTACACTTTAAAGAGTCTTCCTCTCCTGGGAAGTGACTTTTGTATACAAATCATGGAAAACTACTTAGACAAAGTGCTGGAGATGATTAAAAAGAGCCAGATTCAAATTTATACCTTAAAAAAAAGCAGAAGCAGATGTCAACTGACTCATTTGTGTATATTTTGGAAATGAGCTGAAGATATGCATGTGCATTTCATCAGGACATTGAAGGGATCCTAAACTTTTTACTGTGGTTATGTATCAGCGACAACTTTAGAAACTAAAAAACTTTAAAACCTACACTGTGGCATTTTATGCTGGATACTCCTGGCTCTTACTACAAATTGATCTAACCAAACACTTTTTAATCCAACCAAAAGGGTATTTGCTTATTTAGAAACAACACTAAGAATTTTTATTTTCTTGAGACAGAGTCTCTGTCGCCCAGGCTGGAGTACAGTGGCATGATCACAGCTCACTGCAGCCTCGAACTCCTGGACTCAAGCAATCCTTCCTCCTCGGCCTCCCAAAATGCTAGGATTGCAGGCGTGAGCCTCCATGACCGGCCAAAACTTTTAGAATTGGAGGCACATGATATGTAACTTATTATCTAGAATTAGTAAAGAAGAAATTAAAGTAGCATTTTATTTGTTCATTTACTATTCGAACAATAAAAACTTTAACACCTCCAGAAACATACTAGAGAGAAAAAACATTTGCAAATTCTCTCTGATCTACCAAACCTTTACAGAAGCGCTTACTCTACACCATGCATCCAGGATCTTCCTAGGTCCTGGACACAGAAATGAGTGCAGTACAGTCCTGACCACCAACAGGCACCTAGCTTACTGAGGAAGACTTTTTGGGAGTGATGCCCGGGTTCAAAACAAGGGTCTGAGGCTGGAGAGGGTGTGAGGGTAAGCAGGTGTGTCCTGCTGGAGCATGGTGTACCACTCTGTGACTGCTGGGATGCCAGGCAGAAGGACCCTTCCCTCTTAAAGGATATAACACCTTAGCAACACTTTGCTACAATGCCACTTTCTCTTGAAACAGGAAATCCGTTTCATATGGTAGATACATTCTAAAGGGACAAAAGAAATTAAGTGGGACATTTATGCAGAAATCCCAGACTACTTGGCTTGTTTCATCAGGAAGTGATGCAGCTTCTAGAATATTAGTGAGAACAGTGGCTAACGCAATTAGTCATTACAGACTTTCCACAAGTCACCAACAAAAAGCCCTAATGACCCATATATTTCAATACATATGATTTCTGTAGCAAATTACTATGTGACCCTGGGTCACACTGACAGATTTTTAAAACAAATCCTTGTTGCTAGAGTTACTGTGACAATGTCACCCTCCAATTATGTAAACATGTCAAAGCATCCACCCAAGTGTTCAGTTATGGCATGAGTCAAATTGCATCTCTTCTCTGTGTGGTGAAGTATAGTTCATAAGCACTACCCAAAACAGCAAATCTACAAGAGTGGTATACAAGCTATCTGACAACCTAGCTGAGAGTTAAATCTTAAGAGTAATCAACAATCTCTCTGAATTACAATGTTTTAGGGCTGTGTTTGCATTAAATCCACTTGCAGTGACAGAAAGCCCCCACCAGGTGGAGTTTCGAATTCTTGGTTTCTTGTACTCCCAACTGTTTGTCCTGACTTGATTATGAGGACTTGCCTATAAATTCACACAAATTTATTAATACAGCTGTTTTCTTTCTTTTCAAAAGCATGTAATATGAAGAAAAGAAATACAACCATTTAACTTTTGTTTTTAAATTAGTTCACTCAAAAAAAAAACCAGAGAAGGTCATGAAAAATCACTGATTAAGCGAGACGGAGACAAAAACCTCCAGGAGCCCAGATGCCACAGTATGAACTGAGGATCACTATACCTTCAGAAGGTCTTCCTAATTTTCTTTTTCCAAATCACCACCAACACATTCATTTGAGGGAGAAAGGGTCAAATCATGACTTTTAAACTGGGTAAGACTATACACAGTGATCTACCTGACTTCAGATATTCACAACTGCCTAGGTGACCACATTCTGCAGGTGAGGTGCTATCTTAGAGGAACACGAATTCCCAGTAATCACATGATCTCCCATTCAGAAGGTGCTTCCCTTGGGTCATAAATATAGTGTTGAGAAAAGCACAGGTTCTAGCCACAGCCTCCTAGCACAGGTCCAGACATGATGGTGAACTTGTGAAAGGGGATAATTCTCTGTTTACAAAGCAAGAGTGAAGCTCCCAGCTGAGCTGCAGGATAAGAGCTGGGGCTGCCTGAAGGGGTAGAATCTGGATCTGGCCATTAGCCATTCCCGACCCAACGTCAGCCTCCACAAGTTGTCCTCTGGTCCCTGGCACAAGGCAGACTCAGCAAATCTAGGAAGGGAATTCTGCCCCAATGTTCCCACCCGCCCCACCTCCCCAGGTCTAACATGTGACCCAATCCATGTGATGCAGACCCGCCCCCACCCAATCGCACAGTCACTTGCTGGCCTATTGATAGTATCTCTCAATTCTCATGTCACTCCAATCCTTAAAGAGTAAGTTTTAGGCACTGAACGTTGACTGCTGGTATGGCAGATGCATTCTAAAGTGAACCCCTCCCCGCCATGATTCATGCTCATATAATTCCCTCCCATTAAGTGCAAGCAGAACCTCTAACTTGCTTCTAAGCCACAGACTGTGGCAAAGGTAATGGGAGGCTATTCCCTTAACTAATCAAACTAATCAGATCACATTTCCAGGCCACTAAATATGTAGTGATCTGTTATGCAGCAACAGAAAACATACAGCTGGCGAAAGTTTATTCCCTGATCCACTGCACACACCTCTGTCAGACCTCAACTCTTCCATCCCATTCCTGTCCTGAGGAAAATCACAATTAACAGCATCTTATGCATTCTTTTTGATAATGCACACAAAACTAAGCAAACATATTCACATATAAAGATATATTCTTTGGCCAGGTGCGGTGGCTTATGCTGTAATCTCAGCACTTTAGAAGGCCAAGGCGGGTGGATCATGAGGTCTAAGAGATTGAGAACATCTTAGCTAACATAGTGAAACCCCGTCTCTACTAAAAATACAAAAATTAACTGGGCGTGGTAGTGCGCGTCTATAGTCCCTGCTACCCAGGAGGCTGAGGCAGGGGAATCACTTGAACCCAGGATTCGAAGGTTGCAGTGAGTGGAGATCAGACCACTAAACTCTGGCCTGGCGACAGAGCGAGACTCCTTCCCCCCCATATATATTTATATTTGTATATATATTTTTTACTCCCTTTTACGACAACAAATGGAAGCATATTATACATACTTCTTTTCCTCCCTCCAGATTTTCTTGACAAGGATTCGCCATCAATACAAACAGAGCTCGCTCCCTTTTAATGACTGCACTGAACTTCATCCTCTGAGTGCGCCATGTTTTTACTCAGTTCCCAATTGAGAAAGAAACACTTAGACTTCTAATCTTAGGTTGATACACCTGCCACTTCACAGTGGGTAGAGTCAATTGCTAGAAGCAGACTTTTGCTGGGTCAACAGGCTATGTACACTTGTAACCCTGCAACGTACACAGTTCTACCAACTGATACTCCCACAGGCAACGTATGGGAGTGCCTGTTTCCTCATCCCTTGCCAACCCAGGTGTTATCAAAAGGACATCAAATTGATTTTGCATTCCAGTACAAACTCTTGGCTCACAGTGTCTAGTTTCATCTTTATCCTCAAGCCCATCAGGTTCAGCTGACCAATATTTATGAAGGGCCCACTCTGTGAAAAGGGAACAGGTTGCTAAACAAATATAAAACACACCAATGAAATGAGCAAAAGCTTCTGAAATTCAGCAGAGAAGACTGCTTCCAACCAGAGAGAAACCTCACTGGAGGAGGTGAGCTCCGACCTATCTAGATCCTGAACGACGTGTCGACTTTGGACAGAGAGAAAGGAGTCCCATGAGAACAAGCAGCGCCATCGGGATGGGAAAGCACAGGACATGGTCCGTGGCAGGGCAGTGCAGGGACACAAAGAGAATGCTCAGGTGGCAGCCCGAAGAGTGGCTGCCCCAGCAAGGCCTGGGCTAGAAGAATCAGTCAACAAACAGAACGCTGATCTGAGAGTTGGGATTTCCACTTTTGGCATTAGCTAAGCGATCATGAGAAATATTAGCTTACCTGGGCTTCAGGAGGTTAGCCCTGAAACCAAACTTTCTGTAGCTGCAGAACTGTGTTCAAAGTAAATCTTACAGTCAAGAGTAATGACAGGCAAGCACAACTGCACTGGCAGAGGGGAACAGGAGGAACTCAGCCCCTTATTCTAGTCACTCCATCCTGCCAACCTGAGGGAGGAGGGGGGCAAGAAACTTAGGGTTATGTGAAACACAGTCTGAATACAAGGAGGCCTAGGTAGCTAAGGTTCCCTTCAGCTCAAAAACTACGCTAATTCAATGTCAGATGATGCACCTGTACCTTCATTTCTATTCTGCTTGCCTACGATTCACTTACTAACAGGAATTCACTGAGTACCTACTATATTTCAGACAGTGTTATCGGATTTGGGGAGACAGGGGCTAAGGGTACAAAGACTCTTCCCTCTGAGGTTTAATTTCTACTTGGGAGAGAGAAAAATGAAGAAATAAACGTATAATGTATCGGAGCAACAAGTGTAAGCAATGAGGAAAAAGTGTAATGACTGTTCCACTCATCAAAACTCTACACACGCTCATGTCAGGAGGCTTCCCTTCAGCCTTTTCAGCCTTGCATTCATACAGATCATCTGTTCTCTTCTCTGAAATCCTACAGCATTTTGAGTCACGCTCTAAGCCTTTGTCACTTGTTAACTACTTCACTGTACTGGGCTTGTCTTGCTAAGACTGTAAGTCTCTTGCGGGTGCTATACAAATCCTCAGCAGCTACCACAGTGCTGCATGCACAGCACTGCTACACACTGCACGGGCACTCAGTACTACTGACTGCTATGACAAATTACCATTCTAGAATGTAAACGTGTTCTTCCCTTTCTCAACACTGTAGACTAGAATATTCAAGTGACAAAATTACCTAAAGGGCAGAATGAAATGAACAAACAAACTTAACAGAAAACCAAACTGGATCTGGTAAGAAGCAGTGACCACCAGGTGGTCCAGGTGTTTGGGATGGAAGCTAATCCTAAAACATTAACTAGTTAGGCCAAAACAATGGGGTGGAACTTAAAGGGATAAAGAGTAGGGGCAGCTGTCAATGCCTGGGAAAGTGGACAGGCAAGGATGTGCAGAAGAAAAGAGCAGACCCAGGGTCCCTGCGCCACTAGATCTCATAATCACCTCCTCTCTGAAATGGGGGTCTGGTCCTCCCCACACCAATCTTAGCAGCTCAATGCTCTGCTGTAGGCTTAAAAAATGTCAAGGGCACCTTTGCCACCAAAAAGCTCCTTTCCCTCTTTTTGTGACAGAGAAATGTGCATAATGGAATTATTTTTTTTTCATGTCAAAGGGTCTGATAATCCTTACATATCAGTTCTTTATCCCCAACTAAGAGAGCACATTAGACAAAAAGCTACTGACACAAAGGTTCACAGCAGCACTAGTCACAACAGCCAAGAGGTAGAAAAAAACCAAATGTCCATCAACAGATGAATGCATGAACCAAACGCGGTCTATCCATACACTGGAATACTATTCAGCCACAGATAGGAATGAAGTACTGACAACACTATGAAGGTGAATCTTGTAATCAAATGCAGAGCATAAGAAAGAAGCCACAGGAGACCACGCACTGCAGGATTCTATTTCTATGAAATACACAGAACAGGCAAATCTCAAGAGAGAGAAAACAGGTTAGCAGTTGCCAAAGGTTAGGGGGAAGGAGAATCAGGGAGTGACTGTTCGTGAGTACAGGGTGTCCTTTTGGGGTGATGAAAATGTTTTGCAGCTAGACAGTGGTGATGGTTGCAGGACACTGTCAATGTACTAAAAGCCACTGAACTGTACATTTAAAAATGGCTAAAAGAGTACACTTTAGGTTATATGTATTTTATCCCAGTAAAAAACAGTTCCCACAAATCCAATAAACTTCAAAATAAATTTGTTTCTTACTAATCTCTAAAACGTAACATCTAAACATAATTTCTAAAGCTAAGAACATCAAAAAACCACACGTACACAGGTTGTGGTTAGTCCCCAAGCAACGTGTGGTATAAACACAGACTCTCAGGACTCTTGTACAACTGGAGCTGATAATAATGACAATTACTGCTAGCATTTACTGAACTACGCACTGGCTCTGTGATATGATTTGGCTCTGTGTTACTACCCAAATCTCATCTCAAACTGTAATTACCACATGTCAAGGGAGTGACCTGTAATCCCCACATATTGAGGGAGGGAGGTGATTGGATCGTGGGAGCAGTTGCCCCCATGCTGTCCTGGTGACAGTGAGTTCTCCCAAGATCTGTTTAAAAGTTCCTCCTCCTCCCTCCTCCTCTCTCTCCTGCCGCCATGTAGACGTGCCCGTTTCCCCTTCCACCATGACTGTAAGTGTCCCCAGGCCTCCCCAGCCACGCAGAACTGGGTGAATTAAACCTCTTTCCATTATAAATTACCCAGTCTTGGGTAGTATCTTTACAGCAGTGTGAAAACAGACTAATACACTCTAAGTACTCACATATAATCCTGTAAGATACTTACTCTCATTTTACACAAGACAGTACAGGCAAAGAGAAGCTAACCAACCTGTCCAAGATTAAATAGCCAGCAGGTGGCAGAGCCTCAGCATGGAAATCTGAAGCCCACCTAGTTTCAGAATTATGTTCTTAGTCCCAGATCCATGCCTCACAACACAGACCCTCCTGACCTGGGCCCAATCCAGTCTTAGTGTCACTAACTATCCACCCCACACATCACCACTCCCCACAGAGAACTCTCTTGTCAGCCTTTGCATGTGCGGTGCCTTCTACCTGGGAGCTCCTATCTCAAGTGCTGCTGCCATGCATCCAGTGCCTCCTCTCCTCTCTGAAGTCTGTGCTGAGGTGGAGGGGATGGGAACCAGGGCCTCCAGGGTGCTTGTGCAATCTGCCCTTACACTGTTCTTTCCACCAGCATTCATGCCTGTAAACACTGCCCATTTTCGCCTGAGGACAGGAACAAAGAATTTTTATGCCTCCAGCAAAACCAAAGGTGCTTGTACTCTGCTGGTGAACGATGTAGAAGGCAAACCTATGAACCATAAGACTGAGTCAGTCGAGCCATTCTGTTTGGTCATCACCGCATTTTCAAACACCAACAACATAATGGGAACGCCTTCCCCAGGGCGCCCAGTCCTGGTGTGGCATACTGCTGCTTGGTATTTTTGTGACGGGCAGCTCCAGGTTCGTAAGCTGTCCTGACCTAGCCATTAACTGACTCACTCATTATTCCCAATTACTTCTCTTCCCATCATTCTTTCACATATGGTAAATCTCAGCTATAAACGATACCAAGAGAAATAAAAGAGCATAACAGATATATAATTTCATTTCTATAGATTAAAAAAAACTCCTTATATAATGTCAAAGGTAGAAATATCCCTAAAATTGAAACAACTTCAAATCATGGCAAAACTAAAATTTAAGACCTTCTAGAACAAAAGTCCCTTATCAGTGCTCACACCTCTCAGCAGGAAGGGGGCCGTAGCAGAGTTGGCCCAGTCTGGCACAGGGTCACTGCTGGCACTCTCAACCCCAGCAACTTCTGAGAAAAGGTCAGGGACCTTTGTTTAGGCAAATTTACCTTTAAATTTCAACACCAAAACCAGGCATTTTGTGTTTGACTTATTTCTGTTCAGCTTCCAACACTGCCCAAGTTCAGGGAATAAGCATCAGAAACAGAAAGAGAAGGGGATCCTACTGAACACACTGTGCTTGACCATGACAAAACGAAGGGTGCCACTCTCAATCCAAAGCTTTAGCTCTCTAGATTAGAGGAAAAGGACCAGTGGCTGTATTTCCATGTGCCCCGTAAAACCAAAGCAGCACTTAGCACACTTGAAATAAGAACCACATTAATATTCACAAACTTACGCGAGGTAAGACGGGGGTCTTGTTTTTGTTTTTATGAGATAGGGTCTTGCTCTGTCACCCTGGATAGTGTGCAGTGCTGTGATCGTGGCTCACTGCAGCCTCAAACTTCTGGACTCAAGCAATCCTCCCATCTCAGCCTCCCCAAGTAGCTGGAATTACAGACACGTGCCACCACACGCAACCAATTTTTGTTTTTTTTAAGAGACAAAGTCTCACTATGTTGCCCAGGTTGGTCTTAAGCAAACCTCCCTCCTTGGCCTTCCTAAGTGTTGGGATTACAAGTGGAAGCCACTGCACCCCGCCTAAGACAAAAGTATTAATTTGGCATGAGGAGTTAAGTGTCTTTACTTAAGGAAAAAAAATTTTTTTATTAAGTCAAAAGCCAGGATTAGAAATATTTACATCTAATAGCATTCAAAATAGAAAGCTAAACGACCATAAAATTAAAATACTCTACATCTACTTCTGGAATCTAAAAGAAAATTTTTAAAAAGATACTCTACACCAACTATTTTCCACAAGTAACAACTGTAACTGAGTTACTAAATACTTCTATGCAAATTAAAGTTTTGCTTTCTGAATCACACTTGAAAAGTAAAAGGAAACTATATCATTTAAAGAAGCTCAAGGGAGAATTCTTTTGTAAACCATGTGTTTTGTTTTGTTTTTCAAAGAAAACAACCTACATTTCCCAGGTATGTTGCAACTTCTTAAAGGGATCACTTGTACAAAGGCAAAAATCCACACAGAAAACAAACTGCCTTCTCTTACTCTGGTCTCTCTGCTGCACACACCTACTGGACTACACTCCAGACTCATTTTGGCATAGAAATGTAGGCCATACAAAAAAGAAAGGAAACAATTTCTTTAACTTAATCCCAGATGTAATGGTAGAAAATAATTTTTAACTGTAAAAGAAAACTGGTTAAATGTCACTGAGTAATACTTACTGCGGGTTCAACTTCACTTCTATCTGCAATATCTATATGGACAATTTCAACAGTTTTCCATGTGTTTGGATCTAAACCATGTACCTACCAATGACAAAGAGAAAAGAAATAAACTGTAGATTATTCCATCACGCTTAGATATACAGTCTTTTATCTTGAGTCTCTCAGGGTACATTATAAGGAATTAAAAGACCCAAATTATTATTTCATTATATTAGCTGTCTGATACGCTGCAGGATGTAGAAATCTTTTGTTATCACTGTAACAAGTAATAAGGGAGAAGAGAATGAGGACGCTGGCAAATAAATAGAAACCTGTCAATGTTATCTTCTGAGTCCTCACAAATGATTTATGAAACAATATACCAGCCCTATGTTCAACCCAAATGATACCCAACCAAGTCCTATACAAATAGAAGGTGACATTACAAGTTATACAAATAGAAGGTGACAAGTTAAATTCAAATGATGTACTCTATGGTCTAAAATTCTCTCCAAAATTTGATTATCCTAAAGCTGCTCAGTTTCAGTATGATGCCAGCTCCTCTACAAGGCATATTGATCAATCATTTATTTCTGAAATGCCATCTATGAACCAATTAGGAATTGTTTGAAAACTGCCAACGATCTGCCCATTTAAAAGCTGAAAATACCAGATTAAGTCATATATATTAAAGCACACCAAATAACCTCATCTAGATTCTAAATTTTAGAGGGTTACTATGAAAAACAACATAAGGGCCGGGTGCAGTGGCTCACACCCATAACCCCAGCACTTTGGGAGGTTGAGGCAGGCAGATCACCTGAGGTCAGGAGTTGCGAGTCCAGCCTGGCCGACATGGTGAAACTCTGTCTTTAATGAAAATACCAAAGTTAGCCAGGCATGGTGGTGCACGCCTGCAGTCCCAGCTACTTGGAGGCTGAGGCAGGAGAATTGCTTGAACTCAGGAGGCAGAGGTTGCAGTGAGCAGATGTGCGACTGCACCCCAGCCTGGGCAACAAAGTGAGATTCTACCTGAAAAAAAAAAAAAAAAAAAAAAAAGGAAAACAACATAAAATGTCAAATGGTCACTTGAAAGAACAAATACTATAGATCAAAATTCAAAGTTCTATTAATTGGTATCAATAACATAAGAGCACAGTAATAGAACAGTAAAAACAGAATTTGCCACAATTATTAGTCTCCTATAATAACTCATCATCAGGTTGGAACAGATCTCTACTGGAATGAATGCGCACCAGAAAACAGAAACTGCTGAGTCCCATCCCTAGAGATTCTGGTCTGGTAGTTCTTAGGCCAGTCAGGTTATCTGCATTTCAAGCCAGTCCCCAGATACTGTGCTACTGTTGGCCCAACCAAAGACCACACTTTTGAAAACTGCTGGACCAAGGGCATCAACCTATAAAAGAGGCCTTCCCAAGTTCCATGACAAACCTTACCAAAAGTTAATGATTACATTTCTTTGAGTCCTGACTCAAAGATGTTCTTGAATCTTAGCGATAAATGTGCACCAACTTACATAAGTCAAGAGCTTTTCAACATTTGTGTAATTATTCACACTACTTTATCCCTCCTGCCTTTTGGTCATTTCTCTGACATCAGCCCATACTCTAGCAAAGCAGACAGGAGGTAAAAATTAAAGCAATCAATCCTGCTATGCAGAGCAGCTCTGGCAAACACTCAGAAATGAAAGCAATCGAATTAGCAAAACTAATGGCTAAAACTGGGCTGGGGTTTATCTGTGAATTTTACCCATGCTCTCTTTGTCTCAGATAAAGAGAGCTGCTGATCAAAACAGCAACTTCACCAAAGTGTTGAGGAAGGGGACTGATAGGGAAAGCTCATTTGGTTTCTGGCTGCTTGCCTGCCTCACCTCAATTTGACACAGCTTGGTGTGGTCAGGTACTAGTCTTACACAGGTGACATTACTTTGGTGATGACAAAGGGAACAACATATAGGATTCTCGTTTCCAGGGACTTCTGTACTAAAAGTGCAGAGTTGAAACTTACATTTTCTAATGTTCCCAAGTCTGGCTTGTGCCATGTTTCGATTTTAATGAAGAAATCATCTTTCATATATTCATTCTGCAGAAAAACACAAAAGGAAAATGACAGTGATCTACCTGTTCCTTGGTGCCACATCTGAGGTAGGTTTTCCCCACTACTGGCATCCAGGCTTTGACTCTACAAGGAGACTGATCCTCAAGTGACAAAGAATCATTAGCTACCAATTTTTGTAGACTTGTCAGGCAAACCAAATGCTGCATGCTTTTAAATAATTCAAACAATCCTACTTCACGCAGCATATTGGGCTAATGAAGCTGTGAGGTCCAGTAAGCAAACATGGCATTTGAAAGGAGTAAGAAAAGCAAAATAACATCCATAGGGAGATTTTGAGACAAGGGCAGAAAGAGCCCATGAACACTGGGAACATGCGTTATAGTGTGGGAGCCAGTGGAGGGGACACAGGGGGGAACCATGCAGGGATGGGCAGTTAGCAAAGAATGGTTGAAAATAATTACTGTGTAAAACAAAGTTTAAAGATGAAAGTAAGAGACACAAAAATAGTTTTACTCACCGTTACAACTGAGGCACAATGGAGAGGCAGGTAATAAAAGGAGAAAATTTTCAGAATATTAACTGGAGTCAAAACAATCTGTTCCAATACTTAATGTCACAAAGACTAAACTATCTGAAAACACAACATTTATTTAGTAGCTATGTTTGCAAAACACAGTTTCTACACAAGTGACACTATATGCTACATTAATTTAGATTATGGAGTACAAATAAAATATGAATAATCTAATTTTTAAAATAATGCTAAAAAGAATAATGTCACACAAACAAAACATTATTTATAAGATCAATTTAGCAAATGATAGGATGCTGTTTCAGAAGTCTGTCCTATTCCTCCTCTATTATGTAGCAATGTTAAGTCAAAATACTGTTGAAATGCACAAAAAGAAACTTCTGGGTGTGAATGACCTTCTTTTGGCTTACTCCTGGAGCCAGCATAGTCAGCAAGGACCCCAATGTGGCTGCCATTTGGGAATAAACTTATGCCTGCCACAAAGTTCTGCAGGGAGGAACCCAATGCAGTCCTTCGTTTGCCATCATTATTGCAGTGACTATCCAAAAACCCACGGAAGACCTTGCTCAGTGTAACCCTTCTCAAAGACACTGGTACTGAGAGTCCCTTCTCCTCATCCTCAAGGTGGAGGGGTGAAATGGCTGCTGGGGGCCAGGCTTACTTGTTCTACAGTAGGGGTATGCATTCCAGGCTTTCTCATGAAACACCAAGGAGCCCTCGGGAGCAATCATCCTCACAAATGCAGGAACTTTGCTGGGAGAAGAGAGATACTGGATATATTTAACAGCACCATCAAGTCT
The DNA here is from genome assembly GCA_031835075.1 of Saguinus oedipus. Lineage (NCBI taxonomy): Eukaryota > Metazoa > Chordata > Mammalia > Primates > Cebidae > Saguinus > Saguinus oedipus. The sequence continues at coordinate 204,747,948 of CM063169.1, forward strand.
TTCTTGATATCTATCAAACTGCTTGAAAGAGTACAGCAATCAAAGGTGACCACGTTCTAAGTTTGATAAACAAGTTTATTTCAATCCCAAAGTAATCCAGTAGAAACGAATATGTAATCTTTTACATTTTAAATGAAAATAATTAAGAATATTTAGCTGGATATGGTGGCTTATGACTGTAATCCTAGCATTTTGAGAGGCTGAGGCAGGAGGACAGCTTGAGCCCAGGAGTTTGAGACTAGCCTGGGGAACATAGTAAAACCTGTCTTTACAAAAAATACAAAATTAGCCAGGCATGGTGGCACATGCCTATATCCCCAGCTATTCAGGAGGCTGAGGTGGGGAGGACTGCTCGAGCCTGGGAGAGGGAAGTTGCAGTGAGCTGAGATCACACCACTGCACTCCAGCCTGGGTGACAGAGCAAGACCTTGTCTCACAAGGAAAAAAAACAGTAACCATATAGAAGGTTTTTATTTTATTTTTTTATAGAAGCAATTCTCTCTTAAGGACTTCTGACCTACTACCCCAATGTGAACTCTAAGAGTTAACAATTACTCATCCTGCACATTAATACAACATAGTTCTCTTATTGTTAGATGACATTATACTGTTTCTAATGCAAAAAGCCCCAGAATAAGGAGATACCGCTGAATAAAAGTCTCTTAATACATTTTACAGAACAGACCTGAAGAAAAATGACAATGTGAAAGACTCATGTAGAACGTGAGAAATTAAAGCATATCCAAGTACAAAATTTTGTAGGCATGAGGAAGAGAAAGGTTAAATACATGATTAATACATGAGAAGCTTGTGCAAGCATATGATAATCAGAAACAAGCCCAACATATAAAGGGGCAAAAGTCTTCCACAGGCCCATTACAAATAGAAAATGTTATTCATTAACAAACAAATGGAAAAATCAGTCTTACCAGTCTTCAAATAAATGGAAATGAAGTGACTGACTTACTGACTGGAGCCCACTGTAAAGAGTAGTTTTGCTTGCACAGACTTTTCACAGATCAGATTCAAATCCCAACACCACCACTTAGAAGCTGTGTGACCTCAGGCACATTACCTAGCTTCTCTGAAATTCCTCATGTGTTGGATGGAATTCATATTATCTGCTCTGCAGGTTATTTAGAGAATTAAATCAAATATCATAACATATTTAGCACATTGCACAGTACAATAAGCTCAAAAAATGGTAGTTATTGCTTTTTAATTACAAGCTGACACAGAGCGGGGTACTTTCATATGAATTTCTTCACTTAAATCTTCCAGTAATACTATGAAGTAAGCATTATATGTCATCATTTCATGTAACCAGCATCTTAGTGTCTAAATAACCATACATCAAAACCATGTCCTCAAATTTCAATCCCTATAAATAATATTTCTCAAATCACAGATGTTTCTGAGAACTTCAAGCACAACTTAATTTGCTCAACGAAGAGAAAGAATAAACTAAGGAAATGTGTGCTCCAGAGAGGACTTCTGACATTGTAATATGACTGTGCATTTGACCAGAGCTATTCTTATGTTGGATTTCGCAGCCTAAGCAAGATAGATGGTAAGGAGCCCATGCCACACAGAGCTAAGCAGCAAGAGAAGAGGTAGTGTGGACAACCCTGTCACTCATCCTCTCAATCAGGCCAACGGTGCTTAAGAATGGGAACACAGCTTGGAGGTTCCAATTTTCTGGCAAATTAAATCACTGGAAAATAAAAGTAGATATATGGTAGTACTAGTGAGACTCCAAAAACATAAAGGGATTTATAAGTGCCTTCACATCCTTCGAAATGAAAGGGGCTAATTCTCTGATCACTTATTTCGTTTCAAATGGTGGAACGATTCATTCAAACTTCAGAAACATGAAGCCAGGATAACTGAAAATATCATCACCTTAAAAGTCAAAGAGTATCTAGTGGTCCAAAAAATGTATCACACTACTAAAGAACTAGAACCAAAATCCCTTTAAGTGGGGGTGAGGTCTAATCAGGGTACAATGGAACACACGAGGAAAACATTTTAAGCCAAGCTATAAAATTACCTATTCATCCGAAAGTATGGCAAACAGATCTATCAATGGTTCAGTTGGTCAACTTAGAAAAAGCAGGAGAGACAGGGTGTGGTGGCTGATGCCTGTAGTCCCACCACTTTGGGAGGCTGAGGTGGGTGGATCACCTGAGGTCAGGAGTTTGAGATCAGCCCAGTCAACATGGTGAAACCCTGTCTCTACCAAAAATACAAAAAATTAGCCAGGCGTGTTGGTGCATGTCTGTAACCCCAGCTACTTGGGATGCTGAGGCAGGAGAATTGCTTGAACCTGGGAGATGGAAGTTGCAGTGAGCTGAGATTGTGCCACTGCCTTACAGTCTGGGCAACAAAGCAAGACTCTGTCTCGAAAAAAAGAAAAGTCATGAGAAACAGTTCTGTATGAACTCAGACACATACTTTAACTATCCTATTTATTCCTATAGTGCCTGATATGTGAAGAACTTTAATATTCATAAGTGTCCTAAAATTTGCTGACTCAAAATAGAAGGAAATTAGAATATCATTGAAGCCCAACATGAGCCAAATCTACATGAAAATTTTAATATTTCTTTATCTCACTCTGAATGTCTACCTTATTTCTAAGATACTTTTCCCACCATGTGAATTCCAATAATTCATTTTATGTTTTGACTGAGTTAATCAAGTTCAAACTTATAAGCTAGCTTTATTTCAAATTTACTGATTTTTTGTTTGAAAACATTATCAAATATATTTCTCCTCAATGAATCTAAGTAAATGACTAAACGAGGTAAATGTATATATGGAGTAAATAAAATTAAATTTCAATTCCACTTCAAAGGTAAGAAATGTTCATTAATGGCAACCTTAATATATTCCTAACATGGTAGTTCAGGTGTGCCATTTACATAGAATTGAGAGCATATACATCATTTTCCCACCACATTACCACTTAGTTAAGACCCTTTAGTAAAATGCAGTGGATTCCTGTTTTGGAAGCTTAGAGAGCTTCGGAAAAGGAAGAATTATTAATGAATTACAAAATGGAGGTAGGCCTTCAAAAACAAACATGCAAAAAGAACAATCCTCCTCTTGTCCTCCCAAACTATTCACAAATGGTGCTCCCTCATGATAAACCAATATTCCTAACAGTGCTTTCTTACCTCCAGTAAACATGGCTAGATTTCAGCTGCTTAAGAGTGAAGAGTTAAGAGTTACCCATAGCACAATGCCCAGGACCATGAAGACTCTTTAAGAATACACAACCTTTCTCCTAGTCCGAACGGTACTTTAAGAATATTTAACTTCCGGGTAAAATACAACCATAATGTACACTGAATGCTTGATCTACGTGCATTCCTTTTTTAATCCTATTCCTGAGATGGCAAATCATTTCTAAACGTACTTTTCCCTGGAAATTCTTATGTCTATCTGTAAGCCATACAAGCAAGATAACTTCCCCCCTTCTCCTTCCTACTGCAGATGAAGATAAAGCACAGAAAAATACAGGGAAGCATTTGAAGACCACATTAATTTACCACAAATAAACCAATTAATCTTTCATTTTATGATCAACTGAAATATCCCTTAAGTACACTGAGAAGCCTTCTCTTCACCCATCAGGAAAAGCTCAGTTGAAAAGACAAAAAAAGAAAGGGCCAGGTGCAGTGGCTCACGCCTGTAATCCCAGCACTTTGGAAGGCCAAGGTGGGCAGATCACCTGAAGTTGGGCATTCAAGACCAGCCTGGCCAACATGGTGAAACCCTGTCTCTACTGAAAATACAAAAATTAGCTGGGCATGGTGGTGGGTGCCTGTAATCCCAGCTACTTGGGAGGCTGAGGCAGGAGAAGAGAATCACTTGACCCAGGCAGGCGGATGTTGCATTGAGATTGAGCCGAGATCACGCCACTGAACTTCAGTCTGAGGACAATGAGACTGTCTCAAAAAGAAAAAAATAGACACACACAGACACAGACACACAGACACACACAGACACACACACAGACACACACAGACACACACACACACACGGTACCTCATTCATTCATCCACTCAAACATTTACTGTGTCCACTGTGCCAGGCCAGGGACTGTGTAAACAACGGTGAGCACACAGGGACAATTCCTACTCAGAGTTTATTTTTAGGAATAGAGGAAGAATACAGATTAGTAAACAACAAACATAAAGAGAATTATTTATCAAGCAGTGCAGTGAAATTAAAGAACAGGGTCCTGGGCAATGAATAAGTGCAGCAAGGGTAGTCAGGAAGGCCTCTCTGAGAAAATAAATTACAACAGTGATCCAAGGGTACGGAGGCAGGGAACAGAACAGCAAGCAGAGGGAATAGCATGACTACAGGTCCTAAGACAGAAAAGACTTAACCTGCTTGAGCCACTCTTAGGCCTCCAGGATGGGTAGAATGCAGTGACCAAACATGGAGACAGGGCAGAAAAACCACATGGGCCCCACCTTACAGGTCACAGTTTAGATTTATTCTTGGTGTGATGGGAAGCCAACAAAAGCTTTAAAAAAGTAATGGCACAACCTGATGAGCTGTATGATCATTCTGGCTTTGTGTGAAAAATTAATTGAAGTGGGCAAGACTGGATGGTTGCAAAAATTAACTCGAAATGGATAAAGACCTAAATAAAAACTGAAACTGTAAAATTCTTGTAAGAAAATAAATAGGCCGGCACAGTGGCTCAAGCCTGTAATCCCAGCACTTTGGGAGGCCGAGGTGGGTGGATCACGAGGTCAAGAGATCGAGACCATCCTGGTCAACTTGGTGAAACCCCATCTCTACTAAAAATATAAAAAATTAGCTGGGCATGGTGGTGCATGCCTGTAATCCCAGCCACTCAGGAGGCTGAGGCAGGAGAACTGCCTGAACCCAGGAGGCAGACGTTGCAGTGAGCCGAGATCGCGCCATTGCACTCCAGACTGGGTAATAAGAGCGAAACACCGTCTCAAAAAAAAAAAAAAAAGAAAAGAAATATGTAAATCTTTATGAGCTTGGATTGGGCAATGATTTCTTTGATGACACCAAAAGCAAACCCTACAAAAAGAAAAAATAAATTGGACTTCATCAAAATAATAAACTTTTTTTTTTTTTTTAAGAGACAGGGTCTTGCTCTGTCACTAGGCTGGAGAACAGTGGTGTCATAATAAATCACTGCCACCTCCAACTTCCGGGCTCAAGCGAACCTCCCACCTCAGTCTCCTGAGTAGTTACAACAGACATGCAGTATCGTGATGGGCTAATTTTTAATTTTCGGAGACGGGGTCTCAGTATGTTTTGCTCTATTGCCCAGGCTGGTCTTGAAATCCTGGCTTTAAGCAATCCTTCCACCTCAGCCTCTTAGGTAGCTGGGACTACAGGCATACACCAAAATTAAAAATTTTGTAAGCTTCAAAAGACACTATCAAGTAAGTGAAAAGAAAACTCACAGAATGGGGGGAAAATCTGCAGATCACCTATATTATAAGGAACTAGTACCCAGAATATATAAATAACACAACAAAGAAAACTCAATTTAAGAATGGGGTGCGGTGACAGCTCATGGGTCTCTGAGACCCAAAAACTGTGAGTTTTCACACCCCAGGGGCTGCTCCTGCAGCTCTGCAGCCATCACCACGTCACAGAACTAATATATTGAATTACATTGTAAATGCTATGGATACCATTTGGATTACCATGAGAAAAAGAGAAAGAAGGAAAGTTGAGAGGCTCGAAGACATTCAAAGGGCCGGGCGCAGTGGCTCACGTCTATAAACCCAGCACTTTGGGAGGCCGAGGCGGGTGGATCACGAGGTCAAGAGATCGAGACCATCCTGGTCAACATGGTGAAACCCTGTCTCTACTAAAAATACAAAAATTAGCTGGGCATGGTGGCGCATGCCAATAGTCCCAGCTACTCGGGAGGCTGAGGCAAGAGAATTGCTTGAACCCAGGAGACAGAGGTTGTGGTGAGCCGAGATCCTGCCATTGTACTCCAGTCTGGGTAACAAGAGCAAAACTCTGTCTCAAAAAAAAAAAAAAAGAAAATGTTCAAAGAAGGCAAAGAAAATGATTGGTCTGAAGGCTAAGCTTGCCCATAAACAGGCCATGCTGAGAAATACAAATGAAAAAGACTATCAAGATGCATGAAAAGAGAAACACCAAATAAAAGAATGATGAAAAGACTCCACAGGGAGCACTACCTGTTTATCTGGTGGACAGAGACGGACAATATCAGGCTAAAGTACTACCCAATATGATTAGACAGAAACAAAAAGAGAAGGAGGGAAAATGGGAAGTCCCTCTGACTAAAGTACATGCCCAGGGAGACATAAGTCTTAAAAGTTACTCTAACAGGAAAGAGAAAGAAGGAGGCATGGAAGAGGATGGTTATTAAAGTCTGCTTTGTTGGAGATGGCTCTACAAGAAAACCACCTAAATATGAAAGATTCATCATGCCAATGGGCTTGCATTTCAAGAAAGCCCATGTAACACATCTTGAACTGGAAGCCACCTTTTGCATACCAATACTTGGTATAAAGAAGAATCCCTCAATCCTGCTGTATACAACTTTGGGTGTTACTACCAAAGGTACTATCAATGAGGTAAATGTGAGCAAATTGAACCTTGTGACTCAAGGAGGCAAAGTTATTTGGGGAAAATATGCTCCAGTTACCAACAATGCTGAAAATGATGTATGCATAAATGCAGTCTTACTTGTTTGACAGCAATTTCATATATAATTATTGAGGACTACACACCAATTGAAAAAAACTGCCATTATTGTAACATTTCTGAATACTACCAGTCATATATGTTTGCAATCATCAAGAGATTTATTAAATTGTAAACATTAAAATAGAAAGAAAAAAAAAGAATGGGCAGCCAGGACCAAGGACAGTGGGTCACACCTATAATCCCAGCACTATGGGAGGCTGAGGCAGGAGGATAGCTTAAGCACCAGGAGTTGGAGACCAGCCTGGGCAACACAGGGAGACCCCCATCTCTACCAAAAAAAATTAACAGAGCACACAGTGGTGCACAACTGTGGTCCCAGGTACTTGAGACACTGAGGTGGGGGAACTGCTTGAGCCCAGGAGTTCAAGGCTGCAATGAGATAAGCAACTAAAGTCCAGCCTAGATGACAAAGTGAGACCCTGTCTCCAAAAAAAAAAAAAAAAATTTTTTAAAGTGGAGGTACAAGATTTGAACAGATATTTCTTCACAGAAGATATACAAATAACCAAAAAGCACTTGAAAATATGTGAACATCATTAATCACCAGGAAAACGCAAATCCAAACCACAATGAGATACCATTTCACACACACGAAAATGGTTATAATAAAAAAGGTAATGAGGATGTGGAGAAACCAGAACCTTCATACACTGCTGGTAACATTATAAAGTGTGTGGTTCTTTTGGGAAGCAGACTGACTGTTCCTCAAAGGTTAAATATAGAGTGGTCATATGACCCGGCCAATTTCACTCAGGGCAATATGTATCTCCAAGAGAACTGAAAAGACATTCATAAGTTCTACTACTACACACAAAACATTATACACAAACGTTCACAGCAGCATTACTCATAACAGCCAAAAGTGAAAACAACCTAAATGTTCAACAACTGATGAACGGATAAACAAAATGTGATGAACGGATGAATGGATAAACGAAGGTCTATGCAATGTAACAGTACTCAGCAATCAAAATAGTACTGATACATACTTTAACAGAGACAAGCCTTGAAAACACACTAAGTGAAAGTCAATCACAGAAGGCCACATATTATATGATTCCACTTACATAAAATGTCCACAGTACATCTACAGAGATAGAAAGTAAGATCAGTGGTTGCCAGGCATTAGGAGGAGGGGGTAACAGTGATTACTAATGAACATGAGATTTCTTTTTGGATTGTTGCAAATGTTCCGAAATAAAGTAGTAATAGCAGTTGCCCAACTCTGTAAATATATTAAAAACAACTAAAGTGTATATTTTAGAGGAATGAATTTTATGGCATATAAATCGTGTCTCAATTAATTTTAAAGCCAGAAAACGAATGGATAGCAAAATATCAGCCTGGAGGCAAGTCTGAGAGAGAGAATGTTAACTTCGATTAACGGAAAAGAAAGATACAAAATGGGGGAAATTACAGAAATGATTTAAAACCTCAGTTTGTGGGGAGGGAATAAAATAACCAGACACAAACTGGCTAACTTCCAGGAGACAGGAGACTCTAAAGTCCTGGAGAATTATTAAAAAACAAAGAGAGAAGTATTTTTCACCCAATAAAAGGGGAATAAATGAAAAATAAGATAACACTATCAAGAAGAAACAATATATTTCAGAAAATACTTCTGAATATTTTTCTGAAATAGGATTACTCTTGATTTGGAAAACTTTGAATTGTGCAAAATTGACCAAACTATATACAATGAAAAATAACATGTTGTGTCTATGATGGCTAATTTTTGACTCGTGAACAAATTATATTCGGCTGATATTATTTTTCTATTTTTTTTTTTGTTTGAGACCGAGTCTCACTCTTGTCACCCAGGTTGGAGTGTAATGGCGCGATCTCAGCTCACTGCAACCTCCACCTGCTGGGTTCAAGTAATTCTAACTCAGCCTCCCATGCAGCTGGGATTATAGGCGCCTACCATCGCACTCAGCTAAATTTTTTGTATTTTCAGTAGAGACTGGGTTTCACCATGTTGGCTAAGCTGGTTTCAAACTCCTGACCTGAGGTGATCCACCCATCTCAGCCTCCCAAAATGAGAGAAGTATATACAATCAATCCTTTCATTGTTCAGGTGATTTGAATTTCTCACTTTTAAACATAATTTAAGTTCCTGGCAAATGACTTCTTTTGCGTATGAAAATGAACTCTTACCCTGGAACCACATGAAATTTTAAAATAATGATTTTTCAGTAAAAACCTCAGCTGCTCGGCCAGGCGCGGTGGCTCACGCCTATAATTCCAGCACTTTGGGAGGCCGAGGTGGGTGGATCACGAGGTCAAGAGATCGAGACCATCCTGGTCAACATGGTGAAACCCCGCCTCTACTAAAAATACAAAAATTAGCTGGGCATAGTAGAGCGCGCCTGTAGTCCCAGCTACTCGGGAGGCTGAGGCAGGAGAATTGCTTGAACCCCGGAGGCAGAGGTTGCAGTGAGCCGAGACCGCGCCATTGCACTACAGTCTGGGTAACAAGAGTGAACCTCCGTCTCAAAAAAAAAAAAAGGCCGGCCACGGTGGCTCAAGCCTGTAATCCCAGCACTTTGGGAGGCCGAGGCGGGTGGATCACGAGGTCAAGAGATCGAGACCATCCTGGTCAACATGGTGAAACCCCGTCTCTACTAAAGATACAAAAAATTAGCTGGGCATGGTGGCACGTGCCTGTAATCCCAGCTACTCAGGAGGCTGAGGCAGGAGAATTGCCTGAACCCAGGAGGCGGAGGTTGCAGTGAGCCGAGATCGCGCCATTGCACTCTAGCCTAGGTAACAAGAGCGAAACTCCATCTCAAAAAAAAAAAAAAAAAAAACAAACCTCTGTTGTTTCGACCTTTAGGAAACAAGGCAGTTCTGGAGTTGGCAAAGCTTTAGAAATTCCCCATCAATCAGGACTTTCTGAAGATGGCCAAAGTATAACACACAAAATAAGAAAGAATAAAGCTGACTTTCCCCAAGAAGGGAGAGCAAATAAACTAGCAAAAAAGACTGGTGTGTTCATACAGTGAGGTCTCGGGAGAGCTACAAGTTTTTCTCTGAAATATCATTTGAGAGTTACAACACATTTCTTTGTTTTGCTCCAAAATTCTCTGCCCAGTAAATTCCCTCTTCTTTCACTATCATCTACTACTACGTGAATATTAAAGAAACACACTTCACTGGAAAATGGGATACAATGAGACAAACACACATCTATGGAAATATATGACTAGGTGTCAAAATGCGTAGAACTGACAAAAAATGATGGCTTTAGGGAGAAGGGATCAAAATGAATGAAACTGGCCACAGAATGCCTCTGCACAGGATAGTTCTGAGGTGTACTCCGAAAACCAAGCAGGTTATGAGAGGCCCAACATAAGGGGCTGAAAAAAAGGCTCAGGGTGGGCTGAACAGTTTATGTTAGGACGACAACAAAGAGACTGGCTTTCTTAGAGCCAAGGTTTTTGTTCTGAATGGACTTAGACCATTTGGAATCTTAAATACCTTCCTAAGTTTAGCTTTGTTTTGGAAGAAGACTTTAGATGTTAAAGACTTCAGAGAAAATAAGATATGGTGACATCTGTGGTTTTGGAAGTATTTTTCTGTAAACTCCCATGGAGTTAACTTCAGGAAATGGAAAATACTCTGACCCTCCTACAGGACTCAGACATAGAACAAAGTGGTTAAGAGGGGAGGTTCTGGAGTTGGTCTGTGTTCAAGTTCTCTCTCTGCTACCAAATAGCAGTGAGACATGGGGCAAGTTACTTAAACCTTTCTGGACCTCAGTTTCCTCACTATAAAAAGTTGCTGTAATCAGAAGAAAAAAAGTTGCTGTGAGGAATGAATAAACTCCTACCTAGAGCACTTCCAGTGACCCAGTGACCAGCACACAGTAAGAATACCTAAGTACTAGATCTTCCATTCAGAATTACCGTGAGCAACGACTCACTCTAAGTTATTAAACATAATACGGACAAAATCTCATTACCCCATGAGATGATTTATTACCGGAGATTCAAGGAAACCAGACATTTCAAATGTCCCGTGCAACGAGTCACCAACTTTTGGATTTTGTCAATATTCTCAAAGACTGTTTTTCACCCTTCTGGTTGAAATTAAGTGGATACAAGTTAACAAGAAATGTTTCACTGAAATGCGAAATCATACAAGTCAGGAAATCCAGAGACTTGGGTTATCCTGGGCAAAGTGGGTGTCAGAATTTCAAGTATCTCAAATGTAAAATACAGCCTTCATGGCCTTAGTCAGGTTTGCAGTTCTACTGATGTTACATAGTGACAGTGCACAGCTTAGGATAATTTATGGAGCAAATGCTGAAAAAGGAAACATATTACTAGGTACAAATTTTACTTCCTCAGGGAGAGCTTTAAAACTAGCTACAGACTGTGGGTATATGCCTTCAGCATGCTGAGCTGATGCCCTAAAGAAAACGTAAGTCTGATGGGGCTGCACCTTCAGGCTTGCCCTGGGATGGCGGTCTTTCCTGCAGCACAGCGAAGGCTTCAGCACTTACTACTAAATGATTCTTTGTCCTTCCATAATACAGTTATCATGTGGCTAACATGCTTTCAGTGTTGACACTGACAGATTTGTCAGTGTGGACATCTGACTGCCCTTGCCCCATAGCCATTCCCTCTTCCAGAGGAGACCAACTGGGCCCTGTTTTGCCCAGTTTATTTATTATTAGATAGGTTTTTGTTTCTCACTACAGTCAGAACAACCATTAATTGCCATGCTGTCTAAGACCCATTATTGCCAGTCTCTTTCCTTTTTCCCTTTCCTGTCTCATTCCTCTCTGTGCTTCTCCCCACAGCTGCCATCTTTGTGTGATAAGGCCAACTTTCCATGGGCATGAAATAACCCCCGCCATCCCATCAGATCCCCTCTCTCCCTTCTCATGGGAGTGCCTCGTACTCATCAGGCACCTGGAACAAAAGGGTGTGGGATTTGAAATCAGAATCTAGGTCTCTGTCACCATTCTGCCACTTACTAGCTGTGACCTTGGGTAAAAATGTGCCTTAGTCAGGAGAATTGCCTGAACCCAGGAGGCGGAGGTTGCGGTGAGCCAAGATCGCGCCATTGCACTTCAGCCTGGGTAACAAGAGCGAAACTCTGTCTCAAAAAAAAAAAAAAAAAAATGTGCCTTAGTGTCTTAGGGACAGTATGTATATTGTCTATTTCTTAGGACTGCAATGAGAAGTAAATGAGTGCATGAAAGGGTAAAACCACAGGGTACCCTAGAATGATTTCCACTCCTCCTAGGAATGGAGAAGCTGTTCTAGAAGTCCAAGTATGCTGGCAGATTGGCCACCAGAGAGCCAACATTTTCTTTTATTTAATCCATTAAAAGCCTGAGAGAAATTCTGAACCTCATGCCCAAATAACCTCTCCAGAATAAGGATATCCCTTGCACTAACCATTTTATATAGCCCTCTTCAACTTATCAGATTCCTTATTCATGGCTGGAGTGTTATCTAAATCAACTGCTTAAAAAATAATATTTAACATTCCTTTTCCTTCTCATAAAAATGAAAATCTAGAAGAGAACATTTTTTTTTTAATCACCCATATCCCGCTACCAGGTGATAAATATTTTTAACATCTCAACGTACCTCTTTGAGGCTTTTTCTTCTGATTCTTTTCATAAAACATGTAACATATTATGTATTACATATGATTTCACAACTGTTCTTTTCCATGCAAGAATGTATCAAATACTTCCTCAACACTCCAATTCTTAGATTTCAACCAGAGGACATTTTCAATCTATTTCAAATTTATTTACTTATAGGATAGTGATCTAAAGAGGACATCAGAGGCCAGCACGAAATTTTATACATAAAACTTTTTGGCTTATTTTAGAACCCCCAGAAGAGTCCACTATTTATAAGAGGAACTTTTATATGTGGTGGTATAATTCAATTAACAGGCAAATGCAAAAATGTTAAAGAAATGTTCAGAAAGCTGAATACTTACAAGCAAATTCAAAACTTTAAATATTATACAGACTGTATCATTTGGAATGCCAAAATCTTCTTTCAATTGAGACATATTTTCAGATATACTTAGAGTTCTAACAAATTAATAGAAACCGTGAAATGAAAAAGACCTTTTCTATAAATAATTGATCAGTTATTGCCTTATTTCTCAAGTCAAACCTGCAACAGAAGCAAACAAATGTTGTATTCTAAGAGAAAATAATAATAAAATATAAGGTACTATAAAGTGATAAGGTTATTCATCACTATAAACCAAGGATGAGCACGTTATGTGTCACTATAAACCAAGCAGCAGAGTTAAACTGAGGAAACATAAAAGAATACTGATCATGACAGCTACAACTTTAAGGAGTTCCAGAAAACTTGAGTCTGATTCATTTCAACATGAAGAGAATAGCGGCAAGAGAAAAGATCCCCTACCTTTAATTAACTAGGGAGACTAATGACAAAATGGACTCTTTTTTTTTTTTTTTTTTGAGACGGAGTTTCGTTCTTGTTACCCAGGCTGGAGTGCAATGGCACAATCTCGGCTCACCGCAACCTCCGCCTCCTGGGTTCAGGCAATTCTCCTGCCTCAGCCTCCTAAGTAGCTGGGATTACAGGCACGCGCCACCATGCCCAGCTAATTTTTTGTATCTTTAGTAGAGATGGGGTTTCACCATGTTGACCAGGATGGTCTCGATCTCTTGACCTCGTGATCCACCCGCCTCGGCCTCCCAAAGTGCTGGGATTACAGGCTTGAGCCACCGCGCCCGGCCCAAAATGGACTCTTAAAAGCCATTACTGGTCTTTTGCTCTTAGATAAATACTAGTAGCACCCCCCTCCCTTTTTTTTTTTTTTTTTTTGGCTTGGTTTTTGTTTTTGTAGAGATGAGGTCTACTATATTGCCCAGACTGGTCTCAAACTCCTGAACTCAAACAATCCTCCCACCTCGGCCTTCCAAAGTTCTGGGATTACAGGGATTACAGGCAAGAGCCACTGCACTTGGCCAGCATTTTTTGTTTTAAAATATTTATGCCAAAGATACAGATTAGACTGCCAAATTTAGGGGAATGTGCAAAAAAACTTCAACAAACTAAAAAGAAGAAAAAAGAAAGGATATGAAGAGTCAAAAGTCATATAAGAAATTCAAAGGATCAATTAACATAAAGACATTCAACCTCACTAATAAATACAAATTTTAACAAGAGACTATTTTTTGTCTACAAAATCGTAAAAATTAAAAAGAAAAATATGGAAAAATGAATACTATCAAACTCTTGAAGAGCAATTTTGGCATTAATACCAAATTTAAAATGTGCATGTCCTCCCAGCAATCCTTTTATGAATTTCTGCTTTCATAATTTCTCTTAGGAACAAGTAACCTAAGGCATACAGACACACACGTGTAACTGTGTTCACAGAAAGTTTATTTATTTTTTTAGACAGTCTTGTTCTTTCGTGCAGGCTAAAGTGTAATGATGTGATCATAGCTCACTGCAGCCTCTAACTCCTGAGTTCAAGCAATCCTTCCACCTCAGCCTCCGAAGTAGCTGTGATCACGGATGCACATCATCATGCCTGGCTAATTTTTTTTATTTTTGGAGAGATGGGGTCTCCCTGTGTTGCCCAGGCTGGTCTCGAACTCTAAGGCTTAGGTGATCTTCCTGCCTCGGCCTCACAAAGTGTTGAGATTAATGTGAGCCACCACATTTGGCCAGAAACATTATTTATAACAGACAAAAACTTGAAAATATCTAAAATACTAAATGGACTTACAACGTAGGTTAAGTAAACTATACTATGTCCATAAGGAATTTTACTCAGCTTCAAATAAATCACAGATATTAAGTAATAATAATATGGAAGATGTTTGTGAGAAATAAAGCAAATTGCAAAACCATACATATGGTCCATGTGCTGTAGAAAACTAAAATCGATACAAGTAATACATGGCTATCTGTTTTAAAAATTCCTTTGAATATATACAGAAAATGATCTAGAAGGATAAACTCTAAACTGCTTCTAGTGTTTCTCACTGTGTTACAAATATTTGATAGCAAGGAGAGGGGACTAAGTTTTTATTCGAATTTTTGTTATAAGCAGATATTATACTTTTCTAATTTACAAATAGCAAATAAAGGAGGAGGTTCTCTCAAAAAATTAAAGTGCAACATATCACACTGAAATTTAAAATGTACTTCACATCTACTAGTTAAGTTAGCTAGTTACATGCTTCATAAGTAAGCCAGGTAGTTAAAATCCATCAAACGTGAACACCACCTACCTCTTTAGGTGATAAATTTTGTGTGTATACTGTCCCTTTTCTCCATCCTTCTCATAAGGTTCATTCTTTAAGACTTCTATTCCTTCTCCACCACCAGTCTCATTCTTACTGGCTTCTGCAACGGAGTAAAGCTGCCCAACCTGATACTGAAATTTCAAAGAACACAGAAACTCAGTAAGACAGTAGGAACTGCAGAATTCTGTATGCTAAAATCTTAATATAGAAGATACAGAAAAGCATATCCAAACCATTCAGCACAACTGTATTCAACATGAAAACACAACTCAAATTACAAATGTATATGTTTAGGAAGATAAACAGCATATTATCATACAGTTCTAAAAAACTATATTTTATAGAACTTTCATTATTCAAAAAAATTGCCAGTTACAAATACTTCGGTGCATTTACACTATTCATGTATCATGAAAATGTCTCAACACTTGGTTCAACTTTTGAACAATATATATTTGTACTTTCCAAAGTATTTTCACCTCTATTATATCTCATTTAACTTCACAAAATTCCAAGAAAGGTATGGCAGAAATACAACTGGCACTTTGCCAACTAAAGCTGAGTAACCAGCACATTGTTCTTAATTATAAAGGGAAGGGATATAAACTGGAATAACAAAAACCTGGAGATCCAAAGAAACACAACAGACAGTCCAAATCTTAGTAGACTTCTGGAGTCATGTTCTCCTTATGACTTATTTGTGATACACCCAATTTGGTCCTTATTCACTAACCAGAAACAGTATTGGGAGCCCAGGATCAAAAATGTTCATTGTGAGTCCTCAAGTAAACAGAATAAACGGAAACTGTTTTGAAAGTAATATAAATAGACACATATTACTATAAAAGGCAGGAAACTGCTGAGAGTAGTTTCTGTTTCATTTAAAGTGAATCAGAAACCTCAGAGGCCTGTATCAATACCTGTAAGTCCGCTGTATTTTCTACACCATTCTGGAGTCACTAGTTCCAACAAATGTTGGAAAAAGTTCTTGTGTTCTAATTTGTTCCAGTGACCCAACCATGGCACTATCTCCCATCTCTTCAAATTTGGCTAAAATTGTTTCTTCTAATGAAAACAGCTTGAAGAAGTGTATTTCTTCTTGATAAGTATATTTCCGAAGAAAAGCTACAAAAATCTACCTCTAAGAACTTGTAATTTTAAAGCTAACATTTTAGGTGAGGGACCAAAACAGCAGGTAGTTGTAAGCTTAGTAAACACTGATATCTATAAATCACATGGAGATATGATGCTATTTTGCCCATTAATTAAATCTAAAAATACGCCCACACGCACACTCTTACTCAGTTTAGAAGCGTTTGGGAAGTTGAAACCAAACATATGTCTTAAATGCTCCAATTTCTGTAGGGCCTGCAGAGGACTGTATTTCTCCTTTCAGCCTTCCACGACACAACACTAGGGTTAGTCTAATAATGCCACAATCCTTAAATACCTTCAATATGTACTTTTAAACACTAACATATTCTAAAACAGGACTAAAATGAGTCTAAGTTAAAAGATAAATTTCATTTTGGTCAGGAACACACAGTAACAAAAACTGAAAAGAACACTATCCAAAAAAATGCTAACGGACTGACATTTTGTGGCATGCTACTTAGGCTTTCTTTCATTCTCGTTTTTTAAGAATAAGAGAAAAAAAAGAGTAAGAAATAGACACAGAAGGCATGTTTTAAAAATGTGAGCTAGGCCTGGCACAGTGGCTCATGCGTGTAATCCCAGGGCTTTGGGAGGCCGAGGCAGGCGGATCACCTGAGGTCAGGAGTTCAAGACCAACCTGACCAGTATGGTGAAACCCCGTCTCTTCTAAATATACAAACATCAACCAAGTATGGTGGTGGGTGCCTGTAACCCAGCTACTCAGGAGGCTGAGGTAGGAAGAACTGCTTGAAGCCAGGAGGCAGAGGTTGCAGCAAACAGATCGCGCCACTTCACTTCAGCCTGGGCAACAAAGCAAGACTCCACCTCAAAAAAAAAAAAAAAAGAGAGAGAAAAAGTGAGTATAACAGAAAGCCAAGAAGAGTATTTTCAGTGACAATACCAAGACTCAAAAATATTCTGACAAGCTAATTCAACCAGCTGAAACCAAAAGAAAAAATCTAACAGAAACAAATGTCAATTTCCACATTCAAGTTCAAACAATCAATTGTGCAAATAGAGAACAGGGGTGCCTGGCTTCTCTGGAGTGTTTTAATACAGTGAATCCTCCTGAGATATACACAGCTGTGTTCACGTCTACATTAACCAGTGCCAGATAGCTACTCTCTTTCACTTCCTGCATTTCTTTCTGTCTTCTGTCAGCTGTCGCTTCTTAGGTTATCAGTTTGTTTTGTCCCACTTCCAAGTCACTGCTTGTAATCTACTGTCAGCTCTAGGAAAAGCAGAAAACTGAGCAATGGGAACTGTGTGCAAGTTACAAAAGAGCCTAGAGGGTTTTATGGGTTTTGCTATACATATCTTGATTTCTCAGAAGCTGTTTCTGCTCTTATCCTCATTCTTGGCTATACTACACATGGCTATAACTCCAGGACAAGCACGTTCTGTATCGCGTGTAGACTGAGGAAATAAGCTCTTACAGTCATATGCTGGTCATACCACGTCTGGAATACCGTTTGCAGTTCAGATCAACAATTACAACACATATAGTAATGGCACCAGCTGGTAAGGAAGTCTACAGATCATGCTATATTAGGCCAAATGAATGTGCCAGGAATGTTTAACCTTGGGACTGTCTAAGATGAAATAAAAGGGCTCGTCGGGGAGGTGGTTGGCTGGAGGGAAGAGTTGCCATCAGAAAACCTGAAGAATTACCACTGCAAGACAGAACAGGTTTATTTCCCATTGCTCAAATGGGATAAACTGTCAACAAGAGCCAAGCACTATAGGAAAGCAGATTTTGGGTCAAAGACAAATGTTTAAAATGTCCAACAGTAAAGTAGGCTGCTTCTCTAAGTAGCAAGTTACTTAACCTTAAACTACATAAGCTGAGGCTGGAGCCTCATTTCTCTGGGATGTTGTAGAAAGATTCCTGCACTAGACAGGAGGTTAAACTACATTCTTAGACTCTTCCAGAACAAGGCAGTGTAATAAGAAATTCATTTGCAATTCATTATCACAATTCATTTTGTCACATCAGGTGGAATGAAAAGGTAAATCCAATACTATGAAAATATGAACTTAGAATAACATATCAAAGTACAGTACATATATCAATAAAATGATGCAGAAGCAAAAGAAACTTACCTCCTGAACAGAACATGGCAAAACCACACGGCTAAAAAGACAGAAGAAAAAATATATGCATTACATATGAAATAGCTTTAAACACAGATCTCTAAAGACGTTTTACCCTAAATCCAATGATAAACAGAAACAGGTCTCTTTTTTTTAGGGTGTCATGGAAGAGGGTCTCTGCAATGCCTACACCCTAACTGGGGAACTCAAACTATCATTTCTGGATCCCAATGTTCATTTGCATTTAGTGTTCCCAGGACCTCAAAGAGCAGCTGCAGAGATTCTTGAGAGTAAGGAAAAAAGAGAAAACTCAACATTGAAAACTGCAGGGTACAGAATGTAATATTTGTAGATTGCCAGGTCAGGTTGCCCTGACAAAATTTTTAGTATGGTTTCACTCTCCACCTATATATACTGTGCATTTTGTTTTTATGATGGTTCTCACAGAATACTTCCTCAATCTCATGTATAAATCCTTCCAGAAACTGTTCTCTCACGATTCAATTACTCCTCAAGTTTACTAAGATAAAAATAAAGAACCATGTAGAAATAACAAGAAAAAAATTTTACTATGGAAACTACCTTGAACCTTATAATAATTCCTTCTAGCATACAGACAATATGTGTTTGATCCTATTCAAGAGTTTGTCATTGTATGTACCAAAAAGATGTCATTATAGCTCCACTGCAAGCAGTCTTAAAGGCCAAAAACAATATCCTGGTATATTATTTTATCAAAATGTTGCATTTTATCTCTAGATTTGATAAGGAGATTCCTTACTTTATTTCTACCACAAATTCTGAAAACCAAGACCATCCCTGTATATCAACTGTCTCATAATTATATTTGGTGCCAAGACAGCAACTTCTTTTTTTGGAGTGGGGGATGTATGATCCTTCTCATATTTTCCTAATCTTACCTGTCATTTTATAGAAAACTTTCAACAGTTTTCCTCATTCTAATTTCTCTTCAGCTATAGTTTCTTTTTATTTTTTCTTACAGTAAGAGTCATTTAGTTTATTGCATTAGTGACAATCTTTTCGGTCTAGACATTCTTTGTTAACAGTCTTTCTTATACCTAAGCATGAAGAGAGTAATGCAATCCAGATTATATCCAGTTTGCATTCCAGCTACACTTTCCACCTACTCCTTTCTCCCTACTCTCCTCAAGCATCGCTGCCTAAAAGTTCACATCACCTCAATCTCCAACATGTACAACACATGTCTGTTACTCCTTCCCTTCGACTACCAAATTACCACCACTCTTTGTCTTTCTGATAATGGTGATCCAAAAACAATGAACATTCTCAAAGCCACAGTGGTCACTAATTTCTACTCTCCATCAAGAATAAACTTCTTGCCAGCAGGGTGGCTCATGCTTGTAATTCCAGCACTTTGGGAGGCTTAGGCAGGCGGATCACGAGGTCAGGGTGGGTTCAAGACCAGCCTGGCTAACACAGTGAAACCCCGTCTCTACTAAAAATACAAAAATCAGCTGGGCGTGGCGACACACACCTGTAATCCCAGCTACTCTTGGAGGCTAAGTAAGGCAGGAGAACCACTTGAAGCCGGGAGGCAGAGCACCACTGTGCTCCAGGCTGGGCGACAGAGTAAGACTGTCTCAAAAAAAAAAAAAGAATAAACTTCTTGTAAGTCCTTCCATACCTAAAAATTCCGAATCATTTTAGTTCTCTTCTCAGTACACACCAACTTGCTCACTGTCCCAGGGCATAAAATGGGGGAGAGGAGTCTAGAATGATATAGGTTGGGAGCATATTATCAGGATCAGGACCTATAATACTATAGGAAGAAATCCATTAAATTCATTAGGCAATAAGGAATCCCAGAACGTTGTTCTAAGATGTAAGTGACAACTACAGCTGACCTCAAGTCATCTGCAGGTGGTTAAAAACACTGACACGCAGGAGAAGTGGGAAAAGCTATCTTTTGGGAGGTTAGGCAAGAAAGATGATGGACTGCAGACGGAATGGAAGGAAGGGATAGAGAGGGAAGAGTTAGTCTTCCCTGAAGTTTCACAGAACCAAAGATTCACCGCTGAGTAATTTTACGCTAACAGGAAATCCCTATTTTTATTTAATAACACTTTCAAGGAAATTTCTTTCACAAAATGAAAGTGACTGATTAAGACATTCTGAACAATGAGTCAAGTAACTTCAAGATTTGCTTAACAAGTAAAAGTGAAAAGGAACATACAGGCTTTGATTTTCTGTTGTTATTCTAAAAGCAGTATTCAACTTTCAGTGCCAATCGAAAACGTTCAAATGTCTAAAAATTCTCGTAAAAATAATCTTCCAAATGGAATCGGTAACGAATTCTCTAAAACCAGGACTCTACATTCGTGGTAACTGTCTACGGCTTAAATAATAACTTGAAGGAAAACAGCCCACCCCGAAAGTCATTTCTAACATTTTAATTCTTATTAAAAAAAAATAGAGGGCCAGGTGTGGTGGCTGATGCCTGTAATCCTAGCACTTTGGGAGGCTGAGGCAGGTGGATCACCCGAGGTAAGCAGTTTGAGACCAGCCTGACCAACATGGTGAAACTCTGTCTCTACTAAAAGTACAAAACATTTAGCAAGGCATGGTGGCATGTGCCTGTAGTCCCAGCTACTCGGGAGGCTGAGGCAGGAGAATCACTTCAACCCGGGAGGTGGAGGTTGCAGTCAGCTGAGATGGTGCCACTGCACTCCAGCCAGGGCAACAGAGCGAGGCTGTCTCAAAAACAAATTTAAAAAATAATAACTAAATAGAATTTTGTAAGACAACAAACATTCGCCAAAATATTTCAGTTACCAATACCCTCACATAGGAATGAGCTATTCATCGCTTCTAACAAACAAGTTTTAGAAAGTTTACTTAGGAGTAAGAAGTATCAATTTTTCATCGAACAACACTGAATACAGCATGCTAGGATTAGATTCTGTGCTAGATACTGACATTACTTATGAAACAGCACCTATGTTCAAAAAGTCTATGAGGGAAAAAAAAACCTAGGGGAGATACACAGAAAGAGTGAAAATCCAGAAATTTAAGGCTGGGCCTGATGGCTCACACCTGTAACCCCAGCACTGTGGGAGGCCAAGGCAGGTGGATCACCTGAGGTCAAGAGTTTAAGACCAGCCTGAGCAACATGATGAAACTCCGTCTGTACAAAAAAATAAAAAATTAGTGGGGCATGGTGGCATATGCCTGCAATCCCAGCTACTTGGGAGGCTGAGGCAGGAGAATCGATTGAACCCAGGAGGTGTAGTTGCAGTGAGCCGAGATGGTGCCACTACACTCCAGCCTGGGCAACAGAGCAAGACTCAGTCTCAAAAAAATAAATGAATAAATTTAATTTATAACTCTTTGGGAAAAATAATTAGACTTTGGGCACATGTTGTCAACATTCATTATCTGGGCACATTTAAATTTTTATAATGAAAGCAAACGTTTGCAAAAAGCATAGCGTTCAAATTCCCAATGGGAACTGCTTTCCAAGAGTCAGCTTCATACTACTCACATTGTCAAACAGATCTACTGAACACTTTTTTTCTGTGTCTGTAACATTTCTGGAGGGAGGAAATACTCCAATGAAAGAAAAATGACTAGATCTGTTTAAAATCAGTTCTGCAACTCACTTGCTCTGTAACATGGGCCCAGTCAAGTTCCTTCTGTCTTATTTTCTCCATTTGTTTTAGTGTCTGCCACCCATCTACCTACATCATATAGAAGTCAGAGTAATTAACACTTGTTTGATACACTGTATAAACGACTTGAAAGAAAAGTTTTATATAAACCCAATTTGAACTTTCACTCTACCAACAAAAGGCAAAAGATGTCTCTTCTCAACATCTCTGTCACTGACCAAAGTTATCATTTTTCATCAATTCGTTAACAAATACTTACTGAGCAACTATTACATGCGAAGGACTATTCTAAAAACTGGGGATGTGAGAGTGAGCAAAACAAACTCATGGCCCTTACATGTAGAAAGAGAATACAACTACTAAGAGAAAAACAAATTAATAAAAAATTGCATTGCACGTTGGATGGTGACGTTGGATGGTGATTTGGAGACCGATAAAGCACGGAAGGCAAATATCAAATAGTGGGAATGGCAATTAGGTCTTCAGAAACGAATTCCCTGAGAAGGCAACATCTGAGCAAAGACCTGGAAGGAGGTGTGTTAGAGTGCTTCGAGCAAAGGGAACAAAAGCAGGTGGAAAGGCCTTGAACTGAACTTACTGTATTGTAGTGGAGGAACAGCAAGGAAGTTTGTGAAGCTGGAATGGGTAGGGGAAAGGTGGTAAATGAAATCAGGGCGGGAAAAAGTTTAAAGCCTTGTAGGCTGTTGCAGAGGCATTGACTTTTTTTTTTTATTCTGGGTGAGAGAGGAAGTCTTTGGGAGGTATTAAGCAGAGAAATGACATCAGTGACTTTTTAAAGAAGGTTTAAGAACACTAAAAATAATGTGTCTGAAGTAAGGCAAAAATATTTCTAAGAATCTAAAATGAAAAATGTGAAAAACGACGAATGGGCCGTATTCGACATCCCTAGCTGCTCAAAAGATGCTGACGACACGAACCAGCTGTGACAGATGAACACATTCAAAGCCAAGCAAATTTCCATAATGTTCACAGTCCTTGCCAGTGGGAAAAGCAGTGACTTTTCAACAAAATCACTCGGATGGTCGGATGCACCTCGAAATCCCTCCATTTGACAGACCACGTGTTAACTTCTAAGAAAGTAGGTGGGGCCCGGGGTGTCATCTCATCTTAAAACATGCGGAAACCAAGAAAAGGCTCTCCCGTGAAGTCCACGGAGCTGCCCAGCTGCGCGCAGGCTTTCCAGATTCCCGGCTCCAGCACGAACTTCAGGGCGCCAACGTCCCACCCCGAGTCCCGAGACCAGGGCTGCCTTCAATCGGCAAGCCCATCTCCCGCTGGTTACCAGCGGACTCCACCCCAGACGACAATCACAGTCAGACCCAACGTGTCTCCCCACCCTTGGACTGCGGCTCCTTCCCACCGGCGGATCTGGGGGTGGGGGGTTGGGGAGAAGGCGGGTCCCAGCGGAAACTCCCGGCCGCACCTTCCAGAGCCACGCGCTCGGGCTGGGACCCAGCCACCTTCGCCGCGGAGAAGTGGAAGGCCGCGTTACCACGGCAATGCCTGGAGGGCCGAAGGGCGCGATCAGGGAGGGGCTTCAAGGGGGCCAGGGGCGCGTGTCGGAGGGAGGGGGAGCCCGCAGGGAGGGGCTGACACAGGGCTGACTCCGATTTAGGGAGAGCGTGCCACTTCTCCATCAACAAATCTCCAGTCACTGCAGTCCCACGGCCTAGTTCGCGCCCACGGACCCACTCACAATTCCTTGATCAGCACCATCTTCCCGGAACCCCCACACAGCTAACGCTGCCACCACCGCCACCGCCGCCGCTACCGCCTCTCAGAGCGCCTGCGCGGCCCCGCCTCCCTGCCCCCGTACCACCTCTGCGCCTGCGCGCCTACACCCTTCCGCCGCGACCAGTCGCGTCAGCGCGCGAGGGGGCCTAGCTCCGCCCAGTTCCGTGCCCCACCCCGGGAACACGAGGCCTCTTCTGCGGTTGCGCGGCCGGTTTAAGAGCTTGAGGCTTCTACTGCGGTTGCGCAAACTCGGCGCGCGCACTCCTGTCTGCTTACGAGGGCGCCTCCCTCCAGCTTTGGTCCCTTGGGGCGCCTGGGCAGCCTACGCTTTCCGGTGAGTTTTCCAGTTGGTTTCTTGGAAGCCGGTTTGCGGTGGCCAGTTTTCAGCTCTCTCTCACGGCTCTGTGGAAGGGCCCACTTCCTTGACCGACACTTGAAAGACTTGACAGGTTCTGGAGGCCGCCGACGCCGGCTTTTGTTCCCCTCTCCAGCCCTTGGCAGCTTAGGTTCCGCGGGAGGACGTTCACCACCGCGGCGGAGAATCCTGAACCTCACCTGTGACTCGGGAGGATGAGCGGACAGCACTCCCGACGAAGGCCCTCTGGGAGAAACGAGGCGCTTGGCCTCCAGACCCGGGAAAGGAGGCTGATGCTGGGAATACGTTCTCACAGTTGCAGCGAATCCGCCTTGGGCCTCAAAGCTGCAGCCCAGCGGTGGTCGCTGGCTTTCTCTGTGCCAGACACGGTTCTAGGCAGTGGGGATGCATTTAGAAGCAGATACGGTCCCTGTTTTCAAGAAGTTCCCAGTCTAGAGGAGATAACTCACTTGGAAAGAAGTCAGGGAGAATTTGGGGTGGTGTGGAAGTTCTATGCTATGAATATAGTGGAGTACTGGGGGAGGCAGATGACTCTCGGCCAGGGCTGCCTTAGGAGGTGTTGTTTGAGCCTGGCCTGTTAGGATGTGAGAGGGGCATGCTAGTTGGAGGGAAATAGGGCCCGAGGATGGGATAAACTTAGGGTATTGAAGGATCAGTCAGGCGCCAGATGTGGCCAGAACATTCTGAGTGAGGGGGGAAAATCAGCTGGGACCAACTAGATCACTAGGCCATCCATTGTAAGGAGTTTGTAGTCTAAGAACCATGAGTACCTGTTGAAAGGCTATTAAGAAGATCAAAATATCATGAAAACATTTCTGTATAAACGTCAGGTGTATCTGATAATGGAATACATCTGTGGAGTTAGAGCTGCCTCAAAAAAAAGTAATGGAAAAGTGACTTGCGATTCAGTGACTCCCAGGAACTGCCTTAGGAGAAAGTTTCTGGAGTCTCAAAACTCCCACAGACTTTCTTCTAAGCCAGCCCCTGGGAGTCACCGAGTTTTTGTTATGTGTGAATTGTGCTAGTTATTGTGAAGGCAGGGATTTAAGGAAATACATGCTCTTTCTTGCAAGAGTTGAGATGCTGAGGATCTGCTTTGTTGATTGGACATTGGATTTTATGCCAAGTACTGTGCTAAGTAATGGAGATACTTTATCTCATTTCACCCTTAGAACAACATTATGAGACGTGTTTTAGCATGCTTTACAAGGGGGAATAAAATGAGATTCAGGGAGCCATGTTAAGTGACTTGTACTAGCTTGTTTGCAGAATCAGGTTTTAAAATCCAAATTTTAAAATCCATTCATTACACTAATAATCCTAGAAGAAAGTTAAGTTGGAGCGTGCAGACCATCTTTATGAAAAATAATTGTTCTGAATTATGGAAAGACTAAATCTGGAAGATATTTAGAGAAATTAAGGGGTTGAATACTGTAAATCTTTGTGCTTAGAGTTAGACAGTGTTAATTGCCAATTTTGGCCAGGTAAGGTGGCTCACACCTGTAATCCCAGTACTTTGGGAGGCTGAGGTGAGCAGATCACCTGAGGTCAGGAGTTCAAGACCAACCTGACCAACATGGTGAAACTTCGTCTCTACTAAAAATACAAAAATTAACTGGGCGTAGTGGCACGTGCCTGTAATCCCAGCTACTCGAAAAAGAAAAAAAAGCTAAATTTATATGATAAGGAGTCATTTTATGTTCTAATCTCTCCCCACATGTTATGCTTGTTGAAAATATAACTGTTTAGACATTCTAGATTTATGGTTGACATGCTTTATCACTAAGAAAAATCAGGACATTTTACATCATTTCTCTAATTTTTGAAGCCTCCTGCAAGTGTTCACTAGTTCTTTTGTCTGCATAACACAATTCCTGCTCATAAATAGTAGCCAGATGTTTGTGAAATAAATGAGGCAGTATACTAGATAAAGCATGCCTCCAAACCAAGTATACAGTATAGACAGTGCCTCCCTTTTATTGTTAAAAAAAATTATTATATTCTTCAAGTATAGTAAGTCAGACTTTATTCAGGATCTTTGAGATAAGTATAGGGACCACTGTAATGGGATTTTGTAGTTGGGGAAAGAGATTGGGCTCAACCCTGAACACAGCATGGGCAAGTGAGAATTTATAGCCAAAGAGCTATAAGTGGGTAGGGCAATCAGTGGGTGGAAAATTAAGAGGATACATCAGGGATGAGGGAGATTCTGGCTAAAGCCACTTAACATAATTCTTGCTGAAGATGTGATCAAACTGGTGGAGGATGAAGAACAAAGATTAGGGAGGTTCTTGTGAAAACTAGATTTTACAGCTGTTGCACAGATAAGCCTAGGCTTGACTAAAGTTTGGTCAGGCAGTGTATCTGTCACATTCAAAAGATTCATATTAAAAGACGGGATTGAGAAAATAACCAGTTTAGATGTATTTGTTGACGGAAAGATTAGCTAGGTCACTGGAAAACATGAAATCTGTATATCAAAATAATCCTACATTACATCTACTTAAAGGATAAAAATGGCAGAATGAAAGAATTGTGAGTGGGACTAGAGAATAGGAAAGATATGAACCAACACCTCAAATGAGAAAGAAGGATGTATAAATAAGACAAATACATGTGAAAAAAATAGACTAATGGATTAACGTCTCTATTGTGTGACATTATCTGTGACAGCTGAAGATGTTGCAAATGTGTATAAAGTAGAATATAACTTTAGCCAGTAATCATCTATAGATACAAAAAGCCAACCTTTTTTTTTTTTGTAGTGTGATGTTCCTTGTTCTAACTTCTCTAAAAGGTAACTTTTACACAGAAGATGTTCAATTAAACTAATTCTACCAGTGTCATATGTCTACCAATCTCATTACTTCCCTTCTAGAGCAAGGAGCTCATTACAGTAAGAGTGACGGTAAATTTTACCAAGGCAAACGAAGATTTCTGAACATGGGCGGTGTGTATACACTAGTTGATAGCTCAACTCTGGTCACTTAAATATAATTTAGCCCCTAAAGTAGCCATTCTCAACCTGTAATCTGAAGAAAGGCCTGTACATGGGACTCCCAGGGAATTTGTGAACTACTAAAATTATATACATAATTTCATGTCTGTGTACAATTATCTTTTTTTTTTTTTTTTGAGACAGTTTCTCTTATTGCCCAGCAGGAGTGCAGTGGCGCCATCTCGGCTCACCGCAACCTCCGCCTCCCAGGTTCAATCAATTCTGCTTCAGCTCCTGAGTAGCTGAGATTACAGGCACCTGCCACCACACCCAGTTAGTATTATTTTGTATAGTAGAGACAAGATTTTACCATGTTGGTCAGGCTGGTCTCCCAACGCCTGGCCTCAGGTGATACACCCCCCTCAGCCTCCCAAAGTGTTGGGATTACTGGCACGAGCCACTTCGCCCAGCCCATGCGTACGTTTATCTAGGGGAGAGGTTTGTAGCTTTCATTTGCCTTGCTTTCTCTGCATTTTGCCTTTCCATTTCTTTTTATCTTCTGCCCATTCCAGAATGATCTTGATTGAGGATGTTTGTATGAAAACTAGAAATATTCCCAAGAATGCTTTAATTTTGTTAAATATCAGGGCATAGGTCATAATTTATCACCCTGGGATAGACAGGGTTAGGCATTGGAGTAGAAAGACCTTAGCCTGAATCCTGGCTCTGCCACTTACTGTTCTGAACCTCTTAGAAATTCAGTTGACACTAAAACTCAATTTTACACATCTGAATGAAGTATATGAAGCACCTGTGTTACGTACTTTACTGGATGCATAAGTGTTCAGCGAATGGGAGCCATTTAAAAGCTTCCAGGAGGGGGCGCGGTGGCTCACACCTGTAATCCCAGCACTTTGGGAGGCCGAGGCGGGTGGATCACGAGGTAAAGAGATCGAGACCATCCTGGTCAACATGGTGAAACCCCGTCTCTACTAAAAAAAAAAAAAATTGGGCGTGGTGGCGCGGGACTGTAATCCCAGCTACTCAGGAGGCTGAGGCAGGAGAATTGCCTGAACCCAGGAGGCAGAGGTTTCGGTGAGCCGAGATCACGCCATTGCACTCCAGCCTGGGTAAAAGATCGAAACTCTGTCTCAAAAAAAAAAAGCTTCCAAAAAGCAGGAACGGTAATTTAAGGTATCCCTGGAGTAACCACTATGTTTAATCATTATTTGTTATTCTGATATATGCATAAGAATGTATATGTGCATTCATGCATGTATACATATTGGCCATAATTACCTTTTCTCTGTTGTGTATAATACAGATTCTTCTTCTGTGCCATCACCAACATTTAATATTGTCAGAATTTTTATTTTTTGTCAGTTTATTCGTTTTAAAACTGTCTTGTGTTCACTTTGCATTCCTTGCAGGATAAGGAGGTTTTTATGTTTTTTGGTCATAGTCTTATTCTTTCTTCCTTATTCCTATTAGTGTTTTTTCTTTTTGATTTGTAGGATATATTAGGTTGGTGCAAAAGTAATTTCGGTTTTTGCATCACTGAAATTTGTCATTTGATACTGGAATACCTTCTTAAATAAATATGGTTATGTTATACATCATGTTAATGTGCATTTCTCGCTTTGCTTTTTTTGCTAATGACTTATTACTTGCTGTTTATTTTAGAGTATGGAAATGATATTAGACAAAAAGCAACTTCAAGAGATTTTCTTATTTGAGTTCAAAATGGGTCATAAAGCAGCAGAGACAACTCGAAACAGCAGCACATTTGGCCCAGAAACTACTAATGAACATACAGGGCAGTGGTGATTCAAGAAGTTTTGCAAAGGAGACGGGAGCCTTAAATATGAGGAACACAGTGGTGAGCCTTTGGAAGTTGACAATGACTAATTGAGAGCAGTCGTCGAAGCTGATCCTCTTAGAACTACACAGGAAGTTGCCTGAGAAACCAAAGTCGACCATTCTATGCTTGGCATTTGAAGCAAATTGGAAAGATGAGAAACAGCAACAAACTATTTCTTAATCAGATTGCGACGTGCAACCAAAAGTGGATTTTATATGATAGCCAGTGGTGACCAGCTAAGTGGTTGGACTGAGAAGCTCCAAAGCAAAAGGTTATGATCACTCATTGGTGATACGCTGCTGGTCTGATCCACTACAGCTTTCTGAATCCCGGTGAAACCATTACATAAGAGAAGTACACTCAGCAAATCTGTGAGGTTTGCCGAAACCTGCATCACCTGCAGCTGGCAATTGGTCCACAGAAAGGGCCCAATTCTTTGAGAGAAATCACCCAGGCTGGAGTGCAGTTTCTCAGTTTCAGCTCACTGCAACCTCCACCTCCCAGTTTCAGGCAATTCTCCTACCTCACCCTCCCGAGTAGATCGGATTACAAGCACCTGCCGCCACCCCAGGCTAATTTTTGTATTTTTAGTAGAGACGGGGTTTCACCATATTGGCCAGGGTGGTCTCAAACTCCTGACCTCAAGTGATCACCCACCTGAGCCTCCCGAAGTGCTGGGATTACAGGGGTGAGCCACCGCACCTGGCAGGTCCCAATTCTCCATGACAGTGCCCAACTGCAGGTTGCACAACCAATGCTTCGGGAGTTGAAGGAATTGGTCTATGAGGTTTTGCCTCCTCTACCATATTGACCTGACTTCTTGCCAACCAACTACCGCTTCTCAAAGCATCTTGATGGTTTTTTGTGGGTGAAATACTTCCACACCAGCAGGGTGCAGAAAATGCTTCCCAAGAGTTCGTTGAATCCTGAAGCATGGATTTTTATGCTACAGAAATAAGCAAATTTATTTTTCCGCAAAAATGTGTTGATTGTAATGGCTCCTGTTTTGATTAATCAAGATGTGTTTGCGCCTAGTTATAATGATTTAAAATTAATGGTCTGAGAACACAATTACTTTTGTACCAACAGACACACCTCCCCCTGCCCCCACATTCTGGATTTGAATTTCGTGTTGATTACGTGCACTTGGAATATTTCCTTTACATCTGTGGATTGTTCTGTCGCTTTTATTTTTTTTAAATAAATGGGTTTCTGAACCTCTGCTGTATTGACATTTTGGGTCAGATTATTCTTTGTGTAGAGGCTGTTCTATGCCTTGTAGAATGTTTAGCATCATCTCTGGCCTCTGTTGGCTAGGTACCAGTAGTACCTGTCCAATCATGACAATCAGGAATGTTTTCAGACATTGCCCAGTTTCCCCTGGTTGGGGGACGGTGCACAATTGCCCTTAGTTGAGAACCACTCATTGTAGTGACTTTGTTGCACAGTTATCCTACATTTGTTTTACTGTATGCCAGACAAGCCTTAAGTGTTTCATAAGAACTAGTCCTAACTCATTTACTCATCACATGATGTAGATATTACTGTCCCTATTTTAAAGAGGAGAAATCTTATGTCCTCTAATGTGCAGAAGATGTTAACTTTACCAGGCTATAACCGATGTATAAAATGCTCTTATTTTAAGTGTCCAGTTGTAGAGTTTTCTCAAAGGTATACTCAGACTTCTCTAGAGTTTCATATTTATCACATAGTACCTTTTCTTACCTTCTTTCAGCTTAATGGTTCTGAGATATATGAATGTGTATTATTCAGTCCTTTTCAGTGCTCAGTGGCATTCCTTTGTGTGGACATAACCAGAAATTGTTGATCCATTTACCTATTGAATTTTTTTTGTTCTGTAGTTTTTAATCATGATAAATTTGCTATGACTAGATGTACATTAAGTCTTTGCGGATATATGTTTTCGTTTCTCTTGGATTATAATGTAAGTGTATGTTTAACTCTGGGAGAAATGGCCAAACAATGTACAAAGTGTTAGTACCATTTTTCCCAGCAGCAATATAAGGGAATCCAGTTACTCCACATCCGCAAACGTGTTTTAGCCACTCTAGTAGAAATGTTGTAGTGCATTGTAGTAAACTTGCGGTTCTCTGAAAACTGATGATGATGAGCACCTTTTCATGTGCTTATTGGTCATTTGTACATCTTTTGTCAAGTGACTGTTCAACTCTTGCCCATTTTCAAATTGTTCTTTTTCTGTTTTTGAGTTGGAAGAGTTAGAATATCCACAGAGTCCTTTTCTCAGATGTTTGTGTTATGAGTACTTTCTCCCAGTCAGCTGCTTGCCTTTTCATTTTAGTGGTGTATTTCAAACAGCAGAAATTTTAAGTTCTGATGAAGACTAGTTTTTCATTTACGGTTCTTGTTTTTTGTGTTCTCCCTGAGAAATCTTTGCCTAACCCAGAGGCACAGAGATTTTTATTTTACTATTTTTTTTCCAGAAGATTTAAAGTTTTGGCTCTCACATTTTAGGTCTGTGAGTAACTTCAGATAAGTTTTGGTGTATATATGAGAGAAAAAGTTCAATTTTTTTTTGCATATGTATATCCAGTTGTAGCCCTGGTTATTAAAAAGACATTTCCTTTACTCATTTGTTGCAAATCGGTTGACTATATGTATGCAGGTCTGTTTCGGGAAGGTGTTCTATTCCATTCATCAATATGTTTATGTAATACCACACTGCTTTGATTACCATAGCCATATAGTAAGTCTTGAAATCAAGTGGTTTATTTCCTCTAGTTTCTACATTTTCTTTCTTTCTTTCTTTCTTTTTTGGTTTCCTAGCGCTTTATAAAAATGTTAGGTTTTTCTTTTTTTTATTGTATTTTAGGTTTTTTACATTTTCAAAATTGTTTTGGCACTCCTAAGATTTCATTTCATTCATTTGTTTAAAAAAGAAGCCTGGTGGAATTTTTGTGGGACTTTCAGTCAATCTATAGAACAATTAGGAAGAACTGACATCTTAACAATATTGAATCTTTATAAATGATGTATCTCTTCATTTATTTAGATCTTTAGTGTTTCTTGGCTCTCAGCAGCATTTTGTAGCTTACAGGTTTTGCAAATATTTTGCTTTATTAAGTATTTTGTGTGTGTGTTTTGAAACAATTGTATTTTTAATTTTTCAAGTATTGATAATATATAAAGATAGACTTGATTCTTCTTTATTCTCCTTGCTGGACTCATCAGTCATAGGAGTGTTTTGTGTATTTTATAAGATTGTTTATGTTAACAGTCTCTAAATAAAGATAGTTTCATGTTTTTTTGCAATCTTTATAATTTTAATTTTTCCTTTGACAGTGGTTAACGGTAATACTGTTGATATAAGTTGTGAAATAAGTTTATTGATCTTTTTTCCCTCCAGCCCATGTGTAGAAAGTTTATCAATTGTATAGATCTTTTTACAGCCTTCTTTGATTTTTCTGCTGTTTAATTTTTACCTTTTATTACTTACCTCTTCCTAGTTTTAGTTTAATTTTTTCTATTCTTAGCTTTAAGGTGAAAGCCCATATCATTGCTTTTAGACTTTCTTTTCAAATATAAGCATTTAAAGCTATATCTCTAAGTTCTGGTTTAGCTGCATTTGTATTTGAATGTTTTTGTTGTCATTCAAAGTATTTTCTAATTTTCTTCTTTTTAACTTTGAACTATTTAGAAGTATATTAATTACCAAGTATTTCAATACTCTCCACATTTTTGTTTTAATTTTCAATTTAATTTGGTTACAGTCCAAGAATATACTCTATATGAGTTTAATCATTTCAAATTTATTGAAACTTATAGCCTAGGTTTTTGTTTTTACTTTGCGTATTTTGAGGTTTTGTTAGTAGATGCCTACACTTTTAAACTTTTATGTCTTCTCGATGAGTTATCCTCACTATAATTGTGAAATGCCTCTCTTTATCCTTGATAACATTCCTTGTTCAGAAGCCTATTTAGCCAGATAGTAATGTAGACTTTCAGCTTTCTTACGATTTGTGTTTGCATAGTCGGTATCTTGTTATTCCTTTTAACCTTTTTGTCATTGTAGTAATTTGTACATAGCATATAATTGGGTCTTGCTTTTTTTTATTTGAGACGGAGTCTCACACTGTTCCCCAGGCTGGAGTGCAATGATGGGATCTTGGCTCACTGCAACCTCTGCTTCCCGGGTTCAAGCGATTCTCCTGCCTCAGCTGCCCAAGTAACTGGGATTACAGGAGTCCACCCCAATACCCGGCTAATTCTTTTGTATTTTTAGTAGAGACGGGGGGTTCACTATTTTGTCCACGCTGGTCTCGAACTCCTGACCTTGTGGTCCACCTGCCTCGGCCTCCCAAAGTGCTGGGATTACAGGCGTGAGCCACTGCACCTGGCCTGTCTTGCTTTTTAATCCAGTCTGATACTCTACCTTTTAAGTGGAATGTTAGGTCATTTATATTTAATAGTTATAAAATGGTTGAGTTAAACACCAGTTTTTTTTTTTATGTCTACTGTAGAATTTGTAAGATATATCTGTAACTTATCACAGTCTGCCATTAACCCTTTTCTTAGGGAAAAAAAGAGTATGGCCGGGTGTGGTGGCTCATGCCTGTAATCCAGCACCTTGTGGGCAGAGGCAGGCAGACCACAAGGTCAGGATATTGAGACTAGCCTGGCCAATATGGTGAAACCCCATCTCTACTAAAAATACAAAAATTGCCGGGTGCGGTGGCTCAAGCCTGTAATCCCAGCACTTTGGGAGGCCGAGGTGGGTGGATCACGAGGTCAAGAGATCGAGACCATCCTGGTCAACATGGTGAAACCTGTCTCTACTAAAAATACAAAAAATTAGCTGGGCATGGTGGCGCGTGCCTGTAATCCCAGCTACTCAGGAGGCTGAGGCAGGAGAATTGCCTGAACCCAGGAAGCAGAGGTTGCGGTGAGCCAAGATCGCTCCATTGCACTCCAGCCTGGGTAACAAGAGCGAAACTCCGTCTCAAAAAAAAAAAAAAAAAAAAAATTAGGCGTGATGGTGGGCACCTGTAGTCCCAGCTACTCGGGAGGCTGAGGCAGGAGAATTGCTTGAACCCAGGAGGCAAGAGGTTCCAGTGAGCCCATGTCGCACCGCTGCACTCCAGGCTGGGCAACAGAGCAAAACTCCATCTTGGGGAAAAAAAGGTGCAACTCTGCCAGCACCCATTTAATTTTACATAAACATGCTCTTTGCGGCTGAAGCAAATCTGACTGATTTCCAATGTGAAAATAAAATATAAAAACTGTTCTTGGAGCTATTTCTAAATAGAACTAACATTAGAATTGTCTTATCAGAATCATCTATTTCAGAAAAATTGGGTTCATCAAATTTTCAGCCAATTTTCAATTGTTCAAGAACAATGTTAACATCATAAGACTGCTACGTATTCTAGGATTTTCAGTGATTGAGAATTACTGTACTTTGTAAATGGAAATACCACTGCTAAAAACAGAATGCTATAAATAGAATGATGTCTTTTGTTTCCAGAAATCAATATACTAGAGCAATGCAACACTAATTATAAAGGTGAGATATTTTGTGGCAAATGTATCTCAGGGTAAACTGTAGCTGCAAGTACTGCCAGCAAGTATTCTTGGGGCAAATGGAAAAAGGGTTAAATGGAATTAAATGGTTTCACATAAAATGTAAGAAATGAGAGTATAGTTTCATCTCTCCTCTTGTCTTTACATCATTATTTTGCTTTAAAACAGTCAATTGTCTTCCGGGTGTAATCCCAGCTCACGCCTGTAATCCCAGCACTTTAGGAGGCTGAGGTGGGTGGATCACTTGAGGTCAGGAGTTTGAGACTACCCTGGCCAACAAGGTGAAACCCCGTCTCTACTAAAAATACAAAAATTAACCAGACATAGTGGTACATGCCTGTAATCTCAGCTACTGGGGAGGCTGAGGCAGAATTGCTTTAACCCAGGAGGCAGAGGTTGCAGTGAGCCAGGATCCCACCATTGTACTCCAGCCTGGATGACACCATTGCACTCCAGCCTGGGCCAAGAAGCAAGACTCCATCTCAAAAAAAAAAAAAAGTCATTTATCAACCAGGCACAATTTCTTATGCCTATAATCCCAGCAATTTGTGAGGCTGAGGTGGGAGGATCACTTGAGCTCAGGAGTTTGAGACCAGCCTGGGCAATATAGCAAGACCCTGTCTCTCAAAAAAAAAATTTTGTTAATGAGTTAAAACTGAGAAAATAGTTTTTTCTATTATCTTGCTAACATTTGTTCCATATTTACTTTCTGCTGGGTATTCTAAGTGCTTTGCATGATTTAATACATTTAATTTTGTAAGCAAACACATGTTGTAGGTACTACTATATATTTTAAGCAAAGTGAGAGACAAGTAATTAACCTACATTTAATAAACTAACCAGAGTATGAACCCAGCCAGTCTGGTACCAAAGCCTGAGTTTTTAACCACTTTGTTATACTGCCTTCCTAAATTGGCTATGACCTCCAGTATAATTTCAAGTAGAAGGTATAAAAATATGCTTTTTTTTTTTTTAAAGAGACAGAGTATCCCCATTTCACCTAGGCTAGAGAGCAGTGGTGTGATGGTAGCTCATTGCAGTCTCAAATTTTGGGGCTCAAGGGATCCTCCCACTTCATCCTCCTGAGTAGCAAGAACTACAGGCACATATCACCCTACGTGGCTAATTTAAAAAATATATGGAGTCTTACTGTGTTGCCCAGGTTGGTCTCAAACTCCTGACCTCAAATGATCCTCCCTCCTTGGCCTCCCAGAGGGATTATAGGTGTAAGCCCCTATGCTGGACTGAACTGGCGTACTTGACCTTGACTTTAAGATGCTTTCAAAATAAAAGTATGTTTGCTACAGTTTTTTGCTAACTGCCCTTTATTAGATTAAGATTGTTTTCCTCCTAGTTTGAGTTTTGTCATTGTTTAGTATTGAATTTTGTGAAGTCCTTTTACTGTGTTGAAGTAATCATGTTCCCCTTTGTTCTGTTAGTGTGATCTGTTCCATAACTAGATTTTCTGATGTTGAGCCATCCCTGCATTTTCAGAATAAACCTTAGCCAATTGTCATTTACATTATTTTTTATTTTCCATTTGTCAGCTGTGATAAGATAGGTTCACCCAGTAATTGAGGAAATTAAAATTATGAAGATAAGAGAGATTTATGAATAGTACTGATTTTAATTTCAAATAAATGAATGGCTTATTAGCTGGCTTAAAATGAAGATGGCCTATTTAAGATACATCATTATTTTTACTTGAGAGATCTTAAAGCACCTAATTATTTTTAAATAGATAACACAATCACATTTCATAATTCAGTTGTACAGAAGAGTGTATACAGTGATACCTCTCTTCCATTCCTGTCTTGACACCTCCAGGAACCAATGTTATCAGTTTTTTTTGTTCTGGAGATTTTGCATATTAAGCAAATATATTTTCTTTGCCCCTCTTTTGAAAAAAAAACGTAAATTGCAACATGCATGCCATTCTGCATCCTGCAGTTTTTCTTGTCTTGAGGAATGTATGAGACAAGGTTCAGTCAGAGAAGTGGAGCCGCTACGTGTGTTATGACATAAATGGCATTTATCAGTGAACTGGCCTTTACTCAATTGTAGGAGTTGCTGAAGAAATGAAGGTCCAGAAGGGAGCGATGGAGAATGAGAGGAGTCACTAACCAGGCTTTCTGAAAGATTGGCGTGGTGGACAAGTCAGAGCTTGTTACGGAAACCTGGAAAACAGGCACATCCAGCTGCTGAGATGAGATTGCAGAAAGCATTCTAAGGTAAACTCTTGCCTCTGTGTAGTTAAGGATTTGATAGCCTGGGACTGCTGATAGTCCAATGGGCTATCAGCAGAAAGATACCACAAGAGCAGGCTGTGAAATGGGGGAGAGTGGGGACAACCTAAAGCCTTCCACATACCTCTATGAGTGTTCATCACTATATGAATCCTGAAATCTTCATTGAGTCATGGCTACTACTTTGGTTCTACCTGCTAAAATCTTGTGCAAATTCCTCCTGGCCAAATCTTATTCAGAGCCATATAAGGAAAGGGATTCTGGAAAACAGTTCCAAGCTTAACCTTATTAACCCAGCGAAGTTCAGCACCAAGAACACTCCATAGTGATGTGTAAAGGCAGCTTTATCCCCTTGCCCTTTTTTTATTGTGGTAAAATATACATAACATAGAACTCACCATCTTAGCCATTTTTAAGTGTACAATTCAGTGGTTTTAAATACATTCATCATATTATACAACTGTTACCATCCATCTCCAGAATTCTTTTCATCTTGTAAAACAAATTCTGTGCCCATTAACAATAATTACTCGTTATAAGTGGGATTGTGCAGCATTTTTTTCTTGTGACTCGAGTATTTCACTTGTCCTCAAGGGTCATCCATTTTGTAGTGTTATGCAGAATACCTTTCTAAGGTTGAGTACGATTCCGTTGTATGAATATACCACATTTTGCTTATCCACTCACGTGTGGATGGACACTTAGCCTGCTTCCACATATCACCTATTATTAATAATGCTACTATAAATAGGGGTGGAAAAATATCTCTCTCAGACCCTGATTTCAATTTTGGGGTCTATATTGGAAGGAGAATTGCTGGATCATAAGGTAATTGTGTTTTTAAATTTGAGGAATTGCCATACTGTTTTCCCCAGTGGCTGTTACAATTTTACATTCCCATCAGTATAGTGGTGGGGGTATGGATTACTCTGCATCCTTGCCAACACTTATTTCTGTTTTTTCCATAGTAGCCATCCTAATCATTGTGAGGTAGCATCTCCCATAGTTTTAATTTGCATTTCTGAAATGATTAGTGATGTTGAGCATCTTTTCATGAGCTCTTTGGCTATTTGCATATCTTTGGAGAGATGTGCATTCAATATCTTTGCCCATTTTTAGTCAAGTTTTTTTTTAATTGTCCTTTATTCTGGATGTTGTTCTCTTATCAGGTATGTTATTTATGAATATTTTCTCCCATTCTATTGCATTTTTACTCCATTGTGATTTTTAAAGTTTATGAAATCCAGTGTGTTTCTTTTTGTTTTGTTGCTGGTGCCTTTGGTGTCATATCCAAGAAATTATTGCCAAGTCCAGTGTCATCATACATGTAGGCATTTATCCAATTCAGGTTTTGTTTCTTTGGTGACATTTCTGATCATTTCTTAATTTATTGGCTGGAATATTTCTACAAAGAGAAGCTGATCATTTACTTGTGCAATTTATGTAAGAAAGGCAGAATAAACCCTTGATTTTTGTCTCATTACTTATCAGTTTTCAAAATGAAAATGTTTCCTATTATACTCAAAAGGTGATCAATTACTGTTTCTTATTGTGATGTCTGTTTCACTTATTGCTCAGAATGTTCCGTCTTTGGCCAGTTGAATCCCTTCATTGTCTCTCAAATCCTGTTAATGTGTTCCCAGTAAGTAGTCTTTGACAGCTTCATTGGCATAACAAGATTTAGCACAAAAGCTTATCTCAGATATTTTCTGCTGTTCCATACTGGAATCAGCCATTTTACCAAGAAACTTGGGTTTCTTTTACCGGCAAATAGTACATCAAGAGTACAGACTTATGTAAGGGATGTCATGGCTTCTGGGTTTGTTACGGTTCTCATCCACAAAATTCTAGGAATGTCTAGCTTCATTATTTTCCATAATTTAAAGGAGCAGAGCTTTTGTTGCTAAATTATTTATTTGTTGCTTTGAGATATACTAACTTGAAATCAAAGAATTTTTAAAGTTGTAAAGGGTATACGAAATATCCACCTCAGGTTTCCCGAACTTGGAAGAGCAGTGCCACTTAGAATAGCCTGAGTAATCTTAGCAAGCCAGAGTGAAGGCAGGGAGATCAGTTAGAATGTTTTGCATGCATGCGTTTATGATTTCATTCTTTCATTCAGGCAACATTTTTTAAGCCATTTTAGTAGCTAGGGTGAAAAAATTTTGTACACTTAAATATAAAGATAATGCATAAGTATATAGAATACATAAATATGACAGGAGCACTTAATGTATTATTATGTGAATACAGTTGACCCTTGAGCAACATGGATTTGAACCGTGCAGATCCACTTATACATGGATTTTTTTCAATAAATATATTGGGAAAATTTTTGGAGATTCACAATGATTTTTAAAAACTTGCAGACAAACTGCGTAGCCTAGAAATATTGAAAAAATTAAGAAAAAGTTTAGTATGTTATAAATGCATAAAATGTGGATATTAGTCCATTGTATCATTACTGCCATAAGATATACACAACTCTATCATGAAAAGCTAACATTTATTAAAACTTATGCACACAGGCCAGGCGCGGTGGCTCAAGTCCGTAATCCCAGCACTTTGGGAGGCCAAGGCAGGTGGATCACGAGGTCAAGATATCGAGACCATCCTGGTCGACATGGTGAAACCCCGTCTCTACTAAAGATACAAAAAATTAGCTGGGCACAGTGGCGCATGCCTGTAATCCCAGCTACTCAGGAGGCTGAGGCAGGAGAATTGCCTGAATCCAGGAGGCGGAGGTTGCGGTGAGCCGAGATTGCACCATTGCACTCCAGCCTGGGTAGCAAGAGCGAAACTCCGTCTCAAAAAAAAAAAAAACTTATGCACACAAACAGATCATACATGATGCCATTTGCAGTTGAGAGAAATATAAACAAAGAGGAAGTATTAAATCATAACTGCCTAAAATTAGCTTGTAGTACACACTGTGCTACTGTAACAATTTTGTAGCTACCTCTTATCACTCTTGGGGTGAGCTCAAGTGTTGTGATATCTGTTTAAAAATGTAATGCTTATCATCTCTGTGTGAGCAGTTTGGCTCCAGTAAATTGCGTATCAGTAAAAAGTTAACATGGCCGGGCGCGGTGGCTCAAGCCTGTAATCCCAGCACTTTGGGAGGCCGAGGCAGGTGGATCACGAGGTCAAGATATCGAGACCATGCTGGTCAACATGGTGAAACCCCGTCTCTACTAAAGATACAAAAAATTAGCTGGGCATGGTGGCGCGTGCCTGTAATCCCAGCTACTCAGGAGGCTGAGGCAGGAGAATTGCCTGAACCCAGGAGGCGGAGGTTGCGGTGAGCCGAGACTGCGCCATCGCACTCCAGCCTGGGTAACAAGAGCGAAACTGCGTCTCAAAAAAAAAAAAAAGTTATCTCACATGGTTCTCAAGTTTTTTTTTTTTTAATCGTGTTTACTGTGATACTATAAACGAGGAGTGACACAGTGGAACCCATGCAGAGTCCCACTAGTGGTCTGGAAGGGCTCCCAAGAAGCAGGAAAAAGTCATGACATTATGAGAAGGTAAATTGCTTGATGTGTACCATAGATTGAGATCTGCGACTGTAGTTGCCCACCGTTTCAGACATGCACTTCATTTTGTGAACAGGTGACACACATAGGGTATCAATAAATACATTATTAATATTTTCTGTACCTAACTTTATTGTAAAAATACAGTATGTAATACATGTGTAAAATATACGTAAATTATTATCAGTAAGGGTTCTGGTCAGCAGTAGGCTGTTAGTAGTTAAGTTTGCAGAGAGTCAAAAGCAATATTAACAAATGGATTTTCAACTGCACAGGGGCTGGCACCCCTATTCCCAGAGTTGTCTAAGAGTCAACTATAAAATTTACATGTCATCTAAATAGGTGACAACATATTTTGTTATAAATAGGCATTATGTATAAATAGGCTAAGCATACAGATTATGAAGTATGTAAAATAGCCTTTTTAAAGATAAAGTACGTTATGACTTTACACTGATTTCTAACTCAAATCTAACACCACATAATGTTTACTCAACCTCTTTTATATCTTCACCTTCTTTTCACAGGCATGGAGAGTCCCAGTCCCTTCTAAAGAACCACAATCTTGGATTTCTCCATTCCCCATCCTCCTTACAGTTCTCTTCCACAAAGTTCTATAAATGTTCAGCTTCATTATTTTCCATAATTTAAAGGACCAGAATTTTTGTTGCTAAATTATTTCTTTGTGTGCTATGAGACATTTTGACTTAAAATCATAGAATATTTAAAGCTGTAAAGGGTGTAGGAAATACCCACTTCGGATTTTCCCAACGTGGAAGAGCAGTGTCACTTAGAATAGGCTGAGGAATCTTAGCAAGCTAGAGTGAAGGTAGGGAGATCAGCTGTAGTGCTTTACATCCATGCATTTATGTTTTCATTTTTTCATTCAGGGAACATTTATTGAGGCCCTCGTGTATTCTAGGCGTCGATGACACCTCCATCCACAAAGGATGCAGATCACTCTATATGTATTGAAGGAAATTTTTGTTTATTTTGAAATGGATGTTGAATTTTCTACATTTCATGTTTCATGGTATAATGTGGCTTAACAAGACAACCGGAAGTATTCTGAGATTCAGGTAGCACTTTACAAAGAGGGACAAGTGATTTGAGAACAGAAGCTTGAGATGGTTTTTTAGTTTTATTTTTCCTGGAGGACTATGCTGGGATGAATAAACTCCATAATCCTGTATCTGTATGGTTGATGCTGGTTCTGTGGCTACATCTAGGTGAGGCTCAACTGGACTGGACTCAAACACCATGTCATTTTTGTTGTATGTACACATCTTTTAAAGACTGTTGATCATCCCCATTTGTGCATCTGTACCAGCTCCCTCTCTGGACTATGTCTGTTAATACCCACATGTTACATAGTATTGGGGAGAGTATTGGCTTTGGAGCCAGGAAAGCTGGCTGTACCATTTATAGTATTTAAGACCTATCTTTGATATGGTAATATATACTTTAAAGAGTTATGTGAGATTAAATTATTTAAAGCACATTCCCAGCACTTTGGGAGGCCAAGGCGGGCAGGGCAGATCACTTGAGACCAGGAGTTTGAGACCAGCCTAGTTAACATGGTGAAACCCCATCTCTACCAAAAAAAATGCAAAAAAATTAGCCAGGCATGATGCACACCTGTAGTCCCAGCTACTTAGGAGCCAGAGGCATGAAAAATTGCTTGAACCTGGGAGGCAGAGGTTGCGAT
Source organism: Saguinus oedipus (assembly GCA_031835075.1). NCBI lineage: Eukaryota > Metazoa > Chordata > Mammalia > Primates > Cebidae > Saguinus > Saguinus oedipus. The sequence continues at coordinate 204,789,854 of CM063169.1, forward strand.
GAGCTGAGTTCGCACCACTGCACTCCAGCCTGGGTGACAGTGTGAGACTTTGCCTCTGAAAAAAAAAAAAAAGCATGTAACATATATAGGCACTATACAAAAACTAGTTTTCTTCTTATTGTCTTATGTGTTCCATATCTTTTTTTTTTCTCTTTTTGAGTCAGGGTCACTGCAACCTCCCAGGTTCAAGTGATTCTCCTGCCTCAGCCTCCCAAGTAGATGAGACTGTAGGCTTGCACCACTACACGTTGCTAATTTTTGTATTCTTAGTAGAGATGGGGTTTCACCATCTTGGCCAGGCCAGTCTTGAACTCCTGGCCTTAGGTGATTGGCCCACCTCGGCCTCCCAAAGTGCTGGGATTACAGGTATGAGCCTCTCTGCCCAGTTTATGTTCCATATCTGAAGAGGTGTTCTTGATTACTCCCAGTTTCTCTTGCCTCTAACTAGGATTTTCTTTGTCAAGTTTCTCATGTGCCTTTCTTTTCTGTTTGCATGGGTACCATCTAATCCATTTCACCCTAATCCTTTATCTCATGAACTGTTGTCATAGTATATAATGCAGTAGTAAACATGAGTGTTGTTCTTTTTTTTTCACATTTAAGAATTCTGGCCTGACACAGTGGCTCATGCCTGTAGTTCTAACACTTTGGGAGGCCAAGGTGGAAAAGTCGCTTAAGGCCAGGATTTCAAGGCCAGCCTGGCCAACATAGTGAGATCCTGTCTCTACAAAAAATAAAAGAATTAGCCGGGCATGATGGCACACATCTGTAATCTAGCTACTCAGGAGGCTGAGGCAAGAGGACTGGATTTGCCCAGGAGTAGGAGACTGCAGTGAGCAATGATCCAATGATCGCACCACTGCACTACAGTCTGAGTGATAGAGCAAGACCCTGTTCCTATGGGCTGGGGAGGTAGGAAGGTGGGAAGTACTTCTGACATAAGAGGTAGAAGACTAATACAATGCACATCTGTGTGCATAATAGCTAAGAAAGCATTTCCAGTAAAAGTGAAGCCCCCATGCATAGCTACCTGATTGCATCTCTTTCTCTCCCATTTTATTCCCCTTCCTGCAAGATTCACAATTCTGAATTACTTTAGACTAAGCTATCATTTCAAAATTAATACATGTTTCTGGCTGGACATGGGACTCACACCTGAAATCCCAGCACTTTGGGAGGCCGAGGCAGGCAGATTGCTTGAGGTGAGGAGTTCGAGACCAACCTGGCCAACATGGTAAAACCCCGTCTCTATTAAAAATATAGAAACTAGCCAGCCATCATGGTGTTTGCCTGTAATCCCATCTACTCAGGAGGCTGAGGCACAAGAATCACTTGAGCCTGGGAGGCAGAGGGTACAGTGAGCTGAGATTGCATCACTATCACTGAGCTCTATCCTGGGTAACAGAGCAAGACTCTGTCTCAAAAAACACACAAAAAAAGTAATACATGTCTCTATGTCGAGGTCATAAAGATACTCCATATTCTAAAAGGTTTTTTTTTTTTTTTTTTTTTTTTTTTTTTTTTTTTTTGAGACGGAGTTTCGCTCTTGTTACCCAGGCTGGAGTGCAGTGGCGCGATCTCGGCTCACGGCAACCTCCACCTCCTGGGTTCAGGCAATTCTCCCACCTCAGCCTCCCGAGTAGCTGGGATTACAGGCGCATGCCACCATGCCCAGCTAATTTTTTGTATTTTTAGTAGAGACGGGGTTTCACCATGTTGACCAGGATGGTCTCGATATCTTGACCTCGTGATCCACCCGCCTCGGCCTCCCACAGTGCTGGGATTACAGGTTTGAGCCACCGCACCCGGCCTTCTAAAAGTTTTAAGTTTCACATTTTATTTTGGGTCTTTATCTGGATTTGCTTTTTGTGTTTTTCCCCGACATGTATAACATAGTCTTAGCACTATTTACTGAACAGTCTATTCTCCGACACAATATACTAACTTGACATGTATCAGTTTTTTCCACATTCTCTGATTTTTTATAAACATCCCTATTTTTGAAAACTTTTCTCTCGTTTTTGAATGCTATGACTGATGACTTTTGTGTTCGAGTCCTCTACCTTCTTAGTGATTGTGTGTGTGTGTGTGTGTGTGTGTGTGTGTGTGTGTGTACTTGTTACAACAATAACTGAAAGAAATTTGTTAAAATTTCTTGGTACAGTGATTGACGTGGTTTTTATTCTTGTTCTATTTTTTTTTTTGCCATATATTTTCAAGACTGTTATTAGTGTATAAAAAGTAGAACTTTCCTATGTTTCAGGTTAATTGATCCCCTTAGATGTCATGCCTCTTGAGATATGTTTTTATCTTATGTCTGATATTCAGGGAGCTGTATCAAGTTATTTTGGGTCAGAATTCTCCTGGAATATCTTTTTCTTCACCTTTTTAAACTTGTTTATTATAAAAACAATGTTACCATATGCAAAATTAGAAGAATGTAATTAATTCCCATGTGCCCATCACTTATCTTTAACAAGTATGAATTTGGCATTCTCATTTATTCTCCCTCCCAATTTGTCTTCTGGGAATATTTTAAATCAAATTCAAAACCTGATGATATTTCTTCTATAGGTATTATTAACTTTCAACTTTACCTTATGTTATAAGTGTGGCTCCTGTTAACAGATGATAGGCAGGTTGTATGGCTAACATTGACTTTCTAGGCTTTTATTTATACATTCTGGTATTCTTTCAATTGATGTTTGTCGATTTCATTTCTTGTGGGTTGATTTCTCTAAGTTTATATTCATCCCACATATTTTTTACCCTTTGTTATCTTTTTGGTTTAAGAGTTCTTCCCTCACCACAGTTACTGTTTTGCTTATCTATTTTGTTAGAATTCATATGCTTTTGTCTATTCTTTCAATTATACTAGCTTTACCTACCTACCTTCCTCCCTACCTCTATCCCTTCCTCCCTCTTTTCTTTCCTCTCCTTTTCTCTTCTTTTCCCTCTTTTTCTCTTTCCCTTCTCTTTTTCTTTTCTTTTTTTGAGACAAGGTCTCACTCCTGTCACCCAGACTGGAGTGCAATGGCACAATCACGGCTCACTGCAGCCTCGACCTCCTGGGCTCAGGTGATCCTCCCACTGCAGCTTCCCTCATAGCTAGGACTACAGTTGGGCACCACCGTGCCAAGCTAATTTTTCATATTTTTTTTTCCTATAAAGATGGGGTTTGCCATGTTTCCCAGGCTGGTCTCAAACTCCTGGGCTTAAGCAATTTGTCTCTCTCAGCCTCCCAAAGTGCTGGGATTACAGGCATGAGCCCCCACACCCAGTGTAAAAATTTTTGTTGAGATAGTATCTCAGTATGTTACCCAGGCTGATCTCAAACTCCTAGGCTTAAGCAGTTTATCCATCTCAGCTTCCCAAAGTGCTGGGACTACATGCATGAGCCCCCATACCCGGTCTAAAAATTTTTGCTTATATGGGGTCTCACTGTGTTACCCGGGCCTGTCTCAAACTCCTGACCTCAAGCAATACTTCCATCTTAGCCTCCCAACACACTGGGATTGCAGACTAAAGCCACAACACATGGCCTTCTTTTTTTTTTTTTTTTTTTTTAAATTTTTAGGAACAGAGTATTTCTCTGTTACCCAAATTGAAGTGCAGTGGCACCATCGTAGCTCACTGCAGACTCTAACTGCTAGGCTCCAGCCATCCTCCTGCCTCAGCCTCCTGAGTAGCTGGGACTATAGGCAAGCACCACCATGCCTGGCTAATTTTTTTTTTTTTTTTTGGAGACGGAGTTTCGCTCTCATTACCCAGACTAGAGTGCAATGGCACGATCTCGGCTCACCGCAACCTCTGCCTCCTGGGTTCAGGCAATTCTCCTGCCTCAGCCTCCTGAGTAGCTGGGATTACAGGCACGCGCCACCATGCCCAGCTAATTTTTTTTGTATTTTTAGTAGAGACGGGGTTTCACCTTGTTGACCAAGATGGTCTTGATCTCTTGACCTCGTGATCCACCCGCCTTGGCCTCCCAAAGTGCTGGGATTACAGGAGTGAGCCACTGTGCCTGGCCCCTAATTTTTTTTTTTTTTAACAGACGGAGTCTCACCGGGTGCAGTGGCGCGTGCCTGTAGTCCCAGCAGCGTGTGCCTGTAGGCCCAGCCACTCAGGAGGCTAAGGCTGGAAGATCACTTAAGTCCAGGAGTTCTGGGCTGTAGTGTGCTATGCCAGCTGGGTGTCCGCACTAAGTTCGGCATTAATATGGTGACCTCCAGGGAGCGGGGTACCACCAGGTTGCCTAAAGAGGGGTGAACCGGCCCAGGTCAGAAACAGAGCAGGTCAAAACCCCCGTGCTGATCAGTAGTGGCACCTGTGAATAGCCACTGCACTCCAGCCTGGGCAGCATAGTGAGACCCCATCTCTAAAAATGAATAAATAAATTAATTAAATAAATTAAAAAGAGGTGGGGGTCTTTCTCTGTTTTCCAGTGTGGTCTTGAATTCCTGGCTTCAAGCAGTCCTCCCTCTTTGGCTGCCCAAAGCAGTAGGATTACAGGTGTGAGCCACCATACCTGACCACATGCATGCTTAGTCTAAAAAACTTTTTTTTTTTTTTGCCCTCCTCATGAACAATGCAAAGACCTTAAAATGCTCTAACCTTGAACAACAGTTTGAACAATATACTGGATTATATATTGGCCCCATCCTGTTTTTCTCTTAGAAATCAGACATCTCTGTGTCCGAGATGTAGCATCATACAACAAATCAGACATTTATTGTATATTTTATACAATAGATATTTGGATTTGCTCACCATTTCCTTTTGCATCTCAGCCCTTACCTCTTGGGTACTTTTGTTTGAAATTCGTATTCAAAAGTTTAATGGGTTTAAACTTTTGGGTTTGCGCAAAGGGCTTCTGGTGGTAAGTTACGGGATATTTTTGTCTGAAAGTGTCTCTATTTTGTCCTCATTCTTAAAAAAGTGGTTTGATACAGAATTCTAGATTGAGATTTATTTTCTCCTGGCCTGTTTAAGACACCATTGTCCTGTCTTCTGGCTCTCATTGCAATCATCTCATACCTGGTCCTTTATAGGCAATACAATCTTTTCTCTCTCATTTTTAAAGAAAAGATTTTGCTGACACATAACATGCATACAGAAAAGTACAAAAATTATGTGGTTGGTACATTTCTGATAGTGAAAGTCATTTGAGGCAGAGCATGGTGGCTCATGCCTGTAATCCCAGCACTTTGGGAGGCCAAGGCAGGTGGATTACCTGAGGTCAGGAGTACGAGACCAGCCTGGCCAACATAGTGAAACCTCATCCCTACTAAAAACACAAAAAACTATCTGGGCGTGGTGGCTGGCACCTGTAGTCCCAGCTACTCGGGAGGCTGAGGCAGGAGAATTGCTTGAATGCGGGAGATGAAACCCCAGAACCCCAGATCTCCTCCTCATAGGCCTTCCCAGTATTTACCACACGAAGTTAATCAGTATTTTATCTTATGTCATGGTAGATGAGTTTTTCCTTATTTTAAACTGTTACATAAATGGAATGATAAAATAAACATTTAATGACTGGCTTTTTTCTGCTCAGCACTACATGAGATTCATCTGCAACAGTTTATTCATTCTCATTGCTATCGAGTATCCCGTTATTAGAATATACTATTACTCCCTGTGGTACTATCACCATGAGGCAGGGTGCCCAACCTCAAACCTTTTTTTTTTTTTTTTTTTTTGAGATGGAGTCTCTCTCCGTTGCCAGGCTGTAATGCAGTGGCTCGATCTTGGCTCACCACAACCTCCATCTCCCACGTTCAAGCAATTCTCCTGCCTCAGCCTCCCAAGTAGCTGGGACTACAGGTGCCAGCCACCACGCCCAGATAGTTTTTTGTGTTTTTAGTAGAGATGAGGTTTCACTATGTTGGCCAGGCTGGTCTCGTACTCCTGACCTCAGGTAATCCACCTGCCTTGGCCTCCCAAAGTGCTGGGATTACAGGCATGAGCCACCATGCTCTGCCTCAAATGACTTTTAACAATAAAGTATTATCCCATCACTTTCGGAGGCTGAGGCCAGCGCATTGCTTGAGCCCAGGAGTTTGAGACCAGCTTCAGCAACATGGCGAGACCTCATCTCTATAAAAGATTTAAAAATTAGCCAGGTGTGGTGGCATGCATCTGTAGTCCCAGCTACTCAGGAGGCTGAGACAGAAGGATTGCTTGAGCCCAGGAGGCCAAGTCTGCAGTGAGCTGTGTTTGTACCACTACACTTCAGCCTGGGCAACAGAGCAAGACCCTGTCTCAAAAAAATAAAAATAAGTCATTTGAGTTGTTCCCAGTTTTTGACTATTACAAATAGTGCTATTTGTCTTTTAGTGGCATTTGTGCTCATTTGTCTTGTGTATATCTAGATATGAAATTGCTGGTAATAAGAAACTATCAAATACTTTTCAAAAGTGGTTGTGTCATTTTATGCTCCTACTAGAAATAAGTTCTGGTCACTCCATAAACTCATCCGCTTTGCTGCTCTCAATCTTGTCAGTTTTAACCATTCTGCTTAATGGGTAATGGTATCTCATTGTGGTTTTAATTTAAATTTCTCTGATGACTAACGTGCTTGTTGGTCATTCATATATCTTCATTTGTGCAAATCTCTCATTTTTAAAAATTGGGTTATTTGTCTTCTTGAATTGAGGGATATGAGTTGTTAGATATATGTTTAATTTACTTAATGGTGTTTTTTAAAGAAAAAATTTCAATTTTGATTAATTCCAATTTATCAATTTTTTAGATCTTATTACATCTAGCTATAGTTCATGGCCTTTATCTTCTAAGAAATCTTTTCCTACATAAGAGTTGCAAAGGTTTTTCTTATGTTTTCTTCTAGAAGTTTTGTAGTTTACTTGTTTTATTTAGATCTTCAGTCCCTTGCCAGTTAATTTTTATCTATGGTCTGAGACAAAGGATGTGGTCATTTTGTTTTTTGTATAGGCATATTCAGTTGTTTCAGTCTAATATGTATATCTATTTTTAAACCAAGAAGACAGCTTTGCTTACTGTAAGTTTATAGTAAGTCTTGACCAGGCGCAGTCACTCATGCCTATAATCTCAGCACTTTAGGAGCCCGAGGTGGGATGATTGCTTGAGCCCAGGAGTTCAAGACCAGCCTGGGCAACATAGGGAGACCCTATATCTGTAAAAAATAAAATGATTAGCTGGGCGTGGTAGCTCACGCCTGTGATCCCAGGTACTCTGGAGGCTGAAATGGGAGGGTCGCTTGAGTCTGGGAGGTCAAGGCTGCAGTGAACCATGATCCCGTCACTGCCCTCCAGCCTGGGTGACAGAGCAAGACCCTTTGGAGTTGGTAGGGGGTGGCAGGGGGAGGTTTATAGTAAGTCTTGAAATTAGTCCTCTCTCTGTTATTTTTCAAAATTATTTGGCTATTTTTCTATAAATTTTAGAGCTTTAATTTCTATAAAACAATCCTGCTGGACTTTTGAGTGGGATTGCATTGAATCTACTAATCAGTTTGCGGGGAATTGACCTCTTCACGATATCAAGATTTCCAATGCACTAACATAGTATATCTCCAATGGTTAAGTCTTCTTTGATATCTCTTGCGGTGTTTTATACTCTTTATTATAAAGATCTGAAACATATTATATTTGTTCCTAGCATTTTATGGTTTGGGATGCTATCATAGTGATATTTTATTTCAATTTCCAGTTGTTATTACATATATGCATATTTATGATTTCTATATCTTCCTGATGCATTGAACCTGTTATGAAATATTTTTATCTCTGGTAATTTTTTTGTCTTGAGGTCTTCATTATCTGATATTAATATAGCTACTTCACTCATCTCATTTGTACTTCTGTTGTTTTGAATGGTAATCTTTGTTCATTTACATCCTGTGCTTATTTAAAGAGCATCTCTCACAGACATCATCTTGATGAATAGGGTCTTTTTTTTTTTTTTTTTTTTTTTGAGTTGGGGTTTCCCTGTGTCACCCAGGTTGGAATGCAGTGGCACAGTGATATAGCTCACTATAAGCCTCCCACTCCTGGTCTCAAGCAATCTTCCACCTTAGCCTCTTAAATAGCTGGGACTACAGGCACAAGCCACCACATGTGGCTAATATTTTTACATTTTGTTTTTATAAATGGGGTCTCACTGTGTTGCCCTGGCTGGTCTCAAACTTATCGCCTCAAGCAGTCCTCCCACCTAGGTCTCCCAAAGTGTTGGGATTAGGGGCATGAGCCACCATGCCCAGCCTTTTAAAAAATAAAATTTGATTCCGACAATATCTGCCTTTTGGAGTGTTTAGAGACTAATAGTTTATGGAATTATCGGTATAGTTTTATTTAGCTGTTTTTTTGGTCATCATTGTTTGTCTCCTTTGTTTTTTGTTCTGCTTTTCTGTTTCTGCTTTGTTATTCTCCTGTGTTTTTTAAAGTGGTTGCTCTAGGAATAAGATGTATAAACTTATTCATAATCTACTTAGACTTAAGATTTATGTATCACAACACATGAAATATAAGAAACTTTTAGCCATACAGGATCGTTTAATTCCATTCCCCTGTCCTTTATGGGATAATACATCTAGAAATGTGGTCAACCCCCATTATACAATGTTGTAATTTTTGCTTTTATAGTCATATGTATGCTAACTAAATTAGTAGGAAGTAATAATGTTTTGTTTTGTTTTTTTGAGATGGAGTTTCGCTGTTGCTACCCAGACTGGAGTGCAATGGCACAATCTCGGCTCACCTCAACCTCTGCCTTCTGGGTTCAAGCAATTCTCCTGCCTCAGCCTCCTGAGTAGCTGGGACTACAGGCGCGCACCACCATGCCTAGCTAATTTTTTTTTTTTTTTTTTGTATTTTTAGTAGAGACAGGGTTTCACCTTGTTGACCAGGATGGTCTCGATCTCTTGACCTCGTGATCCACCCGCCTCGGCCTCCCAAAGTGCTGGGATTACAGGCGTGAGCCAAGTAATAATGTTTTATATTTATTCTTGTAGTTACCATTTATTGTCCTCTTCATTTCTTTGTGAAGTTCTGTTTCTGTCTAGTATCCTTTGCTTTCTGCTTAAAGATCTTCCTTTAGCATTTCTTATAATGCAAGTCTACTGACAAATTTTCTTAGTTTTTTTTTAATTTGAAAATATCTTTATTTTACCTTAACTCTTGGAGGATATTTTTGCTGGATGTAAAATTCTGGATTAATATTTTAATTCCTATAGAACTTTAAAGATGTTCCATTGTCTTCTGGCTTTTATTGTTTCTGATAAAAAATCAGATGACATTTTGAATCATTAATTCTTCCCTGTATGTTAGAGAGTGCGCGTGCGCGTGTGTGTGTGTGTCTCCGTGTGTCTCCTCCAGCTGCTTTAAGGATTGTTCTCTTTAATTCTTGCTTTATCACCTTGGCTCAGGCATATGATGTGCCCAGACAAGGTCTTCTTTGTATTTATCTTTCTTGGGGTTCACTGAGCTTACAAGTTCATGTTGTTCACTGTTCCAAATCAGTTCTTGGCCATTGTTCATACGACCCTTTCTCTTATCTTTCTGGAACTCCAGACTTGGGATACCTTTGTTTTTGTTTTGTTTTATTTTGCTTATAGTTGCATCATATCCCTGAGGCTCTGTTCATCTTTTGGTATTTTTTTTCTAAAGTTGGCTAATTTTTATTGCTCTTTCTTCTTGTTCACATATTGTGTATCTTCAAACTGCACTAAACCAACCCAGTGGTTTTCTATTCAGATACAATTTTCTAATCTGAAATGTCCATTTAGTCGTTTTATGTAGAGCATGTTTCTCTGCTGAGATTTTTAAATCTTTTCCTTCCTTATAAGTATGTTCTCCTTTATGTTCTTGAACATAGTTGAATTAGCTGCTTAAATTCCCTGTATGTTAATTTCAACATCTGGGGTCCTCTCAGGGTGGGTATCCACTGAAGTCTCTTGAGCAGGGCTTACACTTCCCTGTTTCTATTTATGTGGCATACTTTTGGATTGTATCCTAGCTACTCTGAATGATGCAATGTAAAGCCTTTGGATTGCATCTTCTTTCTAAGGGTACTGATACTTTTCCTTTTTTAAAAAGTTAAGACAATTGAGCACGGTGGCTCATGCCTGTAATTCCAGCACTTTGGGAGGCCAAGGTGGGTGGATCACCTGAGGTTGGGAGTTTGAGACCAGCCTTGCCAACATGGAGAAACCCCATCTCTACTAAAAATACAAAATTAGCCGGGGGTGGTGTGCATGCCTGTAATCCCAACTACTCTGGAGGCTGAGGCAGGAGAATTGTTTAAACCCGGGTGGTGGAGGTTGCAGTGAGCCAACATTGCGCCATTGTACTCCAGCCTGGTCAACAAGAGTGAACTCCATCTAAAAAAAAAAAATTAAGTCATTAGGTTGGAGGAACTAGAATCTCTTATTCCCTCTATGATGGGCAGCAGCTGAAATTGTAGTTCAGTTCTTTTAGCCTTACCTAGGCTACTTGGAGACAGCCCTTCACATGTGTGCTTCAAAGGCTAGCCAGAGGTTTGGGCAGTGTTTACAAATACAATTTAGGAATACTCCACTCTGGCTCTCACCTTAATAGCATTTTCCTCCTCACTAGCTACTGTATTTGCCCTGAAATCTGTCGTCTGGAACAAAAAATTCAGACTACAAAATCCATAGTTTGACTTTCAACATCTGTGCATGGCATGGATTGAAGTCTGCCCAAAGAAGAAAATGGAATTAATTCCAGTGCTCAACTCCACCCTCTGCTCTGCAAAATCTTCCTCCTCTGGTTGCTCTCCAGTGCTTTTAGTTTTTTTTTGTTTTGTTTTGTTTTCCTATTTTGTTCAGGGTCTATATCTGTTATTTGTGGAATTAATATTCTGATAGTGGCTACTCAGCCATGATTAGAAGCAAAATTGCTTGGTTCTTTTTAATGCATGCAGTTTTATAGATACTCATATGAGGACAGTGGTCCTCATGAGACCCTATTTTAACACGTGAATTACGTGACAGGCAGCGGTAACATTAACCATGACAACCCCAGGCTTTGGCTATTAGATTTGGCTGTAGTAACTGGACCAGGAACCTTTTATTAGAGTTGGTTAGGTCAAGTCAAGGTGTTCCTCCAAACTTTGTGATGTGAAGACTGCAAACATTTAGTGCCTGTACGTTTCAACAAGTCTTAGGTTTCATATCCATGTAGAGCTGAATGACAGAAAACCCTATTTCATGTGGTCAGTAAATGTTAAATCATTATGATAAACAGCTTTAGTCCTTGTAAATGATTTTAAAATAATATATAATTTAGAGCAGTGATGGATTTGGGTGTGCCCAAGGAAAAGAAAATTGCCTACAATATTAGGAAGTTCAAAATACATAACCATCTGTGACTTGATGGAGGGGGGTGTAACATAAAGATGTATGATGCCATTTGTAAAACTAATTTCTCTTTCCATTTAATCTCTTGTTGCCTAAGAAAATGCAGCTAGTAATTAAGATACCATTTTGGTCTTTGCTTGTAAATGCTGTTGCCCTCATTAAATTTCACACTTGTGAAAAGGAGCTATTAAGAAACAGCCTAAGGTAACACTTTTGAATAGCTAACTTTGTTAAAAATACGTTTTCCAAATTTCTTGCAATAAAATGTAATTGCGTTTTCTGTTTTAACTTGTGTAGAATCTTCTCACATATTATCTATTAGAGAGAAGACTTGGTGCTAGAGGGAATATTTTGGTAAACTGGAGTAGTACAGTGACTTTTAAGTTCTTTCCTTGCCATTCATAATAAAGTTTTCTGGTTTCGCTCCCAGTTTTTCTTAACATTCACTTCTCATAAGGTTAGGGAGTAGCCCTGAGAGGTTCCAGAATATATGCTATTTTGAAACAGTGTCAAAAATGTCACAGCTTTGTCATTGAATTACACAAAGCAGTTAGGAGGCAGTCAGTAAATAATCATTGCCTGTACTGCAACACCAGAGCACCATAACACAGCTGTAAGTTAAACAAAAAACTAGGTGGAAGAGGAAAAAAACTATGTAATCTTTTGTCGTTGGTAAAACAAAATCATAGCCAATGAAAATACATTCTGTTTTTTAAAACTGGATACACAGTAAATAAAGGTGTTGCTCTTGAACACATGAACAGTGAACTTATGTATTCTTTATTGTTTCGTATGTTTTAATATTTTCCATTGGATTTCTAAGTATTTCTGTGACTGGTATATAGCAAGACTAATATTAATAGATGAAAATATTTTGAGGTTAATTGTATAACCTTTAAGCTTCCTCTATCAGTTTACCTGAAGACAGATCTTAATTCACATATTCTTATTAGTAGCTTGGTCGTTTATAGGAAACATTGAGCACTCCTTTCCACTAACTTTAAGTCCCTTTCATTTTTTTTTTTTTTTTTTTTTGAGACAGTCTTGCTCAGGTGCCAGGCTGGACTGCAGTGGCACGATCTCGGCTCACTGCAACCTCCGCCTCCTGAGTTCAAGCAATTCTGCCTCAGCCTCCCCAGTAGCTGGGACTACAGGTGCGCCCCACCATGCCTGGCTAATTTTTGTATTTTTTTAGTAGAGACGGGGTTTCACCATGTTGGCCAAGATGGTCTCGATCCCTTGATCTCGTGATCTGCCCTCCTTGGCCTCCCAAAGTGCTGGGATTACAGGCGTAAGCCACCCTTTCAGCTTTTTTTAAAGTGACAATATTAACATGCTCACTTCTAAAGTTCTTTTTCCAGATATTGATGTAAACATTCTCCTATCACTCATTAATTGTAACCTTAAAAGATCACCTTGAAGAAAAAACCTCTGGTTTTATCATTCAGGTTTATTTTGGCCTTTGTCTCTTCCTAAGACTATTAATAGAATGTGAGTTAGTGTGAGTGAATTTTGTGATATGAATACTTTTTTTTTTTTTTGAGACAGTTTCTCTCTTGTTACCCAGGCTGGAGTGCAATGGCGTGATCTCGGCTCACCACAACCTCCGCCTCCTGCGTTCAGGCAATTCTCCTTCCTCAGCTTCCTGAGTAGCTGGGATTACAGGCACGCGCCACCATGCCCAGCTAATTTTTGTATTTTTAGTAGAGATGGGGTTTCACCATGTTGACCAGGATGGTCTCGATCTCTTGACCTCGTGATCCACCCGCCTCGGCCTCCCAAAGTGCTGGGATGATATGAATACTTTCTACAGAGAATGAGACTAAATCTCTAAATTTGCCTTGAACTGAAATGTAAAATGCTTTTGAATCCAACAATTTTTAATATAGTTTAACATCAAACTGCTATAGATTGTGCAATTGAAAGTGTGTTTTCTTCAAATGAACACCAAAAATCTATAACTTACATGTATATACAGTCAGTGAGTACCTAGACAATACAATTTCAGTTAGAATAAACTCAAGAGATCTATTGTACAACATGGTGGCAGTAGATAAAAACAATGTTATTATACTTGAACATTGCTAAAAGAATAGGTTTTACTCACCAAAAATAACTGGTAAGTATGTAGGATAATAAATACTAAATAAATAATTTTTAATAGTCATAGAAGGAAATACCTAGGAATGGAGTTAATGCACATGCTTTAACCTTGTACCATTCCTGAAAAATACACAAATATAGACTTGAACAAATGGAAAGATAGTCTATGTTCTTGAAAAGGATGTTTCAGTACCACAAAAAATGTAATTTTCTACCCATGTTAAAAAATAAACATAGTCCCAGTAAAAATACCAAGTTTCTTTTTTTTTCCAGGAGATAGAAAGCTTAATTATAAAGGCATGTATAAATCAGCAAGAATAACCAGGAAATTCCTGAAAAACAACAACAACGGGTCAAGTGTGGCTAGCCCTGCCAGATGTTTAAAATATACTGTAAAAGCCTCCACAACTAGAAGAGAGTAATGTGATCACATTATGCACAAATCAACAAAACAGAATAGAAATTCCAAAAACGAACCCACATGCTAATGGAAATTTGGCATATAGATATGACCATCTCAAATCACTGGAGGAAAATTGACCTTTAATAAGTAGTATTGAGATGACTGGATAGCAATTTGAAAAAAATGGAATGTAAACCTCATATTGTATGACAGAATAAATTCAAGCAGGTCAGAGAGATAATATAAAAAATGAAACCGGCCGGGCGCGGTGGCTCAAGCCTGTAATCCCAGCACTTTGGGAGGCCGAGGCGGGTGGATCACGAGGTCAAGAGATCGAGACCATCCTGGTCAATACGATGAAACCCCGTCTCTACTAAAAATACAAAAAAAAATTAGCTGGGCACAGTGGCGCGTGCCTGTAATCCCAGCTACTCAGGAGGCTGAGGCAGGAGAATTGCCTGAACCCAGGAAGTGGAGGTTGCGGTGAGCCGAGATCGTGCCATTGCACTTCAGCCTGGGTAACAACAGTGAAACTCCATCTCAAAAAAAAAAAAAGAAACCATGTAAGAACTAGAAGGAAAAAATGGGAGAATTCCTTTATAACTGGAGAGTGTCAAAAACATTTTTAGAAACCTCACATAGGTATCATTTATTTGTGGTGAGAACACTTAAAATCTTTTAGCAATATCCAAGTATACGTTGTTATTAACTAGTCACCATGTTGTACAATAGATCTCTTGAATTCATTGTAACTGAAGTTTTGTATCTCTTGACCAGCATACCCCCAGCCCCTGATAATCTTACTCTCTGCTTTTATGAGTTTAACTTTTTAGATTCCACATATTAGTGATATCATGCAGTATTGGTCTTTTTCTGCCTGGTTTATTCCACTGACATTGTCACATAAGTGGCCTAATAGTATTTGAAGCTGAATAGTATTTCATTGTGTATATATACCACATTTTCTCTATCCATTTGTCTATTGATAGACACTTAGGTTGATTCCATATCTTGGCTATTGTGAATAGTGGTTCAGTGAGCATGGAAGTGCAGATACCTTTTTGACATACTGATTTCATTTCCTTGGGATGTATACCCAGTAATAGGATTGCTGGATCATATGGTAGATCCAATTTAAATTTTTCGTGGAACCTCCATACTGTTTTCCATAATGGCTGTACTCCTTTACATTCCCACCAGCAGTGTGCAATGGTTCCCCTTTCTCCACATCCTCTCCAGCACTTGTTTTTCATCTTTTAAATAATAGCCATTCTAACAGGTGTGAGGTAATGGCTCATTGTAGTTTTATTTTGTGTTTCCCTGATGATTAATAATGCTGAGCAGTTTTTAATATACCTATTGGCCATTTGTCTGTCTTCTTTTGAGAAATGTTTTTTATTCACGTCCTTTGCCCATTGTTTTTGTTTTGTTTTGTTTTTGAGACAGAGTCTTGCTCTGTCGCCCAGGCTTAGAGTGCAGTGATATGATCTTGGCTCTCTGCAACCTCAGCCTCCCAGGTTCAAGCGATTCTTCTACTTCAGCCTCCCGAGTAGCTGGGACTACAGGTGTATGTCACCATGCCTGGCTGTTTTCTGTATTTTTGGTAAAGATGGGGTTTCACCATATTGGCCAGGCTGACCACATGATCCACTCACCTCGGCCTCCCAAAGTCCTGGGGTTACAGGCATGAGCCACCGTGCCTGGCCTCTTTGCCCATTTTTTTTAAGAGATAGAACCTTTCTCTGTCACCTAGGCTGGAGTGCAGTGATGTGATCACAGCTGACTGCAACCTTGACATCCCAGGCTCAGGGCTCAAGTAATCTTCCTGCCTCAGCCTCCCAAGTCGCTGGGACCACAGGTGTGCATTAGGCCTGGCTTTTAAAAAAATTTTTTTGTAGACTTGTTTTGTTGCCCAGGCTGATGTTGAACTCCTGGACTCAAACAGTCCTCTCATCTCAGCCTCCCAGAGTGCTGGGATTAGAGGCATGAGCATGAGTCACGGTGCCTGGCAGAATCATTGTATGTATTATGTTGTTTTCTTGCTATTGAGTTATTTATATACTTTTTGATATTAACTCCCTGTCAGATGTATGGTTTGCACACATTTTCTCCTATAGCTTGTCTCTTCACTCTGCTGTTTCCTTTGCTGTGCAGAAGTTAGTTTGATGTGACCCCTCTTACCTGTTTTTGCTTTTGTTGCCTGTGCTTTTGGGATCCTATCCAAAAACTCATTACCCATATCAAAAGCCTTTCTGCCTCTGACTCAATCTGATACATTAAAGAAAAGATTAATAAATGTGACTACATGAATATTTATTTAGAGACGGAGTTTCGCTCTTGTTACCCAGGTTGGAGTGCAATGGCGCGATCTCAGCTCATCACAACCTCCGCCTCCTGGGTTCAGGCAATTCTCCTGCCTCAGCCTCCTGAGTAGCTGGGATTACAAGCACGCGTCACCATGCCCAGCTAATTTTTTGTATTTTTAGTAGAGACGGGGTTTCACCATGTTGACCAGGATGGTCTCGATCTCTTGATCTTGTGATCCACCTGCCTCGGCCTCTCAAAGTGCTGGGATTACAGGTGTGAGCCAGCACGCCCGGCCGACTATATGAATATTAAAGAACATTTGTATCCAAATACTTTAAGGAGTAAACTTACAGCATTTGCTGTTTGTCTTTCTGTGCCTGACTTATTTTTGTCACAAGGGGATAATCTCAGTAACATACATTAACATACAAGGAGCTCTTCAAAATGTGAGAAGGAAGATCAAAACCTCACAAACTTGAGCATTCAGATGACAGAACAAATGGCATTCGAGCATCTGAAAAAATGCTCAATTCCACTCATAAGGGAAATTCAAATTAAAGCTACACTATGATATCATACAGTGAAATACTCCTCAGCAATTGTTGATGCCAATATAATATCATGTGAAAGATGCTTGATACAACATTCTGAAAAAGGCAGTAGGCCAGAAATCAGTGGTTACCGGGGACCAGAAATAGTGGGACAAAACATGAGGAAACTGGGGTGAGGAACATGTTCTGTGTCTTGGTTGTGGTGTTGGTTACATGAACGTGTTTATGGAAACTCATTGGACTATACACCCCAAAAAGGTGAATGTTTTTTATGTAAATTATACCTCAGTAAACCTGAGTTTTTTCTTTCAATCACAATTTCATTGGAAATAAGCCTAAATTTTAAAACAGTCAAATAAGAGCCACACTATGATATTGTTTCATACATACAGCGTAACAAAAATGGAAAAGTTCACAGCACTGTTGGAGATGCAGGGGAGAAACCGGCCCTATCACGCGTTACTGGTGGAGATCTATCTGTTAGGGAGATCTGTCTTTTCTGATATGGGTGACAAATATTTTTCTCACTTTGTCAGTTGTGTTTTGAGTTTGCCTATGTGCAAAATGTCACAATCATCATCTAGAGCAATTTGACAATATCAAAAAATTACATATGCATTTATTCATTGGCCTATCTGTTCTATTTCTAGTCTATTCTACTTTTGTTGCTGCCTAGGTACCTCTTCTAGACTACTGTTGTTGAGTACGCTATGAAGATTGTGTTTATTGCGTATACATGCAAGTAGAAGTGAACATTCTTCCCCTTCCTTCCCCCTTTTACGCAGATGCCTGCTCTACACACCATCCCATGATTTGTTTCCTTCACATAAGACAGCTCAGAGCTTTTTACTTATTAGTACATGAAAATCAGCCTCTCTGAGTTTTCTTTCAGGGAAGTAGGGAGTTAAGATTTTCTTTTAATTAACAGTCTAGAGTATATTCCACTGAGTGTGTAATTTTTTATGTAACTAGCCTTATAGTGGACATAAGATTGTTTACTCTTCCTCTGTTTCAAAAGATTCTGCAAGGCAGAATCATTATGTATATTATCTTGTGCACGTATACTACATCTGTAGCTTCGTTCTAAGAACTGGTATTGCCTAGTAAAATGAAAGGTACATGTGTAATTTTGAAGGGTATTGACAGATTGCCATCAGTAGGGTTTCTGGCCATTTACACTCTTACCAGTCATGTCTGAGAATGCCTATTTCCCCTCAGTGTTGCTAACATGTTATCAAGATTTTAGATTTTGACCAAAATGATCTTATTTTAGTTTTAACCTTTGGTCAGTTTTATATATTGGGAAGATTTGTCCTTTGCTATACGAGTTGCAAATATTTTTCCCAGTTTGTAATTGTGTTTTGAATTTGCTTATGGTTGGGTGTTTTATTTTCCTATATTTTTTCTTTTATTTTTTGAGTTAGGGTCTCACTCTGTTGTGTAGGCTGGAGTGCAGTAAGCGATCATAGCTCATTGGGCCCAAGCCATCCTGGGCTTAAGCCATCCTCCCACCTCAGCCTCCCAAGTAGCTGTGACTACAGGCATATGCCACCAGACCCAGCTAGTTTTTAAATTTTTCTGTAGAGATGACCTCTCACTATGTTGCCCAGGCTGTTCACAAACTCCTGGGCTCAAGGGATCCTCATGCATCAGCCCTCCCAAAGTACTGAGATTACAGGCATGTACTACTGCACCTAGCCTATTTTTATTTTTCTTATGTTAAATATCTTTTTTGTATGGTGTGTGGATTTTGAGATCAGTTAAAAAGGCCATTCCTAGCCTAAATTAAAGCCTGAGTAAAGAGCTTTGCTCCATTTCCTTCCAGCGTCTTTTTTTTTTTTTCCCCCCGAGACGGAGTTTCGCTCTTGTTACCCAGGCTGGAGTACAATGGCATGATCTCGGCTCACCGCAACCTCCGCCTCCTGGGTTCAGGCAATTCTCCTGCCTCAGCCTCCTGAGTAGCTGGGATTACAGGCACATGCCACCATGCCCAGCTAATTTTTGTATTTTTAGTAGAGACGGGGTTTCACCATGTTGACCAGGATGGTCTCGATCTTTTGACCTCGTGATCTACCCACCTCGGACTCCCAAAGTGCTGGGATTACAGTCATGAGCCACCGTGCCTGGCCTCCTTCCAGCGTTTTTATGATTTTATTTCTACATTGAACTCTTGGTTCATATGGAATAGATTCTGATGTATAGTGTAAGATGTAGATCCAGCTCTTTTACTGTTTTGAAGTAGTGAGTTGTCCAAATCCTGGAGTAGTGATTTGATATAGCATCTTTACCCTGTATTAACTTTCTATTTATTAGAATCTGTTTCGACGTTTTCATTTCATCGGTCTGCCTATTACATGCTAGTATCAGCTTTCCTAATTGAGGCTTTTACTGTTGGGTATTACAAATGCCTCTGTTATAGTTATTTTTCCCCTTGAGAGTTTTTCTAGACATTTCTACCTTTTGTGTTGCCAAATGAACTTTAGACTCCCCCTATCTAGTTCAGCAACAATAAAACCCTCCAGAACAAAACTCAATATTAACCAGAAGCTTATTTATTGATTTATTTTTTTTGACAGAGTCTCACTCTGTCGCACAGGCTGGAGTGCAGTGGCGCAATCGTGACTCACTGCAACCTTTGCCTCCAGGGTTCAAGGGATTCTCCTGTCTCAGCTGCCCGAGTAGGTGGGATTATAGGCGCACACCACTGTGCCTGGCTAATTTTTATGTATTTTTAGTAGAGACGAGGTTTCACCATATTAGCCAGGCTGGTCTCGAACTCCTGACCTCAGGTATTCACTCACCTCAGCCTCCCAAAGTGCTGGGATTATAGGCATGAGCCACTTTGCCCAGCCCAGAAGCTTATTTTTTAAATTAAAATTACTTCAGATTTATGTAAATTAGCATCAAGAAAATTTATATTTTCTTCCCAAACAAGGACATAACATACTATAAACTTTCAATGCTAGAATTTTGGCTTTGCATTTGAAAATTAAAGTGCTCAAAACAACATTAAATAATGCAGCATTAGTTTATAATGGCACAGTATCTATAAAAGCATTTGCAATTATATTCACTAAATTGCTTTCAGCAATATGCTCCTCTTTGACCACAGCTACTTACTTCTCTGAGTGTCTCATGCATTCTCATGAAGCAAAGGTTCTTTTCATAAACACTTTTAAGTGTTGGCCTGATATTAGGATACAGCTTTTCACCTCCTCCTCAGCATATTGTCTCCGTCTGTGCCTATTCTCACCACGTGCTTAGGTCATATTGCGACAGATTAAACACAAATATTTTATGGCTATTTTGAAAATCCAAAAGGATGGAAAAAGCAGGAATATAGCCAAATATAAACAAGTATTTTAATTAGTTTTTCTATATACTAGAAATAACAGTTCAGAAAACACAATGGGGGAAATGTCCCTTTTAAATCACTATAAAACTAAAATACATTTAATAAGAAATATACAAGGATCTATTTGAAGAACATTATAAAATTTGAATAAGAGAAGTGAGAAACATTTGAATAAATGGAGAGACATACTTGAATAAGAAGACAATATCATCAAAGTTTCTTAAATAACATTCATACTTAATGCAATTCCAACAGAAATAAAAACAGGACTATTTGGAAGTTTAAGAGTTTATTTCAGCTGGGTGTGGTGGCTCACGCTTATAATCCCAGCACTTTGGGAGGCTGAGGCGGGCGGATCACCTGACATCAGGAGTTTGAGACCAGCCTGACCAGCATGGAGAATCCCCGTCTCTATTAAAAATACAAAATTAGCAGGGGCATTGTGGCACATGCCTGTAATCCTGGCTGCTCAGAAGGCTGAGACAGGAGAATCGCTTGCACTCGGGAGGCGTAGGTTGCCATGAGCCGAGATAACGCAACTGCACTACAGTCTGGGCAACAAGAGCGAACTCTGTCTCAAAAAAAAAAAAGTTTATTTCGAGGCCAGAGTGGGATGACTGCTGAAGCCCAGGAGTTTGAGACCAGCCTGGGAAACACAGTGAGACCCTATCTCTACATAACAAATAAAAAAATTAGTTGGATGTGGTAGTGCACACCTGTAGTCACAGCTACACAGGAGGCTGAGGTGGGAAGATTTCTTGTACCTGTTGGAGTTGAGGCTGCAGTGAGCCATGATTGCACTACTGCACTTCAGCTTGGGTGACGGAATGAGACTGTTTCTCAAAAAAAAAAGAAAAAAAAGAATTGAATTTTTTTTTGATTAAATAGAATTTTTAGCTTAACACATTTATTTCAAAGTTCCTCAAGAGGGGAAGAACCTTCAAAATCTTGAAGCAATAGCATGAGGACTATCTAATATCCTGTAAGATACTGGAAGGTACTATAAACCTGCAATACTTAAAACAGTGTGGCTGTGTGGCAGGAACAGATTTAATTTTTAAAAAGCAGAAGAAACCACTTAACTACCCAGCAAATGAAGTAAATGTGTTTTGCTCCACTATTATGAAAATTTGCAAAAGTACAAAACATAGAAATGAAACATAAATGAATGGAAAGGCATTCTACATTCATGGATCAGAAAACTTAATATTCTGATGACAATCCTCTGTAAATTGATCTAAGATTCAGTATCAAAATTTCAGCTGGACTCTTTTTACAAATTGACAAGCCATTCTCAAAATTCATGTAGAAATTCAAAGGACCGGAATAGCCAAAACAATTTTGAAAAAGAACCTTGGGGGTCTCACACATCCTGATTTCAAAACTTACTACAAAGCTATAGTAAGGAAGACAGGGTGGTACTGGCATACATATAGACATACAGACCAGTGGAATTCAATTGAGAATCCAGAAATAAGCCCATACATCAATAGTCACTTGATTTTCAAGATGGGTGCCAAAACATGGATGCAGAAGAATGAATTTTGGCACCCTACCTTATACCATATTCAAAAATTAACTAAAAATGGATTACAGACCTTGTTGGCCAAAACTATAAAACTCTTAAAACATAGGCATAAATCACTGTGACCTTGGGGTCACAATGGTGGTTTCTGAGATACGATGCCAGAAGCACAAAAAAGAAAAATCAAATTTTACTTTATCTAATTAGAAACTCCTGTGCTTCAAAATAATTCATCCAGAAAATGAAAAGAACCTACAGAGTGGGAGGAAAGATTTAGCAATTATATGTTTGATCATGGATTTGTATTTTTAATAATAATAACCCAACCCAAATAAAATGTGGGCAAAGGATCAGATATGGTCTGGCTATGTCCCCACTCAAATCTCACCTGGAATTGTAATAATCCTGGCTGGGCGCAGTGGCTCACAGCTGTAATTCTAGCACTTGAGAGGCTGAGCTGGGTGGATCACTTCAGGCCAGGAGTTCAAGACCAGTTTGGCCAACATGGTGAAACCCTATCTCTACTAGAAATACAAAAAATTAGCTTGGCGTGGTGGTGCATGCCTATAATCGCAGATACGAGGCTAAGGCAGGAGAATCGCTTAAACCCATAAAACAGAGGTTGTAGTGAGCCAAGATCATGCTACTGTACTCCAGCCTGGGTGACAGAGAGAGACTCAGTCTCCAGGGAAAAAAAAAATACATACATATATATAATCTCAATAGAGCTATTAGCAAATCAACTTGCATGAGTTGCTGTATTAATAAAATCATTTGACAAAGTCTCTTTTTTTTTTTTGAGACAGAGTCTCTGTTGCCTAGGCTGAAGTGCAGTGTTGCAGTCTCAGCTCACTGTAACCTCCAACTCATGGGTTCAAGTGATTCTCCTGCCTCAGCCTCCCGAGTGGCCTGCTACCACGCCTGGCTAATTTTTTGTATTTTTAGTAGAGACGGGGTTTCACCATGTTAGCCAGGCTGGTCTTGAACCCCTGACCTTGTGATCTGCCCACCTTGGCCTCCCAAAATGCTGGGATTACAGGCGTGGGCCACTGTGCCAGCCTCATTTGACAAAATCTAACTTTCATGTTTGATGATGGAAATTCTCAACAAACTAGAAATAGAAGGGAATTGCCTTAACATAATAGAGGTATCTTCAAAAACCTTGAAGCCAACATGATACTTAGTGGTGAGAGACTGAACACTTTGCCCCTAAGATTGGGAACAAGACAGGGTGATTCTCTCCTCGTCACAGGTCATAATTTCATGTTTCTTTGCTTGCCTGATTGCTTTTTGTTGGATGTTAAAAATAGTGAATTTTACCTTTGTGGGTGCTGGGTATTTTTGTATTCCTCACATACTCTTGAGCTTGTTCTGGGACACAGGTAAAATACTTGGAAACCGTTTCATCTTTCTGGATCTTGTTTTTGAGACCTATTAGGCAGGACTGAGCTGTTGTCAGCCTTGGGCTAAGTATTGCCTGCTGTTGAGGCAAGAATCTGTTGTGTGCTTCACCCAGTGCCTGATGGAACACGAGTCTGGCTGCTGGGGCACTTTTCTTGCCCCTGTGTGAGTGCTGTGGTGTCTAATCCTTTCGGATGGTTCTTCCTAGGCCTCAGGTAGCTTCCTCGTGGACATATACAGATCGCGAGGGACTCTGCCATCCTCCCAAGGTCTCTGTCTGGGCAGCTCTCTCCTCTCTGGCATTCTGCCCTCCGTACAAGTCACTTAGTTTCCCCCACACACTCAGCTCTGTCTCCTCAGCTCCGTCTCCTCAGCTCCGTGAATCCTTGGACTCCACCAGGTTTCCCTCCTGTGCCATGTGTTGGAAACTATCCAGGCAGTAAAACGGGGCAGTTGAGGAGAGCTCACTTCATTTGTTTCCCATCTCAGGGTTAAGGATCCTGGTTGCCTCATACCTCATGTCTTGAAAACTGTCACAGTTGTATTTTGTGTGTTCCCTGATTTCAGGCAAGACAGTAAACATGGTCACTGTTACTCCACGTTGGCCGGAAGCCCGTGATTTTTCTCTTTCCAAAGCTGACAAGGTAATTCAAAGGGGAAAGTTTAGTCTTTCCAGCAGATGGTGGAAGAACAATTTGATATCCACATGCAAAGGAAGGAAAGGAAAGAAAAGAGAACTTAGACCCTTACCTGGCACTATGCACTAAAATGAATTTCAAAAGGACTATTCATAGGCCTAAATGTAAGAGCTAGAACTATACAACTACTAGAAGAAAACATAGGAGAAAGTTTTTCAACTTTCAGTAAGGCGGTGATTCCTGAGAGAGGAACCCCAAAACACAATTAATAAAAGAAAAATAGTAGCAAATTAAACTTCATTATCTAGCAGTTCCACTCTTTGGTATATACCCAAATGGGAATAAATATTTCTTATATACCCAAAATGACTGAAAGAAGAAACTCAGATGCTTTTTTTTTTTGAGACGGAGTCTCATGGTTGCATTACACTATATGTGCTTAATGCCACCAAATTATACACTTAACAATTATTTAAAAATTGACCACAGTAAAAACTAACGCCTAGAAGAATATCAACAAATGTTAAAAGTATTTTTCTGGCTGGGCGCGGTGTCTCAAGCCTGTAATCCCAGCACTTTGGGAGGCCGAGGCGGGTGGATCACGAGGTCAAGAGATCGAGACCATCCTGGTCAACATGGTGAAACCCCGTCTCAACTAAAAATACAAAAAATTAGCTGGGCATGGTGGCACGTGCCTGTAATCCCAGCTACTCAGGAGGCTGAGGCAGGAGAATTGCCTGAACCCAGGAGGCGAAGGTTGCGGTGAGCCAAGATCGCGCCATTGCACTCCAGCCTGGGTAACGAAAGCAAAACTCCGTCTAAAAAAAAAAAAAAAAAGAACCTGTTTCTCTCTATTCAAAGTTCACCCTTTAATGGAAAATTAAACTCAGTTACCTGACCTCTAGTTTGATAAGGTAGCGGCTCAGTGAGAGTTTTCCTGCCCTAAAATGTTTGTTTCTGTTTCTCTATTTCAAGGAGTCCGGATATTTGTAATTCAAAACTTGGTATGTTTAAAAACAGTCTTGGGGCCCAAAGTGGCTCCGGCCGGATGTCGTGGCGCTTGCGAAGGCGAGGCCAAGAGTTCAAGGCCAACCAACCTCAGCAACCTTACAAGCTCTCAATGATTGGCAAAAAACCAAAAACAACAACAAAAAAAGTCTTTTTCAAAATGAGAATCTATTTTCTGTGATGTGTTATAGGGGTTGCCAGTTCAATGGGCCAGTGCATCATGTTAGACAACAAACATAGAGATTGTTGTAAGATTGAATTCTCATTCTTTACCTTTAGGAAAAACTGAGGGATACGCCAACTTTCTCTCATTCAGTTATGATAAGTCCAACCTCTACGTATTTAGATATGATAAATCCTACCACTGCTTTGTGCTTGATTGTTCTAGAGAAGTTTTATTTAAAAATTGTCAATTTTCATTTTCCACTGTCTATTTTCAGGCAGAATTCCTGTGTGAGAATTAGAGAGTTGATAAAAATAAGACTTAAGGTAAGGTCGTTTTGATTTGGTTAGTTTTGTTTGTCTACATAAGCATTTATGAATATAATTTGATTCACAAAAGGAGTAGATTATTGTTTTGAAGGACAGTGCTGTCTCCTTTTCATGATCAATTGAGGAAAATTTATCAAGTCAGGTATAAAATGTCTGCTTTATGTGAACAGTGGAAACTATGCCAGCCAATCTCAAGTTAGGGAACTGGGAATAGCCCGGATGTTTCCGTTAGTCACGCTGAATGTTCTTGACTGCAAACTATTCTGTGATACTCTCTGAAAGGGATTCTAAGCTTATCTGGGAAAGAGAAATAGGGAAATATTTATCTGTTAACCATATTCAAATTCTGATGAGTTAAAAAATGTACCTATCTCACTAGATACAACTTTATAATTCAGCTTAATTTTCAGAAAATGGAAAGTGCAGATACGATTTATTGGCATTTTGCCCTTTAAAAAAACTTTTTAATACAAGATTAGCAAGATATTAGAGCCCCGGTAATTGGATGTCTTTCAGGGTAATAAACCATTAAAGTTTATGAGTCATGTTAACAGAAAGCCTTCTCAGTTCCACCATTCCCTTGATCAGTTCATTCTACAATAAACATAAAATCCTCCTCCTGGAGTTCAGAGCACAGCAAGGGAGAAGAGAAAAAGCTAAAACAGAAAATCCAGAAAGCACTAAGTGGGAATGTTCAGTAAATGTTCAGTAACCTCCCGATCCTTGGGCTCGTGACAAGTGTCAGCACTCAGGGCACTGCTGGCACCGGCAGGATTCAGCTGTCGGAAGTCTTCTCGAGAACCTAGTCCCTAGTCTGTGGTCTCAAGATCCGCAGGGACAACCCAGATGTGTTTTCTTGAAGTCAACCCAAAGCCGCCTTAGAAAAATAGTAACAGAGCAACATTAAGGGCTCTGGTCCTTTGTGTGGGAGGAGTCACTTGACAGTTCCTTCATGTCTGGGACAGCAGCTGAAAGCCTCTAGGGTCTCGACAGAGCAGGGTGTGGACCCCAGGCCAAGTCCCTGAGCACAGAGAATGGATGCCACTTGTGGCTGGTGTGGACTCAGAGCTTGCCAGCAAGAGTACTGCGCTCTGCCACTGACACCATTCCTACTCAGGGGTGCCTTGGATGCACGCTGGGGCAGCAGCCGTGTGGTTGATCACAGACCACAATCTGATTAAAAAACACCCTGATGTAAGTAACTCAGTTACTGTCTTCCCTTGCCCTTTCAATACTTGGCTCATTTTATTTTTGTTTTCATGGGTTTCATGTTGTGCTTTTATTTTGATCTCCTTAAAACCTTTGTGGAAGTTAAGGAACATATATGTATATCTATTTCTGCATGTACTGTAACGAGAATATCTGAATTTACAAATAAAAATAGGTTTTTCATGAACTTATGCAAAGCATTATGTAAGTCCTGTTGCATGTGAATTTTTTCTCAAGTAATTCTTTGAGGCTGGGTGCAGTGGCTCACACCTGTAATCTCAGCACTTTGGGAGGCCGAGGCGGGCAGATCACCTGAGGTCAAGAATATGAGACTAGCCTGACCAACATGGTAAAACCCTGTCTGTGCTAAAAATAAAATAATTAGCCGGACGTGGCGGCATGTACCTGTAATCCAAGCTACCAGGGAGGCTGAGGCAGGAGAATCACTTGAGCCTGGGAGGCAGAGGTTGCAGTGACCTGAGATCACGCCACTGCACTCCAACCTGGGCAACAGAGCGAGACTACATCTCAAAAAGAAATTATTTTTATTATTTGATTACAAGCTTTCAAAGAAAATAAAGCCATCGTTTGCATTTACTCTTCAAAAATAATATGCCAAATGCCAGAGGTTCCTTTGTGGTCAGGAAGTTGTATCAAAAACACATCCTTCTCTAGGAACTGCAGCATTCTTCTGTGAATTCTAAAAGTTTGAAAAGTCACATTTTCACCTGTGTGAGTGTTGGGATTCAGAGGGCTGGGCATGGGCATGAGCTCAGGAAAGCCTGTGTCTGCTTGATCAGTCAAGGCATTTTAGAGCCCTGTGCACATCACTACTTTTACTGAGTTTTTAAGATTAAAGTCAAAGTAACTGTTCTTTAGCCTCCGTAGTCAGCCTAAAGGAATTTTTCACTTCTCAAGGTTAAAAATACAATAAAATTGGTGAGCTAATTTTCTTTGATGCAGTTGTCTCTGTATAGCTGTCTACAGCTCCATGGCAAATGGCCTGTGTACTTACTACCGGACAAGGCTGGTTGATAAGATTATACCACCCAGTCTTTCAGGCTGATGAAAGCATCATCAGGCCAGGTGCAATAGCACATGCCTGTAATCCCAATACTTTGGGAGGCCAAGGCCAGGAGTTCGAGACCAGCCTGGCCAACATGGCAAAACCCCATCTCTACTAAAAATAAATTAGCTGGGCATGGTGGCATACATCTGTAATCCCAGCTACCCGTGAGGCTAAGGCATGAGAATCACTGGGAGGCGGAGGTTGCAGTGAGCTGAGATTGCACCACTGCACTCCAGAGCAAGACTCTATCTCAAGGGAAGAAAAAAAAAGCTTCATCAGTTACTCAAACTGGACTAATCAACAGCTTGGTCAGGTTCCAGACAAATTTTTATTTTCTTGAGACAAGGTGTCTCACTCTGTTGCCCAGGCTGGAATGCAGTGATAGGATTACGGCTCACTGCAGCCTCAATGACCTCCCAGGCTCAATTGTCCTCCCACCTCAGCCTCCTGGGTAGCTAGTCCTACAGGTACACACCACCATGCCTTGCAAATTCTTGGAATATTTGCAGAGATGGGGTTTCACCATGTCACCAAGTCTGGTCTCCAACTCCTGGGCTCAAGCCACCCACCTGCCTCGGCCTCCCAAAGTGCTGGGATTACAGGCATAAGTCACCGAGCCTGGCTCTAGACAAATTGTTAGCCTTGCTACACTGTCAGAACTAGCCACGTGTTGTGGAAATAAACAATGAAAGTTTACCTGACATTACCTTCATAGGACTTCCTTCTGGGTACCTTCCTCAGAAAACCAGTAATGTGCTAAAACAAAATGATTTTAGCAAATTTTTTAACCATTTTGGATGGAAAATTTTCAGCACAGATAAGTAGCATTTTTCAATCCAAGTATTTCAGACATAAAGGTACAGAGAATAACAATGAAAACCCATGTGTCTGCCATCTACTCTAGGAAATAAAACATTAAAAATGCAATAGAAACTGTTGGTATAGTCCTCCCAGATTGTATTCTGTCCCACAGACCCACCCTGTATGTAAATGTGCTGTTGCACTTCTCATGCATATCTGTAATAAAGTCTTTTTACTGGTCACTGTTGAGCGGATTTATCCATGTTGGGATGTGTGGCTCTAGTTCATGTGTTTTCACCACTGTACATTTCGTCATTCTCTTCTAGGTATTTAACTTGATTTTAACATTTTGCCAGAGTAAACAGTGCCATCATGGACTTTCCAATAGGTCTCTCATGCACATACATGCTTTTCTCTAGACTGTGTACATAGGAGTTGAACTGATGAGTTATAGGATATAAACATCTTTCATAGTTATCCAAAGTGTCTCCCCAGTTCACAGGTAAGTCATGGTTCAGGATGTCTTTCAATTTGAGTTTGTCTGATATTTCCTTATTGTAAGGTTTATTGCCCAGTTAAATGAGGAAACAGAGACTGGAATAAAAAAGCAGAAGCCAATTTGTTCAGCTCCCGGGCAAGGTTCTGTGGTCTGGGAAAGGGGCCAGACAAGTCGCGCTTGGTGGGGTTGTATAGGGAGTGGAGGTAGTTGATTGGCCATGGGGGAAACAAAGCAGAGGTAGTCTCATTGGTTATGAAGGGACTGGGCACGGATGAGACGAGCCGCCATTGGCAGCCAGGCAGGACTGCTGGCAAGTGGGCTGGCTGAGGATGTACGGGACAAGCTGCCATAGGGCAGGTCTCGGCGGGATATTTAAATTTCGGCGGGGCCGAGTACCTAGTTTGCAGATGAGTGCAGGACTGAGATTGGAATGCGGAAACGGGTGTGGGGAGCCCGCATGGAGAGGCCAGATGATGAGTAATGCACTCAGAATGATGACGTAGTTTTCAGGTACAGAGAGGAATGGGTGTGTCCATTTGGCCCCTGGCGGGACAACCGGCCTTAAGCTTATGATTAGATTCAGGTTGTTCATCTTTAGCAGAAATAACACAGCAGTAAAGCTGCGATCTTCCCAGTGCATCCAGGAACGACCTTTATTATAAAATTGGCACATGATTCCAGTTTGTCCCATTTCTGATGATGTTTATGTTAGTCACTTCATTAAAATGCCATCTGCCAGGCTCCTATGTAAAGGTCCTCTTTTTCTCTGTGTAATTGATAAGTATTTTGTGGAGAGGCATGCTGAAACAATGTAAAATCCAACTTTTCACATCCACTTCCAGACGCAAGGGAATTACCGGGACCAGACTTACCCTACTGTTTTAAACCGTAACAAAAAAAATCTCCTGAGGTATAGGACGCAGCAGTTTCCAGACACTGGAGGCTGGGTACCACCAGCTGAGGTGCCCTGAGTGGGGGAAGCAAATGAGGTGAGGGAGCCCCAGGAGGGCCGCAGCTCACACCCCTGGAGTGTTCAGGCCTCAGTGCTGGGAGGGAGAATGAGATTGTGGTTGAGCTGAGGTGGGATTTGGGGAGATCAAGGTGGCAGGAATAAACAGGACAAAGACAGGAAGGAGAAGGCCATGCAGAGGTCTCTCCTGGGGCTTCAGCAGGCTTGTAAGGAGACCACCTGAGGCTGGGCAAAGAGCCGCCACAGAGGTGCAGGCAGGACAATCTGTGGAACATGCAGGGATGGGAATAGTTCATGTTCCCAACAGCCAGAGTTGAGAAATCTCATGATACGTGGCGTTAGACAGGGTTACCAGAACAGGCTCATACCTGCACCCTACAGTTTAAAAGTCACCATGCCCAGCATCTAGTCAATAATTGCTAGAGATGCAAAGAAGTAGGAATGCATGAGCCTTGAGGAGAAAAATGCATTTGCAACTGACGGAATTGGCACAGGTGATGGAGACCTTGGCATTAGAAAGGCAGTTATAAATACATGTCATGTATTCCAGGAGGTGGAGGAGCAGGACAGGAACCATGGAAATAGGGTTCAAAGACCCAAATACAATTTCCACAGATGGACACTGGCCTGTTCCTCACTCAACCTTCAATTCACTCGTCAGTATGGACCCCGTTTCCTATTTTATTCAATGGGTTGTAATTTGTTACTAACATTATTTATTTTGATACTCAAATTGTACCTGATTTGGCCAGCGGGAGCCCCTTCAAATTGTCACCTGTGACCTTTGACATGGCCCAGTCATTCTTTGAGCACTTCTTTACTTTCTGATATGCAGGATGTTCCAGCCCTGCGTGAAACCAGTCATTTTCCGAGGAGCCCTGGTTCCCTTTGGTGGAGAACAGTTTTTAGAAGCCACGTTCTGGGTGTTGGGTGCTTTCCATGCTATCGGGGTGTTGCTGCTGCCAGGCCCTCCCTGTCAGAGCTAGGAAACATGTATATGTCTAGATTGGTTGATTGTTACAAACCACAAGCTTAAATCAATATCTCCAATTCCAGTCCAGCACCAAGTAAGGTTCATTCTTGTTCTCTGCATTTGTAATGCCTCCAGCAGGGAGAAGCCTCACTCCCATAATGCTTCGTAAGCTTGTGTACTCGAGCAGCACCCCCACCCACCCCGTGTGTAACGCATCCCCATTGCCATCACCCCTGCTATGTGTGGACCCTCCTTCACCCTGCTCAGGCTCCACACTGCACATGGTGTGGGCCACTGTCACTCCTCCGCATGGGCGTTCTCACCCTGCCTGTGCTCTGACATCCTGCACTGCCTTTCCCACCCCCAAAGGATGCCCTCTGCACCCTGGCTGGCCTCCATCATCCCTCCCAGGCCACCACAGCTACCTGCAACTCAGCTGCCTGCCTTGCTCACAGCCACCTAAGGGCTTTGTTCTGAATGTTTTGGGAAGGAGTAGAGGAAGTGCCTTTTTTTTTTAAACAGAGTCTGGCTCTCACCCAGGCTGGAGTGCAGTGGCGCAGTGTTGCTCACTGCAGCCTCTACCTCCCGAGTTCAAGTGATCCTCCTGCCTCAGCCTCCTGAATAGCTGGGATTACAGGTGCCCACCACCATGCCCAACTAATTTTTGTATTTTTAGTAGAGACGGAGTTTCACCATGTTGGCCAGGCTGGTCTCAAACTCCTGACATTAAGCGATCCACCTGCCTCGGCCTCCCAAAGTGCTGGGATTACAGGCATGAGCCACCGTGCCCAGCCAGAAAGTGTCTTTTGATGAACAGAAGTTCATCTTTATAATTTTGAGTATGTATATAAGAAGTCTTATATACATACTTTGAAATTATAAGGATATTCTATAAAGCTCATAAAGGTTTTATTTTTCATATTTAAGGCTTTATTTCAACTTTTTATATATGGTAAAAAGTAGAGATCCAGGTTTTCTTCTTTTGAAATGGATATTTCTTATTAAATGGTTTTCTACATTATTAATTGAATAGTCATATTTTTCCCATGATCTGCAAATACCAACTTTACATGTACACGTGGGTCTAATTCTGAGCTATTACCCTGATTTCCTGTTCCTGGGCTAATCATTACCACATTATCTTATCTACCATAGCTTTGGAATCAGCCAGGGTCTAGTCAGGAAAGCAAACCTAAGTATGTTGGGCAAGACTGGACTCTGGCGAAACCGCGGGCAGGAAGGAAGACACGGGAAGGTGACGGCTACTTCTCAGGTTTGCCTCTGACTTTCTGAGAGTTGGGAAGATGAAGACACCACAGAAGAATTTCCAAAAAGTGTAGCTGTCCCTAGTACCTAGGCCAGGGATTGACAAGAGAACACCTGAAGGATGGGGTAAAATCCCACATCTGCTGAATAAAGTCCATCATGCACCTGCCTGTCCTTGACAAAGGAGCAAAAATACACTTCTGCTTGTCTTCTGCCCTCAACATGTTAGGACTCTTTCATTAAGAATCCACCCAGAGAGGCCAGGCATGGTGGCTCACGCTTGTAAACCCAGCACTTTGGGAGGCCAAGGCTGGTGGATCACCAGATCAGGAGGTTGAGACCATCCTGGCTAACACGGTGAAACCCTGTCTCTACTGAAAATACAAAAAAATTAGCTGGGTGTCGTGACATGCACCTGTAATCCCAGCTACTTGGGAAGCTGAGGCAGGAGAATTGATTGAACTTGGGAGGCAGAGGTTGCAGTGAGCTGGAAAAAAAAAATCCACCCAGAAACCTGCTGGCAGGGAGCTGGGGAAATGTAGTCTTTGGATGTCCAGCCCTGTGAGCTGGAGGAACAGAGAGAAGGGGATGGTGTGACTGGCCCCAGGCATCCTGTGTGGGTTTGCATTCACTGGACACCTTATACAGGGCACTGTCTCCCCCACCTCCACTGCAAACACTTTACTCATCATCATTGCGGCAGTTGTGAGTCCTTCGCATTGCCATGTGAACTTGAAGATGACCTTGTTAAATTTTATGAAACACTCTGGGTTTTCACTGGATTTGGACCTAATTTTTAGAGTAATCTGGGGATAATGGACACCTTTATGATATTTGGGCTTCCAATTCATGAATGTGATTGATTTTTTAAATGTCTTTCAATAAGGCCTGATGACTTTTTACAAGCAGGCCCTGTGCCCCTTTCATTATGTGTGGTAATTGAATAACGCTCATTGAAAAAGAAAATCATGTGCTAGGCAGTCTTCTAGGTCTTAGGAATATAGTTGTGAATAAAACAAAAAATATCTACCTTAATGGACCTTATAGACCACATATTAATTATTTAGCATATTTCCACGCGATCATTAGTGCATGAAGAAAAGTAAAGCTAGGACACAGAGGATAAAACATGGTTCAAGGGTGCTTGGAAAATACAGTTGTCCAGCCGGGCACAGTGGGATACTCCTATGATCCCAGCAGTTTGGCGGGCCAAGGTGAGAAGATCACTTGAGCCCAGGAGTTTGAAACCAGCCTGGGCAACATGTTGAGACCCTGTCTTTATAAAACATTAGCCTGTGGCTGGGTGCGGTGGCTCACACCTATAATCCCGGCACTTTGGGAGGCCAAGATGGGTGGATCACGAGGTTAAGAGATTGAGACCATCCTGGTCAACAAGGTGAAACCCGTCTCTACTAAAAATACAAAAATTAGCTGGGCATGGTGGTGCACGCCTGTAGTCCCAGCTACTTGGGAGGCTGAGGCAGGAGAATTGCTTGAACCCAGAAGGTAGAGGTTGCGGTGAGCCGAGATCGTGCCATTGTACTGCAGTCTGGGTAACTACAGCGAAACTCCATCTCAAAAAAAAAAAAAAAAAAAAACAGCCTGGCATGGTGGCACACACCTGTGGTCCCAGCTACTCAAGAGGCTGAGGTGAGAAGATCGCTTGAGCTCAGGAGGTAGAGCTGCAGTGAACTGTGATTGCATCATTGCACTCCAGCCTGGGTAACAGAGCCAGATCCTGTCTCAATAAATAAGTAAGAACATTGTCAGAGAAGGCCTCTGAGAGGTGCAGGGGAACATAAAGTACACGCAGAGGCTGGGGCCTGAAGCACGCCTGGCACATCCCAGAAGTGGCAAAGAGGTCCTGTGGCCGCCATAGAGACAGCAGATGGGTGCACACGGGTGAGGTGATCTGGGGTATGTTTTAAAACAGCTACTGCAGGTGCCTCATGGAGAACAATCTGAAGGGCAGGGGCATGGGAACAAGGTGACCACCGAGGACCCCTTCACAGTCAGCCAGGCCTTCGGGTAGCAGCGGAGGTGATGGAGCCTGCAGCCTGCACGTGGGACACATGCAGGCCTGAGAGAAAGGAAGTCACAGGTCGCCCTGGTTTTGTCCCAAACAGCTAAAAGGATAGAGTTGGAGTTCCCATTTACTGAAATGTAGAAGACTTCAGAGGAAAAAAGACTGGGAAGAAAAGCAAGTGTTGGCTTTTTAAAAGTAAATTTTACACATATTGACGTGTGACAATGGCATACAGAGAGGTCCACAAATCATTACAACATGATGAATCTTTACCAGTGACCTCTCCAGGTGCACAAGTACTGGGTCTCCCTACAAGCATAAGCGTCTCAGCTTTCCACACCATACACTTCTTTTGCTGGTTTCTGAACTTTATACAGATGGAATCCTGTGGTAAGTGTTCCATCTGGCTTCCTCGGCTCAACGTTTTGTTGCTGCTGTTTGAGGCAGGGTCCCGCTCAGGCTGGAGTGAAGTGGCACAATTATAGCTCACTTCAGCCCTGACTTCCCAGGCTCAAGCAGTCTTCCTGCCTCAGCCTCCTGAGTAGGTGGGACTGCAGGCATGTACCACCACACCAGGCTAATTTTTGCACATTTTGTAGAGATGGGGTCTTGCCATGTTGCCCAGGCTGGTCTTAAACTCCTGGTCCCAGGCAAGCAGCCCTGAAATGTAGAACACTTCAGAGGAAATAAGACTGAGGAGAAAAATAAGTGTTGACTATCTAAATGTATTATACTTTAAGTTCTGGGGCACACGTGCAGATTTGCAGGTTTGTTACATAGGTATACACGTGCCATGGTGGTGGCCTGCTGCATCCATCACCTCGTCAGCTGCATTAGGTACTTCTAATGCTATCCCTCCCCAGTCTCCCTACCGCCTGCTATTCCTCCCCTAGCTCCCCACCCCTTAGGCCCCAGTATGTGATATTCCCCTCCCTGTGTCTGTGTGTTCTCATTTTTCAACGCCCACTTATAAGTGAGAACATGTGGTGTTTTTCTGTTCTTGTGTCAGTTTGCTGAGGATGATGGTTTCCAGTTTCATCTGTGTCCCCTGAAAAGGACGTGAATGTTTACTGTGGCACACAGTAAACATTAGCAAAGACTTGGAACCAACCCAAATGCCCATCATTGATAGACTGGATAAAGAAAATGTGGCACATAATACACCATGGAATACTATGCAGCCATAAAAAAGTGTTGGCCTTTTAAAAGTAAACTTTACACATATTGATGTAGGACAATGATATGCAGAGAGGTACACAAATCATTACTGTACAATGTGATGAATTTCTACTGGCCTCCTAAAGTGTTGGGATTACAGGCATGAGCCACCACACCCAGCTAACATTTTATTTGAGGTTTTCACCCATGTTGTTACACATTGCTGTAAAGAATTCTGTTGTCATTAACTTACACAGTACTTGATAGTCCAGTTTCTCAAGTATTTTCTTTATAGTGACTACTTTTTGTGTCCCATTTAAGAAATGTTTGCTGCCTTAAGGTTATGAGAGTAGTCTCTTGTGGTTTTTTTAAACAGTTTTCCTAGATTGTTCTGCCCTATCTTTTACATTTAGATATACAATACACCAATAATTGATTTTTTTATGTGTGGTATGCTATAGAGGTCAATATGAATTTTTAAAAATACATGTATTTAGTTAACCAAGCTTCATTGATTGCAAAGGGTCTTCTTTCCCCGCTGGCAGCAGTGTCATCTTTGTCACTGGTCAGGTGACCCTGTATGTGTGGTCTGCTTCTGAGCTTCTGTTGTGTTTCATTCATCTGTGTTTCTGTCCTTGAACCAGTTCCACTCTCTTGACTACTATAGCTTTAGAGTAGAGCTTCGTTTCTGGCAATGTAACTTCTCCAGCTTTGTTGTTCTTCCAGACTGACTGCCTTGGGTATACTTGGCTCTTCTGTATTTCCGTATACATTTAGAATCAGCTTGTTAATTTCCACCAAAACCAAAACACTGCTGGGGCTTTTAATATCATTGAAGCATAATAAAACGCAAAAAATATTAAGGGTACAATTTAATGAGTTTAAAGTAATGTCTGCACCCATGTAATCAATACCCCAGTTAAGATCTAGAATAGTCATCACCCTAGAAGGTCCCCTCATGCTCTTTTTAAGTCAATCCCCATTTTCTACTGGAGGCAACTACTCTTTTGAAAGATTTCTGTATGGTCCTAAGTAGGTTTTGGCCATTCCAGGACTCCGTATAAATAGAAATGTATGAACTCTTGTTTTTTTACTTATTTTGCTCAACACACAGTGTTTTATATCCTGCATGTTGGTGGGCATATCAGTTCATTCCTTTTTGCTGTTGAGTATTCCGCTGTACGACTATACCAAAATTTGTTTGTCCATTTGTCTGCTAATAGGCATTTTGCTTTTTCCAAGCTTGGGCTGCTATTGATAAGGCAGCTGTGAACATTATTGATGAGTCTCCTGTGGACATCTTTTTTTCATTTCTCTTGAGTGAATACTTAGGTGTAGAATTGGGTCGGGTGATAGAGTGGGTGTATGTTCAATTTTTTAAGAAAATATCCCTCAGATTTCCAAAGTGGTTGCATTATTTAACACTCCCACTATGTGAGTTCTGGCGGCTCTGTGTACTCATCAACATTCGATATGGTCAGTCTTTTTAATTTAGCCTTTCCCAAGGTGTGAAGTGTTTTGTTCATTGTGGCTTAATTTGCATTCCCTGATAACTAATGAGTCTGAGCACATTTTCAGTGCTGGTGGGTCATTTGTATATCTTCCTTTGTGAAGTTTCTGTTCATATCTTTTGCCTTTATTTTATTGTGTGATGTTTTGATGTTGCAGAAGTTTTAGATATATTCCCGATACAGGTCTTTTGTCAGTAGCAGAAATTTTGTCTTCTAAGCCGTGCTTGCCTTTTCTTAATGATATCTTTTGAAGAGAAGACAGTTTTAATTTTGATAAATTCCCATTTATTAACTTCTTTTATGGTTAGTGCTTTTCATGTCTTGAGAAATATTTGCCTGATTCAGGATCAAAGACATATTTCCCTGTGTCTGAAGCTTTATAGTTTCAGCTTTATTATTTTTTTGAGACAAAGTCTTGCTCTTGTCCCTCAGGGTAGAATGCAATGGCATGATCTCAGCTCACTGCAGCCTCTGCCTCCTGAGTTCAAGTCATTCTCCTCCCTCAGCCTTCTGAGGAACTGGGATTACAGGAGCCTGCCACCATGCCTGGTTATTTGTTGCGTTTTTAGTAGAGACAGGATTTTACCATGTTGGCCAGGCTGGTATCGAATTCCTGACCTCAGGTGATCTGCCCGCCTTGGCCTCCCAAAGTGCTGGGATTACAGGCGTGAGCCACTGTACTTGGCCTATAATTTCAGCTTTTGCATCTAGGTTTATGATCCACCTTTAATAAATTTTTGAGTATATTTGAAGTAATTGTTGAGGTTTGTCTTTTTCTAAATGATATGTAGTTATTTTAGTGCTATTTGTTGTAAATATTCCTTTCCCCAGTGAATTGCCTTGGAACCCTATATTGAAAATCACTTGACTGTATGTTTTGACGCTGTTCTCTCCATATATTCTGGACTCTATTCTGTCCTCTAAAATATTTGATTATATTCCAGAACCACATAGCTTTTATATACTATAGCTTTAGCGTAAGTCTTGGAGTCATCCTCTTTTGCATGGCTTTTCTAGATTTTTTGCATTTCTGAATAAATTTTAGATTTAACTTGTCAGTTAAGATTTTTCCTGCTGTTTTGATTGCAATTGTGTTGAATCTGTAGATCAGTTTGGGAAGAACTAACAGCTTAACAATATTAAGTGTTCTATCCATGAACATAGTACATCTGTCTATTTATGTATGCCTTTAATTTTTCTCAGCATCATTTTATAGTTTTCAGAGTAGAAATCTTGCATGTCTTTTATTAAATTTATATTATATATATTTTATTATCTGAGTTATAATTTACATATTTACAGATGCACCCATTTTAAGTATACAGTTTGTGTTCTTAATCTATTCTTTTATGTTTTTTGATGCAATGGTAAACAGAATTGGTTTGCATTTTGTTTTCCAGTGTTTATTGTTAGTATATAAAAAAAGTTGCATTTAGTACTGGATGTGATGTCTTTTCATATTTTTACTCTTGAACAGTAAATATCCTCTATGACATTGATGTGTTGAAGCAGTCAGGTCAGTGGTATTATTGCGTTGTTCATTACAGTGGCCATTAGGCACATATGGCCATATCCATATAAATAAAATTTAAAATTTTCCTTGATCACACTAACCTCATTTTAGGTGCTCAGCAGTCACATATACCTAGTGGCTACTGTGTTGCACAGCACACATTTTCATTATTGCAGATAGCTCTGTTGAAAAGCACTGTGTGGAGCAGCAGGGAGGCCCTCCCTTCTGGATTCGCCTCACTGTTCTCTTTTTTCTTTTCTTTTCTTTTTTTTTTGAGACAAGGTCTCACTCTGTCACCCAGGCTGGAGTGCAGTGGCATGATCTCAGCTCACTGCAACCTCCGCTTTCCAGGTTCAAGTGATTCTTCTGCCTCAGCCTCTTGAGTAGCTGGGACAACAGGTATGTGCCACCACACCCAGCTAATTTTTGTATTTTTTAGTAGAAACGGGGTTTCGCCATATTGGACAGGCTGGTATCAAACTCCTGACCTCATGATCTGCCCACCTCAGCCTCCCAAAGTGCTGAGATTATAGGTGTGAGCCACCATACCCAGCCCACCTCACTATTCTCTTATGGTGTTGTGTAACTCATTCAAATAATCCCCGTATTTATAGAGTGAATTGAAAGTTATGCCAGGCATGGTGGCTCATGCCTGTAATCCCAGCACTTTGGGAGGCCAAGGCAGGCAAATCACATGGTCAGGAGTTCGAGACCATCCTGGCCAACATGGTGAAACTCCGTCTCTACTAAAAATATAAAAATTAGCCAGGCGTGGTGGCACTCACCTGTAGTCCCAGCTACTCAGGAGGCTGAGGCAGGAGAATCGCTTGAACCCGGGAGGCGGAGGAGTTGCAGTGAGCTGAGATGGTGCCACTGCACTCCTGCCTGGGCAATAAAGCAAGACTCTGTCACAAAAAAAAGAAAACTGAAAGTTATATGCCTGTATCTAAAAGCTTAATTAGATACAGATTAAACTTCTATTTCATGGCTACCTTATAGGTGATGCTGTACCCTTTGTATTACATTACAAAGAACCAAGAATTAGCCACTGGATTTTGCACCATGGATGTAGCTGTTGATCTTATGTGGGGCCAGAAACCTGATCTGAGGGAGTAGTTCAAGAAAGAAGGGGAAGATATTCTCTCTGAACAGGAAGTAAAAAAAAGTCCAGGGGGAAGAGTGGCATTGGAGAGCTCAAGTATAGACCAGTTGGGAGCTTTGTATTGAAAGGAGCACAGAGAACTGGAGTGCTGCTAACTGGATGGGATCTAGGACTGAGTTGGGGAGCTATAGCGTATTTATGTGCTGATAGGAATGACTCATCTGAGAGGAAAAGCCCGACATGCGGGTGGGGGGGGACTGCTCTTCAGTAGGCAAGGGAGAGTGCTTAGGTCTGGGCCAGTGGCTGTGTTGGCTGTGGAGAGGGGCCCAGAGGCTCTGCCCACAATAATAGGGGAGGCAGAGCATAAGCTGGTAAGAAGGGACATGGGACTTCTGTGTTTATTTCACATCATCCTGTCCAAGACTGTACAGCACTGTCATTGCCTTCACTATACGGCCCCAGGCCTTCATGTTTTGTGTGTGCTTTTATGACCTATGTATAGCTCTTCTTCCTTTGCCGTCATTTCTGCCTCAGTTTGCCTGACTCCACAGCCTTCCTCCCTGCCCCATTTCTAACTTGCTTCTATTTATACCATGGATTCAAACATCCATGACTAAGGCCATTAAATTACAAAAGAGAAAAAAAGACTGCCATTTAAGTTACCCCAGCTTGGAAGCAGCGAATCCTGAAACTAGCATGGCCTGGAACTTGGCTCATTTGGGGACTTCCTTGGTCTCCCTCCGACTGTCTTTGCGTCTGTGCTGTCTTCCTCTTCACTTCTCTCTCTGCTCATGCGTGGCTTTTGTGCCTTTGTCACTCAGGGCTGCACATGGTCATGATGGCTCCCTGACCTCAGTTGACATCCCCAGCTTTTGGGTCTTGCTTCAGCTGCAAAGACCGGATCTTGTCAAGATGTTCTGGATTGAATTCATGAGAAGAGAAATCTGGTTGGCCAGTTCACGGGGCCCTTTTCTGACCTGTCACAGGGTTGGCTGGGCCGTGCAGCCTGTTTCCTGCTCGTGCCTATTCAGCTGCAGCTGGGAGAGTAGAGTCCTTCAGTAGGAGACACAGCTGCCTAGGTTCACAGCTCCCTAAGCTGGGCCAAGGCAGTTCTGCAGAGGCGCGGTGAATAAGTGGTTAGAGGCACAGTGGTTGTGTCTTCATCCATTAAGCTGCTTAGATTGTGTGATGAAGACAATGGCATTTAAGTGAAGTGCATAAGTTGTATTTTGTGGACTTTTTTTTTTCTTGTTCCGTTGCCAGGCTGGAGGGCAGTGGCATGATCTCAGCTCACTGCAACCTCTGTCGCCCAGGTTCAAATGATTCTCCTGCCTCAGCCTCCCGAATAGCTGGGTCTACAGGTGCCCACCACCACGCCCAGCTAATTTTTGTATTTTCAGTAGAGACGGGGTTTCACCATGTTGGTCAGGATGGTCTCGATCTCTTGACCCCATGATCTGCCCACCTTGGCCTCCCAAAGTGCTGGGATTATAGGCATGAGTCACCATGCCCAGCCTGGTCTTACTTTTCTTTTTTTTTTTTTTTTTTAAACAGGGTCTCGCTCTGTCACCCAGGCTGGAGTGTGGTGGCATGATCATGGCCCCCAGCAGCCTTAACCTCCCAGGCTCTAGTGATCCTCCCACTTCCCGAGTAGCTGAGACTATAGGAGCAGGCTACCATGCCTGGATAATTTTTGTATTTTTTTGTACACACAGGCTTTCACCATGTTGCCCAGGCTGGTTTTGAACTCCTGTTCTCAAGCAATTTGCCCGTTTTGGCCTCCCAAAGTGCTGGGATTAAGGTGTGAGCCACTGTGCTTGGCCTGTTTTATGGACTTTCTAACACCTGTTTTAACTTTCTGCTTATTTTTTTATTGGCTGCATTCTACTTACAAACTCTCAGCAAATATTTGTGGAGTGAATGACTTTTGAAATGAAAGATAAGAACTGCCGTTTTCATTTTACCACATATTTTATTTTACTTCTGTATTTTTTTGGTTTAGAATGAAAATGACTATACCTCAAGAAGATCTGTATAGGAAGAAAAAAATTAGACTGTTGGCAAAATGCTGCTAGGCAAATCCCTTGACCTGTCTTAATTAACTTAAAGTATAGACTTTGAGTTCTGCTCCTGGGATTTAAAGTTTAAAAACTTTTTGTTTTAAGTAAATATGTTGACACTATTTATGTACTTAAGAATATTATCATTCCCTGAAGCCCAAATCCATAATTGCTACAAATTTAATAAATATCTTGAGACTGGATGAAATTCATTTGAAAAGCAAAATGTTTCCTTAATGCCAACATGTCCCTTTAATGTGTTTGGCTCCAGATGTTTGGCCTCATTTGCTGGAGTGGATGCAGCATTAGCCTGTCAGTTCCCTGCTGTTTGCCATTATTTAGGAGTATTAGAGGCTGTAAGCATGCATGCTCATTGGGAAAGTCAAAGAAAGGCTTCAAATCGAGGAAGGTACCAAGCTGCGGCCCCTGTCCAGAACATCTGAGGTTAAGAGCAACACAACAAAGTCACTATAAATCAAGCATTCGAATCCTAAAATAGCTGCAATAGCTAAGAGCAGTCCCACTTGTAACCATCTTTTGTATTAGCTGTTAACTGAGATCCCAAAGCACTGAATCAAACCTTCGTTAAGGGCCATTCTCTCCTTCAAAGGAAGCGTCCAACAAAATACATATTCTCCAACAGAATATGCAAATTCCTTAGCAGTAACAGGGAACATAAATTGGATTTCCCAAGATACGGGGCCCACACTGTTGTGCTCATAAATCCTTGCATTTTCCTCATTAGCCTTTCATACTTAGATGTAGTCTGTAGATTACTGTAGTATACTCAAGTAAGAGTCAACTTCAACAGCAATAGCAGAGTATAGTTCTTATGCTGTCTCCTAACAAATGTCAGGACCACTTGGAGTTCCCTTTACATTAACGTTCATATTTTATTTCCTTAGAATGGAAAGATAATAGATTTTGCTCCTTGTATAGTTACAGTGTAAACCATAGAAGTCATCCACCCCAGTTCTCAGAGTCATAATGTTCTCCGTAATTTAATGCTTACTGGTTTTCCACATATGAATGTGTTTATAGGTATCCCTTTGGGGCCAGAGCTCTGGTCCCTTAGGAATACCAGTTGTGTCTACATTAGCAAAGACTAACACTCCCAAGTAACTAACACATAGATAGATCCACTTTTCAGCCTGTGTTTTCTTTGCTTTATTTTTTATTTCTGTAGCCCAGCCTGGAGTGCAGTGGTGTGATCTCAGCTCATTGCAACCTCCGCCTCCCGGATCCCAGTTCAAACAATTCTTCTGCCTCAGCCTCCTGAGTAGCTGGGATTACAGGCTCATGCCACCATGCCCAGCTATTTTTTGTATTTTTAGTAGAGATGGGTTTCACCACGTTGGCCAGGCTGGTCTTGAACTCCTGACCTTGTGATCGCCCACCTCTGCCTCCCAAAGTGCTGGGATTACAGGTGTGAGCCATCGCGCCCAGTCCAGTCTGTTTTGTTCTTAGTTTTCTAAATACAGAGATTTGCTGAGGTGGCGGTGCACGCCTGTAGTCTCAACTGACCCAGGAGGCTGAGGCAAGAGGTTTACTTGAGCCCAGGAGTTTGAGGTCAGCCTTGGCAACATAGCGAGACGCCCATCTCAAAGAAGTAGATAAATAATAAAATAAGATGCAGAGATTTAATGGCCAGTATTTTCTTTAGGATCTTTATGTCTGGGTTCATACCTGGAATGGTCCTATTGTTTTCCTATACTCTTTATTGGTTTCAGAATTAAGGATAGCATCATGAACTGATTTGGACATCATTTTATACTTTCTAAACAGTTTATTTTGAAGAGAGAGATTAGCTGGAAAAAAGTTTGGTGAAATACATGTAAACCCACCTGGCCTGTTATTTTTTGGAGAGTTGGGTAAGGGCAGAGAGCTGTGATTACCATTTTAATGTAAGTTTCTTTTCCTTCTTACATTGGCACTTCAACTTTTTTCAAAACTTTTAATGTTTTTTTCTAAAAGTTTGTGTAATCTAATTTATTACCATATAATTGCTAATGATACTTTTCACTGGTTCTTAAATTTATGATGAAGTAGCCCAGATGTATAAACAGGTAGAGTTGTGAGTCACAGTGCTTTGCAGCTGAAGCCGCCCACATATCTACCGCTCCTGACACTAATTCACCACCGCCTTCCCTGCCGCGCGATGGTGCTGCTCCCTGGCCATTGAGAGCCCTCGTTCCCAGCAATCCTAAATCCCTCCACTGCCTGTATGTGCCTGGACCATGGAAGGTGTTATTTTGTACTTTCACATATATTGGCATAAAACAGTTCCTAGTGTTTTCTTATTCTTTGATCTCTGCTGCATCTTTAGTTATAGCCC
Source organism: Saguinus oedipus (assembly GCA_031835075.1). Classification (NCBI taxonomy): domain Eukaryota; kingdom Metazoa; phylum Chordata; class Mammalia; order Primates; family Cebidae; genus Saguinus; species Saguinus oedipus. The sequence continues at coordinate 204,833,479 of CM063169.1, forward strand.
ATTTTCCTTCTCTTTCCCTCCCTCCCTCTTTCTGGACTCACACACACACAATTACCATTCCCAGAAATCAGGGTATCTGTCTTTTTGGCAAACTTTGCCCTTCTTTTTTTTTGAGACGGAGTTTCGCTCGTTACCCAGGCTGGAGTGCAATGGCACAATCTCGGCTCACTGCAACCTCCACCTCCTGGGTTCAGGCAATTCTCCTGCCTCAGCCTCCTGAGTAGCTGGGATTACAGGCACGCGCCACCATGCCCAGCTAATTTTTTGTATTTTTAGTAGAGACGGGGTTTCATCTTGTTGACCAGGATGGTCTCGATCTCTTGACCTCGTGATCCACCCACCTCGGCCTCCCAAAGTGCTGGGATTAAAGGCGTGAGCCACCGCGCCCGGCCAACTTTGCCCTTCTTAACCTTCAGTATTGTCTTTTTATTTCTGACCTTTCTTATTCCCTCTTTTCTTTTCTCTCTGGGTGTTTTATTCTTTTTCTAACTTCTCAAACTGGTCACCTAACTCAGTAAGTAGTCATGTTCTTTCCTAACACACCTCAGCACTCTGGTGTCACTGCACTGGCTGCATGGCACTAGTGTCCTCCTTCCTCCCTGGGGGTTCTTGCAGTTATGCCATTTAAATATCACCCTGGAATAAAACTTCTAAGGCTATACATTTTTCTTTAATATGTTGTATTCCACTAGTTTTATGGAATTATAAGTTCATTTTATTCTGTATACATATAATGTATACATTTCCTGAAAATGGCATGTAAGCAGAAATAAAGGATAATTGTGATTTTATTTCATTGGGTGAAAGTGATCATGTTTGTAATCCACTGTGCAAATTCTAGGCTTGTATAGATAACATAGGAAACACCACTGTCCTTAAGAAAACCTCAGAAACTCCCAGGGTGGGTCTGGAGGCATCCACCTGTTTTGATATGTTGTATTTTCTCATTTCTGAGTTATTCCATGGTTCATACGCTTTGTAGTCCATTAAAAAGTCTAAGCGATTGGCTACTTTTTAGTTATCTTCTTGTTATTGATGCCTGCCTCTTAATTGTTCTGTGCTCTGATTACATGGTAGGAATTCTTTGTATTTGCCGAGACTGGCTATGTGGACTTTGCAAGGTCTGTTTTCATGAAATATTCCACGTGTGCAAGTGAAGACCATGGTTTCCCTATCAGAGACCAGGTTCTCCTTAACGACATTTTAGAAGCCTGTTCACAGAATTGTATAAACCTACCGTATGCTTTCTAACTTTTCATCTGCTTGAACTATCAATTACTGAGAGTAGTGGCTTAAAACCTCCCATTATGATAATGTTTTTTCAAACTTGTAGTTCTGCCAATTTTCTTATGAATTTTGAGGCCATATAGTTAGCTGCATACAAATTTAGAATTTTGCTTTCTGCTAAGTTCATCATTAGGAAGTGGATCTTTGTTTTTACTAGTGCCTCTTATTCTAATATCTAGTTTGCCTAATCCTTTTACCATCAGCCATTTGGGGCCCTTATGCTTTGGTGGTTTTCTTTTCAAAAAGCATATATATAGCTTCTTTTTTTTTTGAGTCGGAGTCTCGCTCTGTCACCCAGGCTGGAGTTCAGTGGCGCAATCTGGGCTCACTGCAACCTCCGCCTCCCAGGTTGAGGCCATTCTCCTCCCTCAGCCTCGGAATAGCTGGGACTACAGGTGCGTGCCACCACACCCAGTTAATTTTTGCATTTTTAGTAGAGACGGTTTCACCATATTGGCCAGGCTGGTCTCGAACTCCTGACCTCATGATCCACCCGCCTTGTCCCTCCCAAAGTGCTGGGATTACAGGCTGAGCCACTGTGCCCAGCAGCATATAAGTTTTTAGAGAGCGTGTGGCTTATTGCCATTATGTCAGTCTGCTGCTGAATTGTTTAGTTCACTTACATTTATAATGATTACTGATATTTTTGTCTTTTTTAATTTTTGTAGGACGTAGATGTATGTATTTATGGGTATGTGAGATGTTTTGATACAGGCATGCAATGCCTAATAATGACGTCATTATTAGAGTGGGGTATCATCCCCTCATGCTTTTATTCTTTGTGTCACAAACCATTTATACTTTTAGTTATTTGGAAATGTACAATTAAATTATTTCATCATCGGTTTGTCCTTTTAGATGGTTTTTGTTGTTCCTTCCTTTTTCTATTCCTTTACATCAACCAGGGTTTTCCAGAGTTAATCTGTTTCTCGTCTACTAACTAGTTTGGAAGTATAACCCTCTATTTCCATTTCTGTGTGACTACACGTATGTAACTTACTCTTAAAAATCTCCAGTGTTTTCACAAACTTCTAGCACTTTAACTCCCTTGTTTTACATTTGGCTGGTATTTTTTACCGTTATCCAAATGAGACATTACTGTTTTTACAAAGGCAAGGTGCATGTGAAGTTTCTTTAAATGACGTAGGGAGCTGGTGGTGATGAACTCTGTTTTTGTCTGTCTAAATACGTATTCAACTGTAGAACGTTCTGGCCCTCCAATCATGAGTAGTGTCTAAATCACCCCCCACCGACAGTGCCCCCAGACCAGACACATGCGGGACAGCTCTGCCGTGTGCAGTTGTGCTCTCTGCCTGGTGGATGTGAGGCTAGGGAGTAGAGATGGGGATAAACTACAGATACGTGTTCAGTAATGACACACGGCCACTCCGTGTACTGCAGAAACCCAGAGTGTGTGGAAAGTGTATAGAAAGTGATCCAGATACAGCAGTTAAAACTGAGGGAACTCATGCTTTAATAGACACTGAAATCACAAAGGAGGAAGGCCAAGTGCCTTAGCAATCTCAATAAAAATATGAAGTTCTTTTTACATGGTAAATTTCATAATATAAAAAGTTTAATGTCGTCTGAAAACTGTGTAATTTACCAAAAAAGTCCACGTAGGCCAAAGATGGCTAACACTGCATATAAGGAACGTGAATGCCAGTGGGGAAGGTGTCTGAGGAGGGGAGGGGCCGCGGGTGTCCTGATAGGGAACAACTTTGAAGGATCTGGCACAAACAAGGACCCAGTTCACAAACCACAGGTACACTCATTTTAGATAGAACAGCAGAACAGGTGAGGACAATTAGACAGTTTCCACTTGTTGCCTGCTTGCTGAAAGCAAACCAGATTATTGCGTGGCATTCTTCCAACCTGAACTGAAACCATCAAGGCTACAGTTCTTCTCGTGGGTGTGCAAGTGTGTGCGGCTGGGAGGTGGCGGGATCGACAGGGGCCAGGGACTTGCTGCAACGATCACGTGCTGGAGAGTCACTGGGATGGAGACAGCAGGATCAGGACAGCATGGGTGGCACGTTCATCTCCAGCTAAAACCCAGCAAGTCTCTGTGGACCATGAATTTTTAAACAATAGGATGGAGGTGAAAACTATTTTTCATTTTGTGCTGCACATCAATGTGGATCAAAATTTGAGTTTTAGTAGCAAATTTTCTCTTGGTATTTTGACTTAATTAAGAAATCATCAGATTAGTTGAGTCATTTACTGGAGAGAATTAAGAAAGCTTTGACTCCCTTGCTCTGTGGTCCTGCTGAGTTTTCTGAGAGGGGAGTTGTACTGCTTATTGTATTTACATCTGACGGAGTAGCAGAGGGTGGGACATGCCAGTTTCCTGAGGTAAAAGGAAATATATGCAATGCTTTCTACAAATGGCAAGCAAAACATTGTTTTATAAATATTACCCACATCCATGGACTCCTCCCAAATGGGACAAAGAGCCAAGGGCTATGCAGGAGGCATTAGCTTCCATCCACGTGGCTCTCACATACTCCGGGCTCCCGGGATGCCAGTCAGTCTATCCACTACCTGACTTGCTCCTCCTAGAGCGGAGAAACAAAATGCTAATCCATTTTCTGTCATCTATACCAGGAGTCAGCAGACTTCTTAAAAGGCCAGGTATTGGCTGGGTGCAATGGCTCATGCCTGTAATCTCAGCACTTTGGTAGGCTGAGACGGGCTGATCATCTGAGGTCAGGAGTTCGAGACCAGCCTGGCCAAATATGGTGAAACCCCATCTCTACTAAAAATACAAAAATCAGCTAGGCATGATAGTGGGCACCTGTAATCCCAGCTACTGGGGAAGCTGAGGGAAGAGAATCGTTTGAACCCAGGAGGCAGAGGTTGCAGTGAGCCAAGATCTCACCATTGCACTCCAGCCTGGGTGACAGAGCAAGACACCATCTCAGAAAAAAAAAAAAAAAAAGGCCAGGTATTAAATGTTTTATGCTGTGTGGGCCAAACACAAAATCAAGAATATTATCTAAGTACTTATATAAGCCTTTAAAAAGGTAACTTAGCTCATGGCTGTGAAAAACCAGACCACTTACCTGAGTTAGCCTGTGGATCACAGTTGCTGATCTATATGAAGAAATCTTGGTGAATTATACAGTTTCCCTTCATTCTAAGTGCATACTTTTTTCAGTGTAGCCTGAAACATTCACTTTTGAGTTTATGATTTTTACATCCATTTTACTCATATAGGAACACCAAGACTGACAGTGACATAAAGTGGTGGTGACTCTAGTGATCTCTAGACTGGTCTATCATTTTATCACGTTTGTTTTCCCCTCCTTGAAACTTACATCTAAGACAGAATGAAATCACGTAAACCATTTGGCTCTTCAATATGAAACCTAAAATAATAATGTACATGGGACTAAAACCAGGTTAGGGTCCATGAGTCCTCCTAGCTGGCTTGATAACCACAGGCAGTGGTAGGGTGGTGGTGGTGTTTGCTAGAGGGGGGAAAATAGGGCTGTACCCTTGCCCTCAAGGAAGGAGAGCACAGACCCCAGAGCTTTACTCCAGGGATCCTTGGCACTTGGGAAAGAAAGAGGCTGTGAGAGATTTGCTGAAAGAGGGACAGCCTAACCATCTGCATATGGATTTAGAAACTTGAGGTTTACTTTTCATTGTTAGGAACCTGATTTTGCTATCTAATGCACAGTGCTATAAATTTGGTCTTCACTTGCTACACTTGTACTTTTATTACCATTCTTTCCCCTACTAATGTAAAGAAACCCGCATAATCGCTGGCTTCTTTATAAAGTACTTTGCTTTCAGTGTTGGGATCAGGGCTAGAATGTGACATGCTTTTTGTTGGCTTTTGTCAACATGGCTGTTGGTTAAATTAAAAACCCCTTGGATGGACCTCAGGAGAAGAACACAGATTGGATAAATATTATCCTTTCTTCTTTTCAGAGAAGTACACTGAGAAACAGGTGAAACTGTCAGTGTATGCTCAGATGCTGAGATCCCACCCAAGGGTAAAACCCCCACCTGGGGATCCTGAGGTTAGCATCCCTGCCGGGCCCGGCGGCCGACCACCTTCGCGATGAACCCCACAGTGAGGCGGGTAGGATTTGAATTTTAGAATTACCTCAAAGATCCTTATCTAAGTTCTCCAACTAAACTCAGTACTAATAGGACTTTCAGCATCTCCTTTGTTAAAATAAATTAATGGTTACCCCTAACTAGATGATTCCCTTGTCTTGCCTCAAGCTGGCAACAATCTAAGTTACTGACAGAGCTGTAGGAAAAGTCCACCTTCACTTTCTAAGGTACATCTCTCTCTCCTCAGTTGACTGTAATCCACGCATACATCCCCGCAAAAGGCCCTGCTACTTAGGATCTAGACCAGCAGCTTCAGCTGTAGGGGAGGGGCCAGTCCTGCAGACAGCAGGAGCGCAGGAGGCTGGCCAGGGCCAAGGCAAGGGGCTGGGGGCAGCTCACAGAGGCGGGTGCTGGATTGTGGGGACCTGGCAATGGATTTAGACAGAAGACATCTGAGGGACCTGGAGTTGGGGAAAGAGTAAAATTCAGCAGCTAATAAAAGGGAACAGGAGCTGGAAGGCAGGATTCTGGTTAAATCTTAGTTAACCATGGATTTTTTTTTTTTTCTGATAAGGAAACTGAGTCATTTCAACTTTTCCTTCCAAACTTGATAATTACTTACTGATGACTATTCAAAATTTGACATTTTAAAAAACTTTTTGAGCTTTAAAAAATAATAGCTATAAATGCGAAATACTATTGATAATAAAAACCAAGTTGTTTATCCATGTACAAAAAAGGTCAATAATGTTTTAAAAGCACAAAGTTGCATTTTAAATCACAATTGCATAGTTCTAAAATGCCTGGATAAGAGTTACATAAATTTTTTTAAGAAAATTCACGTTTGGTTGACAGCGGGACCCAACGGACATTTACAGAGCAGAGTTCAGAATGGAAGCGCTGTTTCAATGTGAATTATTGCATTGTTGCTGAGATATTACACTATCATGAGACCAAAATTGCTACAATTTAATTACAAATCATTGGCATTTTAAAAACCATTATTCTGTTTTTGGCTAATATAACACTTTCCTGTAGAATTCAGCTTAGAGAAATTTCATACCTCCCACCCACAACCAGCACCTGAAAGCCTTAGAAAAAGCTCTATTTGTATTTCTGTGTATAAAAGGTACTGCATATATACCTCTTAGCAAAATATGTGCTCCCTTTCCTCTCCCCACCCAAGAACCATGACCATTTTTGTACAAAATCCTGGTGAAGAATCATATCACAGATGAGAAGCAGGGAGTTTGAAGGTAAACAAACATTTGGTGAAATGTGTAGGAAATTCCACCAGCCTCCTGGACTAGCTCCACAGAAGTCCTGACTTTTGGTGAATGTGGTCCAGAGACCCAGAAAAGCCACCGGTGCGTGTGGCAGCCTTTGGACATGGTAGTGCCCCTCACCCGGAGAGCACAGCTTCGTGAAGGTGCTGGTGGCTGTGGGGGTGCTGCACTCAGACAGGGAACGGCTGCAGCGAACGCCAGGCCCCCATCTGTGGGCTGCTCAGAGTCAGTGGGTATAAAAGATGCTTTAGCATTTGGAAGAAGGGAAAAATCTTCCTGGGGACAGGAACTTGTAGCCATTTCCAGAAGGAAGTCTCAAAGGGCGCGTGGGGACCGTGGCAGGAGGGCCGGCAGGCAATGGCAGCTCGTCCAGCGCGGTGGTCTCAGTGCGCCAGTGTCCATTGGGAGGGACTTTCGGTGGAGCTCCGTCATGCTGCTGCAGGGACAGCTCCTTCAGTTCAAGCTTATCCACTCCCTCCTCCTTGTGCCGTGGTGACAAATTCAACAGACTGAGGACATCTCTTTTGGAAGTCATGGTGCCAGGGGCCCCCCGGAGGGTCTTCACTGGCCCCGTGGATTGCTGGGGCGTGCTCTGCCAGAACATCTTCAGGTTATGGACAGCCTGCACCTTTTCATCAATGGCTGCCATTTTCAGCTTGTCTATGTCAGGAGCGTCTGCTGGACTGGAGCGAGAGGATCCAGCTGAGGAGTAGGAGAGAGCTGGGGAGGGTGCACTGCCGGCAGGAGACTGGTGGCCGGAGCTTGGGGACATGTTCCTTGGTGATTTGGAAATATGAGCGCTGTAAGGAGAGCTGGGGTACTTCAGTTTAAAGAGAGGCTGGTCCAGCTGGGACGTCTGCGAGTCGGAGCCCGGTGATGGCCGGCCACTGTGCTGGCTCGGGCTGTCTTTGATGGACGTCTCCGAGGTGGTGGGGCTGCTATATCCGGAACTCACCTTCGGCAGGGAGGAGCTCCTGGCTGGGGGCTTTGGTTTAACCGTGACAGGTGATGGCTGACTCTTCTGATGGGAGAGGACGGGCCTGCTGAACGCGCTGGTTTCTGATGCTCTGAAGACAGTGGCGCTGCTGGGTGCCTGAATGCCGTCTTCAGGGTTATTACTCTTGCTCACCTGGCCGCCGCTCCTCTGAAGACGCTCCACTGCAATGAGATGACTCTGTGTCTCCTCTAGAATTTTCTGGGCTAACTCTTGTGGATCAAGTTTTGGGTTGTTTTCTTCTTGGGATTTCACGGTACTGTCCGTTTCTGTGCTAGACTGGTCTGATTCTCCTGTATCTGAACTTGCTAGTTTTCCCACCTTTTGGAAGGGTGAGTTGGGGCTGGGAATCAGAGTCATTTTCACTGGAGAATTTGGAGTGCTGATGCTTCCTTTGGAGCTCACAGAGACTCTCACACCTCCAGCTGCCCCAGCTCTGGGTTGTTTGTGGTCTGGTGAGAAGCGTGTCTTTTGGTTTTCTTGGTAGGTTGCCAAGGGCTCGTTACTGATGATGGAAAACCCTTCATATTCTTCCTCATCTTTGTTGCCTGCAGGGCGGCTCTGGAGAGGCAGCTGGCTCCGAGGCAGGGTCGATCTCTGCAGGTAAGCGTTCTTGGACCGGTCATGGTCCTGCCTTCCCGGGCCTCCACCCTCTGCCCCACCCTCGGGTTTGGAGACAAAGCTCATGGAGGAGGCAATGGAGCTCAGACTGTACACAGAGATGGCGTCTGAGGCAATGCTGTCTGCACCAGTAGGGGAGAAGGGGGGGTGCTGGTAGCCCAAGGGTAGGGCGTTGGAAACAGACTGAGCAGAAGCCAGAGACTCCAGGGAGGAGGAGCTGTCAAGGCTGAGGCGCTTGGGTAGCTCAGTGGAATCTAAGCACAAAACACAAGGGCCCAAAGGGTAGTTAGAATTCTGTATCATTTTGATTTTTCTCTCAAAACTACAACATCCTTACATGCATAGAAGCTAGCAAAGAATTATACAAGAACTACTCATATACACTACTTGAATTAATCTTATAATCCTCAAAAATATAGTCCTGTTAGAAAAAGTAAATCTAACATAGGTAGAAAAATCACTCTAGGAGAGCTCACAGCCACACCCACCCTGGACCACCACCACCATGGCCCATGTCCACTCTGCTCCCTGTCACATGCAGGGTCAGGGTGAGCAGCGGGACCCTGTATCTGCCTTGCTCTGAGCACGGCTCCTTCCTCCCTCCTCTGTGCTCCTGGGGCCTATGAGCAGTCTGTGGTATCTCCTGCCCTCCTTTCCAGCTCCCTCCCACAAGTCCCTCTGGCATTGTCTACACTCGCTCTCCACACTACCTCTCCCCTCCCCTCTCAACCTACTCCACTCATACTTTTTTCCCTATCATTCTTATAAAGGTCACCAATGAGGTCCACACTGCCAAATCCAGAGTCCACTGCTCAGTTCTGCAGTGGGACACACCCTGCCCTCACCGCCCCCTCCTCCACAGCGCCCTTCTCATCACTTTGAAGCCTGGAATGCCCGAAGGACACCATCCTCTCCCCTCCACCCTGCATGCACCCCGGGTGATGCCGTGCACGTTTCTGTCTTCATGCTGACCTCTCCCTGAACTCCAGACTCACACAGCAGCTGCCTGCATGGGTGTCTAATGGATACTCCAAACCGAAGGTCTCCCCGATTGAACTCAGGCCCGTTCCTCCTGCTACTGCTATGACCTCAGCAGAGGACAACCATTTTGGCAGTTCTTCCAAAAAACAGGATACCACTCTGACTTGTTCTGTCATGACCTTCAGCAGCCCCTGTCAGTTCTGCCTGCAAACCATAACCGCCTTCCAAGCCTGCATTTCGCTCTTCCCACTGTAACCAGCTCAGCCCTTAAGAACATCAGTCGGGCTGGGTGTGTCCTTAGGGCCTGAAAATCTCCTCCCAGGCCTACATGACCTGGGTGTCTGCTCCCGTCAGGCCTTGTGGCCCCAGAGGACAGGCACGCCTGTCAGCGCATTCCCATCTGCTCCACTACTGCCCTCACTTTCCAGTCCCATGCCCTGCTTGAGCCCTTGCCAGCACCACATACACTCCAGGTTCCATGAGAGCAGGGAGTTTTGTTTACCGCTCCTGAACAGTGCCTAACTGTTCCCTAACACACACACAGAAATGCTGTTTCACTTTTCTTCCGCTTCCCAAAATGTATGTGCTGGTGTCGGCCCCAAGAGGAACATGGCAGGCTCTTACCAAACAGAGACAGCAGGGACTGGAGCGCAAAGTGCACAGTCCGTCGATTGGCTTGCTTTCCGGTTTTCAGGATAACTTCCTCCTGACCAACTTCACAGAGATCAAAACCTAGAGGAACAAAGCATATAAGCATCTACTTCCTTCGGGAAGATTCCAGATCTTGAACATGAGCACTATAGGGCTCCTTGTACAACTTCATGGAACTCCTGCAAGGCCCTTCAGGAAGCATCCGGGCCTGGGGCTTCCCCTGTCTGCATGGAGGTCAGTCCTGTGGTAGACAGTGGGGGTCGGGCTGCCCCACCCAGAACATCCACTCCACGCAGCCCCCGATTGGCAGGGGTATGGCTCTCACTGCCTGGCTCTCCTCTGTCTCTTCACTGAGCACTATGGACCAGAACTGAGTAAGGCTCACTCACATGAGTTTTCCATTTTTTCACAGAAGTACAGTCTATGTAAAGGCTCTCCAGAACAAAAACTGGCCACTCCATTAGCATTGAGAGCAATATTGAAAGCTGGTACATGGTAAGGTGAAGTTTCTCAAGGGCAAAGACAATACCTTCATGCATGTTCAGTGTCTGCCCCCATGGGCTTTGAAATGAGCGCTCTCTGACAATGGGAAATCTGCAGGGACTTCTCTGCCTCTGCCAAAGCCCGGAGGTGCTGCTCCCTGATTGTAAGTAGAAGACTCTAACGAGACTCAGAGCAGGTAAAACACAGGGTCTGGAACTTCTTGAGCAAGAGGCTGGCTAACAAGCTGTGGGCACAGCACTTTAACAGATTAAGAGACACAGGGACACCAGCAAGTATGTCACCCTGGGGAAAAGCCAAGTGCAGATGGGGATATGGCTTGGCTCTGTGTCCCCACCCAAATCTTATTTCAAATTGTAGTCCCTGGGTATGAGGGAGGGACCTGGTGGGAGGTGATTGGATCCTTCTCGTGATAGTGAGGGTGTTCTTATGAAATCTGGTTGTTTGAGAAGTGTCTGGCATTTTCCCTGCACTCTCTCCTGCCACCTTGTGAAGAAGGTGCCTGCTTCTCCTTCACCCTGCACCATGATTGTAAGTTTCCTGAGGCCTCCCAGCAATGCAGAACTGTGAGTCAATTGAACCTTATTTCTTTATAAATTACCCAGTCTCGTGTGCTATCTTTATAGCATTGTGAGAACAGACTAATACAGATGGGGACCACAAAGCAAGAATTTAGGGCCTGGAGAGTCTTCAGCATGGAAAATCTTCACCCAGCATCCCTCATCCCTGAGCTCTCCTTGAAACACTGCAGAGTGCTGGGTGCCTACGACAGCACACCCTTTCCTCTGACCTCACAGTGTTAAAGTAACCCGGCCATAGTACACAATGCTGTTGTCAGCATGCTGTGCGTGTTGTGACTTGGCAACAGTGCCTGCATCGAAAGAGAAACCCTCCCCTCTCTCATCCAGCCAACCAGCCTTTTTACTTGTACTTGGGGATTCAGAGACTATCATTCCCTTAGGAATTTAGGTTCAGCAGAGGAACATTCTAGTCGTTATGGGACATTTTCCTCTCTGAATTTGAAAGTAAATGGTCTCTGAAAGCAACAGGAAGACTTGCTCAGGCTCAGAGAACTCCATATTAAAAACAAATAATGAATAGTATCAATGTGAAGTTTCCATTAGAAACCTCTACTTTTACCAAAATGATTGAAATCTCTGTCAGTCCACGCTAGGTTGTGAAGGTGTGTGCTTACTGCTGAGGACTGGAAAGGAGCAACTCTTGGAGCCTCAGAGCCCTAGGAGTGAGCCAGCCACCTCTCTCCACATGACAGGTGTGCCAGACACCGTTCTCCTCTCCCAGCTTTATGTCAAAAGGCTGTAAAGGTTGCCGACGCATGCACACCAGTTCACCCCTTGAGTATCAACAGCACTTGGAAAATACAGAGAATAACTGGAACATCAACTGAAATCCCCCATAATCCTAACACCAAAGACAGCCCATGTTAAGATTTTTTGGTTTTCCTTCTGTACTATTGTTGATATATCTGGCAAAGGACCTCAAAAGCAGGGAGTGTGCAGAGGAGGAAGGCTGGCTCCATACCCAAGGGAGGCTCAGGCCCCATGAGGAAGAGAGCTTTTCCTTTCTAAAGTAAGGTCTTGGCCAGTCACAGTGGCTCACAGAAGTGATAAGAGAAGCATCCCGGGTGGGAAGCTGGCCCTTCTCAGTCTAGCCTCTATCTGCTACTGACTACATAGAAATTTACTGTTTATATCAGGAAAATGATGCTTTAAACCCACAGAAGAAAAGCATGTAGGCCAGGAGTGGGGGCTCACGCCTGAATCCCAGCACTTTGGGAGGATGCATGAGAGGGTTGCTTGGAGTTCAAGACCAGCCTGGGCAATATGGTGAAACCCCATCTCTAAAAAAAGGTTAGAAAAAAATAAAAAATCAAGTAATGCAACCTGTAAAGGATGCCAAGCTTCGAATCCACAGGGATTCAGAACCCCTGTGAGGCCCTGTAGCTCCCTGATTTACCTTCAGAATAAACGATGTGTCTGAAAACATGGAGCTGGCCTTGAGTTGAGGTGCACAAAACAGGTCAGACAGTGGGGCCCTGAACAGGAAGAAGCGTTTTTAAGGATTCTCTGTCCAGCCGTGTCTGACAGTTTGTCCATGTAACAGTAAGGTCAGACAGTGTCATCTTCTCAAGGTTGTCCACTTCTCTCAGTTTAAAATCCAAAGGCCTTCCCTGGCCTCCGAGCCCACAGATCTGCCCTGCCCTCTGCCCCCCACCCCGGCCCCCTTCATGGCTGTTCGCTCAGCCTGGCATTTTACCCCAGTCTCTGTGGGCCTGCCCTGGCCCCTGCCCCCACCCATTGGCTTCTGCCTGCTGAGGTGCTCCCTCACTTCCTAAGGCGTCCCTTAGACACTGTATTGGTTTGATTGTGTTCTCCCACTATAGTGCAAACTCTAGGATGGCAGGAATTTAGTCTTTTGCTCGCTGCTGCATCTCCAGTGCCTGGAAAATTGCCTGGCACATAACAGGTGTTCCAAAGAAAGCTGTGGAGTGAATGGTTCCCGAGCCAGTCACTGGGCCCCTAAGTGGGGCAGGAGAGGAGCAGCTCACATCTGTTGACAGTTTTCTGTCAACAGATGCACTATTGAGGTAAACAACCGTATGTCAGGAGCCACGTCTGCATGTTACAAATGGTAAAAGAGAGGGAAATCAAGTGTCCTGCACTGACTGAGGCCCCTGCTGTGTGTAGTCCTAGGTGCCCACGGTCACTCAGAGGTGTTTTTTTTTTTTTTTAATATGGAACGCTTCACGAATTTGCGTGTCATCCTTGCGCAGGGGCCATGCTAATCTTCTCTGTATCGTTCCAATTTTAGTATATGTGCTGCCGAAGCGAGCACCAGAGGTGGTTTTAATAGTACTGTTTTCCTGCCAGTTTTGAGCACCCACTGACAGAGGACAATACTGAAACTATTATCATCTTATGACTCTAATTTTGGTTTTCTTTAGCTCCTAATCACACTTGGCCTCCCATAATACGGGAGTCTAGCAGATTCATATTAAGGTAATGGGCACAAATGAGAGAGATGAAATCACAGTGCAGGGGAAATGGCACAAAGCCATTTGTCCCATTTGGGAATCCTGCTAACCCACTAGAATCTGCGTTAACATTTTTTTTTTGGAAGGAAAAGAAAGAGTCTCATTCTGTCACCCAGGCTGGACAGTGGAGCTGAATGCAGTTTCAAACTCCCAGGCTCAAGAGATCCTCCTGCCTGAGTCCTCCTGAGGAGCTGGGACTACAGGCATGTACCACCATGCCTGGCTAATAATTTTTTTTTAATTGTTGTAGAGATGGAGTCTCCCTGTGTTGCCCAGGCTGGACTCAAATTCCTGGCTTCAAGCGATCCTCCCCCCTCAAAGCCTCCCAAAACACTAGGATTCCAGGCGTGAGCGACTGTACCCAGCCTGCGTTAACTATTTTAAAATAATATTTCAGAAGACACTGAGATACTTTGCCTGGTAGAAACCAGCAGGAAAACAGAGATTTAAAAAATTGAATTAAAGAACCCATTAAGTCAAGGATGCTCGGCCTACCTAGAGCTGCCAGGAACTCGTGGCATCCTGGGAGCCGCCATAGCTGGACGCTGATGGAGACCTGAATGGGAGCTGATGCCAAGTCCTGCTCCTTCTCGCCAGCCTGGAGCTGAACCAGCACCTGGTGGAGCTGAGGAAGGGAGGACAACGTGAGCACCCTGTGTCTCCTTCCCCGCCACCCCGCCTCAGGACTCGACCCGTTATTCTCATGTCACCTGTCACTGGCATCGCTAATGACCCTCTCAAGTGTGTGTAGCATTTGAAATTCCTTTTCAGGTGCCTTCATACCTACTGTCCTCTCTGTGGGAAGCTCATGGGGCAGTGGGGCAAGAGGCTGTGTGGCCTGGGGCCCAGGCCTGGTTCTACCTCCAGCCTCGTGTCTTCCCTCAGGTGTGGCCTCAGAGGAGAGGCCGTGGAGAGTCGAAGGGATGAGTTAGGGGACCAGCCACCTCCCTCTTAAGTCATCTTTAGAACCTTGAGGTGGATGGCGAAGAGGAACCTGGTTACATCGTAGAGCCTTGGAACTCAAGGACTAATGCACGTGGCCCACTCAAGTGTCCATTTCCTTTCAGATCTCGGGGTCTGTGACTTCTTAGGGGTCTGTGTGTGGGTTCACAGAGTGTCAATCACTTAGAGCTGGTTCTGCCCCTGCTGTTCTGGTGGACCTTAAGGGGTCAAATCAAGGACACAAGAAGGGTGGAGCAGGAAGAGGGGAGCCAGAGCAGAGGAGGGGACAGGCCACTGGAGCCAGTGGCAGTGGGCGCCAGCCTGGAGCGCCACAGCCCACGTGGCTCCATTAGACAGCACGTGCACCCCGAGCTCAGAGACTGCCCAGGGAGACTCGGGGGTGGGCGGGTGGAGGGGCTCACCTGACGAAAGTTGCTACTTAAAGTAGTACTCACCATTCCAACCATATTTTTAACAGCCTTCGGCCAGCAGATTATAAGAAAAAGAAAGAAAAAGAGAGAGAAAGAAGAGAGTTTAGACTCAAGCACAGGCTGTTATGCAACATGAGCTGATCACTGTTTAGGAAGCGCCACACCAGGCCCGCGGCTCTGCCCGGGAGGGGAGAGGAGCAAGAGTCAGCAGGGGACACACAGGAGAACGGACAGCCACACCCAGGCCAGCCGCGTGCGGGTCCAGGGGCTCAGGGGCAGCGTCAGCCAGGCCTCCCTCCCCAGCCAGTAGAGGCTCAGGAGGGAAAGAGCGCAGCGGGCATTTGTAGCCGGCTCAAGAAACCAAAGTCCCTGGTTCCCAAGTGACCCAGGAAAGGTCCACCAGCCGCCACCGCTGGGGGCAGCTGTGGGACACGTCCCTAGAGCCCGACAGCATATCAGGCAGAAAGCCCCTGTGCTCCCATCAAAAGCAAGAAATTAAGCAACTGGCTCTTTTGGTCTCTCAGCATAGCCCTGCAAATGGAATACAATTGTAGCTTTCAGATTCTGTAGAACACAGACCTCTAGAGCGCCTGGGTTCAGGATGCTTTAATATGTAGTGTTCTGGAAGTGTCTTCCTGATGCTGTTCAACAAGCAGGCATAACACACTGATTACAAAATAAGCAGGGACTCAGCCAAGGGGACAGGGCACTGTTGGTTCAGAGTTCCAAACCCAGGTGGAAACAGCCCCAGGTGAAAGGAAGCTCCAGGCAGCACTCAAGAGTTTCAGAGGATAATGCTGGATGGAGTGGCTTTATTTCTCTATAGAAATATTTCTGCTTAAATGAAATTTGCTGGCAAAAACAACAATGTATATTACTTTTTCAAATTGTGACACTCCAATATGGCCAGAAAAGCAGCTCTGTGCTCTTCAAGGGCTGCTCCAACCTCCAGAAGTGCTCCCACAGCTGTCCCCTTGGAGCTTGGCCCAGACTCTCACTGGCCAGAGTGGAGTGGTACAGCATAGGTACTGAGAAGCTCCCAGGCCAAGCTGCAGAGGACCTACATGATGCTAAGAATCGGAACCCCCCGAACTCCTGAACTAGATCTCTGTTTTCCTGAAAGGAAGCACATCTGCTAAGCAGTATGTTGCATTAGAGTTCCCTGCTTCACCTCAGTGACTGTCTTGTTTCAGGCATGGTAAGACCTTTGATTAAAGTATGGGAGCACCTGCACCTGTCTTGGCGGACTGGCCCACACCTGGTGGCCTTGGCGGGCTGGGGGAGAGTGGCTGTAACACGTCAATCTGCCGAAAAGGGGGTGAGGAGGACAAGGTTCAGGAGACCACTGAATGGAGATTTCAGGAAATGCCCTGAGACCACAGGTGACAGGGGCCCCAGAAGCATCCTCTGAAGGCTCTTGATGCTCTGGGCTCAGCACCCAGTGAGAACGCTATGCAAGCCTGCCCCTCTGTGTCCCTCTGAGTCAGGCACCCAGCTTTACCATGGGGTTGGCTGCACAGCTTCATCAGGGCCACAGATGACCATGACAATGCCAATAGTGGCCAGTGTCTGCCAGAACAACCTGCCATCATCCCAGTAAGGGGCAGCGCTGCTGGCATGGATGCCTTGCCATCATAGATGGAAACAGCAGGTAAACAGCACTTGTCAGGGAGGGCTATTCTCTTTCCCAGCCCTCACCTTCTCCTTCGAATCACAAAGGCAGACTACATTAACTTACAGGTTCCTATTTAAGCCAAGTTGCTCTGCCTTCCCAAATCAGCACAGGGCTCAGGCCCTGCCTCAGCCCTCCAGGCTTGACTTACCCGGCTGATGAGCTGCTCTCCCGTCTCTGAGGCAGTGATGAGTTTGCAAAGGGCCTGGAGGGCAGGATTGGGCAGACCTAAACCAAGAAAAAAGGGAAGTTAGAAGCGCCTCTCAACCCACAGACTGCCACCTTCCCAGGGGAAAGAACCCTAAATCTTCTGCATTGGTGGCATTTTCCAGAAGCCCAGCACAGCTGGACATGTGTGTCTCTGTATGACTTGGAAAAGGACAGTGTGGTCTCCCAGGAAGGTGGGTGGAAGTGGGGTGAGTCCTGACCCTGCCACAGTTCTAGGCATGGCCATACTCCCAGGACCCAGGCAGCACCACACCAAATCAAGCACCTAGCTTCACCCAGGGGTTGGCCACACAGCTTCATCACCACAACTGCAGATGACAATGGCAAAAGTGGCCAGTGTCTGCCAGCACAAGCTCCTGTCATCCCGAGAAGAGGCAGCACCAGCTGGGCACAAATGCCTGCCATCACAGATGGAAACAGAACATAAATGGCCCTTGTTTCCTTCAGGTGTGGAGAAGCTCCTGTCCGGGGCACCCTGCCATTTCTCAGGACACCCTCCTGCTCCTAGCTGAGATCCAGCATCCTCATGAATGCGGGGCCCAGGGTCACCAACTGTTCCACCTGCTGTTAGACCTGCTGCCCCAGCCCTGTGCCCACAGCTTACCCAGCAGGGACTGGATGGTGCTGCTGCACTGCTGGAGCCGGTCGCCTGGGTCAGAGGTTGGGAAGAAGACAGCCGCTGGCAGGCCGCTGGCCGGGGGGTCTAGCCGGAAGCCCACAGCAGTGAGGAGGGCCTGCCAGCCAGGGATGCCACCCACTTTGTTCTCCACGCTCTGCTGGGACGTGTACATGGCATTGCGCTGCCCATTCTGGATGCGCTGCAGGGACTTCTCCACCTGGGGGGGAGTTGGGGGTGAGTCAGAGACCTGGGCCAGCCCTGGTTTCTGCCCATGTGGCTTTGAGGGTACATAAAGCCCCAGGAGTGAAGCAAGGCTGACTGCTACAACCCCACTTAGCCCACATGGCCAGGCCTGAGGATATGACACTGGGGCACTGGCCAGGTATCTTGCAAGGGAGGACACAAAAGGGAAGGATTTTACAATCAGAGCCCTCGAGGGCTGATACAACAGAAGGATTCTGTCCCTCCCCTAAACTACCCCTTCCACACACTCCACAGACAGTAAAGCAGTGTCTCAACACACAGACCAGGGGCCTGCCTCAAACCATGCCCACTAGGATAAACCCTCAGGCCCTTCAGAACCCTTCCTCACTGCCACAGCACAGCCCCATCATGGGGTCTTGGCTGGCAATGCCCTTCTTCCCTGTTCCTCCCACTCAGCCTTGGTCCCTCCACACTGGCCTCTGGAGCCTATACCTCCCTCCACCGGAAAGTGCCCTCCTGTCATCTAGGGCCTGAACAGGTGCCTGGCACTTCTACGCTGAAGTCACGCAAGTCACTGCTGCATGAATTACATGAGTGTTTCAACAGTAATGCAGGGCCTCAAGGTTAAGTAGGGGCAGCTGAGAGGTGCGGGGGCTCATGCCTGCAATCCCAGCACTTTGGGAACCCAAGACTGGCAGATCACTTGAGCCCAGGAGTTCAAGACCAGCCTGAGCAACATAGCAAGACCCCCAACTCTGCCCCCCAAAAGAACCACACCAAAAAACAGTGCAAACAGCTTTCGTCAGGCCTCCCTGGGCAGGTCTCTCTCTGGTGGAAACCCCTGTCCACTCTAGGATGTTGAATGCCCTGTGAGGCACATGTGCCCTCACTGGAGGGGCAAGAGTGGCCCAAGACGTCACTTGAGACTTTTTTTTTTAAGTGGGTAAACAATGGAATGCCGGGGCTCTGTGTCCCAGACAGGAGGAAACGAGCCTGCCTGGAAGGACAGACGATCCACCCTGGCTGTCCCTTGAGCAGGGAGGCCTCCAAGACACACTGCACAGTGGGTCAGGAGTATCCAGGAGTTAGAAGGTAGGGACTGGGGAACTTGAGGTAGTGCCAAGGAAGGGAAAACCCTTCAATGTGCCTGAGGTGCCTCAAGGCCACGTGGGGGCAACTGAGAGGCCTGGCCTGGGAGGAGGTAGCCTAATGGGTAGAGAGGGCAGTTCCATTACCCCAAAAAAGCAGTATGCAGTGGCGGCAGGGACTTTGCAGGTGACAGGGACCTGAGAACTGAAAGGCTCCATGCAGTTTCCAGACACAGGGAACAGTGGAGAGGGCTTCCCAACACCCTGGGTGTGGGCCGCCTCGAACCTGGCCTGAGCGCTGGGTGCTTGCTGGGCACAGTGTTCACATATTGATGGCTTTCAGGCCTGAGGAGACCCCGAACTTAAGAAATGTGTGTGACTCTATCCTCAGGAGTGCATGGAGAGCTACCAGGCCAAGGCCCAGGTGCCAGGGGTCTAAGGGCTCTCCTGTTCAGGCCCAATCCGTGGGCAACAAGTCTACACAGCCCAGACGACATGCTCGCTCCTGGGCCTGCGTGGATGCTGCCTCGGGTCCTCAATCTTAAGCATGGACAGAGCCAGGCTGTGCAGTAACCAGCCTGCAAGGAGGCCCTGGGGTCTGTGGCAGGTTTGGAAGGAGCTGGGCTGTGGCATAGCTGTCCACCCATGCTGCGTGGGCCCAAGGCTGGCACTGGGCCAGGAAGAGATGGGGTGGGCCAGGGCTGGTCTTTCTGGCACAGCACTCTAAATGATTTGAAATGGCTGTCCAGGATATTACTGAGGTAGGAGGATGAAACAAGTTTTACGTCACTGTTTGACTCACTTGATGACTTTTACACATGTAGACGGGAGCCCTCCATTTGTGACCTTGCCTGGACTCCACAGATGTTGGGGCAGGCTAGTCAAGGGCATGATCAGACTTGGACTCATTAGGGGCAGACTAGCGTCATCTGATGCTATCTCTCCACTTCGGACTCTGAGCACCAAGGGCTCACATTTTCTTAAATCCTCACAAAAACCTTGAAATGTTAAACTTATCCCCCTTCCAGATGAGAACACTGAGGCTCAAGAGAGACAAAGTGACTTGCCCAAAGCCACATGGCCTAGAAGCAGCTTAGGGTGTGGGTCACTGTCGTTGGCTGCCCTTCCCCCAGGGCCCCGGCAAGCACCGCTAAGCCACCTGTATGGCACCACACACTGTGCCCACTACTAAGGCCAGCAGGCTCATCCCAGGGACATCCACAGAAGCACCCTGGGGATGCTGCCCACTTTATGCTTTGCTGGAACAAGGGTATCCCAAGCAGGCTCAACCCAGGGACATCCTGGACACCGCCCCAGTCACAATGTCCTCTCCATCTGCTCACATCCCAGTGTAAGATCATCCCAGTGGTGTGATCTTGCCTTCCCCTTCTTGTGCAGCCCGGCCCTCTTACCAGGTGCAGTAGCACTCGCAGGGCGTCTCGTGCGCGCTCCGGGTGCTGCAGGATCTCTGTGAGGGCCTGGCCAATGAGTGATGAGGGGCTGTTCAGCTTAACGTCACTCCCAATGAGCATGAACCCTGCGGAGAGCATGGGAGGGCACTTCAGCAGGGTGGCTGGAGACCCCCAGTCCCACCCCGGCTTCAAGGGCTCACTTATGCCTCACAGTTAACCGAGCAGAAAGAGCAGGGCCTGGCAGGCAGGGAAGCGGCTCACAGGCTGGACTACAGCATCTGACTCCTGGGCAGTGATGCGGCACCCTTTTGTTCACTCCCCTTTTTTTTTTTTTTTTTTGAGACTGTCTCACTGTCGCCAGGCTGGAGTGCAGTGGCATGATCTTGGCTCACTGCAACCTCCGCCTCCTGCATTCAAGTAATTCTCCTGCCTCAGCCTGCTGAGTAGCTGGGACGACAGGCGCGCACCACCACACCCAGATAATTTTTGTATTTTAGTCGAGATGGGGTTTCACCATGTTGGCCAGGATGGTCTCGATCTCTTGACCTCATGATCAGCCCACCTTGGCCTCCCGAAGTGCTGGGATTACAGGCGTGAGCCACCACACCCGGCCTGTCCCCTTCCTTTTAAGAATCAATATTGTTTAGCTGTTCAGGTAAGTGGGGCCTGCTGTTTTGCAGAAAGGAGTCGAGTGGGAAGTGCAGTGGGGAAACCTGCCTTATTTTCTCTGAAATTCATCTATCTCTGGGCCTTTAGGAGGGAACATGCCAGGGCAGGCAGGTGCACTTCTCTCCTCCTTGGGGAGGCAGGAGTGACAACTCCAGTTCTAAATCAGCAAACTCAGTCTGGCTGGGAAAGACCAGCTGGGCCAAGGAGCACTGCATCCCGCCTGTTCCTTTCCACACACTCTTCCAAAACAGAGCTTGGGGGAGCAGGTTCCTCAAGCTCACGGGCAACTTCAGGATCAACCTGCACTAAATCATGTAGGAAAAGGGTTTTCTAAGAGAATGAGCTGATTTGTTGTTTTTTGTTTTTGAGATGGAGTTTCACTCTTGTTGCCCAGGTGGGAATTTAGTGGTGTGATCTGGGCTGTCACTGCAACCTCCGCCTCCTGGGTCCAAGCAATTCTCAGCCTCTCGAGTAGCTGGGATTACAGGTCCCCACCACCATGCCCAGCTAATTTTTGTATTTTTAGTAGAGATGGGGTTTTACCATGTTGGTCAGGCTGGTCTCAAACACCTGACCTCAGGCTATCCGTCCACCTTGACCTCCCTAAGTGCTGGGATTACAGGTGTGAGCCACCACACCCAGCCTGAGAATGACCTATTTTTAAAGGTAACAGGAGAGCATCACTAAAAATGGTTTCATCCAGAACAAAGCTGTGACTTATATTACCTATCAACAAAACTAAAAAAGACCTTTTTCAAAATTCCATGCCCATAAGCACACTGGGAAGACCTGCACAGACAGGAAAGGGGCTGGGTTCCCACAAGTCCTGTAGTAGGTTCTGTGGGGCCCAAAGCCCCTTCTGACTGCCAGGAGCATGTAGCACAGGACTTGTATGGCAAGGGCACTAATGGAAACCCTGGGCTCACCTCTACTTTCTGTGTAAGGGAACAGGCCCAGAGTGTGGTTTGAACTCTATGAGTCTTGGCCTGGCAGGGTCTCCTGCACAGTAGAGCCCTCTGAGTGACTGCTGTGGGCAGCTTCCCACAGGAACCCCAGGGGAAGCAGGTTGTTGCCTGGAGCTGAGAGGCAGCTCTGTACTCCGGAGGGGTGCCTCCCTTCCCACGCCCCTGTGACCGGAAGTCACAGGAACATTCTCTCTTCACTCCCTAGACCCTAGACCCTCCGGCACCCTCTGTAGGCAGGCTCACTAAGAGCATGTATTCCACAACCCGCAGGGCCTGAAGCTTCACAAGATACTCAGTACACTTCTTACAGATCCTCCCAAATGTGCACCGGGTGGTGTCATCAGCACCACCATCGTCCCCTTGTTACCTCTGATGACACAGCTGCAGAGAGGGTAAATAACCTATCTCAGGCCACACTGCCAGGATGAGGAGCTACATCCATCCTGAGTCTCTTTACTGTGCACTCCTTTCTACAGTCATGGTTTAAATGAGGTGCTATGGAATGGGTCGTCCAGTGTACCCTGACATCTGGAGGGGGGTTTTACATTCATACTTTCATGGCAAATGGGTCTGTTGCTTCCTGGTCCAAAGATGATCTTAATAGTAGGAAAAACTCATTTGGCAGAAGCAAGACTCGGCACACAGGCTGTCTCCCTCACTCTTCCACGGCTGTTTTTTGCCCTGTCCTGCCCTCCCCAACCCCACTTTCCAAATAAAATCAGAGGACTATGGGGACTGAGCCCCAGGCCTTGACAGGCACCCACAGCCGGCCGAGCGCCCACCTGCCCAGTTGGAGGGGTGTGAGAAGGCCTTGCTGCTCTGCACCACCTTCATGGCCTCCCCCAGAGCAGCGCTGGCTTTCAGGCCATTCAGCAGGGATGAGTAGAAGGCATGGATGAACATCTTGGAAGCAGCCACTGGCACAGGCCACAGAGACACAAGGACACACTGAGCACCGGCAGCCAGGAAGGCCCTTGTCAGTGCAATGACCCCGTCAGCTGTGACTTTGCTGTTGGACTCCTGGGAGGAGCCAAGCACCACCAGCTTCACGGGCAGCTGCAGGTCCAGGACGTCGGCGGCTGTGAGTAGCAGCTCCTGCAAGGGTGGACAGTCCGAGATGCTCTCCCCATCACTGGCATCGTCCTGCACCCGCAGGGACTCGGGGATCGTGTAGGGGTGGCCGAAGGAGCTCTTGCTGCTGGCAGGGTTGCCGTCCATGCTGGGTGTTAGGACCAAGGCCGACAGCTTCCAGGAGATGTGGGTGGCAAAGTGGACACACTCAGCCTGGGTCAGGGCGCTCATGACTCTCTCCTTGGTGGCCACACTGCCCACTAAGGGCTGGCAGCCCAGCAGCTCAGACACCATGTAGGCCTCTTCCTCAGCTGATGGCATGGGCCCCCAAAGCCACCTGTCCATCACGGCCGATGGAAGCTTGGGGTTGCCGATGACAGCCGCCATGGATGTGGAGCTGGAGTATGTGGGCGGGTTCTTCCGTAAGTGAGACTAGGAGGGGAGGGGACAAAGCAGACCACATGTCAGAACGGCCAGACTGCCCAGCAGTGGTCACCCGAGTACAGGGGTGACCAGCTCTTTGCTGGTCAAGCTTGGATCCACCTGTTTCCCCAGTCACCTCATTCACTTATTTTTCAACTTCTTTTTGACACAGGTACCTAACTTACTGAGAATCACACCTGCCATGATAAGCTCTTGAAAATCATCAGGACTGGATGGGAGGAGTCCTGAGAGGACTGCAGGAGGCGTCCCCGACATGACAGAGTGGACAGAGGCCACGGAACCCAGGACAGCCAGCCTGTTCCACAATCCTCATTCCCGCAGACCTCTCTGTGTGGCTCCTAAGAGGAAGCCCAGTCCCGGTGAGTCAGGGGCCTTGAGAAGTGATTCTGTTTAAATGGTGCAAACAAGCAAGTCAGTCCTGGGAAGAGAGGGCTAAACGAAGTCCTCTTAAGAAGCTCTATATACTGACAAAATTCTAGTTCCCTTCCGCCTTATATGCTGCAAAGTAAAAAGTATCACTGAATGAGAAAATCAGCATAAAGAAGCCCAGTTATGTCTGTCTGAATTTCCGCTATGATGACTTTTGATACTTTTTTGGGAAACATTTAGTATGAAGTGTGAACATTAAGCATGAAGTATTTCAGAATAACTTTTTAGTGCCTCTGCTTGGTGATTCCTTAAACTCTGGGTAAGAGAAACACCACGGGCCTGGAGGAGATGGCCTCTTCCAGGTCTCTGGTTAAGCTACAAACAGCTAGCTAGCTGGCTGTTGTCATCAAAATAAAAGCTTTCTGAAGGTGGTGGCATCTGATACCCAGAGTGCTATCAGCTGGCGCCGTGGGCCGCTGGGTGGTGGCAGCGTCGAGAATCCCAGAAGGAAGCTCACTTCCTATCCAAGATTCAGAGTCAGCCATGGAAACCTGAGAAACCTAGAGAAAATAATTTCTTTCACTTTGAACTGATTGTCTGCTTCACGAGAAAAGTCTTATCCAGCTACAAAAATGGTCAAAATTCAGATCTACAAATACCTTGAGGCAGAAACTAACCCCAAGTAAGCCATGCCAATGAGCAAGTCATCAAAGCCACCAAGACGGGCCCTGCGGGGACCACCCATGCACAGCGCCCCACCTCGGTTCCTAACCCCACCTGTGCTTTCCACCACTGTGAAGAAGCCCATCTGACTACATCCACCTGGCCTGCCATGGGGTACTGGGGACAGATGGGGTCTGAGAGCTCTAAGAGCAACTGGCAGCTTGAGGGCATCTGGAAGTTGGAGGATGGAGCAATGCAGACCCTTTTGGTAAAGACGGTCCTGCAGCCGGGCAGGCAGGGATGCTGCAAGTGGAGTGCCAGGTGGGTTTAGGGCCCTGTGGGACTGGAGGGCTCAGAGGGAAGCCAGGATTTTGGCATCTGAGAGTTTGGAGAAGGGGAAGAAGATTAAAGGTTCGTTCAGAAGTTTCTAATCAGGTGGGCAGGGCCAAGGGTGGCTGTGGGGTCAGACCCATAACTCAGGGCAGCCCACTGTTACTCTCTTGATTTTGGGTGTTTCTTTCTGTGTCCCCGCCTGTCCCCTGAAAGCCACCTGACTTGTTTTCAGTTCCATCGGCCTGTCGGGCTGTTTTCCACTCAACTCCACTCTTGCTTGTCTGCCCTCCCTGCCTGTGTCCCGGCCAGCAGTCAGCTCGAGGGACAAGTGAACTGGGTGGCTCTGCTGTGCCCACTGGGCACTGTGTGGATGGGAGGTGACCAGTCCCCTCAGGTGCTCAGTCAGGCCTCAAGCCTGGCTGTGTGCCTCCGAGCAGCTCAGGACCCTGATGTCACAGCAAAGAAACTTAGAAATGACATAAATTGTGGCTTCTTGAGGTAGCAAAGAATGGCCAGGGGTCATGAGGGCCATGCCCCATTTTTGGACAGACCTCTAAAGTCATGCTACCTGTGTGCAAATCGTAAAATCAACACTTTTGAGGAGATCACAGCTATGCCTTAGTAACACAGCCCAGTCCAACTGGATAGACAGTGCCTCGTGACCCAAGAGCACGCCCTCCCAACCCCACTATGTGTATGAGCCTTACCTTGGACTGCATGCTAAGGGAGCGAACAGAAGGGACGGCGAGGAGACCGAAGCGCTCGTAGAGGTACTCGTTGGAGGAGCTTCCCTTCAGGAGGGCGAAAGGAATGAGGTAGAGCTCCCCCTCCAGAACCAGGATGAGCTGCCGGTGCCGACCCACAGGGCCGCTGGAGTGCATCAGGCCCTGCGGAGCAAGCATGGAGAGGCTGACAGGGGCAGCCCAGCAGGCACCAAGACAACCTGAGCCACAGTCTGGATGATGCAAGATCGAGCAGGCGAGGCCTGTGGGTGTGTGTGGGGCCATGGGGCAGGGGCGGGTCACCGCCCTGCAGGAGTGTCACCAAGAGGCACGCTTGCTCATGGACTGGGGAGGGCTGACCTGGCAGTGTCCATCTGCCTCACAGTCCTGAGACAGAGGACAGTTTCTGGAAGTTCACAGAAACCTGGAGTGGGTGGGAGACCAAGGTCACAGACCGTGAGGGGGATAGCCCACAAAGACAAAGGCAGACCCAGGTAGATCCAGATGTTCCTACAGGAGGCAGGAAATGAATGCAGAGAGCATTGCCCCACAAAGGGCTCTGGGAGTCGCAGTGCACCCCAAAGGACCAGTGCAGGGGCCTGTGCTGCACACCTGAGAATGAGTGGGAATAGCTCCTCTCAAAACGGTATGTTTTCCATTTCAGTGGACAAGAGGCTAGAAATTCAGAGTGAGTACGGGAGGTCTGGGGGCTGGCATGACAGTCCCTGGAAAAGGGGAGGGTCTGGGCTCTAGGACCTTTTGTGACCTCCTCTGAGGAAAGAGTGGCCCCTTGGCTCTGGGCTTGGGAAGTGCTGTCCCCACTTGTTTCTTCTGGGGACGTAAGGGGACCCAAAGCACAGATGACTCCCATCCCTCTTGAAAGGCTGGCATGAAGACCCAAGGCAGGGTGCACACAGGACCACAGCAGACACGGGCTCATTCCTGTTCACCATAGAGCAAGGCTAGGGCTGCGGGCATCTTAGTGAGAGCAGCAGGCAACAATCCCAGAGCTGGGTCCGCACAGGCTGAGGTGAACAGAGGTGGCATGGAAGCTGCTGCTGCAGCCCAGAGCCTGCGGAGAAGGTCCTAGGTCCACAGAGCCTGTGCAGCACCAGGTGCCATGGGTGGGGCTGGCCTGCCCCCCAACTCCATCTGCTGAGGAGTGGCTGACAAGTGGACACCCAGCAGGGTGCCGCCGTGCCCGGGGAAGCAAATGTGCTTGCTTGACCTGTCTGATGTGCAGCCATGGGCAGCTGGCTGAGGGTGGCAGGGCACTCGGCTAACCCAAAGTGACACATGCCTGGCGGGACGTTCAGTCTTTATAAACCCGTTTTTTTTTTTTTCCTTCTTTAAAAATAAAATTCTAGCTCCATCTAGCAAAAGCAGAAATAAAAATTATTAGGCCAGTTCGTTGTTTGTTTGTTTGCTGTAAGAGCTACAGTATGGGCCGGGCACAGTGGCTCACACCTATAATCCGAGCACTTTGGGAGCCCAAGGTGGGCAGGTCACCTGAGGTCCAGAGGTCAACATGTTTCCCCCATCTCTACTAAAAATAAACAATTAGCCAGGTGTGGTGGCAAAGACCTATAGTCCCAGCTACTCAGAAGGCTGAGGCAGGAGAATCGCTTGAATCCAGGGGGCAAAGGTTGTAGTGAGCCAAGGTTGCACCACTGCACTCCAGCCTTGGTGACAGAGCGAGACTCAAAAAAGAGCTACAGTATTTCTCAAGAGGAGGTAAACGAATCACTGGGCAATTGTGCAACCCAGGCAGGAAGAAGTGGAGTGTGTCACAGTAACCCCAACACTGTCTGTGGATGACCTCTAGGTTAGCACGGGGAGGAGAAAGAGCGAGCTGTAGGCACCCAGGTCCATGGCCTGCCATGGGCCACACCTGAAGCCCCTGGCTCCATAGGCAGAGGTGGCTCAGGGGCTGCTCTGTAGGGCAGTGCCACCATGCTGTCAAAGTGTGCCAGTGAACCTTGAATGAGCTGCAGTGGCGCAGTGGATGGTGCTCTGACCCTGGTGACCCCCTGCTGCTCAGTGAGAGCCATGCTGCCTGAGAATGGGCAATATGAGGCTTGAGTCACCTGCCATGCACAAAGCTGGACCCACCCTCCGCTGTTCACAGGGCTTTGTTGCGACAAGATGTCAGCCCCAGCCCTGTAAGTCCTCACTGGGCTCCTGCCACCCACGCCCAAACCACAGTAAGTTTCTGTCAGATGTCATCCCACAGGCTACTGCCTTCACCAGGAGACATGCCACTCAGATGAGTCCCTGGTCATGACACCACCTAACTGCGTGAACCAGAGGGAAGCTGGGCAAGCTGACAAAAGCAGGAGAGAGGCTGGAATCCAGGCAGAGCAAACATTCACTGGCAGCATGTCTTTGCAGAACTCTGCTAACTCTACCCACAAAACCTCACCTGCAGCACAAGCCTAATGATTCAGTGAATGCATGTCCTTGGAGGCAGCTTGTCTGTCTTCTCCAACACTCCGCCAGGGGTGGGGGCATCTCCTGTGGCCCTATTGTCAGAAGTCTCCCACGCTGGCCCTCAGCTTTCCCATCAGCCACTGAGTGGTATCCCTCATGTGCCTAGTGGGGACTACAGGGAAGTCATTTAAATTTAGCACATGGTCCCTGCTTGGAAACTTATGATGATGTACTTAGAAAAATACAATGCACACAAGAGGCCATTGCTCAGTGAGACTCAGTATCGTCTAATGTAACAGCCTCACGGCAGCATAAGATGTCATCCCAGAATTGGGAACGTCTACCTAGGCTGATGCTGGGCCCACCCAGGAGGCTGCTCTGGTCTGTGAGGACTGGGGAAGGCCCAGCCTGGGCAGATGCTGTTGCCAGATGAGCTGGGCACAAGGCTAGAGAGGGGCATGGGAGCCAGACTGTGGGGGCACCAAAGATCAAGCAAGAAAGCGTGGTTCTTGTTGGCTGTCAGGACCCGCCACGCCTTCTCAAGCTGAGCCCTGCAAAGCATTGAGAGGCAGCCTGCCTGTGGGAGAGGGGGCTATGCTCTGGAGCAATTCAGACCAGGGCAATGCCCACCGAGAGAGGAGACAAGGAGACTTGCTGGGACTTGGTGAGAATGATCTTAGCGGGTGAGGAGAAGTCTGAAGTCCAGGCTGGGAGATGAACCTCATATCCCAATTTAGAGGTCTGAGTCCTCCCTGCATCATGCCTGGGAGCTGGTAATGAGTTTGGCACATGCATACAAATCTGGGTGAAGGCCCCCCCATATGGGACCCCTGTCCAAACTGTGTGAAAGGAGGCAGGTGACAGCAGCAGCTGTTCTCTGAAATGTGTGGGCTTGTGGGGAGATGGGTAGAACGGCAGGCTGACAGCTCCTGTTAAAAGGCACAGGGAAACTGATTGGACATGCTAGAGACAATGCCCAGGAAACTTCTGAGTTCTGCCTCTGGTATATGCGTGCTGTCCTTGCACTGAAAGATTAGCTATAATCCAATGTGAACTTGAAAAGGGGAAAGAAAGCAACATCTCTATTCAGCTTACATATCATCAATTATACTGCAAAAGAGAGACGTTCAAGGAAACACTACTGGGCACCTGGGCCTGTCAGCCTCGGAAAGGGCATCTGCTGGTTTCTTAAGGTTTAGGGTTGAACAATAAAAGTGGCTCACACAGCAGCAACTACCAGCGTCTCCAACAGATTCCATCAAAGACTCAGATGTTCTGACCTTTCCAGTTTCTAGTCATGGGACTTCTGAAAGCAGAAGATGATGGGGCAGGTGCACTAGAAACTGTCCCTTCCCAGGTGGTGCCCTTTGCTCTTACCAAGGGGCTGTGGCCCTGACTGTGGCAATGTGAGTCTAGGCAGCAAATGCTGCTTGAGAATTTTCTGTGTGCCAGGCCTGGTGAGAGAAAAGGGGAAAGACACAGTACCAGGCAGGCAGGCCAGCATGCGTAGCACTGTGGGGCTGCCCTGGGGCGCAGTGATGGTGGGTACCGTAAAGGTGCAGTCTCTGTACAAGGAGAGGGTTGTTCCTCTGACAGGGTAGGCGGCGAGTGCACTGGAGGTGGCTTTGCGCAGCTGTTGTCAGTTTACTGCCCCTCAGGTCCTGAAGCTCCTGTCACTACCTACTCTGAGACAGGTTGCGTCCTTCAGCTGTTTCTCCCATGACGTGCAGGGTGCTGAGCTGTGTCAGTGGAGTGCGCTGAGGGACACTGAGGAGGCAACAGCTCTCCTGCCAGCCTGGGTCACTGGTAGGGGAGGACATCTGGAGGGGCCTGCCCAGCTATGGGCCCAGAACTCTGTCCCGCTGCCACCTTGTGGTCTCGGCCTGGTGATAATCGTCCCACATTCCTCTCTACATGGAAACCAGAGTCCCCACACTCCCAAGGCCTCCTGCCTCTGCAGGTGCCTGGACCCCCTGGCACCTATCACTGCTGGAAGCTGATGGCCGCTCTCCTGCCCACACTTGGGGCTACTGCTTGCCAGCAACTCCAGATTGGCTCCGGCCCAGCCAAACGGTGGACATATTTCTGTGTCCTGTGGACTGAACCATACCTCCTCCCATGTTCATTCTTTACTCGGCACGCTCCCTCAGCCCTAGAGAAAAACAACACAGCTTCCCTTTGTCCTAGAGTTACTCACTTCTCATAGGTAATAGTTCTCTATATGAAAGTCCCTGGTTAGCTTATGGCCTGGTTTCTGTCTCCAGATGGACCCAGAGGATGAAAAGCCATGTCTTGTGGCCTGGGAAGGGAAGCTGCATGCTGGGAAAAGAACAAGGGGCCTGAGGGGAGGCCCTACCAAGGAGTCCGGGTCAGTCTGCCAAGTCAGGGTGCTCCCAGCCCTGGAACTGCTAGCTGGGGAGGCGAGGGGTGAGAAGCTGGTAGGGGTGGAAGTAGGGGCTCTGAGCCCTCCAACAAGACACTAACCTCTGCACCTTGGTTTCCAAACACACAGGACACTGCTAGCATCCATTCCTCACAGGCCTAGGAGGCCAAGGTAGCTGTACAGCGGGCTGCTGAAGCATCTAGCCCCAGGCCCGGCAGTGGCACACACTCCAGATGTATTGGGTAAATGTGAATTTACAACTGTCTACAGTGCAGGGAATAAGGTGACACCGCCCCTATTATTTGTACTACTATTTTCTCCTGGGCCACAATCTTTTTTCCAGTATTACTCACTCCCTTTCCCTCTGGTGTTTATACACATTCATGTGGTTAAAACACACAAATGGCTTCTCTGGAGCATCCAGCTCCGAATTTTAACCCAGAGACTAAGAGAGAGAGATGCCACCACATCCCCTACCTCATCTCATCTTCACGTCGCCATCACTATCATCCATACCTACTTACTGAGCCACCACCAGCCAGTTACCCTGAAGTCCAGTTTCCAAGCCTACAGTTCTCCCAGGCAAGCCCCACGGATCCCGAATGTGTGTTTGGGTGGTGAATTCTGATTTTACTGCCGTTTTGGTCAGCGGGGACCTTCTGTATACGCCCTGGTGAGCATAGGGCTTGGGCTCTTCAGAAAGCACTCATATCAAATGGTACACTGATTGTGTCCTAATTTGGGGTTTAAGAAAGATGTGATCTCTCTGACCGCCAAGGTCAGAGGATCAGCAGGCGACCTTCATGCTGCACCAGGGAGTTTCCTTTTCACTGGCAGACACAGCAGGCCTCTCAGGGATCCACAGTATCTATCACAAGCGAGAGGAAGGAAAGTCTCTGATCACTGTCGGGGAGGGAAAGAAAACGCCTGAGCCCATGAGCTTTCAGAATGATTAGGCTTCGGATGAACCAGACGGTACTTTTTAAGGGTTCCAGAGGCAAAGGGCTGCAGGGTATCTGGGTACCCCAGAACTGTGTATAGGGCTTCACATTTTTTCCTGACTCATCTTTTTGATGGAATAAATTTATCAAACAGAACCGTTTAAGGTAGAAGATGCTTCTGGGAAATCCTGTCGTCATGGGTGGATACATACAGTTTGGGCAAAGATCACACACCTGGAAATCACCCTCAACCATGACTGAAGCCTACCAAGACTGCAGATATCATATTCCAGCCAGAAATGGAAAAGTGAACACTCAACCCATTCAACTGCATCCTTTGGCCAAGCAACAGCCCATTGGTTTTCTTGAAGAACAGAAGAAAGTATTGGAGAAATGTGACTTATGGCCAGAAAGAGCCAGAGGGGCCTGCCAGAAACCCTGGGTCCAACTTCAGCCAAATCAGCTTGAAGGGACTGTTCAAGTCCTCTGTGCAGTGGGAGTGGGTGGGGGGGGGGGGTGCAGGGCTCTCTATCTTGGCTGACCTGATCCCTCCACCCTCAGTGGCAGAAGACCTTGGCCTGCCTGGAACCTGCCAGGGTAAGGCTAAGATGGCTGCTTGTTGAACACCAGCTAGAACAGAGCCAGCACCCAGATGACACTCACCTAACAGCAGCCATCCAGGTGAGAATGCCATTTACCACGTGAGAACTTGCCGGTTATCCTGGGTGCTGTAACCATTGGTTTTAGTCATACAGACAGCTTGCAAGTAATTGCCTCCATTTTTCCTCCTCCTAATCAGTTGTGAAAATGCTTGCTGTCCTTGGGTGACGTCTGTCCTCATTTGAATATGACTACAGATGTCGCAATCAGAAATCAATTAGACAGCCTGGTGGTAGGGCTGCCAGTCTCAAGGGCCTCATCCTCTACCCCAAACTGGAATCTAGCTCTGACTGTTTCTAAGGACAAAAATTCCCTGGCTATACCAATCTATTTAGGAAACAGACAGCCACATTCCTGGGGCATCTGTTCTAGGATAAGCCGACTTACTCTACCTGATTTTACAAAACACAAGGGAGTCCTTTCCCCCAGGGCAGTGATTACAGTCACGACCCCACCCAGGCCAAGCCATCCTCCTGGTGGAGCCCTCAGCAGAGCTAGACTCCTGCTTTCACTCTTAGATGAGACTTCTCAGTGAATTCCCTGAGCTCCAGTGCTTGGAAAGGAGTTCACCAGCCTAACAGACATAAACAAGTTTTGAATAAGTTTCCAGGGTCTTAAATGGGTGACTCCACAGCTTCATGAATCACAAGCCGAGGTGAATGAGATGTACTTTTCTTTCTGCTCAAAGTCACTTGCTCTTGCTACCTGTCCTAGAACCTTGGTTTTTGAATTTAAGTATAGGAAACAGGGAATTTAAATATTAAAGGAAAATAATGATGATAGAGAAAGATCCCCAAATCTGGGCCTTTGAAGAATAACTTGACCAGATGTAAGGTAGTCCTTAAACCTGGTTCCTTGATTATAGCAGCTGCTGGCTCTGGAAAAAGGGCTCATCTGAAAACTGAGGGGTGATTTGGGATCTGGGCAGAAGAGTGGCTTTGCCTATAGCACCCCTGCAGGGCCTTGCCACGAGTCTGCTGCCGAGTGGGGGACACTGGAGAGAACCCTGAGGCAACCTTGTGCATTTGCGTGGTGGGGACGGGACGGGTCCAGGATCAGTCCAGGGCAAGAAGCAGTGAAGTCCAGGTCAGAGACATGGGTTACTGTCCTCCACTCTAATTTGATTAAAAACTAACACCACAGACACAAACACGTCGGTAGTCCCTTTCATGCTACACACTTACAACTTTTCTTTAGTGACATTTCCTCCTTTGGGGACCACACAGGATCTGACTTAATGTTTGATGATGGCTCATGTGCACATGCAACCAGGCCCTCCTCAAAGATAAGTGGACATGCTCGCCCCATCATGACAGCAAAGGACAGCCTGGTTCCAGGAAAGAGCCACGACAGTGTTTCCCTTAAGCCAAATTAAATCACATACTGGTGTAAGGCCTATGGTAACATTATTCTGTTCCACTTTTCATTCTGTCTGACCTAGTCCCTGAGCAATAGGACTGCGGCTAAACAAAGGCAGTTGTTCAAATAATTATCGGCCCTATGTGAACAGGCTAATCGTTTTAGTCTTGAAGTGTCAGTGACTCATAATTTTGGACTTTTGGCTTTGATGTGTATTCTCGCTGAAAATGTGGAGAAGGGTCAGGCTCTGCCTGGCAGCTGACAGCAGCAGCTCCCGAGCTGGCTGGTGGTGTCATGTCGCCCTCTTGTGGCCTCCGGAGCAGCGCGGCATGCTTGCAGCCAGAGCGGGAGAACAAATCCAGGCCTCCTCTTCCTCCACCTGGGCAGCCCTGGTGAGGAGTGCTGGACCCTCCTGAGATGACAGGGTCACTGAGGCTGACCTGCCACAAATCGGCACGGCCCACCGGCCTTGGGTGCTGGCCTCCATCCCCACCCTTAGTCTGTGAGTGACCAGACATGAGAACACAGGACCCTGGCCCAGATTTTCAGCTGTCTCTCTCAGGCTCAGGACAGTGTGTGCCTGGCACAAGTCAGTAAATATCTGTTGAATGAATGGATAAAACTGGGGATGGAGAGGACTCCTAATTAGACTCCAATTTCTCAGTTAAGTGTTTTTACTGATACACATTGGATCATTTTAGTTAGCCAAGTAACCTTGCTCTGATGACTTATTTTAATACCTTTAAAAAGGTTCCACTCTGTCTCATTTAAAGCAGCCAAACTCCTTCCCTGTGTTCACAGGCCTGACTCACAAGAGACTGTATCTGTAGATATCAGGAACTAAGGATGTGCTTTCCAACTGCATGCATCACCTCAAGATAAGACTGCAGCCCCGCAGGTGGGTTCAGGGGCCCCATCACATTGTCTACACAACCAGCTCTGAAGGGCAGCAGAAGCAGAGGGTGCTGCTGGCAGCATTTTACTTTTTGAAACGCTGGTGACAGGGCTTTTTCCTTTTCCTAGAGTATCAAGGCATCATTCTGATCATTGTTCTAACTTGTTTGAGGCTTAAGTCCATACTCTTCTCCCTTGCTAGCACCCTACAGGAAAATTAGGTTGTCCCAAAGCCAGCTACCACTAATCCCAACAGCATCTTTTTATTCTTTAAGTCACAGGGGAAAGTCCACAGGGAGAAAAACTCTAAAACACATGGTACAGCTTTTATACACTCAGAGGACCCCCTCCAGGATGACCTGTGGCGCTGGGGAAGCACTGGGATGGACCGAGGCAGGGCCGCCTCCCACCCTCCATCTCTTCGTGGCCTTCACCAAGCAGATTTCTGCCTCAAGTATGAAGCCCCCACAACAGTCATCACCTTCACCTGGCTCAGCGTGGACACCTTGGCCAGTGAAACCATGCTCAGGGGAAGGGCCTGCAGGCATGTCAACTGGCCTACGCTCCCACCCTGAAATCACTGTGCCAGCTGGCAGAGGCAGGGCGCTCACTAGATTCAAAGCTCCTAGAGAACAGGCCCAACTCCTTCCTTCTGCTTCATCCTCTTGGGAAAGCCCCCTGGTTCAACCCAAGAGAGGCCATGAAAAGCCTATTGGCGGATTTCTAAGTCGACTCTTCTGCTTTCTTTTTTTTTTTTTTTGAGACCGAGTTTCACTCTTGTTACCCAGGCTGGAGTGCAATGGCGCGATCTTGGCTCACCGCAACCTCCGCCTCCTGGGTTCAGGCAATTCTCCTGCCTCAGCCTCCTGAGTAGCTGGGATTACAGGCACACGCCACCATGCCCAGCTAATTTTTTGTATCTTTAGTAGAGACGGGGTTTCACCATGTTGACCAGGATGGTCTCGATCTCTTGACCTCGTGATCCACCCGCCTTGGCCTCCCAAAGTGCTGGGATTACAGGCTTGAGCCACCGCGCCCGGCCTGGCTCTTCTGCTTTCTATGCCGAACTTGACTCGAAATGCAATGCTGCTTTGGACCCCATACCATTCCAGAAACTTTACTGACCACCAATGTGTACCAGTACAGTGACAGCTGCTGGGGAGAGAGAGGAGGGGCAGTCCTTGCTTTAAGGGACTATAGTGTGGGAAGCAAGCACAGAGCTGAGCCCTGAGTCCAACTAGGCACAGTCACCTCTTGGTATCCTAGGGGATTATTCCAGGACACCCCTCAGATACCAAAGTCCTCAGATGCTTAAGTCCTCAGTATAAAATGGCATGATGTTTGCATTAACCTTCACACATCCTCCTGTACACTTTAAACCATCTGTAGATTATTTATAATCTAGATCACTAACAGAATGCCTATATATCACTTCATTCACATGGACTCAGTGTAGTGGTCAGCATGTAGCAAATTCAAGTTTTGCTTTTTGTAACTTTGGGGAATTAAAAAATAGATATTTTCGCTGGGCGTGGTGGCTCACGCCTATAATCCCAACACCTTGGGAGGCCAAGGCAGATGGATCGCTTGAGCCCAGGAGTTTGAGACCAGCCTGGGCAACATGGTGAAACCCTGTCCCTATACAAAATATAAAAATTAGCTGGGCATGGTAGTGCACACCCAGGTCCTCAGGAGGCTGAGGTAGGGGCACTGCTTGAGCCTGGGAGGTAGAGGCTGCAGTGAGCTATGATCTCTGCCACTGCATTCAAGTCTAGGGAATGGAGCAAGACTGTCTCAAAAACATATATGTGTTTTTCAATCCATGGTTGAATCCATAGATGAGGAACCCATGGACGTGGATGCCTGATTATCTCAGGTGCCATGAAAACATCCAGGTATGCAAGGGGCCCAGTGGTGGGGAAGGGGACGAAGGGCTCCAGGAAGGCAGCGAGAAGAGGCAAGGAACGTTTCAAAGAAGAGGTAGGTGGGGCTGGAGAGATGAGAGGAGACTGCCAGCCCCAGATGACCTGAGCCTCATGGGGGCAGAGGTGGCAGTCACAGCCAGTCTCCATCTTCACCCTCTGCTCCCCTCCTGGTCCCCAAGCACCAATGCAACATTAATGGAACAAGTAATCTGGGGACCTGAATGCAAAAGGAGAAATGCAAAGAGAGACAGGCAAAGGCCTCAGAAGGTCAAGTGGGTAAAGAATGGAGAGTCCAAATACCCTTCAGAGGAGCAGGGATCCTGGGAAACGCAGACCTAAGGGTGAGCAGGAGGGAAGGCTGGTAGTAAGTCACTGAAATGGTTTGCATGACAATCAATAGCAGTAAAGAAAAACTTGAAAAAGCAAGGGTGCTAGGTTTATATTTCTTCCTCTGAGCTATGGCACATAAATCAGGACAAGTGATTATGGTATCGGAGAAGCTTTAAGCTAGAGAATTCTCTGCAGTTTTGGTCATCTCATTAAAAGGAAGGTGCAGGAGAGGGTCATAATCCTAAGAAGGGAAGGACAACTGAGCATGTGCAAGGACTACAAGAATGTGCATGCAAGGACATGATCGGATCCAGGAGGCCCACAAGTGCAGGGATGGCTTGGAGGGACAGTAGCAGTGGCCTGGCACTTGGAAGAGGTTTCTGGGCACAGAAGCCACTGCTCGCCAGGCACACATTCACTGCTGCTGCAGCCTCAGGTGCTTTATGCCTTTTGTTTTTTGTTTTGAGACACAGTCCATTCTGTCACCAGGCTAGAGTGCAGTGGTACGATCATGGCTCACTGTAACCTCAATCTCCCAGGCTCAAGCGATCCTCCTGTCTCAGCCTCCCAAGTATCTGGAACCACAGTTGTGCACCACCATGCCTAGCTAATTTTGTATTTTTTGCAGAGACAAGGTCTCACTATGTTTTCCAGGCTGGTCTGGACCTCCTGGGCTCAAGTGATCTGCCTGTCTTGGCCTCCCGAAGTGCTGGAATTACAGGCAAGAGCCACTGTGCTTGGTCAGGTACTTTACACACTTATCTAACCTGCTCTAACCTGTTGCATTAGGTGTTATCATCCTCATTTTCTAATGAGTAAACAAACTCCAGGAGGAGAAGCAGCTTTGCCAACATCACCCAGCCAGAAAAGGGCAGTGCAAGACACAAATCCAGCCCTGCTGGCTCCCAAAGGCTCTGTGCTTTCCGCCACACCCTGCCTCCCCAAGGCAGAGAGCATCCAAAGGGCACTGGCAGGCAGTGCAGCCTCCTGACAAATACTAGGCAAGACACGTCCTTGGAAGGCCAGGTAGGGAAAGGTATAAGCATTTTCTAGGGACAGAGAAATCACTGTGCAGATGTGGTTTCCTGGGGATACACTTCACCTCCATCATTTGGCTAGAGCAGAAGAGAGAGTTGCTGAGGGCCATTCCAACAGCTGTGGGACAAATCTCCCACCTGGCTGCAGATTGCTGGGACAAAGGGGCCATGCAGACTGACTAGCAGCAGCCTGCTCACCCGCTGCAGCCTCCCTGGGCTTCCCTGACAGTCCACGAAAAGGCATCTGATGGGCTCACCATTGGGATTGCAAAGATCCTGAGCCCTCCGGCACTCTCTGCTCAGTCAGAGGCTTGTGTCTGAATTAAAAGTGATGTGCAAAGACCCGGGCAGGCGAACACATACCACAGAAAACCTGCCTGTGGCAGCTTATGCAAGGGTGTCTTTAACATTGGACTCTATGGTAGAATCAGTGATTCCCAACAATATCTGAGGCTGAGGGAAGGAGGGAGGTGGGATTGATTCTCTGAGACTCCACCTCACTGGAAAGCACAGCCCTGGTTTGAAGTTGCTCAGACAACATTCTAGAATGAGAGGTAGGGAGGTGGGGAAGCATCATTCCCAGTAGGGTGTGGGCACAAGATGCAAAAAAAGCCCTCTGGGAAGGGCACAGCCAGGGCCACATCCTCGAGGCATCTGCTAGGTGGGAAAGGGCAGCCTTGGCCTCACATTGATGCGCGGGTCCTACTGACAAGTGCTTAGATGTGCACAGCCCTGCACCTCCCTGAGCTGCATGATCACTCTGTTAGACAGGCTGGGAAGGGGGCATCATCATTTCATTTTGTATGGGAGGTCACTGAGGCTGAATGCACCAGCTTGTAGGGAGCAGAACTAGGGCTTAAACCCAGATTTGGAACTTGAAGCTCAAGGCCTCATCCACTACCAATCAACCAACCCAGACTGTGCCCCACCTTAGCTTTCACATGCTCACTGAGAAGCTGGACAGAGAGGACCCGTGTTCTGGAAAGCCTCTGATTGTCTCGGGAGCCCATTTTGGTGTCTAAGAGGCATACATGTGGGCACTGACTGGTAACTGATGTGTTATGACGCAGAGGAGCCTCGTGCCCCCAGGAAGTGCTTACCCCTTCCATGGGCGCGATGAGCAGGTCATACAGGGCACGGAGTGGGGGTTTGGCGAATGAGCTCTGCCTCCTGGGAAGAGAGGAGGTCCCGTCCTGGGTCGGTGACACAGTGTTACTGAACAGGCTCGTCATGCTCTGGCAGCTCCTGGGGAAGGAAGGGCCAAGGGATCAATCAGGGCCATGCAGGCAGGTGAGGATCACCCCAGCCCTCCCAGCCATGCCTCTGTATGGAACGCAGCCGAGGCCTCACAGCAGCACCCCTGCCAGCCTCCCTCCCAACTCCGTCCCCTTCTCTTCCCTTTCAGGTAATTTTCACACTACAGTGAGCACTGTCAGAAACCACAGGGTAAACCAGCTGCACACAACAGCTTACATTTCTATGGAGTTTTTTCTACATAATCAAATGTCCCTAAGTGCTGTTCAAAGGATTTAATTACATCCTGTGTGGAGCAATTGTGTGCAGGCAAACGTGAGGACCATTAGAAATCAGGGACAGCCACCAAGCTGATGAGGACAGTGCCCTAATGCCAATTCATTTACCATGTGGGGGCTGTAGACAGGACAAAGAACATGTCAGCCCCCACCCTGGGCTCAGAGCAGCCGCTGGGCACCCACCTGAGCACCAGCACAGGCTGTGTGGCAAGGCAGCAGAAACCCCTGGTCCCATGGCCTCACTGGGAAGATGCTAGGAGCGGCTGACCAGGCAGCAGCTGCAGGGTGGGTTGGTTTGAGTATGGCTGTGTAGTTTTGTTTCACTTTTCAACGTACGTTCCAATGTTTCCAGGCATAGATTAATACAGAAGCATTTTCAACCCCAAGGATGCCAAGTTTCATACTACCAACATGGGATGAGAGCATTCACTGATTCATTCATTCACTCATTAATTTGGAAAATTTTCTCCAAGTGCTGGCTGTCTGCTAGGCACTGGCATAGTCTCTGGGAACCCACAAAGGACAAAATGCACAAGTGAGCAGAAGAGGAACAGGGAGGGGAAACAAATCCATTTCCAGTGCAGCAGCAAGGCTGCCCACGCTCATCCTCTCAGAACCTGCCCTGTGGCTTGGCCAGGGTGGCTGCACCACAGCCATCAGTGACATTCTCTGCCTATTGGACAATGATTTTTTTTTTTTTTGAGACAGACAAGGTGTAATCCTTCCTGTAGAAGACAGCTTGAGAGAGACAGAGAGAGAGAGAGAGAGAGAGAGAGAGAGAGAGAAGGTGGTGTTCCATGGCCCAGGCTGGAGTGCAATGGTGCAAACAGCTCACTGCAGCCTCAACCTTCTGGGCACAAGTGCTCCTCCCACCTCAGCCTCCTGAGTAGGTGGGTCCACAGGTGTATACCATGACACCCAGCTAATTTGTACATTTTTCTTAGAAGAGATGGGGTCTCACTGTGTTACCCAGGCTTGTCTTGAACTCCTGGGCTCAAGCAATCCTCTCAAAGTGTTGGGATTACAGGCGTGAGACACCACACCCTACCACCAGTGATCTCTTCACCTTGATTTAGACACTGTGCATAGTGTTGGAGTTTCTACTACATATTCTAGGATCCTTATGGGGAAAGACCCTGCTACTTAAACCAGATACAATTGCTATCTAGTTGACAGCAACTAGATTGTTCCCTAAGAAAAATACAGAAGGCTGTTCCTCTCTGCCAGTCCAGGCCAGGAACTGCGACATCAAAATAAATTATTTGAAAGATTCAGTGATGTTTTTCCAGGTAAGGCTTCCACTCCCAGCTCTCTCTCACTCTTTCTGGCAATGCACCACTTGACCTAAATTCTAGGGTTGTGCTAAGCCAAGCTCTCAGCACCCTCAGCCTCCAGCCTGGTGCCTGTGAGAGGAGAACAGAGCAGCAAGACTTGGAGGGCTGGAGAGCCCACCCTTGTCTGCTCCTTGGCCTCGCTCACTCTGGAAACATGTAATTACAAGTGACGAGGGCCGAAGCATGTCTTTGCCATCAGAGCCAGTGAAGCACAGATAACCCTGGAGTGACACTCGGAGGCTCACTTAATTCCACAGAATACACTGCAAAGAGCAATTCTCCCCTCAAGGAGAGATTTCCAAACTGCTCTCCGGAGGAGGCGCTTTGGCATGACCGCGGTGTCTGTCACGGCACTGTCTGTCACCACACACACGCGTTCTCAGCAGACAGGGAGCACGGCCCGGAAGAGCCCAGGCTGCCATCCAGACAGCAGATGGGTGGCAGCAGGAGCACTAGGTGCCCTCTTCCTGCGTACCTTATGTTTCACAATCTAGATGATGGCCTGGACTGTGGGCGCATGTACCCCCAGCTTGAGGCGCCTGAGTCTGATCAGTCCAGCTGAGGGCACTTAGGAGGACTGCCGTGACCCCAGACAATGCTGTGACCTGAGGTCCTCAAGATGACCGATGGGGACACTCCACAAAACTTCAAGGCCCTTCGTCTTTGAACTGAAAAGGATCCTACTAGAGAAAGAGACGCCAGCTCTAGGGAGTTCTCAGGAGAGCCCCAGCTGTCCAGGGAGACCCGGGAGTTCCTTCAGCTGCTCCAAAGCGTGGCTACTTACTCCAACATATCAGAACCAAACACCCGGCCCAGCTGACCCTCCCTGAGAAGCACAAGGAGTCAGGTTGGGCAGTCCCTGGAGGTCTGGGCAGGGCACCCCTACTGCCAATGCTGAACTGCACAAGGAGTGCCAGGGAAGGGCTGGAGTCTGATGCCAGCCAGCAATTCAAGAGGAAAATATCTGAAGGGAAGTGGTGGACAGACCTGCTGAGCTCGAATCCCAGCCTTGGGCAAGTTATTTGCCCCTGGGCACAGCTTCATGCCCTGCAATCAGGGGCAGCATCACCAAGGGGCAGGCAGTGTGGGCCTGGAGAGGATGGCTACGGTGCAAGCAGGGCCAGGCAAGGCTTGGGCATGTGAGCTAGAGACAGGACTGGGGCGGGAGGGCAGAGACCAGGCTGCGGATTCCAGGGCCTAAGTGCTGACGGTGGTGTCATCTTCTTAATGAAAATGCCATGAGTGCCAGAAGCATTTAAGGGGCCCGGTGGCGCCAACCCATCCCACATATGTCACTGCCCATGATGTGCCAGATACTGTGGATGCCACCCAGGCCACAGGACTTTGCCCTAGGTTCCAACAGTTGCGGGACAGTGCTGGGGACAAGTCCCTGACTCTCACTGCTGGTCAAGCTGAGCTGAGGGAAGCCTCTTTGGGACAGCACCATCTGATCTGGGCTATGAGGGTCAATTTGGAGGTAGCCTGCCTGGACAAAGTGGAGGTCATTCTGAACAGAGGAACCACATAGGGAAATAGAGACTGGGGTGGTTGGGGCAGTGAGTATGAGGAGTCATGCGGACGGAGGGCTGGGGATACAGGCTGAAGAAGAAAGTGGGCCAGATGGGCCTGGGCAGAGGCTCTGGAGTTATCTATAGGGAGAAGAAGTACCTCTTACCTCTTTAAACAACCAGGATTGCCTGATCAGGAAGTTCCTCTCCCTAGGCTACCAATTCTTTCCTAGGGGATGAGCATAAGAAGGCCAGCTGTGTCTATAACCCTCCCCTGAGAACATTCCCCCTTACCCCCAGGGCTGAGTTTTGCAGAGTAGCCATGATCAAACCATACGCCACCCTCACCCTGGGCTAATTGCAGTTGGGAAGCCAGTCAGATGCTTTGACTAGGACTGGGAAACACGCAGCCATTTAAGGCACCTGTCTGACCTGGGGATATTTCCTGGAAGACCCTCTCTGGGTATCTGGGTATGTTTCAAGGCAGTGCAGATTCTTTAAGAACCAGATCCTATGCAACAAGATCGTCTTGATGCCAAGAGCTGAAGAAAAAAAAAAGAGAAGAACCAGATCCTAATGGGTGGGCAGGGCACCTGAGCTACAGTAAAGGCTCTGCCTCTGAGCCTCAGCTGAGCACCCCCTGCCTGGAACTTGACCTGATCCTGCGCTCTCCAGGCCACCAAGCCCACCTGTGCCCCAACAACACTTGCTGACCTCTGCCCCCTGGATGCCACATCAAGTGCTAGCTCTCAGCCTCCCACCTTGGCCCTTCCTGTAACCTGGCAGCTCACAGACCAACTATCTCTGGAGCACCAGTTCCTGGGCACTGACCCTGGCTAGCCCAGTCTGGGCGGGCCCAGCAGGACCTGGCCACGGGGCCCCTTGCACTCAGTCAGGCGGTCCTCTGGGAATATCCCTCTGATCTGTGCTGCTACTCAGTGGGGGGCACCTGTCCCTAGAGATATTCTTTCCAAAATAAAAACAAAAGCCCAGAAATAGTCAGCTAGTAATTATAAAACAAACAAACAAAAAACCAACCAGCCTGAAACCATGGTTTGAGGTCGAAGTAAATCCATGAAGACGTTCTCCCTGAGCAGGAGGCATCTGTGGCTAGCCGTCTGGCCCCGTGGCAGCAGCCTTCACAGGCCGGCATCTGCTGGGCCCAGTGCTGCCTTCCTACCAATGCCTATTCCTTAGTAGCTCTTCAGGCAGCAGTGACCTCTGGTTTCTACAGGATAGTGGCCCTTGTCCACCTTGATAGCAGTCTCATAGCTGGTCCCCACTGGGAACTGCCCTGGGAGTGACAGGCTCAGGGGCAGAGAATGGGAGTGTCAGGGGAGGGAACTGGCAGGAAACCAAGGCCAAGAGCGACTGATGGTCCCTTGAACCCTGGGAGCCCTCTGCCAGAGGTGCGCATGCAGGGAGGGTGTCAGGTTGGGACTCCAAGGACAGGATGTGGCAGGACACAGCCCCTCTCTGGTTGCATGGGTGGACCTGAGGTTTCCTTGCCTCTGCCATCATTAGTGCTGCT
The DNA here is from genome assembly GCA_031835075.1 of Saguinus oedipus. Classification (NCBI taxonomy): domain Eukaryota; kingdom Metazoa; phylum Chordata; class Mammalia; order Primates; family Cebidae; genus Saguinus; species Saguinus oedipus. The sequence continues at coordinate 204,876,622 of CM063169.1, forward strand.
GCTGCCTTGTGCAGACAGCTGGGAGCTGGTAAGGGTGAGCTCCTTTCACATGCAGCTTCTGTTCTCACTGTAACAGTTCAAGCAACCCACTGCAGCTATCTTACTGGGGTACCTCTGCCCAGAGATCTGCATAAAGATATATTCCCAACAGCGCAAAACGGTAAAGCAGCAAGTTCCATAGCCCTGAGCCTTACTGTTCATGGATGGGAGTGGACACCAGTTTGCCTAGACATGCCACCAAAGAGCTGTGACTCTGGCAAGGCATGTCACTTTCTACTTCCCTCTTTTCCTTGCTGATAAAATAAAGGGTTGAGCTAAAGTTCTTGTAGGCCTCTTCTAGGTTGTGTTTTTTTTTTTTTTTAACTGATGATCAATCCAACTGGAACTTCTAGCTTTAGAAAACGAAAAATCTCTATCTAGCCAAGCCCTCAACCCCTCTACTGAGCCTCAGCCCTTCCTGTGTCTCCCCTGTGTGGGAACCAGGCATGGGATAGTTAGGATGCAGGCACAGCTTTCTGGTGTTGCAATCTGCCCAGGAGAGTTGGCACTGCTGATACATGTCCTTGTGGTGAAGTGTGGTTTTGGGCCTCAGAGTCACGGTGGCTGGCAGTGGGTGCCCTGGGCTATGAGCCCCAGGCGGCAGAAGGCTCACAGCGGCTGACATGTGTGCACTGGAGTGTGAGGGACGACCTGCTCTCTGCCGCTGTCCTTCCTGCAATGTCACGACAACCTAGTGCTTCACGGCTTCATAGAACAGCCACTGAGGGCACATACAGTATCACTCCGATCTCTACAGGCCTTTCACCCTAGCTGACTTCTGCCTCAGCTCTCTGGACTCTGGAGGACAGTGCTTTTTGCTTGCTAGAATGGGAGCGCGGAAAGGGGTGGAAACATGATTCCCACATGGCAGGAGTGTGAGCTGCAGCAGGGGCTGTGCTGTCCATGTAGAAATGAAGACAGTCCAGAGAGGGAGGGCACACATGTAGCCCTCTGCCGGCACAGCCAGGCCTGCCATGGCAGCCTCACCCGCTCAGAGCCTGTGAGGTTACTCCTCCTTTGCAGATGAGGAACCAAGGACCAGAGAGAGAAAGAGACCTGCACAAAGCCACCAGGCTGGCGGGGGTCAGGACTCCCACCTGGCAGGGTAGGGGCTTTTGCTGTGCCCTCCCAGCCGCTCAGTCCCTAAAGGTGGTATGACAGTGGGCGGCCCCTCCCAGGGGCTGCGGCTCCGGGTTTCACAGCTGCACCACCCCACGGCTCCAGCAGGTGGCACTGGCTCACTTTTCTCACTGCCCGGCCCCTGGCTGCCGGGACCCAGTTGGGCTAATTGACAGCCTAGCTCCCGGCAGAGAATCTTCTCACCCCACACTGTCTTTATTAGTTCATTCTTTAGATGATGTTTATTAACCTACTTCGGGAACATTCTCATTTTCTCCACGGCACAGTCTGTGTGGTGGCAAGAAAAAGAGAGGACCCAGCATGCATGCAGAGAGAGGTGAGGCCACAGAGGGTCTGTAAAGAGCAGCTGAGGGGCAGAGACAAGGTGTGGCTCTTGTCTCTGGAATGGTGACACATGGCAGCTAGGCTGGGCTGCCCTCGCTGCTCATGAATCTTTCTTTCAGGGAGGATGAAGGGATCTATTCCTGAGGCAGGAGGAAGCCAGTGCACTGCTCGCACTCCTTTGGGCAGGCCGTGCTGTGACAGTGCCTTCGAGCAAGTGTGAGCCTGCCCAGGTGTGCAGCTGCTCCCTGGCTTCCCACCCATGCTGGGCTTAAAGAGGGGAGTTAATTCATGGTGCAGAGAGCAGCCTGGGCAAATCCCCCTCCCCCAACACACACACACACACACACACACACACACACACACACACACACACACACACCCCTTTCTCTGCTTGGGTCAAACAAGTTCTTTCAGGCAGCTGGGACCCAGCAGACCTCCCTGTGGAGTTTGCCCACCCTGCCTTCTGTGGGGCAGGCTGCCACCTCAATCCGCTCTGCTCTGTCACCTGGCTTCCAAGGCAGCGTTTCTGCAGCAGTCTGGGCTTGAGGAATCAGGTCTCCCACGTGCAGAACAGCACTGCCTCCTCGGGAAGAAAGCATCTACATGGGGTCAGCAGATGAAGAAATGGCAGCTTGACTCTCCCTCAGCTGAGGCTAAGAAAATGACCAGGATGGCCGGGCCCATCTAGCCCTGACATTCTGGCCCTCCTGTCTCTGCAGTAGGGCTGACCAGGTGGCCAGGAGAAAGGAACAAGCATGCTAGAGCTTGGTGCAATCTTGAAGAAACTCACTGGCTGGCTGGGGCTGTCTGCTCCGCACACATCAACCCAGAGGCAGACATTACCGTGGGGGCAGTGCTGTTAGACTGCCTGGTGGGGAGGGGTAGCTAGGAAGGGTGCCACCTGAGGAATGCATGAAGAGGTGACCTGAGGGAAGGCTCTGCTCCTCACAGCACCAAAGAGAAAGGTGGTGCCCATTTACCCATCAACACGGGCTAGGTACCCTCTTGGTGGCCTGGGAAAGCTGTAAGGGGGACTTCAGTGAATGGGGAGATTTAGTCCTTGCCCTCCCTCTAAGGCAGCAACATCAAGGCAGGGCCCTGCTGCCCCACACAGGCAGTCAGCAGAAAGCCTGTGGCCTGAGGGGCCTCTGCTCTCTGGGGAGCCCAAGGCCTAGTGCTGTGGCATCAGCCCTGAACCCTCATCTGGTTTGTACCCTCTATCCCAGAAAGAAAGAAAGACACTGCACAGAGCAGCAGTCCAGGGGCCATCTGAGCAGGACTCACCCCAGGTCAGAGGTCTGGAGGAGTCAGGGAGGGGCCTCAGTGGTGGTGGCTCGTTCAAGGTGTGGCTGCCATTTCTCAGCCCTGTCATTTCTCCTCTGATCAGACACACGGTCCTTACCTTCTCAGGATGTTTTTATTATGCATGTTTTCCTGCCATGCCCTCTGTGCTGCTCTGTGGTCAGGCTGCCCTGGGGGGATCCCGCCTGTGCCCCTCACTGGCTCACCTGCTCACACTCACTCAGGTGAGCCCCTCAACCCCTCTGGGCTGGAGCGTCCTGCCTCACCGTCAAGGACTGCACCTGGCAGACTGTGAGTGCAGCTCTTGCTCTGCTGGGATTAAGCTACCTGGAAAATCCATTGGCTCCTTCCTCCCTCAACTGAGCCCTAACCAGGATGCTCCCAAGTCCCCTCTGGGGCTCTCAACTGAGCTGCATCTTCTGAGGAAGCTGGCCTGAGATTTGAACCTGAGATTTAAGACATTAATGGAAAAATGAATTTGCAAATCCATTATATTCAAGTAACCAGAGATATCTCAATTCAATTAAAAACCAGGATTCTGAAAGCATTCAGTGACTTCCCTCCATGAACACGAAAGGTTGTCTCCTCTGGGAGATGAACCTGGCGAACACTGCATTTTAAGTACTTATGTAATAAGCTGTGGGCACTTCTGTCCATTACCCTCCTTAATTGCCATGTGCCTGGCTGTTCCTCCAGAGAAAAGCCACAAAGCTGGGCAGGTGCACCCAGGGATCCTGGCTCTTCTGGTGGTGCCTGGCTCCTCTCAAGCCCAGGAATGAGTCTGGAGCTACGTGTGGCTTCTTTCCCCTTGCTCTTGGACTCTCCTGGGCATGATGGGTCTGTGGTAGGTTCCCTGCCTGCACTAAGGGTTGTGGCACACGCCTCCACCAAGAGGGCCTGCACCCACCCTCCTGCAGGAGCTACAGAGCAGTTGGTGGTGCCCGGCCTCTACCCACTCTGGGCACTGTGCTGTGGCCAACTGCTCTTTGCTGTAATGGGTATGAGGCTCTGGGGCCAGGCCTGGAGATGCTTACCTTAAAAGAACCTGATGCCCAGGCCAGCCTTGAATACGCTTTTCCTGCTGACCCCCCCACCCATTCAGAGGTCAGAACAAGGGCCTGAGCCCAGCAGTCACTGGCGCAGGCTTCTGAAGTGCTCAGGGATGGAGAGAAGAAAAGACAACCCTGCGTGTGGCAGCCCACCCAGCTGAACATCCAGCAATACAGCAAAACCCTCTTCCAAAGGGCTTTGCACTTTCAAGCAATTTGTGGGTCCAAGCCTGTCCCTGAAAACAGACCTCTAGGGTCTAATTCACTCATTCACAGAGAACCTCCAGAGCTGGATTAGTCAGAGTTGTCTGAAGACAGAATTCACTGCCTCAGGAGGTAATAAGCTCCCTGTCACGAGAGGAATTTAGGCAAAAGATGGGTGATCACTTGGCAAGGGAGTTAGATGGATGGGGGTCTCAGGAGTCTGGCAGACCCAGCTCCTAATGCTGGCTCTGTGATTTTCCAGCTGTGAGACCCGGGGCAACTAATTTACCTTGTGTACACCTTGGTGTCATCATAGTACCCCTCATGGTTGCTGTAGGGATTGACTAAGATAACACACGTAAAGCACTTAGCACAGTGCTGAGTGCTGGGAAGTAATCAACAGACGGTCACTGCTGTCATTATCATTTTTGTCCCTCCCTCCCTTCCTGCCTTCCTCCCTTCCTCCCAGCCTCCCTTCCTTCCTTCCTCCCTTCCTTGAGCAACTGCCTGTACCTACTTAACACAAGGCACCCTGCTAGGCTCCTTGTGGGATAGAGAGAGAAATCGGAAGTGACTGAGCCTGGGGCGAGTGCACAGCCTGGGAGGGGAGAGGGCATGGACACAGGTGACAAATGTAAGGTGCAAGGTTGTGGCTCCCTACCCACAGAGAAAGCACCAGGAAGTTTTAGAGAAGGGAGAAGTGATTTCCAGTTGGGGCAATCCAAGATAGATTTGTGAAATATGCTGTGTTTAAGACAGTACCTCGAAGGAAAGCCCTTTTTAGCCATGTCCCCATGCCCAAGTGAAGACCCTGAGATGTGAATGGGCAGGTCTGGGGTTCCTCTGGGTTAGGACAGAGGGTGGAAAGTGTGTCAGGGTGAGATTGTGGAATACTCAGATGTCAAGCTCCACACTTCCACCCAACTCCACTAGAGCTCCTGTGACTCCTGGTGAGAGACAGACACAATCAAAACTATGCCCCAGCCAGAGGGAGGACAGCGAAGACTGTCAGCCTGCCCCAGGTGGATGGCAATGGGATCAACGTGAGGGAGAAAGTCACATCCAGTGTCAACGTGAGGGAGAAAGTCACATCCAGTGAGGGGCAGATTTCATCTCTGCCACTGACAAGAGGGCAGACTTGGGGCAAGTCACCTGCTGAGCACCAGCAACCGTTTGAGGCTGTTGATAGGTATCAGAATAGGCAGGGAAGATCCTTGCCCAGAATAGTCACAGGGAGGTGAATATGGATGGAGGCCAGCCACAGCGTGCTCTGCATGCCCACATTTAATGTGGCACAGGTGACCTGGAGGTCAGGGATGGAGAGTACACTTAGCTCCTTACTGGGGCCAGAAGCCTCAGAGGCACCAACAAGGAGCAGGGGACAGGGATCAGGACCCCAGCCAGAAAGGTGGGCATGCAACCTTAGGGGTTCAAAGCCAGGGCTCTAGCTATAGCTGGTGGCAGACTGGGTCCCCACTCTGCATTTATTCAAAGTGTTTCTGGTGGCGCTGAGAGAGGTTGTACCAGGAAGAAACATCAATCTATCAGGTTTCTTGGTGGAGATTTGATCTTCCAGATCTTTGGAGTGGTTGGTTCACCCCTCATAAAAGAGCCTTTGGTGCCATAGAAACCTCAGATTCACGGTAGGGAGAGAAAGAAACTACGAGCTACACAGCAGGATACATCTGGTCATCGTCACACTTACTGCGTCCTAGGAACAACTGTCAGTAGGCATGGTCACCTTCATTTTCCAGATAAAAAAGTAAAAAGCTGAAGGCACCTTAAAGAGCAGAGCCAGGTTTCATATCAAGGTCTGGCTGGCCCCAGCGCCGGAGTTTTCTCTTCTGCACCATGTGCTTCACCACAGACAAAGCCAATCCTGGGAAGACAGTGACGAGCAGATCGCTGGCCTACACTGGGCTTTCACAGCATTACTGCAGTGCGCCTCTGTATGGTCCTAAAGCAGGATGGCCCACATGTATGTTCACAAAGAACCACAGCCTGGCCAGGCACGGAGGCTCACATCTATGATCTCAACACTTCGGAAGGCCAAGGCATGAGGATCACTTGAACCAGCCTGGGCTACATAGCAAGACCCTGTCTCTACAAAAAATAATTTCAAAAAATTAGCTGGGTGAGGTGGTGCGCACCTGTGGTCCCTGCTACTCAGGAGGCTGAGGCAGGAGGATTGCTTGAGCCCAGGAGTTTGAGGATGCAGTTAGCTATGATGGCACCACTTATAGCCCAGCCTGAGTGACACAATGAGACTGTCTCTGGGGCGGGGGGGAGAATAATTACAATTACACATCCATGTAGATGCACATACAGGACACATGTGTGCCAGGTCCCAGCTTACTGGCCAGGCTGGCCTTGTGGAGATGGCTCTTCTCTCTACTGTCCTGCTGACACTTTCTTCCCCAGGCTTTCAGGAAATCCTCCTGTGTATTACAGTCACGGCATTCTCCCCCACCTGCACTATAGGCCAGGCTTTCATGCACGGATTTGGAGGGCAGGGCAGGCTCTGGGAGCACTAATGCTCTCCACTTTCAGGGCCTGACCCTCAGGTGTTGAGGGCAGAGGGGAAAGGGGCAGGGAAAAACTCTGCAGGGCCTTCCTCTGTACTCTTCAACATGGCAGCCAGCTGCAGCTCCCCCAGATCCCCTCCACCCTGCCATTGGCTTCACACTTCATAACATGTGGCTGAGGTCCCTGTCTAGCAGACAACCTCCTGGGTGGGGAACCAGTAAGGTGCTGGGCCCATGTGATCCACCCAGCGGGACACACACACACACACACACACCTGTGCCATGTTATGTGTGAGCACGCTGAGCACTGTGGCTGGCCCACTCCCACCTGGAACTTTCCTTTCTTTCTTTTCTTCCTGCCCTGTAGTCATGGAGGCTGGGCCCATGGGATGAAGATGCCTCTTTCCCCATCTAGTAGGACCCCGGTTTTTGCTGGGGATTCTCTGGAAGGACCCCCAACCAAACTGAGGTTCTCTCTTGCTGATTCCTTATCCAGTCTCCTGTGAGAGACCTGGAGTGTGTCGCAGGGCACTGGAGGGAAGTTGCAGAGACCTGAGGGTGGGCTCTGGCCCTGCTGTGCACCTCTCTTTAGAATAAGGAGACTCCTTTGTCCTCTGTTTTAGCTCTAGTCACTGCTCTCTGGACAATAACAAAGTCCCTCTCCACATTGTGTTCCACACAGATACAGCATGGAAAATTAAAGATCCAGGATGCTTGTTGCACCAGCGGTGGCTACAGAAGTCAGGAAAATACTGGTTCTAAATGACTCTGGATGGGTGTACCCTAATACCAAGGCACTCCCTGTAGTCCAGGATCCAAGATGCAGTCAAAAGCCTATCCTGTTCTTCCTTCACTTTTCTACAGCAAATGAGATCTGCTGACTGCCCCAGGTCCAGTCACATATACACATACCACATATACATACTACACACAAACACACAACCCTGCACATACAAATATATACATCCATTCCCATAGCACCCCCCCACACACACACACTTACATGCATGTGCTGGCCTACCAGTCCTCAGCATCGCTCTCAAAGGGTAGGGCTGCTGCTCTGCCCCTGGGGCTCACACCAAGGTCAGGGTGCTAGCCAAGAGAAGAGCCTTTACCTACCCCGAGTTCAAAATGCAAATGTGTTTTCTGCCAATAGGCAAGAAGAAAAATAATGATTGCAGAGACCTCAGAAATGACAGCAGAACAAAGACCAACTCCTGGAGTGAGAAGGGAGGAAAACCTAAAGCCAAGTCTCACTTGACTTGCATTAGCTACGGTGGCCTCATTGCCAAATCAGTCCAGCAAACCACCCAGGAAAAAAGGGGCCAAGGAATCCATAAAATCACTGAGCTAGAGAGCCCCTGGAGAGGGAAGCCCTTACCGCTCCAGTACACAGGCCCTACACACATGGCTGCTTCCACACCACCTCTGTTGGCTCTAGGGTACGAGCATTCTGCAAATGCTAACCACTATCAGCAATCTGCAGAAAGGCCACTTCTAGCCGTTCTGTTCAGTCACAAGCCAGTGCATCTCTTAGCCCAGATCCTTGGCCATACATGGGGCAGAGAGGGAGGCCTGGGACCCCCCAGCAGGGCCGGGACAGGCTGGCAGGGAAGCTGCAAGGCGTGTTTTGGCACCTATTTGTGGGCAGGTCTCCCTCCTCTCTGGCCTATGTGTGCTCAGCTATAAGATGTGAGGCTGCACTGAAAGTATGCAAGGCAAGTTTGCATTGTTCTAACAAGGATACCTTTGCCTCTGTGGTTCCGTCAGTGGTAGCTCCACTCTCCTGTGGGATGAAGGCCAGAGCCCCTCTTCCTGGGCTTCTGAGAGAGGTACCAGAAAACATGCAGTGTTGCAAACTTTCCTGGTCCTTAAGGGCTCACCGCATTGAGGTGGGAAGAATGCTGGGTATTTCCCTTATCCAGTCTGCCCTTGGTGTCCTCTAAAGGGTCAGGACTGGAAGAGTCTGCAGAGACCCTTTCAACTGCTTTGCTTTTCAGAAGGTGGGACTAGGTTGGGTCAGATCTTGCCAAGGGAGCTGGGTGCAGGCTCTGGGGCTGTGGGCCTTGCTGCTCCCCACTCGGTCGCCAGGGCTCGGCACAGTACTCAGTCTGGCTGGGGGCACAGATTGCATTGTGTAAATGAATCAATAAATTCATCTACAGTACTGTGCTCACTGAAGCTACTGCAGTGCTGCTCAGAAGAACAAAAACTATCTTTCCAGGCCAGGCGTGGTGGCTCATGCCTGTAATCTCAGCACTTTGGGAGGCCGAGGCAGGTGGATCACGAGGTCAAGAGATAGAGACCATCCTGGCCAAGACGGTGAAACCCAGTCTCTACTAAAAATACATAAAATTAGCTGGGCGTGGTGGTGCGTGCCTGTAGTCCCAGCTACTCGGGAGGCTGAGGCAGGAGAATTGCTTCAAACTGGAAAACAGAAGTTGCAGTGAGCTGCAATCACACCACTGCACTCCAGCATGACAACAGAGTGAGACTCCGTCTCAAAAACAAAAACAAAAGCAAAAAAACCCCATCTTTTCAAAATGAGGACTCCACCACTCAAAATGCACACCACCCCCAGGCCCAGGGTTGACAAGCTAGGGCCCAAGGTATACCTGGCTTGACCCTTTTCTTCCACAGTGCTGAGGTCCTGGGGGACTGGTTGTGACTGCTTGAGTGCCTGCAAAGAGGTCACCATGGATGTCTAACGGTCTTTTGGCAGCTCTCTCATGTAAAGGACTTGATGTAGGCAGCTGCTGCACAGGCACACAGACGTCTCATTTCTTCCAAAGTTTCTCCCCAACGTTATCTTTTTTTTGAGATGGAGTCTCACTCTGCCGCCAGTCTGAAGTGCAGTGGCGCAATCTCGGCTCACTGCCACCTCCACCTCCCGGGTTCAAGCAATTCTCCTGCCTCAGCCTCCAGAGTAGCTGGGACTACAGGCGTGCACCAGCTAATTTTTTGTATTTTAGTAGAGATGGGGTTTCACTGTATTAGTCAGGATGGTTTCGATCTCCTGACCTCCTGATCCACCCACCTCGGCCTCCCAAAGTGCTGGGATTAGAGGCGTGAGCCAATGCGCCCCCCACCCCGCCACGTTATCTTAAGAATTTAAATTCAGTACTATTCTTTCAACTTTACTCAAAACAGCAGAAACCCACCAATTGTACAGTGCCTTCCATGCATTAAATCGGTCAGTGTGTGATTTATACATTGGCTCCTTTATTCCCACATTACAGGAAGCCTGCAGGGTAAGAAGCCCTCGCCATTTCATAGGTTATGAGACTGAGGCTGACAGAGGTGAAACTGCCTCCCCAGGGTCCTACAGTTCGTGAGTGGCAAGGCCAGAGGCTGAGGTTTCGTTCTGAGCTCCTCACACTCTAGTTTATGTCCTCAGCTCGCATCACACAGCGGAAGTAAGTGTTGCCTGCCTCACTGGCTGCAAAGTTGGCAGGGCAAGAACATGAGTCCAGGCCCAGTCCCAGGCCTCCTCACACCTGGTTGTGTCCCTGCATGAAACCAAAAGCAGTGAGAGACAACTGTGAAGGCAGCTGGGGAGAAGCGACTAGGGGCAAACTAGCTGGAAGTTCTGGCCTCCTTACAACCAGGCTGCCAGCTCCTACATCCCCTGCCCTTGGCTCCCTTCCCACTCAACTCAGCCCTGGGAAAGTCAACACACATTTGTCACCCTGACAGCACAATAAAGAGAGGAAACTAGGGCCTGGAGTAGGAACAGACAGGGCACACAATGCCCTGCACAGCAGGGCTGCCAAGCAGAGGCTGCCTCCCACCCAGCGTACAGTCACTTCCCTCCTGTGTTCCAGGGTCAACCAGCTGCCCTTTAAAGGCAGGCCTCAGGTTGTGTGGCAGGGAGCTAGGGAGTCTGTGATGTCTTTCCAAAGAGGTCTGTCAAAATGTACTCCCAGGTTGTTGCCTGGCAACCAAATGACAGTGGGACAGGTGTCCCTCAACCCCAACCGCCTGCCCTGTTTATCTGGACTCCTGAGGAAAAAAAGGGGTGTGCTGGCTTGGAAATTTTAAACCGGATTCATCTTAAAGCCATTAAGCCTGTTTGGTCAGATAACAGGGAAGTGAGGTATTGGCACAGACAGGTGAGCCTGGGTCTGGATGAGTGCATTCCTAGGCCCAGTTTCTCCCTCCAACAGTGTTGGCATTCTCACTTTCCCTGACCTCCCTGAATGTCAGGCCAGGAAGTCAATGCGGGTACCTGCCCATGAGTTACTTGCAGAAGTTAGCAAAGAAGTATGTGAAGTTACTCTGGCTTCTGCCTGATGTTGGGAAAGTCAGCTCTGAGGCTATATGAAGAAGCAGCCAACTGTCCCCTGGGACTCCCATCCCAGCCTAATGAGAATTGTCACGTCAAGCATGTCACTGTTTTCTCGCTTGAGTGGGAGACACTGCTGTGAAGCAGAGGCCCTGACGGGCATGGGGCTGTGGAGGCATCACGCTTGCTGCTGCAAATGCATGACACAAGCCAGGAGCCTAACCAGCCGGAAGGAGCATCCACTGAAAGCACATTATCTGTGCTCAGAGCACCCTGCCCTGTGCTGGGCCTGCGGAAGGAGCCCCACACGCACCTGTTAAAGAGGTTATTTCGGCGAACCATCCGCAGGAAGCCAGTGGGGTCAGTGACCGAGTTGAGTTTGTTGTTCATCTCTTCAAACTGCTGGTCCATGATGTCTCCTGCTTCACTCTCCGTTTCACTGCTGGCACAGGCCCTGCAGGAAAAATTGCAGAAAAAGCCAATCAGAGAAAGGAAGCGCTGAGCTACAGAAGTTGGCTCTGAGGTCCTGTGCCATTCTGTCACCAAACAAACCTCCAGTGCCGATGGCTCCAGATGCCAGCATAACCCCACTCCCTCCTCAGTATCCCTGAGGCCCTCTTCCGGAGCTGCTTTTGTCCACTGCTTCTCAAGATGAACTCTGGTTTGTTGTTTACGGCCTGTCACCCCCAACTCTGCTGTGAACTCTCTACAGGCAGGAGCTGTGTCTGAGTAAGAATTGCATTCCAGCGTCTAGGACATGCATGACAGACTAGGTGAGGTGCCAGCTGTGATGGGCTGGCCAGGCACTCTTCCCAGCGTAGAGCTGAGGCAAGTGCAGCTGTGAGGCAATCCTCCCTCCACAAGCTGCAGTCCAGTTAATTCCAGAAACAGTAACTAAGCACCTACATTGTGCTGGTTACTGTCTAGGCAAGGGGGACATGCAGCCTAAAATAGCATTTTCCAGATGAGGAAACAAACATGCTGGCAAGATCTGCGATGCTAGCAGGGCAGGCACTGCTGGAGACGCAAACCTGAGAACTGCCACCGATTTGGTCCATTTTCCAAGCTCAGCATGAGGAGGTGACCATTTTTGAATTAATAGATTTGTATTTCCCTTATGACAGACTTTAATAGAACATCTCACAACAAGTTTTAAGTAAATAGAATTGCCCAGGAGTACCTTGATTCATAAGCATGATTAAAATAGCAAAGGGCTTATTAAATGTGAAAGCCATGCACCACGTTCTGATGAGACACAGACAGCCAGGCTGGGGCAAATGTGTCTGTGGGAGCGCCGCCCGCCTGCAGCCATCCTCCCCCATACCACACCACACCTCCCAACCAACTGAGGCTCACAAAGGCACAGCTCTATGTTGAGCCCTCACCTATCCTAGGCATCAGAGCCACATTCAGACTTTGCTGAGATGCTTACTAATATCTCACCCACAGATAATTCCAAGCCCACAGGAAAACTACTTTCAGACCTTCCTGCTAACCAAGGACCAGTGTGAAGAAGTGGAGGGCACCAGGGCACTGCAGGCAGCAGACAGACTCGCAAGCCTCTCATGTGCTAGGCAGGTGGGTCTCTGGAAAGGGGCAGGCCTCCTGTCACTGAGAGGAATAAGGCTTGGTGCAAGGAGATTTGGGTTTAAGGCAAACATTATCCACTTCAAATGGCCAGCCTGGTGATACCTGTGACAGAGAAGGGAACTAAGCTCCTCACTGGCTCATTCTGGAGGCCAAATGAGACACAGCATGTAAAACTGCTATGCAAACTTGACTGATCTATGTGAACATCAACCCTGGTATGATGGTTAAATTTATGTCAATGTGACTGGGATGCAGGGTGCCCAGATATTTGGTCAAACATTACTTGGGGTGTGTTTGTGAGGGTATTCTAGATGAGATTACCATTTGAGCTGGTAGGCTGAGTAAAATAGACTGCCCTCCCCAGTGTGAGTGGGCCTCATCTGCTGCTCCACTGAAGGCCTGGATACAGCAAAAAAGTGGAGAAAGAAAATTTGCTCTCTCTGCCCTGTCTCCAAGCGGGGGTATCAATCTTTGCCTTCAGGCTTGGACTTGAACTGAAACTTATACCACTGGCTTTCCTGGGTCTCCAGCTTGCTGTGGCAGATCCCAGGGTTTCTCGGGCTCCGTAACCACATCAACCAATTCCTTATGTTTATTTTATCTCTTTAGAAAAACAGATAAAAATACAAGCACATCCTATTTATCTCGTGTGTGTGTGTGTGTGTCTATTTTTTATTGGTTCTGCTTCTCTGAAGAACCCAGCTAAAAATATCTAGTAATTCCCAGAACCACACTGATAGCAGGTAAAGTCTTGGCTATTAGTCTACTTTTCTTCCCAGCCTTCGTAGTCTGGCACTGGCTCTTTAAACACAGCACAGTACCTGGCATGCGGCAGGTATGCAGTGGGGAACTGCTGAAGGAATGGATGAGCTATGCTGGAGAGAATTTTACAACGTGCAATGTATTTTTACACAGATTTAATTTTATCTCTATGACAACTCTGTGAGGTAGCTCTTATGATCTCTATCTTACATCTAAGGCGACAGAGGTTCCGAGAAGCCAAGGAACCTGGCTAAAGAGTATTAGGTGGTAGTATTATCCATTGAAGGCCTGGACAGAGCAAAAGAGAGGAGAAAGAGAAAATTTGCTCTATAAGATACAAGCTCAGATCTGTGGCACTCACTGACCTCCCTCCCCCTCCCGCTCCCGCTAAAAGGCTCTAAGCTTCTCACAGACGTCATGCTTCTCTCTCCTGGGGTTTGATTTCGACAGGGAGGGGCTGAATATAAGAATTAGGAGAAACCAGGAAACCTCTAGCATCAAAACAAATCACCAGACTTCCATCATGCTGGAAAGCTTTCATCCCTCTCACTGCCTCATGGACGTCAGCTGAACAGGCAAGTAGGTGAGGGCTTGAAAGACTCCTTTGGGAGCTGAGGGCCCTTCACAGAGACCCTGGTAAATATTACTCAACAAGCTCCTCTATCCAGGGACGCATTTTTCAACTGAATGCAACTGCCTGCTTGGAGCTGAGAAATCGGCTTGTCATTCAGCGCTTTGCAAAGGGGAGAAGAATTGCCTGGGACGGGTATCAGCTTCCATTATCTTGCGGTTCTGCTCTTACTGTCAGCCACAGACCGAGCTCTCAGAATCTCCTGCTTAATGGGGTTGTTTCCTATTTCCTGACCCTTCAAAGTATTAACACTGAGGGGAAAAACAAACAGGCGATGTCACAGATAAGGGGATCTCCCATTTACAAAACAAGCCTCATATCTCTATAGTAGGAGTCCCTAGTGCCCTGCCACCGGTCCTCACAGTACACCCACTATCCTGCACCCATTTTTCTGAATGGCTTTCTAGAGACGGCACATCTGGTCACCATAGGCCCTGATTGAATTCACACTGCTTCAACAATGATTACTGGGTGGGGTCCATGTGTAAGAACATAGGGGCTAAACAGATGAGAGTCACATTAGAGCTGCCTTCAAGGCGCTTACTATCTAGTATGATTAGTATTCTTCAGAGTTCTTCCTTCTTACTAGCCAACCCCTTTTACTCCAATCTCTATTAAAATAAACAATTCTTTAACTATTTCTGTTCAAATTACTGTACAGTTTCTTATTCTTGCTTTGATACTAACTGATACATACTGTATGTTAATTTAAAAAATAAGGCTGGGCACGGTGGCCCACGCCTGTAATCCCAGCACTTTGGGAGGCTGAGGCGGGTGGATCACGAGGTCAGGAGTTTGATACCAGCCTGGGCAACATGGTAAAACCTCATCTCTACTAAAATACAAAAAATTAGCTGGGGCATGGTGGTAGATGCCTGTAATCCTAGCTACTCGAGAGGCTGAGGTGGAAGAATTGCTTGAACCCAGAAGGCAGAGGTTGCAGTGAGCTGATATTGTGCCACTGCACTCCAGCCTGGGTGACAGAGCAAGACTCCGTCTCCAAAAAATAAATAAATAAAAAATAAAATAAATCCTGCTATGACCAAATCCTGGGAGGAAGTCAGAAAACTAAGATAAGCTTCGGTGCTACACACTCACTCATCTGGTCATCAGGCTGACCAACCCTCAAAAACTCATTGTGTAACTAGTACATGCCGGACACTCAGTTGGGGCTGGGATTACTTCAAATAAAGAATGCTTGTGCCCTTGAGAAGCCCAGAGAAGCTCCTAGATAGGCAGGCTAATATCTGCAACATGAAAAATAAATTATTACATAGTAGTATATGTATGTATAGAGAGACTGAATGAACAGTCAGTACAGGATGAGTCGGGGAGAGGGCAAGAAAAGAGAGGAGGAGAGAATAAATATGAGAATGTGAACAAATAAACAGTGACTATACAGAAAGAGCCCCTGAAGCATTTAATCTCATGGCCCCGATTTTAGCCCCTATTCTGATGGCCATGATCTGAAACGGAGAAGAAACAATAGAGACACATTGGCTTTGTAGACAAAAATGGCGGGCATAGCTCAGCAGAGGATAACTTGAGGGAGAGAGGGCTGTGAGCTGGCTGGCAAGGCAGGAGAAGTGGAAAAGGAGGGCACTCCTGACCCACCAGCTGCCCAGCCCTGGCAAGCTAGGGAGGCACCAAAAGCTAAGGCTCCGCCTGTCTTTTCTTCCCAGTCTACTTACATTCCACTCCTGTGTACCCAGCTCTGGACCCTTGGCCCTGCCTACCTGTCTTGCCCTCCAGACTTGGTCACACACTCTATTTCTCTTTGCCTTGTGGGTCTCTAGGCTTAAGGATTCTGGCTCAGACGTCCTTCATGGGCCCTTTCTACTCTTGGACTCTGGAGGGTAAAAGAGAACTCTTGTTCCTGTTTTAAGGCCCTGACTTGCCCTTGTCCATCAGCCAGAGTCCCAGCTGGACTTTGCCCTAGTCCTTTGCCTGGAGTTGGGTAGAAGGTTGAGGTATGGAGAACAGCGAAGGCAAAAGGTCAAAGTCAGTACAAGCTGGCCTAAGTGCAGGGCAACAAGGTGTACCTCCTGGTAAGGGCTGAGAGGGAGCTAGAGGGAAGGAGCAGTCCAGAGGCAAGCAGTAGCTGCTTACGGTACCCACCTGCCCTGCCAGCATCTGTTCCAGAGACCCTGCGAGAAGACCAGATCCTGCCTGCTCTGGGGAATATAAATCATGCTGTCACCAGAGGCAGGCTCCAAAATGCTGTTCACATGCAGCTTTCCCCAGAGAGATGGAAATGGCCCATGAATCAAGCACCTGGGAGCTGTGCCAGAGCTTATCCTGTTCTTGGGGACAGGGCTTGGCAAGAGGCTCCAAATAGGATTTTCATTCGCAAGCGTGGCCACCTGATCTTTCCAAGAACACGCTCTCTGTCATTCCCCTGACAGTTGCAACTGAAGCTCCACAAGGCACACTTTTATTTATGTCTCAACATCTTTTTGCTAACTCATTCTGTCTCCATTCCCCACCTGCCTCCAAGCTTCTTGTGCACTGATAACCAGTTATTTGCCAATGACCAACCACTTGCAACCCTGAAGCTGGTTGAGACAAAGACAGGTGAGACAAAGAAGGACATTACATAATGGTAAAAGGATCAATGCAACAAGAAGAGCTAACAATCCTAAATATATACGTACCCAATACAGGAGCACCCAGATACATAAGGCAAGTTCTTAATGACTTACAAAGAGACTCAGACTCCCACACAATAATAGTGGGAGACTTTAACATCCCAATGTCAATATTAGACAGATCAATGAGACAGAAAATTAACAAGGATATCCAGGACTTGAACTCAGACCTGGAACAAGTAAACTTAATAAACATTTACAGAACTCTCCACCCCAAATCCACAAAACATACATTTTTCTCAGTATCACATCTATTCTAAAAGTGACTACATAATTGGAAGTAAATCACTCTTCAGCAATTGCATAGCATTTCACAGGTTTAAATGAAATATTGGTTGGCTGCTTGTTTGTTATTTTCCTCCCTTATTCCTTCGTGTCTCCATTGTTAAGCACATTTACTGGCATAAAAGACGTTTTTAATACTGCATTTTTAGACTGCATTCTAGCCTGGGCAATAGAGCAAGATTCTGGTTCTCTCTCCCTCTTTCTCTTCCTCTTTCTTTCTCTCTTTCATTCTTTTTTTGTTTCTTTCTCTCTTTTTCTTTTTCTTCCTTTCTTTTCTCTCTTTCAAAAAAATAAAAAATTAAAAAAAATAAAAGATTCTACTTCTAGAAATTGCCTCCCTGATTCAAAGGGTCACATATGGTGACCATCCTTCCCACAACTGGTGACTGTACAAGAGGTAGATTCCTGCCCTAAGCTTGGCCTATCAGATTCCTTTCCCCAAAATCTGTGCACTGGAGCTGAATGTAACTTCCTGTGGCTAGTTCTATAGGCTGTGGGTGAGCACAGGAGCCATCCAAGGTGGCTATTTTCCCACTCTGGGATTAGGAGCAGAGAGCAGTTTGCACCTCCAGCTGCAAACTGGAGGTCTGCAGCGGGACATGCCAAATGAAGCAGCTGAGCAGTGATGAGAACCAGACTGCCTCCCACAGCCCAGGGGCTCCCACAGCTTTCCTCTTCTGTTCCAAGTTTGCCCTTGGATTTCATGGGACTCCTCATCCATATAACCTTATTAGAAATCTCCCTCTTTGGATTAAGCAAGGTTTGTGGAGGGTTGTTGTGGGGGGAGAGAAAGGGCAGGGTAGAGAAGCGTCCTCAGGTCAAGTGTCTTTACTGCCCAAAGCCACAGCTGTCTAGTTGCTCTAGACATTCAAATTTATGGGCCAAGCTGGAGAGTCAGCGGGTAGAAAGAGTATGAGCTGCACACCAGAGCAAGATATGCTAGAACCATCCAAGAGGGCAGGAACAAGTGAAGACCATTCTCCTCAGAAAATTCCTCCCAGTGGGCCCAGTATCATATTCCAGACTTCATGTCCAGAGAAAATGTACAGCCAGCACAGTCTCTGAAGTCAAATCCACTGCAGGGGCCAGTAGTGGGGGCCCTTCTAGCATTTGCTGTTGACACTGCCTGGGGGTATGAACAGTTTCTCATCAGAAGGTCAGTCACTATCACACATTCACTGGTCTCTCTGGAAATGCTTATATTTGGATGAAGCTAGATTTAATTCCTTTCTCTTCCTGCATATCACTCTAGAAATTGCTTTTCTCTGTATCCTCTCAAGGCTGTAATTTATACTATTATTTAACAGCTGTTATTTATAGAACGAACCTTCTGTTGGTCAGAAGGCAAACAATTACATTAACCTGCTGAGAATCTATACACACATGAACACAAAACACACCTATGAACAATCAATGAATTCTATGTGCTTTGGTTGTTAAACTAATAAAACAAGAAAAGTCCTTTTCCAACATGTTTTCTTAAGAACATTTGAATTAAAAAACAAAGTCTTCTGGCCTCTGTGATCCACAACAACTGTGCATTTTTAACTCAGAAGCATTCTTGTACACATCCTTCTTATCTCATGGCCTGGAATTATCTAGTCTATACTTAAGTGTTAAAGAAGAAATACAGGTTTTCCCCTAGCTTTTCTTTCTTCAGTAAACACAGTGATCAAATAAATAAGGTTTCACTTCCGTTAGCTCAACAGCTTGAGAGCATGAATACAGGAAGACTGTAATAGATTGAAAGGCCCCATTACTTGGTGTCTTACTTTTGAAATCTTTGCCAAGAAAGTGTTGGCAATGCAGTTCTCCCCTGACAATGTGGCTCTCAAACCCTCTCCTCCACCAGTTAGGTTTAATCACATCAATAAGGCTCCAGTCAACCAACATGAATGCTGTCTAGTACAGGTTGAGTATCCTTATCTGAAATGCTTGGGACCAGAAGTATTTTGAATTTTGGAATATTTACCAGCTGAGTACCACAAATCCAAAAATCTGACATCTGACATGCTCCAGTGAGCATTTCCTCTGAGCATCATGTTGATGCTCAGAAAGTTTTGAATTCTGGAGCATTTTGGATTTTTGAATTTGGGATGTTCAACCTGCAGTAGAAAGACTGGGCTCCTGGTCTCTGAGAAGTGAAGGTAAGGAACCTGAAGTGTCCAGAATGGAATGTACTCATTCACCCACATATCCTGGAGACCCTGTAAAGAGCAAGATGCTATGAGAGATTCTACCAAGTATCAGAGTCTGTGCCCCCAGAAGTTCTCAGCCCTGGAAAGAAGGTGACTGTGGACAGATATGCCTCTACCACAGGCCAGGAGGTAGCAAGTGTCCAATGCAGAGAAACACGAGCTTTGGGGAGGGAGAGGTGCCACCTAGTTAAGGGAGGTCCTTTACGTACTCTCAGAGGCATCAGCAACTGAGGTGAATTAAGAATGAGCCAGGACTGAAGCAAGTTAGGACAGCAGTGTAGGATATCTGGGGCGGGCAGGGTTAAGACACAGCTAAAGCAAAACCACAGACATGGCATTAAGATAAAAGACACAAATCATTTCAAATTAATCTTCCAAGAACCAGCACCTGGATTAGGCCTTAACTGTCTGAGTCCACATATGTTGTCCACCACCCAGAGGACAGTGCAGAACCTGGTGTCAAGACTGCTGTCATCTAGCAGCAGTCTAGCTTTCAAATCTTACCTCCCTCACTGCCTTAGACAAGCCTGCTCCATCCAAACCAAGCACTCTCCATTCCACAAACACACCTTGCAGTGGGCCACCTCCCTGCCTTGCTTAGGCCATTCCCTCAGCCTAGACTCTCCCTCTTCACCAACCCTGACCTGCTATGCATGTGAAAACTAAGCCTCTCCCTCCAAGACAAGCTCAAATGCCTTCCCTTCTAGAACACTTCCGGCGAACACCTCTGGCCAAAAGGGAGCTCTCCATTCTCTGTGCACTTCCAGAAGCACCTACTAGGTGAATAACTCCTTAAGATCCAGACCATAAGGAGTATTCAGTCTGCCCATCTTTGCCCCTGATTGCATGGACAGGTGTGGAGGCATGGACCCTGTCTCATATGTCTCTGATGCTCATAAGGCCTACTGTCAGGCCTTGGCTACAGCAGAGCTCAGCACAGGCTATATAAGGTGGCTATATAAGGACTCCCGAAGGCCTCCTTGACCTCGTCACCTGCACCTGGGAGACGTGCACAGGAGCAGTAAACCACCTTCAGAACAGCTGCAAATGGTTTTAAGTCCCACCACACAGGTTAGTTTCCGTACCCTCCTGAGGACAACCAAGTCAGTCACTGGAAAAACAAAACCGGCACCCTTAAGTAAACAGTGGCTTTGCAGCAACTGTAAAATGTGTTTCTTCCATTTCCTGCCTAGAAGCTTAAAGTTCTTCTTGTGAGGCGATCAGAGAGAAGAGGAACTGTTACAGAAAGGAATTTAACATTTTAAAAATTTTATTTTAGCAGGGGTGGTTTGGGGCCAGGTTTCTGGAGCAGCAGCAGACTAGTGCTCTTGGAGGCTGGTCCCAAATCCATGGCACCTGGCTATTCCTTCCCCTCCCCCAGCCAGTCGAGGACGGTATAAGGGGTCACAACGGCCCCATTTAATCATGGGGTTTGTGAGCAGATACACATAATGTGAGGTGGTAAGCATATGCAGCTGTGAAGGTGGAGTGTCTACAGTGTGTGGTAGCAAGGGCACAAGGTAAGTGTGTGTGAGGGGTGTGTGCAAGCACACTGTGCGTGAGGGGGGTGCAGTGGGCTTGGCACATGAGAGCTGTGTATGAGTGCATGTTCTGTGAAGTGTGTGTGTGGAAGTGAGGGCCTGTGGGGAAAAGCATTCTATCAGGTGAGTAGTTCTGTGCCCTTCCACTGGGCCTCTGAAATAAAGTACCCATTCTCATCTGTAGGCCTCCCCAGTTCCAAACCTAAAGGGCAACAGAGTTGAGACACCTTATTAATGACAGCTGAAGTCAATTACTGATTGTCAGGTTCCTATTTGCATATTACCATGATATAGCTCAGCTGGGAGGTAGATCTTCTTATCTTTGTTAAAGATGCCTAAAGGAGACTCAGAGGAGCTCAGGCACTTGTCCAGGGTCCCACGGGTAGTAACAGCAGAAGAAGGCCATGGAGCCAGGTGAGCTTGAATCCAGCCTGTTCGTTCCCATGTCACCATCCCAGCGTCTAAGGGCTCAGAAGCCACCTAATCCAGGAACACATTTTCTAAAGGCATTTGGGGCTGAGAAGCTCAAAGTTCACAGAGGCATTTCCATTAGCACAGCCCTCCTTAGCGGCATCAGCTCCCATATGCTACGAATGCTTTTAAATTTCATTTGATTCTGTGTTCTTGTAGAAAACACAGGCTACTATAACAGAAAATGGTCTTCAAAGATCACCATGAGGTCCATTTCCGTTGTTCACTAAGAGCCAAGAAGGTCCCTGGGAAGAACATTTGCATATATTATGTACATGCTACATATTACTTAGGAACATTTACACATCAAATGGTTTGAGATGCATGATGGTAGAGTGTGGGGAGTATGGGCATACATTTTACCAGCTGTTAAAAGAGACGTGCCTGAGTCTGTGTTTAAAGATTTTTGTTTCCTACACATGCACTAATACATGTTATATTAAAAAGCCAAATGACCCCTTTAACAAATGAAAAAGAGATGAGGGTTTAGGATAATGAGAATATTATAGCAAAACTCATACTGTGCCTGCTTCTAATGGGAGTCCTACAGCGAGACCTCTACGTAATGCTGTAAGAATGCCCCCCCTCAGAGTTGTTATAAATACAACAAACCCTAATATGTCATAATGAAAATGCATATTCTAATACAACATGATCTCCTTAATGAGGCAAACTGGAGGGGGTGTGTGGTAGCTTTATTTATAATCCTCTAAATTTAGGTAAATTGCACACATTTTAAGTTTCTATACAAATAGTGTCACCAAGAGCTATCAAACCAAGTCTTATTTGGTCTGGATAAGAGACCACTTAACAGATAAAGTCAGGGTGTAACCAAATGTCAGGAAACAACCAGGGGGAGGGGAGTTATTTTTCATATGGGACATGGTCCTTAAAAGCTAGAATTGACTTTTAAAATTACTCCACATTCCCTAGATCTTTTGTAAAACCACCTAAAACTGAACAAGTCAGAGGGAGAGTGCAATTCCCATGCTCCTGGAGGAATCATGGAAAGCCTTTGCAACCCCCCATCTCTGATGTTTTTTGAACAGTCATATTTGTTATTATCTAAATTGAATTTGGGTGAAAACAGTTTCCTGTTTGCCTGCAGTATTTGTTTTCTGAGAGGATATCCAGAGACATTGGTTTTCTGAAACAAGTCAAAGTAACATAGGATTTCCTTTGTTAATATTGACGTCTTTTTACCTCTGGGAGAGAACCTGTTTTCTTTTTCTCTCTCTCTCAGCAAAGCGTATCTCCTTCTCTCTCTAATTGGATTTCTACAAGGATCTGTTTCCCCTTCTCTGTTCCAGATGCTCGAAATACGGCACTGTACAAAAAGCTGCTGGCTGATGTCGTTCCTGTCTTTTTCTGCCACATTAACCCGGTAGGGGGTTTAACAGCCTGAGATTGTGAAAAGCTGTTGTCAAGTCATGAAAGCCCCCAAACACAACTTAAATGGTTATTAGCTAGTGGGAAACGTCCCCTGCATTCTAATCCTTCCATTTAAATAACAATAATAAAGAAAATAATAACAATAAGAGTAAACTCCATGCCTTCGAAGCCATGATTATACCCTACCACCCATTGTCCACACAGTCTACAGCGAATTTATATGGGGCCTAAGGGTGAGGTGTATGGCTTCTGGCTTGGTGGGTGCTTCTGATTCTGCAGCCAGCCAGCAGGGGTCGCCCAAGTCATCTAGCAGTTAAATTGGAGC
The DNA here is from genome assembly GCA_031835075.1 of Saguinus oedipus. NCBI lineage: Eukaryota > Metazoa > Chordata > Mammalia > Primates > Cebidae > Saguinus > Saguinus oedipus. The sequence continues at coordinate 204,899,333 of CM063169.1, forward strand.
TTCCATGACATCCTTGATAATTCCTTTAACAAAAATCCAAGGCAAAGACAAAAGAGCCAAGGGGGTTCCTTGCTGTATTAAAAGCCCTGAAACACATGTATTTGCCAAATAGAAAGGTGCAGAATTAATTGGAAAAGAGATGGAATTTGTATTTCCAGCTCCCTTGGGGGTTTTATAATTAATAAATATTTGTTAAGTCTTTAATAAGTATAAAGTACCATATATGTGCAGAACAAAACAAGCTTTTGCTGGCATCAAAATGTACTTATAATGCATTTTGTACTTGAACAAAAGACATAAAAGTTAAGAATAAGCAATGAGAGCAATGCCATACAGTGGCCCTTTAGCAAGTGCCAGGCATTTCCTAAATTATTGCTTTCCTCACAATGATCCATCAAAGTAGATACTATTATTATGCCCATTTCATAGATTTTTGTTAAAAGCTGCCCCCCACAACAAAGCTCTGCAAGATTCAGTCACTTGCCCCAGGAACCCCAGCCAGTGAATGGAAGAGACCAGATTTAAAGTAGGCTTTATATCTAATCTGTCTTCTCAACTCCCAAACTGGTGTTCTTTCTACTGCCCTATTGTACAGAATAACAAAATTTAAGTATTTCTTATGCCAAGGATACTAAAGGAAACCAAGGATACCACAGAAAAAAAGACCAGCTATTTCAATAATAATTAATGAAGTACAAATTGTATAGGTAATACAAAAAAATTGTGTTGGCTATGAGGCTTCTGAAATAATGTCTTGAGTGTTTTTATTTCCTTATGTATATTCAATACTTTATAAAATGTCTACAGATGTGAAAATTATAGTAAATATGTTCTGCAGTTTTAATTGCTAAATGATTACAAAGTAACTAAACAAGAGGTGGCAGGTTGCCCTGTGGCTTTATTCATCTCTTTCTGGAGAGCAGCAAAATCATAAAGTCTTCTCCGACACAACAGGTTTCTATGGTTACACGAGACGTAAATATATTATATGTCCCGTGCGACGTGAAAGGACCAGCCAGGCGCTGTGTGTGCAGCAGACCCCCAGAGGGAGAGCACTCATGTGGATGGCACTCCACAGCTAGCTAAATATTTGTTTCTAGGTTTGCAACAGGGTAGAAGAAGCAGGAATAAAAGCTGCTGGTGCTAGAGAAATTGTCTACATCGCTCAGCAAATGTATCGGCATGTTGGTCGTAAAGAAATGCAAAGAACGAAATGGCTTCTGCTTTGTCAGCCTTGAAAACCAGTCCTTAGTGAGCTGTGTGAGGCAGAGGCTTTGTCCATCATCCCTCTAGATGCAGGATGGCCGTCATCTCCCACTGGGCATCTGCACAGAATCTATGCGTATCCAAATTATTCTGCTGGTGGTTTATATGTTTTTTTTTTTTTTAACCTTAAAGAAGCATAATCAGATAGTGGCTACTGAGAAGTCAAATAAGAAAAGTAGTTTCCATTCAAGAGAGGATAGGGTCAGAGACCCCTGTCTGAATCCAGGATTTACTATATGCATCATAAGAAGTGACAAATTACAATAATTTGCATCATTAAGACTTAGGATGAAATACTGGAAAATCAAAATTCAAAGAGCAAGGGTAATAACAGCTTAGATTCCTCCAGAGTTATTTTCATTGCATAAATTGTGAAGCAATGTTAAATGAAGAAATGCTGTTGTTCATTAAATAGAATCCCTAAAACCATGAACTGTACCCTCTCCTTGTTTAATTCTGAAGTCTTTCACAGATCCCCTGCTTTTGACTGCACAAATTCCAGGAGCCCTGGAATCCATACTGAGACAGCTACCTTCCTCTTTTCTTTTTTAATAATTACAGAAAGGAGAAAAAAAAGGCTAAAAATCCCTAGGAAAGAAAGAAGTAATCTCTTCTGGAAAGATAGCGTTTACCTGGAGAAATTGCTCATTGGTATCCTTTAGAGCAAAAAATAATGACTGCTCCTGGCCACTTTTGCTTTTAAAGTTTTTAAGAACACATTACACATTCTTCTTTTAAATATAAATACATCCTGATGCTTGTTAGCCAAAGGAAGACTTAAGTAAATCCCTGATACACTTAGTGAGTCAGAGCGGGTGATCTGGGTTAGGAAAATAGAATAACAACCCTACACGGGGAAGAAAGGGCACAAATGCTGGGTGTATATGGCCCTCCTAGAGAGAAAGTGAGAAGCCTGTTTCCTGCAGCTATCCTTCATGATCCAGAAATGTGGTGAAGGCAAGAATAGAGAGGGAATGATGAGATGGACCAAAGGGAAGACTGCTGATCCCAGGATGGTCCCGCATGCAGCAGAATGCTTGATGAAATGAGACTGCCTAATGAGTAGCTTGGATTGATTTGAAGACATGGAAATATCAGGCTGAGGCTGTGCCAGTGGTCTCTCCCGGGGTTTGAGCCATGTCAGCTGGCTGCTATGTGTGCCAAACACAATGCAAAACCAACATTTTCAGGCTGAAATGCAGGGTTCCAAATGTGTCATTTGGGTTTCATTTTAAAATCAGGGGTTGAGCCATGTCTTTGGCCCAGATGAAAGGATAAGGAGGTCAGGACAACATCAAGGATAAGAGAGGAGTGCTGCAAAGGACAGAGCAGAGAGGGAGTGGTGATGGCTTCCAACTCATCCACCCGCCATCTTGTCCCCTTTATGTAATGTGATAATCCTGATATACAGCCAACACCCTCCCTGTGGGCTCTCCTCCACACATATCTGCTGCCATCTCCAATCCCCAGCTCATGTCACTCTACACCCTTGGAATGTTCCATCCTCTCTTTAGACAACCCACATCTTTCCCCATCAATAAACTCTGCTTAATATTACCTCCTCCATGAAGGCAATCTCTCTGACTGATCCCAACTGGCTTTGAACATACAAATTCTTTTCATCTAACTTTTAGCATTCAAGGGTTTGGTTACACAAAATCTAAGATCATTTCCAGCTCTAAAGTGTTATCCATAGTTTCACATAATAGCTGAAAGAGCACCCACAGTTAAGAGAAGTTACCTATCTGAGTCCAGTGTGTTTCTGGAGCCACACCCTGCAGGAGATCAGGGTTGGACTCACACTATTCCATCTGTTGGGATAAGTTCAGCAAGTCTGGCAGTATATGAAGGATGGGTAAAAGCAATGATAAATCAATTTGTTTATTAGACATTACTGAATTAAAAAGCAGGGAAAACAGGTAATGTCTATTCTTTCATTCACCCATCAAATATTGTATGGAACATGTGGAGAAAAGATAGTGAGTAACAGACACGGTTCCTGCTCACCCGGCGCTACCAGTCAAGAAAACACTAGGTAACAACTGAGCACAGAGACACTCAAAGCTGCACCTTGAGTCCTCCATAACCTGTAGAATGATTAGTGGAAGAGCAAGATTTGTATACACAAATCAATACTTATAAAGGAACTCTATCTATATATGAGACAAAATGGACAGTATGGAACGACTAAAAGTGCTAAAAGTCTTTGAAACAGAGGAAAAAGATATATTGTTCTGGAGTTAAAGAAGGTGAGCCCCTTGAAGGACATCAAAGATTTAGATGCATAGAAGAAAAGAAGAAAAAAAGATCTTTGTTTAACGTCCACCAAAGATTAAGGGCTGTGCTAGGGATCTCCCAGACACTATTTAGTGTTAAGGCTCACAACAACTCTATGAGGCAATAATCATAACCCCCATTTTATAGATGAGAAAAGTAAGTCTAAAGAATGTTAAACAACTTGTCCCAAATGACATAACTAGTAAAGTGTAAGGCCAAGATTTGCCTCTAACTTTAATGCTTTTCCATGCACTCACCCACCCTCTCCCTTCTCCTCATGATCATCATTTATCTATGCAAGACTATCTATATCAACACCCATCTGTCAGTCATCCCGCCACCCTGAGAACCTACTCACATTCCTTTCCCCCACTGACCACCATTCTAATGTGTTTATTGTATATCATTTTGCCTGAATTTCTCTTCCCAAATCTGTATATAGGTATTTTAATCATGTATATGATATCACCTTACATAGCTCATTCTTTTTTTCCACTATATCCTATATTTTTAAGATCAATATATACATGCTGCTTTATATATTTTCCCAAAATTTCCCTGTGAAAAGTTAAGCATATAAAAAAATTCAATAATTTTATAGTGAATACCTATATTTTATGGCCTTGATTCTATCATTAGCTTCTTTTCAAACATGGTGTCTTGCTATGTTGCCATGGCTGGAGTGCAGTGGCTATTCACTATTCACAGGCAGGATCCTACTGCTGATCCGTACCAGAGTTCTGACCCGCTCCATTTCTGACCTGGGTCAGTTCACCTCACCTCAGGCATCCTGTTGGCCCTCCATTCTTGGGGGAGGTCACCATATTGATGCCGAACTTAGGACAGACACCTGATCAGCACAGTACCCTACAGCCCAGAACTCCTGGGCTCAAGTGATCCTCCCACCTCAGTCTCCTGAGTGGCTGAGACTACAGGCCCATTATCATTAACATTTCAATAAAAATTGCTTTATCATATACTGATCCAACTAGTTTTCCCTCTTTCCATTCATCAATTCATTTTGTGTTTGGATGTAATTCAGTGTAAATTACAGATTTAAATTAAAGTTCCCTTAAATACTTCAGAAGGCATTTATTAGCAAGAATGCAGTATCTGTTTATGGTTTTTAATGTAAAATTTCTATATATATAATAAAAAATAAAAACTACATAAAATGAACAGCACAAATCTTAATGTATGTTAATTAAGTTTTGACAAAGACATGCACTTGTGTTCATAAACTCTATCAGGATTTTGAGCATTACATTCATCCCAGAAAGTTCCTTCATAATCCATCCCAGTCAGTTTTTGTCCCAGCCCTGGAGGCAACTCTTCCGATTTTCTTCCACCAGAGATTAATTAAGCTTGTTCTAAAACTTCCCATAAATGGAATCATACAGTATATGCTATCGTGGGTAATGTTCCTTTCAGTTAGCAAAGTATTTTTCAGATTCATCCATGTTGCTGTTTTTGCTGTTACTTTATTTATGGCTTGTTACTTTTTTGCTGGTGGGTACCATGCCATTGTATGACCATAGCACAGATGAATCATTCCCCTGCTGATAGACATCTGTGCTCTTTTCTAATTTGGAGGTATTATGAATAAAGCTGCTAATAACATTCATGGAGAAGTTTTTTTTTGGAGACAGAGTCTTGCTCTGTCGCCAGGCTGGAGTGCAATGGCCCAATCTTGGCTCACTGCAACCTCCGCCTCCTGGTTCAAGCGATTCTTCCGCCTCAGCCTCCCGAGTAGCTAGGACCACAGGAATGTGCCACCATGCCCAACTATTTTTTGTATTTTTAGTAGAGACAGGGTTTCACCATGTTGGCCAGTATGGTCTCGATCTCTTGACCTCGTGATCTGCCCACCTCGGCCTCCCAAAGTGCTGGGATTACAGGTGTGAGCCACCATGCCCGGCCCCATGTAGAATTCTTTTGTGAACGTATATTTTCATTTATCTTGGGTAAATACCTCAGAGTGAAACTGATGACCCATAGGGTAGGCATGTATTTTGTTTCATAAAACTGAACTTTTTTCCAGAATTATATATTCATAGTCACTCCAATAATACATGAACATTTTAGTAACTCTGTATCCTCACTAACATTTGTATTTTCAGCTTTAAAAATTTCATCTTGGCTGGGTGCGGTGGCTCAAGCCTGTAATCCCAGCACTTTGGGAGGCCGAGGAGGGTGGATCACGAAGTCAAAAGATCGAGACCATCCTGGTCAACATGGTGAAACCCCGTCTCTACTAAAAATACAAAAAATTAGCTGGGCATGGTGGCACATGCCTGTAATCCCAGCTACTTGGGAGGCCGAGGCAGGAGAATTGCCTGAACCCAGGAGGCAGAGGTTGCGGTGAGCCGAGATCATGCCATTGCACTCCAGCCTCGGTAACAAGAGCGAAAACTCTGTCTCAAAAAAAAAAATTTTTTTTCATCCTTCTAGTGGAAAAGTAGTGGTATCTTCTTGTGGCTTAAACTGGACTTCCTGATGACTAAATCATGCTAGATATTTTTTTATGTGCACACTACTATTCACAAAACTTTTAAAATGAAATGTATGTTGAAATCTTTCCAGGTTTTAAATTGGATTATTATTCTATTATTAAATTTTAGAAGTTCTTTATAAATGCTGTGTACCAGTCCTTTGTCAGATATATGATTTATGGCCCACCTATCCATTTTCTTCATGATATATTTTGCTGAGCATAAGTTTTAAATTGTGATATCTAATTTATAATTTTTGTCTTTTCTGGCTATTGTTTTTTATGACCTGCCTACCTCTAAGTCAGAAATACTCTCTTCCATGTTTTTGTATAACAGTTTTATAGTTTTATTTATTATATATACATCTATGATCTATCTTGAATTGATGTTTGGGCTCCGTATGAGGTAAGGGTCACGATTATTTTTTTTCTCTTTTTTTTTTTTTTGAGACAGAGTCTCGCTCTGTTGCCCAGGCTGGAATGCAGTGGCACAATCTCAGCTCACTGCAACTTCTGCCTCCCAGGTTCAAGCGATTCTCCTGCCTCAGCCTCCTGAGAAGCTGGGACTACAGGCGCGTGCCACCACACCTGGCCAGTTTTTGTATTTTTAGTAGATACAGGGTTTCATTGTGATCGCCAGGATGGTCTCTATCTCCTGACCTAGTGATCTGCCCACCTTGGCCTCCCAAAGTGCTGTGATGACAGGCCATGAGCCACCACGCCCAGCGTTTCTTTTCTTTTTTTCTGAAGGGAGAGCTAATGAAAATTGTAGGCTTATGGTAATACGGTGCCTGTCCTAACAACTCAATAGTGCTGTTGTGGAATGAAAGTAACCATAAACAATACGTAAACAAATGTCTCTGGCTGTGTTCAAATAAAAGTTTATTTATGAAACAGTAGCTGGTCTGCAGGCCACAGTCTCTAAGCCTCTCTAGGTCTTTGGCATTTCCAAGCATACTTTAAAGTCACCTTATTGATTTGGAGATTATAATTGATATAGTGTTGAGCCCAGAAGTCAATCTGGGGAGAGCTGACATCTTAACAATGTTGAATCTTCCAATATATTCATATGGCAAAGTATATTGACTGATTCTTTAATGTTAAATCAGCCTTATATTTCTGGGACAAACCTACATGGTCATGCCATATTTGATTTGCTAATGTTTTGCTAAATATTTTTACACCTACATGCATAAGGAATTTGATCTGAAATTTTCTTTTTATCTAATATCATTGTTAGATTTTGGTATTAGGGTTATTTAAACCTTGTAATACAAGTTTAATACAAGTAGAAGTGGTTTCTCCTCTATTTTCAGCAGTTTGTATAAAATTGTAGGGTTTTTCTTAAATATTGGATAGAATTCATTAGTGAAATCATCTAAACTTTGAGTTTGTGGTTAAAAGGCTTCTGATAATGAATTTAATAGATATAGGGTTATTTATATTTTGCTTAATCTAGTATCAGTTTTGGTCAAATGAATTTTTCAAGGAATATTTTCATTTAATCTTAGTTGTCAAATTTATTGGTAGAAAGCTGTACATAATATTCTCTTATCCTTGTAATGTCCATAAGATCTGAAGCAATAAGATTTCTTTCAGCTCTTATAGTTATAATTCATGTTCCATCTCTTTTTTTTTAGCCAGTATCACTGAGGGTTTGGTTTATCAATTTTTTGTTCTTTCGAAAGATGCAATTTTAACCTTTTTAATTTTTCAATATTGTTTCTCTGTTTTCTCTTTCATGGATTTCTGTTCTTATCTTTTTAATTTTCTTCCTTTTTTTTTTTTGAGACGGAGTTTCGCTCTTGTTAGAAAGAGCTGAAGTGCAGTGGAGCGATCTCCGCTCACTGCAACCTCTGCCTCCCGGGTTCAGGCAATTCTCCTGCCTCAGCCTCCCGAGTAGCTGGGATTACAGGCACGCACCACCATGCCCAGCTAATTTTTTGTAACTTTAGCAGAGACAGGGTTTCACCATGTTGACCAGGATGGTCTCGATCTCTTGACCTCGTGATCCACCCGTCTTGGCCTCCCAAAGTGCTGGGATTACAGGCTTGAGCCACCGCACCTGGCCTATCATTTTATTCTTTCTACTTAATTTTGGGTTTACATGCTCTTTGTTTTCTAGCTTCTTTAGGTATAATCTTATGTTACTGACTTTCCACTTTTTTTTCTACTATAAACATTTGAAACTATAAATTTCCTTCTATGCTTTAACTTCATAATTTTTATATCAATTTTCATTATCATTTATTAGAAATATTTTTATATTTCCCTTTTGTTTTCTTCTTTGACGTGAATATTTTAGTAGTGTGTTTAATTTCCAAATATCTGTGGTCAGAACATGTACTGTATAGTATTTTAATCATTTTAACTTTTATCAAAATTTGTTTCATAGTCTATTTGTTGACTGTACCATGAGCACTTGAAGAGAATATGTATTCTTCAGTTTGGGGATGTAATGTTCTATAAATATAATTAGGTCAAGGTGATTGGTGTTTTCGTATCATCTATGTTTTACTGTCTTGTATTTTTTCTAATTATTCTATAAATTCCTAACTGTAGTTACTAATTATTTATCAATGAAGAGTGGTGTTAAAATCGCCAAATACAACTGCAGTGTTTATTTCTCTTTTTAATTGTATCAAATTTTGCTTCCTGTAATTCGCAGCTTGATCACTAGGTAAATATACATGTATCTTTTAATGTCTTCTTGGTGAATTGATTCTTTTTTCATTAAGAAATGTCTCTCTTTATCTCTGGTAATACTCTTGGTGCTGAGCTCTATTTATTCTGACTGAAGGCACACTAGTCACCTATATAATTACTGTTTACATGGTATATCTTTTTCTACCCATTTATTTTCAATCTTTAGGCAAATATCAGATATTTTCATTCTGGTTTTTAAAAAATTCATTTGACAATGTCTGTCCTTTAATAGTACTATTTAGTTCCTTAATATTTAATGAAAGTACTCAACTGTAAGTCTACCATCTTTTTTTTTTTTTTTTTTGAGATGGAGTCTCACTCTATCACCCAGGCTAGAGTACAGGGTACCATCTCAGCTCACTGCAACCTTTGCCTCCTGGGTTCAAGCAATTCTCCTGCCTTAGCCTCCTGAGTAACTGAGATTACAGGCGTGTGCCACCACGCCTGGCTAATTTTTTTTTATTTTTTGTCTTGAACTCCTGACATCAAATGATCTGCCCTCCTCGGCCTCCCAAAGTGCTGGGATTATGGGCATGAGCCACCACATCTGGTCTACTCTCTTATTATTTTCTGTTGTACCCTGTGGATTTTAAAAAAAATTCTTCCTTTTTTTTTTTTTTTGTTGTTTGTTTTGGATTTCAAAAAATATTTTCTAGAATTCTACTTTATTTTGGCTTTTTATTTATTTTTATTTTTTAGAGACAGGGTCTCTCTCTGTCACCTAGGCCGGAGTGCAGTGATGTCATCATAGCTCACTGTAGCCTTGAACTCCTGGGCTCTAGCCTCCCAAGTAGCTGAGAATACAGATGCAAGCCACTGTACTTGGCCCAAGATTAGATACTTTCTATTGATCTACAAGTTCATTATTTTCTTTGTCATTTCCTTTATGTTGTTAAGCCTATCCAGGGAATTTTTAATTTTAGATATTGTAATTTTCAGTTTTAGAATTTCCATTGTGTTCTTTTTTACAATTTCTAGTTCTACTCTGACAAAATGCCTTATATTTTTATTCATTGTGAGCACAGTTCATTGAGCATATTTATAATTGCTTTAATATCTTTGTCTGCTAACTTCAACATCTGAGTCATTCATAAATGGTATCAGTCTTTTCTCTTAAAAATGAATCACATTTTCCTAATTCTTTATATGTGAAATAAATTTGCAGTATAAACTGGATATTGCAAAGTTATGATGTAGATTTTGTTATACTCTTCTAAAATGTATTTTTTTTTCCCAACAAGTAATTAACTTGATGGGATTCAAATGGAAAAGTCTCAAATCTCAGTTTAGTTCTTATGTCTTTAGCTAGAATCTGTCCCACGCATTTGTGGTTCAGGGGTCAGCCAGAGATATGGGCAGAGTTTATACACAATATTTGAGTTTTCCATTCTGTAGGTCTTTCATTCCAAGATATATATGTCCTCATTTTCCAGAGGCTGTGGTTGTCCTGAATGCTGTCACCTGGTTCTTAAGAACAGAAAGGCTGTAGTTTTCTATTGGAGCTTTAAATGCCAAATGTGGCCATTGGCCATGTTCAGGCCTTAGGTTAAAAGCTATAAAAATGGGAAATACACTCTGCCATTCCTTTCTTCCATGTTTTCACACCCCTCCAGAATCTGTGTGCTTTAGGACCTTATGTTCATGATCTAGGACCTTCAGGTGGCTGGTATTCCCCACCTCCATCGTCCCTCTTCCCTGCAGAGAGTTTTGTTATTTATGGGAGGATTATGCTGGAAGGAGCTTATTTCATTATACTGAAAGTAAAACCACTGTAGTATGCATTGCTGTATAATATTCCATGACATGTATCCACCGCATTTTACCTGTCCACTCTATCAGTGATGGATGCACAGCTCGGCTTGACTCCAACTTCCCATCCACACACATAACACAGTCCAGGGCCTTTTCTACCACATGTCTCTGTAGTGGGAAGGTATCTGGATGAAGCTACCACCCCAAGCAAAAGCCAAGAGGTAGGCATGTGAAATTAGTATGTGAGGGAATGGAAAGAAGAGTAGCAGAGCTGAGGGGAGGCCAAGCAACAGCTGAACTGAGGACCCATGAAGAAATTAGTCAATGAAGATTTAATCAGCGGGGAGTAACAGGAGAGCTGTGTTTTAGGAAGGTTCTTGCATCTACACAGTGGTTGTTGAAATGAACTGTAAAGAGACTGGGGTCCAGGAATCTAGTTTAGTGTCCTTTTTTTAAGCCCATATTTGATGGAATATGAAATAGGATAAACACAGCAAACAGGGTAGAGGATGGATGTGGAAGAAGTGACATTTGCTTATTAATTTTCCTATGGATGAGGGAAAGTGAAATATTGATGGTCACATTAAATTAAGTTTGCAAGGCTGCTCCTCAGGAAACTAGATGTGAAGGAATAGAAAGAATGTACTAGAACTCCATGTCTGTGGGTTTGCTGTCTTGAGGCTGGTGGTATCACTGACACACAAATCAGAGGGGAAAGGATGACTTCAGGTTTGGATGAAGTCTCTAAATAGCCTCCTGGGCCTCCCTACTTCAAACCTCTCTGATTCTGTGTTTCCGAGTGTGGCTTTATGATTCTCTTCTAGAGAGTGGAAAACTCAAATTTTGTGTATAAACTCTGTCCATATCTTTGGCTGACCCCTGAACCACTAGACAGAAAAGAGTGAAAAACTCAAATGGGGATAATCACACCTGCTTTTGTTTATTTTCTATATTCTAATAAAGGTAAAATGAGATATGGAATAAAAATATTTTACTACCACAAAATATCATGTATAATATTTTATTGTTAGACAGACCAAATTATACCCCTCCCCCAAATAACATCATACTTTCAGCATCACCTCTACATTCAGAACTAAGATGGCAAAGCAGTTTTACCATATTTATCATATTTTACCATATGTATTGCCAAACACTCTTGCTGCCCTCAAGAAGCAAGGAGACAGACATATTAGGAGTAAATGGGTGAGACTATCTCGGAAAAGGTATCCAGGAAACTGTAACACTGGCAACTCCAGGGAGTAAAATTAGGTGGTGAGAAAAAGAGATGGGAGGGAGAGTGTTCAGCATTTTTTTTTCTTTTAAACCTTTGAATTTTGTGCCATGTGCAACTATCACTTATTCAAAAACTAAAAAATGTAAATAGTTAATGCAGGTTGGAGAGCTATGCATCATTCTGATACATTATACGTAGGAATGCGTGGCTTTCCCTATTGCATCCAGAAACCAACAATACCTCTGATAGTCCAGCCAGGCCACGCCCCTTGCATAGCGGCTTGGCAGCAACTGCAAAACCTCATTGGGTCAGCCAGGACAGACTCTTACCATGCTAGGGTATTTCCTTTCATGATTACGGACACACGTTCTCTTCCCACAGTGGAATATGCAAGGATAATTATACTTCCCACCAACATGAGATTTTCCAAAGAAGGAAGTGAAAATCCATGGATGCTAAAGTATGGGTTACTCTGCCACAGTTTACAGTCTACATACTTAGCCCTCAATTCTTCTTTCTCCACTGACCTAGCTTATGCATCGAGGTCACTGATTGATAATCTTTAACCTAAGTGTGCTGACATTTTTTCCAGACTGCTCTGCCATAATAACATTATTATTCTTCATAAAATGGTCAGGTCAACAAGAGTTAGGCATGCTAACTGTGATCATTTTTCATTTAAGAAAACATCCTATAAGGCCAAAATAATTTAAGAAAACATGTTTTCTATGGTTAAACTGAGGGCCAGCAAGCTCCTTTGACAGTTCTGCTGCTGTAGTACTTAAGACAGCTAAAGTGTCACAGCCTCAGGTGCCCTTCAGAGTAAAGAGATAATTTCTTTATTTTCTTTTTTACTTATTTTGAATGGCAGCATGACAAATGACAAAATTATTCAACTTTAATTCTTTTTGTTTGTTTGTTTGTTTTGAGATGGAGTCTTATTGTACTGTTGCCCAGGTTAGAGTGCAATGGCACGATCTCTGCTCACTGCAACCTCGGTCTCCTGAGTTCAAGCAATTCTCCTGCCTCAGCTTCCCAAGTAGCCAGGATTACAGGCATCCACCACCATGCCTGGCTAAATTTTTGTGTTTTTAGTAGAGACAGGGTTTCACTATGTTGGCCAGGCTGGTGTCGAAATCCTAACCTCATGATCCACCTGCCTTGGCCTCCCAAAGAGCTGGGATTACAGGCATGAGTCACCAGGATTGGCCCTCAACTTTAATTCTAATAGAAAATTGAGTAAAAAAAGAAAGTTCTATATCATTTCAGACTGTAGGCTTCCAATGAGTTAGGCCCTGTCCATGTCAGGAAGGCTTAAAGAAGGGATTTTGGCGTGCACTGTGCACAACTAAAACCTTGTCTCCCTGAACATTTATCCAGTTAGGTAATTTTCTGCCAACACATTCAACGACTTTACTAGGAAATGTACATACTTCACACTTGATTTATTCTTACAGCATTTGCTGGACCAAACCAAAATATTAATTTTCTAGTTTTTCCTACAATGAGAAAGTAAGTCTTCACCCTTGTATGCACAATACTTTTTGCTTAAAGGCAGATATTCAACATGACTTTTAACTGCTAGCCAGCATTTTTTTTTTTTTAAACAGAGATGCCTCTATTTTTTCAGCCTTACCGAGACAGAATTAACAAATAAAAATTGTATATATTCAAAGTGTATGTAATCTTTTGATATATGTATATACTGCGAAATGATTATGATTACCACACTGAAGTTAATTAACACATTCATTACCTTACCTAGTTACCATTTAGTCCGTGTGTGTGTGCACGCGCGCCCGTGTTGAGGACACTTAAGATCTACTGCACTGGCAAATTTAAAGTATATGATACAGTGTTAACTATAGTCACTATGCTGTATATTACATCTCTAGACTCACTCATCCTACAACTGAAAATCTGTATCCTTTGACTACTACTCATTTCCCCCACCCCCAAACCTCTGGTAACCACCATTCTACTCTCTTCTTCCATGAGTTAGATTTTTATAGTCCACATATGAGCTCATACCATATTGGTCTGTCCAGCAGGTTTTAAAAATGGTTCTTTGTTTTCCTCTCAACATAACAGACCATGTAGAATATTTAACCAAAGAGACCCAGACAGAACAGACAAAATGACCTTGAGGTATCTCACTGGACAACTTGGGACCATGGGGTCTTTCTCAAATGCAAACGTGCCTATTCCATACTTCTGGCCGTGGCTGCAGGGTGGTCCCCTTACCCTCTTTGTGGCCTCCGGGGGTCTATGCCCAGGCACCTCTCCAGCCTGTTTCCAATGGTGTGCTTGATATTCCTCCCTGCTTCTCCCTAAGTGTGGCATTGTGCACCCCCTGCCTTGCTTGTACTGCTCCTCCACCTGTGTTTGGAAGGGCAAAAACCCACTGCACTTCCTGAGTAGATCAAGCAGCCCTTTCTCCAGGAAGCCTCTCCTGACTAAGCCCTCCCCAAAGTACCAGTAGCCCCTTCCACCTCTGTGTGCCTGTGGGAATCCAAACCTTCCATCTACTTTTCTCATAATAACCAACAGTGGTAGCAGCTACATTAGACTTCTTAAATGCCCACCTCTATCCTGCTTTTCAGGTACTATGTGTATTGTTACGAAAGTTCCATGAGATTAAATTGCTTGCTAAAGGTCATGCAGCTGGTAAGTGACAGAGTCAGGATTGGGGATATTTGTTTATTTTTTTCTCTTTTATTTTATTCCCTGTCTGTCATGGGAAATCAAAAGTGAGAGCTTATTGCAGAAAATAAATTGGCTGTAGCCCCAGTACTCGCAGAGGCCCAGGCATGTAGTATGCATTTGACAAATGTTTTCTAAATGAATGAATAAATATTTCAATAATTAGGTTTCTTGTAAGTTAGACTGATTGCAATATCTCTTATGAAATACTAAAAATTCCAATTATAAGAAAACAAAGGATTTGGAAAATTAGGGGAGCAAGCAAACTTGGTGTCCATCATAAGATGAATGCTAGATGTTTGTGAAGCTTATGCTTGTGTTTCTGAGTGTTTCTACTCATGACATCTACAAACCTACAAGCTCCTCAAGGACAGAAACTGTGTTTTTGCTCTGAATCCTTAGGGCTCATCACAGCCATAGGCACAACAGAGGCATTCAGCAAATAGTTGCTAAGTGACTAAATGGATTAAAAATGAATCAATACTGGATTTCAAATTCTATTTGGGTACAGGGCTAACTTACTTGGAAAAATGCTTTTAATATTATCCATTCTATTTTTATTATAAACACTTCATGGCTGTTCCTTTAAGCAGAGTTATATCACACTAAGTGACATTTTATTTAACTCCTCTTTGCTATCTGCTTCTTATCCCATTTTGATTTAAGCAGCTTTGTCCTGGTCTGTATGCCTAAGCTATGTAAAAGTTGAGTAGACCAATTTATTCATATACTATTGACTTAAACTTAGCTCATCTCTAATTTAGTGTTACAGCAGCAAATAATTCAGAACTTCATTAATGCAGGTCAAATTCCACTGTTATAAACCCCAGGCAACAACACCCACATGTCTCAAACATAGGAAAAACTCCGTTACAATTAAAGACTTTGCATGAGCCTTGACAGAACTTTCTAACCAGAGCTTATCCACAGTAAATGCTTTCCCCTTATGAGAGACAAATGGCTTGGTGGAAAAAGTGGTAGACTGGAGCCTGGAGACCTGGGTTCAAGTTTTGACTGTGTCATCTTTAGCTGCATGACTTAGGATAAGTCAGTCATTCCTTTGAGACTCAATTTTCTTGTTTCGAAAAGAGGGGTTATAGTTGTCCTGTGTATCTCAAAGGACTACTGTAAGGATTAAATGAGGAAGTATGTGCAAAAATGCCTGGTAGGTGTTATTTAAATCACCACATGCGTAACAGGTGATATTATTATTGTTAGAGCTGATACTCTATTCCATTCTGGGCTCCCACAACTTAATCTCTTTTTTTCCTGTTTTTTAGTCTCAGTGGGCAAGGAGTTTATATTCCAAGGTCTCCATTTCTTTAAAATTGTGTTTCTCTTTCAAACGAAGTCAAATATGCAACAGATCCAAGTCTTTTTCAAGGTTGAGCTAAAATCACCAAAGCAATTACTTAGGGGGAGTTCAGGGAATTGTATGTAAGATTAAACGATCACTTCAATGTTTGAATAGAAAAATAGGTAAATTCTCAAGGACTGCTTAATTATTTCTTTCATGATGTGGCTTGATATGAACTATTTTTATTTCAAGAACTGTCTAGGGTAATGAAGGATTTATTTTTTGAAAATATTCTTCAAGCCAAAGGACTTTAATTTCTCAATGAGAAATCATTTTCCTTGCTCTCAAATTCACTACAGTAAGATTGTTTAAATGATATGTCAGATTGTACTGTGACAAAATATTTCTCTATTTTTTCATCTTGTGTATATTTCTACATTTTTCTCTTTTCTATTGTACTGCTAATGTCAGTGGGACTGGGGAACCCAGTAGAGACCAACAGGAAGTTTGCAGAAGAGGAGTGAAAAAAATCTACCAAAATCTCCAAAAAGACAGCCAAAGTCTGGAAAGGCAGTGAGTGAGTCATTTTCTCTTGACCTTTTTCTCTTCCACAAACAAAATCATTTGAAAGCAATTTCAGAGCTGCAGGAGTCATGTTGGCACTCTGTTTTTGAGAAGTCTTTTTTAAGGCCCACATTTGTATTCTAGTTCCATCATTTAGTTAAATGTGAATCTTTGGACAATTCACTGAAGAGTTCTGAGCTTTGACTTTGTGATACGTAAAACAGAGACCACAATCGGCACCTCAGAGGGTGCTGCCAACATCTTGTGAATTCATACACCTGTGTCTGACACATGGAAAGTGCCCCAAGAGGTCATTTCTCTCTTCTTTGTCCAAAAAGAAGCAATCTGAGAGGTTCTAATAGGAAGTAAGAGCTAAAATATGAGCACTAACTTGGCATAACCGAGCACGCAGCAAAGCATCTTATATATCTTGGCTTCTTAATAGTATTTATCAGTATAAGATGAAATAAAAATTGTATCCATCTACTGAGAAATTCTGTCTGCCACGGGAAACCAAAATGACAAGTACTATATAGAATCTGGGTTCTCTTGTCTGTGTGACTCATTTTCAAAGACAAGTTAAACAAGGCTTTTTTTCTCCTTGAAACTTGCATCCAACTATAATTCTCTATCCCTTTTCAACCTAGCCACGTCTAATATTCAAAAACACCACATTCCAGAGTCCTGACTAGAAGCTCTACTGAGTTTCTATCTCTAGAACTTAAAGCACAACACTGAACCAAAGTACAAAGAAGCAGACAAGAAGAAACATACAATGAAACATTAGCAAACACTAAATTGAAAGAATGGTTGTACACACACACACACACACACACACACACACACACACACACCCCTTTCCTTCTTTTCCATTTCACTCTGGTATTAACCCAGGTTGCTCATTCTATATTCTCCTTCAGAAATAAGTTTTTGCTTGTATATTAGTCAGACCCATTCTAACAATGATCAGAAACCTTCCAAGCTTCAACTTTTAACATAATTATAAATAAACAGTGATTATATAGGGAAAAAAGGTAGAACTACTTCATGTAGTCATTCAGTGAATATCCCTGGAGGCCTAGCTACATTCCAGGTACTGATGTCAGTTGAATAGATCAGTCTCTGCCCTCAATGGGCCTCCAGTCCAATGGGAGAGCTAGAAATAACAAAGTCAACCTCCACATAATAAATAACTACTGTGATTAGGAACAGCCAAAAAAGGAAAGACACAAGGTGCTGAGATAGACAAAAGTAGTAGAAACCCACAAGAGTAAGACTACCAAAGCCCAACAAACAGCTTTTTTGAAAACAACCCCAAAGAAATTTCTGCAGAGAACAGGCATGTGGTATCTAAAACATCATTAAAAGGCAAGTCTAGGTTGGGTGCAGTGGCCCACTCCTGTAATCCTAGCACTTTGGGAGGCCAAGGTGGGTAGATTAACTGAGCTCAGGAGGTTGAGACCAGCCTGGGCAACATGGTGAAACCCCATCTCTACAAGAAATACAAAAATTAGTTGGGCATGGTGCTAAAAAGAGGCAAGACTAAAAGAAAGAAGAGATAGTTTAAAGTGGAGAGTATCTAAAGGAGAGAAAATCAGTGTTGTGTATAATTCAGTCTTTACATTTCATTTAATCTTCATCAAGAAGAGCTTTGTCCATCCTTGAGGTATGATAATCAATATATGTGACACAGTTTCAACATATTAAGTCTAAATTCATAAATATACATATTAACTTACAGTGTAATTTTCAAGCTAACGCATATGCCAACCCAACTTTGGGCTCTAGGTGCAAGCATCCACTGCTACTCAATCCAACTGTGAGACAGGAGGTGAGGGCACAGCAAAAGAACTAAAGCCTATAGGAGTAACATGCCTGAGGTGGCCCTGGTGTCAGGGCATGGGAGGAGAACGAGTGCTGCACAGCTGGGGGCCAACTCCGAAGGTGGGAAAGGTAGCCAGTCCTTTCTAAAAGCAGGAATCTCTTATTAAGGCTGCCAGAAAATGATGTGTTATCTCTCGACATCTCTAGTTGGCAAGAGGCACACACAAAAATTAAGAAAAAGACAAGTTTACGATGACAACTTTGTCTCCACCAGCCAGCATATTTTTGGAAGTGACAGATCCTTAAATCAATGCTGTCTCTCCCCGCTTTTTAGCAGCAACTCCTCACTATATTAGCATAAGTCTATCAAAAGCTAGGAAAGAACATCTGATTACTTTTGAAGCCTTAACGAGTCTTAATGTGTTACTGGGAATCAGTTCATAATCTGGCCTTGGGGTTAAGATTTGAGATGTAAATGTTAGCTCAAGGTCTGTCATTAACTACCTGATCTGGATAAGTCCACCTCTTTGATTGTCCAGGATATTACATGTTCATGGTACTTCACAGCAGTGGAAGTAGATAGGAAAAAGGCTAGAGAAATAATTATGAAATGCATGTTATCACTGAGTCATGCTTTGTCATGTAGATGACAGGCTAACCACACATTAGTGATGCTAAGTTGACTGTGTGTGCAAGAGAAGGTGTGGTTTATTCTCCCAGCCCCCAGTAGTTTGTTCTCTCACACCCGTGCTCATCCACTCATTCAGTAAACATTCATGGAGCCCTCTTTGTGTACTAGGCATGGTCAGGAGCTTGAAATGCAGACATTAGGCATGATGGCTGCTAAGTCATCTGGCCTGCAGGGACATTCATCAATGGGACTGAGTTCATTTGTCCATCTGTATTATTGAACTATTTAACCAACAAGTATCCATGAGGGTGTTATGTATTATGTACCCAGACTCTTCTAAATCCTGGTCGGGAGGTACAGAAAGTGGGCAACACATGGGTGGGTCAGAAAATAGGCAAAACATGGATGGGTCAGCTCCACAGCAGGTATCCTCCTCTTCAACCAGTTTGGCCCCCATTTTTGGCTCTTACTCATCTGTGTCAGCAATTCCTGCCTTCAATGCATACTGAAGACATCAAGGAAAAACAATGCCCCGGGAAACAGAACTCCAGGGGATCCAATGATATCTAAAGAAGAAATTAATTGCAAGCTTACGATAATGTGCATGATGCAGAGGTGGTTGGGGGAAGCCAGCTCCTGTTGGAACAGAGGGTTGACACCAGGAGACAGAGTGAAATACACAATGGGCCTCATAGCCAACTTCTTCTCCAGGTTCTCCTCTGCCACCATCCTTCTTTGGGGCTGATGTGTGCAGGATGCCAGTGAGCTCTTAGAATATACCTCAGTGAGGCATGGTGGGTCACACCTGTAATCCCAGCACTTTGGGAGGCCGAGGCAGGCAGATCACGAGGTCAGAAGATCGAGGCCATCCTGGCTAACGTGGTGAAACCCAGTCTCTACTAAAAATACGAAAAAACAAACAAACAAATTAGCCAGGCATAGTGGTGTGTGCCGGTAGTCCCAGCTACTTGGGAGGCTGAGGCAGGAGAATTGCTGGAACCCAGGAGGCAGGGGTTGCAGTGAGCTGAGATCATGCCACTGCACTCCAGCCTGGCCAATAGAGTAAGACTCTGACTCAAAAAAAAGAAAGAAAGAGAAAAAGAAAATGCCTCAAGTAGCAGAGAGCCAGAAGCATTGATGGAGGAGAAGATAGGAAGCAGACAGTCAGGCTGGTCCTGTGGGCATGCTACCATAAGAGCCCAGCCTGGTGTGGGAGAAAAGAAGGGGTAATCCTAGAAGCAAATGAGTAAGATCAAACAGAGGTTAGTGACTGATTAAATAAACAGCAATAAATGAAAGAAAGATTTAAGAACAAACCATTCAAAAGCCTCAAAACTAAGGAAATTGAGAGGGAAGAACGGAGGCTTTCAAATAAATGGAAATAAATATGCACCTGATTGAGGACCTGCATGAAAAAAGGTCTGATTTTGAATAGGTTGAGTTTGAGGTGAATTCCAGGGGAAAGTCAAGCTTAGAAAGCAAGGGAGACACTGAGCCAGGCACATATATCTGTGTCCTTGGGATAGATCAAGTTTCTAAAGGAATGTCCATTAATCAAGAGTACCCATAGTTTTGGAGCAAAAGGAAGATGAGAAGCCACGGCAGAAGATGGAGGACTGCCTGCAGATGCTCACCCACAGAGAGGTGTGTGCTGTGTTAAGGAAAGATATAAGCAAAAAAAGGGTCAGCTATCACATGCTGTAGGGAACAAGGAGCCTGAAGCCTGAGAGATCATCCTTCTCTTTCTCCAGGTCTCTGTAGACAGTGGGAGTGAGTGGGAAACTGGATTATTGTTCGGAATGTGGGAGGAATATATTCTCTTCCCTACTGATGTTGGGCTGGATGTGTGATTTACTTTAGCCAATGAAATGTGAATGGACAAGAGGTAAGCAGAGGCTTGAAATGTCTCTCTTTATTTTGCTTTGTCTCTTGCAATCTAAATTTTTACCATCTCGACTTGTGGACACAGAAGGAGCTGACTTAAACTCAACAGGCAGTATAAAAAACAGAACCACCCCAGTTTACCCACAGACCCAGAATAAGAAATACATGCTTGTGGTTAAATGTCTCTGAAACTCTGGGTTGCTAAATGGCATTATTGGAGGAAAACCTGACCAGTACTGTGTGAGTTGTGGGTCTGACACAATTAAATATGCTCCTTCAGGGATGGCACCCTTTGGGTCTCCTTATTACTGAGCTCAAATCATTAAAGAACAAGCAAGATGAAAAACAAAGCCTGTTTCAACCAGTTCAAAGAGGAACTTGGTGACTATATACTGGGGTTATTTTCTTAAAGCCAGAGAAGTCAAAAGTTACACATTAAATATGTTTTTTTTTTTTTTTTTGAGACGAAGTTTCGCTCTTGTTACCCAAGCTGGAGTGCAATGGCGCGATCTCGGCTCACCGCAACCTCTGCCTCCTGGGTTCAGGCAATTCTCCTGCCTCAGCCTCCTGAGTAGCTGGGATTACAGACACGCGCCACCATGCCCAGCTAATTTTTTGTATCTTTAGTAGAGACGGGGTTTCACCATGTTGACCAGGATGGTCTCGATCTCTTGACCTCGGCCTCCCAAAGTGCTGGGATTACAGGTTTGAGCCACCGCGCCCGGCCTAAATATCTTAAATATTGTTACATAAAGTTTTATAAAATCAACCAGAAAAAAAAAGACTGGGGAATTTTTTTATTTTGCCCTGGGGTAAAGTGCAAGATGTACAAAGTCAGGGATATTGAGATTTGATAAGTTCACATAATTTTTACAGAATTGGTTGTGGCAACAGCCAGCTGGCAGCTGACATGGAACCAAGAGGGAAAGACTGAATGTTTTTATTAATCAACAGATTCAGAGTCCCACACTGCCCCTTCTCCCTGCAGCTCCTGTTCTAACAGGAATGCCATCCCAAGCTTTGAAACCATGAATAAAAGATTTGGGACAAGAGATTAAGGAAGAAATGTCTGGTGCTCAACAGTTCCTCTGCCAGGTCTTCAGGGCATCTAACAGATTGGTCCCTGCCCTATGGCACAGGTGCAGAAGTGTCAGGCCCTGGTGCAAGAAAGACTAGGTCATTCTGAATTCCAAGCTCTCAAGCTTGTCAGTGACAGGCTCATGACACTTTTCCCTGCATCAGTGTGATCTGTTTTTTGTCTTTGGGCTGACACTACCATTTACCAGATTATCCCTCCCAGGTATAATGGGGATAACTCACACCTAGCAATTTCAAGAGTTCTATTTTTTAAAAAGGTCATGAGGCCGGGTGCTGTGGCTCACACCTGTAATCCCAGCACTTTGGGAGGCCAAAGGCAGGCAGATTACCTGAGGTTAGGAGTTCGAGACCAGCCTGGTCAACATGGTGGAAACCCCCTCTCTACTAAAAATATAAAAATTAGCTGAGTATGGTGGTGCACATTTATAATCCCAGTTACTTGGGAGGCTGAGGCATGAGAATTGCTTGAACCCAGGAGGTGGAGGTTTCAGTGAGCCAAGATCATGCCACTGCATTCCAGCCTCGGTGTGAGAGAGAGAGACTCTGTCTCAAATAAATAACATAAAAATTAAAAAGGTCATTTGAAACATAAAAGATGATTTCATTTAGGCTATTTCAGAGGTCATTCAAGATGACCAACTACAATTATCCTCTTGCTAAGCTGCTGACTTACACGAAGAAGCTTACAAAAGCCTTCTGAACTCATTTTGTTCTTAACCTTTCAGAAGGAGTAGAAATTCAAGAGTCAGGAACATAAGATGAGTCCACAGTGTATCCCACTCATTCCTGCGATTGCCTCTCTTTATGCTCTAGTCCCTAATGTGGTATCAACTTTTTTTTCCTCAAGCAGATATAGCTGAGCCTAAGTGAGTCACTTCACAGATAAGGCTGCCTTTTGGAAGTCAGCCATGGTCAGAGAGAAGGTAACAGCAAGACAGAACACAGAGACAGCCAGGAAATCCACTTTACCTTATTTGAGAAGGAGCCCAACTTAGGATCTTACAAGAAAAGAGTGAGCATCAGGAAGCAGAAGCTGGGGAACTGTGATGTTGCAAGCTATAATCCCTGCAGCAAAGGACAGACTATCTTCCTCCTGCAAACAACATTCAACATCTGGAAGATCTGGGCCCTTTTCTTCCTCCATGCCCTTGCCTGATGAGAAACTCCTCTGCCTGGAATGGCTTTTCTCCCCTCACCCTTTGGGACCCAGCTAAAATGTCACCTCCTTGGAAGACTCTTGTTTCACTGCTTCACCACCCAGGTAGGCAGAGTGAGGCACAGCCCTCTTTGTTCAGACCTTTATCAGAGCACTTCTCATGTGGTAGATTAATAATTTACATGTTTGTTGCATGCTCCACACTGTGAGCTACTGTAAGGCCAAGAATTCCAGCTATTATTCATGCATATATCTCCAGGCTCAGCATCAGCCCTGGCACAGACTACATGCTCATAAAATATTTTCAAAATGGCAGTATTCGAGTTTAGAATGAAATTGGGAACTCTTTATTTTAAGGAACAAAATAAATGCCAAAATATATTCTATCTACTTTTTCTCCACAGAGTTCTGGGAAGGACTGAGGGTAAGAAAAAAACGTTTGTCTTGTGAAGTAAAACCTTACCAGTTTGGATTAATTGGGAGTCAGTCTCAATTAGCAAAAAACCATAATTAGAAATACCTATGAAGATAATTTTAAATGTTCAAAGACCCACTGTACATTGAACAAGGCTAATGATACAGCAATGGCATAGTCACCAGTGCATGGGACTGCTTTAAAGAACAGATAGTAATAATCTGACTCAGTCTATCATCAACTGTTCATTTACATCAATATGTTAATGATGTCCTTGTTGTAATCCTGCTTTTGTAATTCATTTGCTTAAAAACCCCTGCTTTTTGCACTCTTTTTGGGGAGCTGGGGTAGGAGGGTAAAAGGGACTGTCTGGAACTGTATTAATCATATATAATCTTTGGATTGTGACACTCTTCCATCATGCACAGCCTATATTCATGTATTCATTCATTCAGAGATGGGGTCTCATTCTGCTGCCCAGGCTGGAGTGCAGTGGTGCAACCACAGCTCACTGCAGTCTCAAGCTCTTGGGCTCAAGTGACCCTTCTGCCTCAGCCTTGCGAGCAGCTGGGATTACAGGTGTGTGCCACCATGTAGCTGCTTTCATTTATTTATTTTGTAATTTTCAATAATGTACTAGACACGCACAAAACCACTACCCAAAACAAAAGCCAAGATCTCGAGAATAACATACCTCTAATCATTATTTGCTACCTCCCAGTGAGTCCATCCACAGCCTGAGTTAGGTCCCATCCCTAATCCTTCAGCAATCACTCCCTGGCTCTCCTTTCTATACAGGTTTTATTGCATCTATCTGTATTCTGAAAAGTATATTTTTATTTTTATCTTTAACGCTATTAAAAAGATGTCATCCTGTAGGTAATGTTTTAGGATTTACTTTTTTTTTTTTAGTCTTTTTTTCTTTAGGATGTCCTTTTTCCCTTATTATTATAGTTCTATAAGTTAGCCATATCTTAGGGTTCACTGTGGCTCCTTTGTTGTTGAAACCTAACAGTCCATTTTAGGACTGCACCCTCATTTACTCATCTAATCCCTCACTAATGTCATGTGGGTTGTTTCCAGAATTTTGCTATTGTTTACAGTGCAGCTTTGAAGATTCTTGTTCCTGCACAAGACTCTCTCTTGGATATTACATCTCAAGTGTAACAGGTATGTACATATGCGACATTATTCATTCATGCATTCATTCATTCATTCATTTACTCAGACAGGGTCTCATTCTGTCACCGATGTTTAAATGTGGTGGTGTGATCAAAGCTCACTGCAGCCTCAAAATCCCAGGCTCAAATAATCCTCCCACCTCAACCACCTAAAGCGCTGGGATTATAGGTATGAGCCATTTCACCTAGCTAATATTCAACTTCAGATGGTAAATGACAAACTTCTTCTGATGTGGTTATGCCAATTTACTCTTCCACAAGTCATTTAAAAGATAGCTTGTGGGCTGGGCATAGTGGCTCATGCCTGTAATCCCAGCACTTTGGGAGGTCAAGGCAGGCAGATCACAAGGTCATGAAATCGAGACCATCCTGGCCAACATGGTGAAACCCCATCTCTACTAAAAATAGAAAAAAATTAGCAGGGTGTGGTGGCGCATGCCAGTAGTCCCAGCTACTTGGGAGGCTAAGGCAGGAGAATTGCTTGAACCCAGGAGGTGGAGATTGCAGTGAGCTAAGATCATGCCACTGCACTACAGCCTGGGTGACAGTGTGAGACTCCATCTCAAAAATGAACTGACATCTCCTCCAACAGTTGATATTGTCAGACTTGTTAATATTTGCCACTTGTTATCAGTGTAGAATCAATGGAGCTATCAGCATTATAAACAAGTGTGATCTAAATTAATCAATATTTTGAAATAAGAAAATGTATTTGATTAAAAAAGTAACTTTCATTGTAGAAAATTTGTAAATAAAAAAAACCACCAAAATGGAAAAAAAAATAACAGCTATAGTTTATCAAGGTTTAATATTCCTTTACAATGAAGGAACATTACCCCATTAAGAGGGCAGTCTACATTTGCAATTTATTTAAAACCCCCTAGGAGTGCTCCTTCCAGACCTGACCTACTACTGAACAAAGCCCTACCCAGTCTTAGATTCCCTAAAGTGCCACTGCACTGTTCTGGGAGCCCAGGGAACAATCTACATACTGCAAGATGCTGGCTAAATATCAGAGTTAAAAACTGAAGATGTGTTTTGAAATCATAACATCTCCCTTATGGGAGGTTCATGTTCTATACAGTGGTTTCAATCTACACCTCTTTTGATCTGGGAGGAAGGGACTGGAAGTTCTTATTAAACACTTAATAAAAGCACTTCTTTATTTTTAAATCCATTTTCAGAAACTCCTTTGTAGCATTTTACTTCCTTTCAGCAGCAAGATGCATTAAGGAGAGCAAAAACAGTCTGCAGAATAACAAGGACACTAGGGCTAGGCTGTGGGTAATTGAATAAAGGTGTCCCCCAAGGCACAGAGACTCCGTTTCTAGGGGCATACTGCATTTCACAAACACTAGCCCAGCCTAAACAGAGTTTGCTTACAGCACATTTTCTGGAGACTAAATTTCAAACTTACTAATATCTAACCATGAGTCAGGCACTGTGTTAGTGAAAATTCAGAAAGAAGGATACAGCACCTACCCTCTAGGACATCACCATCTGCTTAGAAAAATATACAAACTACATAATTACAAAACTGGAAAGAATAAAACAAGTGCTATTATTAGGTACACAGAGGGGAGCAAAGACATGATTTGGACCAACAAGGATGGGAATAATTCTGATGAAAGTAGCGTGAAATATAAACAGAGTTCCAAAGGGTGACTGGACTATCTATAGGAAAAGACAGTCTACACAACACATTCAGGCAGAAGGGAGAAGCATTTCATTTAAAGAACCAGTCAGTTGCTCATGCAAACATTTCTTAAGCATCTACTATGTTCCAGGGCTGCCCTAGAGACTGGGAATACAAAGAGGTGAATGAAACTAACAGTGGAGCTTCTGAAAGGCTTTTCTGAGAAGGTAGGAATTTGAAGGATGAAAAGAACCAGCCACCCCAAGAGCAGTGGGCAGAACTTTACTGAGAGAAGGAAGAGCATGTGGAGAACTCTAAGGTGGGAAAGCCCTTGGTGTAAAGTAGGAGGTGAGAGGAGGCCAGGGGGCCACAGGGAGATGCCAAGATGAAGAAGGATTATAGGTGTTATTGAAGGGTGGGCAGAGGCCAGATCACACAGGCATACAGGTCAGCAAAAGGAAAGTGAACTGGAGACTACAGACCATCAGAAACACTGAAGGAATTTAAGTGTGTTTGGGGAGCTTTGTGATGGGTAGGAGGGCAAAGAAACAATCCCAAATACATCTTTGAAAGAGCACTCTGGCTAATGGGTTTGGAAAGCCATGAGAGGGGGAGGGAGAAGAGAGATCAGATAGGAAGTGGTGGCAGTGGTTTAGGTTAGAGAGGATGGTGACCTGCACTGTGCATGTAGCCGTGGAGACAGAAGTGGACTGATTAAATATGTACTTTAAAAATACTTTTTTAAAATTTTGGTAAAAAACATAACAAAGTTTACCCTCATAACCATTTTGAGTATATGGGTAGTGTTAACTATATGTATCTTCTTGTGAAACAGAACTTGAGAAATTTTTCATCTCATAAAACTGAAACTCTATATCCATTAAACAACTCGCCTTTACTCCTCCTATCCATCCCTGATGACCACCATTCTACTTCCTGTTTCTAAGAGCTTGGCTACTTTAGATAACCTCATTGTGAAATAAGCCAATCAGACACAAAAACAAATATTACTAAATGAAATCATGTAGTATTTGTCTTTTTTTTGTGTTTATTTCACTTAGCATAATGACCTCAAAGTTCATCCACGTTGTAGCATGTGACAGGATTTCTTCCTCCTTTTTTTCCCCCAGTACAGTCTTGCTCTGTCACCTAGGTTGGAGTACAGTGGCACAAGCATGGCTCACTAGAGCTTCGACCTCCCAAACTCATGTGATTCCCCCACCTCAGCCTCCTGAGTAGCTAAGACTATAGGTGCACAATTGCATCCTGCTGGTTTTAAAAATTTTTTATGGAGACAGAGTCTCACTGTGTTGCCCAGGAACGTCAGGAATTCATGAGCCTGATCCTCCTGCCTTGGCCTCTCAAAGTTCTAAGATTACAGGAGTGAACCACCATGCCCGGTCGATTTTCTTCTTTTTTAAGGATGGGTAATAGTCCATCATACATATTCCATTGTATACACAACATTTAAAAAATCTGTTTATCCACAGATGGATTTTTAGGTTACTCCTACCCCCTGGGTATTATGAGTAGTACTACAATGAATATGGGTGTGCCAACACCTCTGAGATCATGTTTTCAATTCTTTCATATATACCTAGAAATGAGATTTCTGCATTGTTTACTAATTCTACTTTTAATTTTTTGAGGAATGACCATATTGTTTTCTGTAGCAGCTTCACTATTTTACATTCCCACCAACGATGCACAAGGGTTCCAATTTCTCTACATCCTGGCCAACACTGGTAATTTTCTATTTTTTTGAAAGTGACCACCCTGATGGGGAAAAAGTTTCTCATGGTTTTGACTTGCATTTCGCTGATGATTAGTGATGTTGAACATCTTTACATATGCTTGTCCGTCATTTGCATACCTCTGAAGAAATGTCTAGGTCCTTTGCCATTTTTAAATTGAACTTTTTGTTGTTAAGCTGTAGGAGTTATTTATATATTCTGGATATTATCAGATACATGATTTGCAGATAATTTCTCCCATTCATAGGCAATGTTAATTATTTCATTGCTGCACAGAAGTTTTTAAGAAGTTTGAAGTAGTCCTCTTTGTCTATTTTTCTTTTGCTGCCTATGCTTTTTTGTATCATAACTAAAAAATTATTGCCAAATCCGATGTCAAGTAGCTTTTCCTCTATATTTTCTTCTAGGAGATTTATACTTTCAGGTCTTATGTTTAGGTCTTTAATCCATTTTGAGTTAATTTTTGTATGTTGTATAAGTAAGGGTCCAACGTTTTTCCTTTTGCATGTGGATATCGTTTTCCTAACACTATTTATTGAAGAAATTATTCTCTCCCCATTGTGTTGCCTTTGTACCCTTATCAAAGATCATTGGACATACACATAAGTGTTTATTTCTGGGCTACTTATTCTATTCCATTGGTTTATATGTCTGTCTTTATGTCAGTAACATATTGTTTTAATAACTGTAGTTCTGTGATTATATATTACACATATATGTAATATATAATTACAATACATGTATATATACTTACATATTATAATTATATATAATATAGACACACATAAACACACACATATAATATATATGTGTGTATATATATGTACTTTTTTTTTTTTTGAGACGGAGTCTCGCTCTGTCGCCAGGCTGGAGTGCAGTAGCAACATCTCGGCTCACTGCAACCTCTGCCTCATGGCTTCAAGCGATTCTCATGCCTCAGCCACTCAAGTAGCTGGGATTACAGGTGCACACCACCACACCCAGCTAATTGTAACAATATTTTGAAATCAGAAAGTATGGTGCCTCTAGTTTTATTTTTTTCCTTAAGATTACCTTAGCTATGTGGGGTCCTCTGAAATTCCAAATGAATTTTAGAATTTTCTTCTATTTCCGTAAAATATGCCACTAGGATTTTTTTTTTTTTTTTGAGATGGAGTCACCGAAGTTGGAGTGCAGTGTTGTGATCTTGGCTCACTGCAACCTTTCCCTCCTGGGCTCAAGTGATTCTCCCACCTCAGCATCCTGAGTAGCTGGGATTACAGGCATGTGCCACTACACCCAGCTAATTTTGTATATTTAGTGAAGACAATCATGTTGGCCAGCCTGGTCTCAAACTCCTGACTACAGATGACCCACCCAGCTCGGTCTTCCAAAGTGCTAGGATTACAGGTGTGAGCCACTGAGCCTGTCCATCACTAGGATTTTGATAGGGATTACACTGAATCTGCAGATCACTTTGGATAGTATGGATGTTTTTGACAATATTAACTCTTGTAGTGCATGAGCACAGGATGTCTTCCATTTATTTATGTCTTCTTTAATTTCTTTCAGAATTTTTTGTAGTTTTCAGTATATGGGTCTTTCCCTTCCTTGGATAAGTTTATTCCTGAGTATTTTGTTCTTTTTGATGCTTTAGTAAATGGGATTATTTTCTGAATATTTTGTTTGTTGTTAGTGTAAAGAAACACATTTAATATTTGTTCATTGATTTTGTATCCTGGAGATTTACTGAATTTGTTTATTAGCTCTAATAGTTTTCAGATAGAATATTTGAGTTTTCTATGTATAAGATCATGTCATCTGTGAATAGAGACAATTTTACTCTTTCCTTTTCAATTTGGATATTTATTTCTTTTCCTAATCTAACTGCTCTGGCTAGCACTTCCAGTACTATATCAAACAGATATAACAAAAGAAGGCACCCTTGCCTTGTTCCTGGTCTTACTTAAAATATTTTCAAATTTTTGCCCATTAGTATGATGTTAGCTGTGGATTTTTCATATATGGCCTTCATTATGTTGAGGTAATTTCCTTTTATTACTAGTTTGCAGTGTGGTTTTTATCATGAAAGGGTGTTAAAGTTTGTTAAATGTTTTTCTGCATCAACTCAAATAATCACATGGTTTTTATCCTTCATTCTGTTAATGTGGTGAATTATACTGATTGGTATTCATAGGTGAACTACCCTTACATTCCAAGAATAAATCCTACATTGTCATGGTGTGGAATCCTTTTAATGTAATATTGAATTCAGTTTGCTGGTATTTTTTGAAGATTTTTCCATCAATATTTTTTATGATAAATACTGGTCTATAGTTGTTTTATTTGTGGTATCTCTGTCTGATTTTGGCATCGGGGTAACTATGTCCTCATAAAATGAGTTTGTAATGTTCTTTACTGTTTAATGTTTAAAAAGAATTTGAAGAGGATAGGTGTTAATTCTTACTTAAATGTTTGGTAGAATTCCCCAAGTGAAGACATCTGGTCCCAAACTCTTCTTTATTGGTAGGTTTTTGGTTACTGATTTAATCTCCTCACTAGTTATAGATCTGTTTAGATATTTTATTTCTTCATGATTAAGTCTTAATAGGTTGTTCAAAATTTATTTTAAAGAAATATATTTCTATAAATCTGCAAGATTAACTAATGGATTTGAATGAGGGAAATAGAAAATAATGGGTGATGATTCACTTCTTTGTCTTAAACAACTAGTTATATGAAGGCACAGGAAACAGAATAAAGATTAAAGTAGAAATGGGGACATTAAAGAGTAGGCTTGGCTGGGCATGGTGGCTCAGGCCTGTAATCCTAGCACTCTGGGAGGCTGAGGTGGGTAGACTGCCTGAGCTCAGGAGTTCGAGACCAGCCTGGGCAACATGGTGAAACCCAGTCTCTACTAAAATACAAAAATTTAGCCAGGTGTGGTAGCGGGCACCCGTAGTCTCAGCTACTCAGGAGGCTGAAGCAGGAGAATTGCTAGAACCCAGGAGGGGTTGGTTGCAGTGAGCCGAGATCGTGCCACTGCACTCCAGCCTGGGCAGCAGAGGGAAACTTCATCTCTTTAAAAAAAATAAAAAATAAAAAAAAAAGTTAGGATTTAGGTGTTTTAGACTAGAGATGCCTGGAAGATATCTAGAAACAGATGTTTACTGACAACTACACATAAAGATCCAGAGCTCAGAGACCCCTGAGCTAGAGTAGAGAGAGAGAAATTACAGGGTACATTTAGAGAGCAGAGAAGAAGGCACAGTGGTTGGTTGAAATACAGTATTCGCCAAGAGACAAGAACAGAAAATAAACCCAGAATACCTTCATAGAACTAGATCATGGTGACAGGCTCTGATATTGGGGTTTTATTCTCTGTAAAGTAAATTTACAAAAGGGCTTTCTCCCCCTTTTGAATGACAGAATTGTTTATTCATGGCTATTTATTCCTCATTTAAAAGTAATATATGCCTAATTATTGGCCGGGTGCGGTGGCTCACGCCTGTAATCCCAGCACTTTGGGAGGCCGAGGCGGGTGGATCACGAGGTCAAGAGATCGAGACTATCCCTGGTCAACATGGTGAAACCCCGTCTTTACTAAAAATACAAAAAATTAGCTGGGCATGGTGGCACATGCCTGTAATCCCAGCTACTCGGGAGGCTGAGGCAGGAGAATTGCCTGAACCCAGGAGGCAGAGGTTGCGGTGAGCCAAGATCGCGCCATTGCACTCCAGCCTGGGTAACAAGAGTGAAACTCCGTCTCAAAAAAAAAAAAAAAAAGTAATATATGCCTAATTATTAAAAAATTTAAAAATAAGGAAAAGTAAAAAGAATAAAATAACAAGCATCCATAATTCCACCATCCATTTATAATCACCACTAAAATATGACCTATTCTCCTTCCAAGAATTTTTCTTTTCATATCTATTTTTGTATATATTATAAAATTTAAATTTTGCTATATATAGTAATTCTATATCCTTTTTTTAATTAATATTTCATCTATGTGACTAAACATTCAGCTATTAGATTAAAAATTCTTTGTAAACATAATTTTAATTGCAATATAATATAATGAATAGATATAAAATAATTTGTAATTCAATTATTATTTTATATTTACATTGTTTTCAATGTCTTCTATGATATATAAACCTAGGACAGGTACTAGTATGTACAGATCTTTTCTCCATTTCTGAAATAAAAAATTTTGAGATCAAAGTGCACAAACATCTAAAAAGATTTTTGACACTACTGGAAAACTGGTTTTAGAATTGCTAAATCAAGGTATATCCCTAGGACATGAGCCTGCTCATTCACTGCATCTTTATTCTCACTGAGCATTATGGTTTTAAAAAAATATTTACTAACTTCATAGATAAAAAATAATACATCAGTGGGAGTTTCTTACTGTTTTCATGAAACTATGAGACAGGAACCACTCTCACAAACACTCCATTCCAGTAAATTCAAACCATGCCAATAAAGTGTTTAGTTTTAATATTATCATCAACTATGAGTTTAAGCTCACAAAATACGAACAAATCTCTAATAAGACTACTCCAAAGTAACAGGCAAAACCTTATTTCTAGCAGTCTAAGGGGAAGATCTAGGCTACTGAAGGGAGCCCAACAAAGTGATGCTGAGTGTCAAGCCACATAACCTGCTACAGAGCCTAAGGACTCATTAGAATGTGTTAGCTTTCTGTATAGAGCAGAGGGGAAATGGTTAATATGGGAAACACAAGCAAGTTGCAGTCTCTCTTCTCTCTCTACCATTGCTGAAGAGATAAACAAAAGACATTTTTCAATTCAAAAGGCACCTGGAAACAGAACTACTCAAATTCCAGTATCATAGAAAAGAACTGCTTAGACATAAATGTTTAAAGTTCAACCACGACATTCAATGAGGAGTAGGGGATAGAAGAATGAGACCAAAGGTAATCCTCTTCTTTCTTCTGGTGAATTTTAATCTAGGTGTTTTGAAATTTGTATTAAGAGAAATCTACATTTTCATGCAAGCTGAGCCTTATGAATGTTTGGTTTAGACTAAAATGACTTGGATGTGGCTCCCACATTGAGGTTAACGGAGAGGCCACCTTCATGTATGCAGAGGTTTCAAGTGGCAGATGTCGTACACCCAAGTACCTTTATAATTTTGGTGGCCAGCAACAGAAACACACACATACACATAAAAGCTAGAAGAGCAGACTCGGGCAGTACCCATTTCTAACACTATCAAAAGGAGGGAGAATCTTGACTTTGGGACACAAAGCCCCATTGGCAAGCTGACCCCATGGTGGACATGCAGTCACTGTGCTCTCTTAGATCCCTGCCATCCCTCCTCCCACAAATATTTGAGTGTTCACTCTATAAAGTACTATGCTAGAGATTAGGGTTCCTGATGAATAAGGCAGACATAGCCCCTGCTCTCACAGAACTGAAAAAAAGTAAACAGATATATAAAATATTTGAATTAAAATTTCATTAAGTGCTTAAATGAAAATGTCAGGTATAATGAGAATATATAAATGGGCATAAGGGGTAGGGAAACCTATGTTGGGAGTTGTAGAGGCTTCCTTAAGGAGGGGATATTTGAACTGAGCTCAGAGGATGAGGGGAATTAAACTGCCAAAGGCTAACCCAGGTAGTATGCACAAAGTCCTTCAGCAGCCCTTGGTGGAGAAGACCTCTCAGATGGTCTTCCTGTCCTCCCTTGTTCAGTTCCCATGCTTCTTGCCAGCCTTTCTAATCCTCATTTGGATTCTCATGTAAATATACTTGCAGATAGAGAATGTATATAATACCTGGCATTCTAGTTTGTACAACATTCTTTGAGCTTGGTTAATGAAAGTTTGCTCCCAAGAGGCAAACCCTCTTTGGGCATGTTAGCAACATCAATCAGGTTTTTAAACTTAGAAGGCGACACTTCAGAGCTTGCCCTCAGTTCTGGGACCGCAGGGGTTATGTCAGCCTTGTTCATCAGGATCTCTAATCTCTAGCATAGTACCTTATACAGAGCGAGCCCTCAAATACTTGTGGAAGGAAGGACAGTGGGGGTACTAAGAGAGCATGGCGACTGCATGTCCACCATGGGGTCAGCCTTTTTGATGGGACTTTGTGTCCCTAAACCAAGATTCTCTCTCCCTTTGATAGTGTTAGAGATGGACACTGCCAAAGTCTGCCCTGCTTGCTCTCCTACTTTTGGGTTTCTAGTGCTGGTCAACCATGCCCCTCTAACTCTCACTTTGGACATGCAATACCTTTGGTCAAGTTACAGTCTAATTACACTGGCCTAAGTTTCTGTCTGCTGAAGCAGCTTTGTATACCTCTGGTCTAACGTCTAACCTAGTTTATTAGGGCCATTTATAATTTCAATCTCAGAGGGCAGCCTTATTTCCAAGTTCTTGGGAGTTACCACACTGTCAACCCCTGTAATTGCCAAGCTATTGCCTGGGTCATTAAGGACGGAGATACTCCAGGATACACAGCAGTCACAGGAGAAATAAGATAAGCGTGTGTGCATGTGGCTAAAGCCTGTTCCTTCTTCATAAGAACAGAAGCTAGAAATGAAATTCTCATATTTGGCTATTTTCTAAAAATATGATATTAATTTTGAAAATTAAAAACAGAACAAGTACTGGCCTGAAAGTCTGGGTGAGATCTAGACTGTTTTGATCCTGGCTCTGACACTAACTTGGCTGTCAGCAGGTCCTATTTCAATGTTAACTTCTGTTAAATAAAGGGGCTGGACTAGATGACTACTATAGCCCTTTCTGATGCTGACATTACATTATTCAATAATTATTTTTCACCTAAGAACTCTTTCTTCCCCAACTTCATAAGCACCCCAAAGATCGATCCAGCTGCTGGCAGCAACCACCACATAGTTGGGAATCTGGGTGAATCATCTCTAAATAAATCATAGAATTACCTAAGGATTTTTCATGATTACAAATGAAAATCATTCAGGAGACGAGCAGAGATTCCTGGGACCTGATACAAGTGAACACAGCAGATTCTCTAACACACGGATCTTCTGGACCCTTGGTAATCACTGGATGGAGAACGGAGATGCCTGGGAAATCTAGTTACAACCCAGCTCTAAGGTACTCTCTTCCTTTGATTTTCCCTAGAAGCAGGATGCTTATGGAAATTATTTTTCATATGTAAAATAATCAATAATTATAAAATGTTTTCATAAGCTTATACCTTTTACAACCTTTGCAAAAAAGCAGTTCCCTTATCTATTCTTCATATTTGAGAGTTCAACGCCTCTCACCTCACCCCTCTGCACACAGATCTGTGCACATATCCTGTCACTGGTGGTAATTACTATCTGAAATAGGTGTTCAGCTATAGTAAAAACAAACTAATTATAATCTGCTTATAACCAAAAATAATCTGTTTTAATTGGCTGGTATGTTAATTTCAAAGCCACGTTTACGTTGAAACAGGTTACAAATCCTGCTTAGAGAATGGGCATGTCTGATGAGGCCCTTCCCCACCTGATAGAAAATCACCAAAAAGAATAAAGACAGACCACTAAGAGGCTTACACTCCAGAGACACACATTTGTTTCTGCTGCAGCAGCTGTGAACAGACTGAGCAAAGCCATGTGAATTCCAAACGATGTATTCTATTAGCTCGAATAGGATGTGTACAAAAAATAATGCCCTGAGATTTATCTGAAAATGGGCTTGGGAATGTCTTACTACCTACCTTGAGTAGTGAGACTCCACCCCCAGGGCCTCCCGGACACTGGCAATGTGCTGCTCCAGGGCTGAGCCAGTTGCTATTGGAAGGGTTGTGCTACTGCTGGCCTGGAAGTCACTTGAGTTTTCCACTGTGTTCTCACCCAGGTAGTGTTCATGAAACTTCAGAATTCCTGAAGCAAAAGAGGCACAGCTGACATTATACACAATAGGGCCAGGGAAAGGAGAGGCTGAGGGCAGGGGACAGGAATGCCAGTGGTATGTGACTTCATCTTGCAAACCCTGTGGAAAAAATCCTGAAATCGAAGGTCTCAAGAGTGCTTACTCTATTTTGGTCAGTACCCTTTTTACAGCTTTTATCATTAGGTATGGTGCTTGAAACCAAGGAATTCAAGAGATGGCTTTTGCTTTTGATGATATATTCAGAAGCTCCTGAAATTATGACTACTTCAAATGTGTTTCAAAACAGATGCTTCCTAGAAGCACCAGCTAGGGAAAGTCTCCTCTCAGGAATAGTGCATGAATATGCCAAGACATACCCTTTATAGAAACTAAAATCCTGAAGAAAAATATAATTGGCCAAGTGGAAATTGTGTTCCAACAGAGCTTTCATTTCACAAAAGCAAATTATAATAAACATACAATATAAAAGCCAGATAAAAACATTTTAAACCATTTTTAAATAAGACTAACTGGTCAATGGTCATTAATGAATCAAAGTAGCAAAAAATGATGGCTGCATAAAATTGAGGCAGTTCACAGTGGTTTTTCTGGCAATAAATAGGATATATTCTCAAATGGTAATGAGGTGTGTTAGCTCTGGAAAACGCCGATCCTCTCTGATTGGATTAGAGCCCCCAGCGAAAGCTTCAGAGCCTCATTAAGAGCAAAAAGGAATGGAAAAGAAACAATAGGAGCCTCATTATACATGGCTCATTATTACAGGGATTCGGATATACCACCTGTCAAATCATGTCCCCAAGATGTAACAACCACAGAGAGAAGGAGCTTGATACCTCCCAGTCATCAACTGTGTCCTCACGAGTATCAGTGCCACTCTGGGAGCTGGGATCCACAAAGATTCCACTGTGATCAACATTTACTAACCAAGTCACTGTAAAAATCACAATTTAAAACCTTCAGCATTAAAAAGGTCAGCTGTAAGAACAGTCTTTGTGGAAAGCCCATAAAGGACATGGAACTAAAGGGAAAAGATTATTAAAAACAATGCTGAGGCATAGAATGTATAGGTGCAAATGCTCATTGCCTCCTAAAAGCATCTGGGAGCTGTCATCCAGCCATCTCTCTCTCTTTTTTTTTTTATAAATCAAAGGGATAGAAACACAATCAAGAAAATCTTGTCAATTCTCACTGGCAGTTAAAGTTTTTGAAACTGGCTTGTAGATATTCAAGAAGCCCATTCTTTAAGATTCCCAATTATAAGATCCACTTCCCCAGTCAATAAACTCTAATTGGATCTGGTGTGCCTCCAACATGGTAAAGCCATCAGCATTTTATTATGCAAAAAATATGGCCCTAACAGCTAATTAGTGTTTCTGTATTTAGTGAAACTGTTACAGCCTGAACATTTAATGCTGATTTAATCAAAGGAGATTTTTACTTCTGAAATAGATTTACAGCAGAACTGGTTAAAAATGGGTTCTGTTAAACTCAGAAATTTCAAGCATAAGACTTATTTATAACCTGTGATAGAGTTGCCATTATCGTTTTAGTCTCTTTAACTTTGCCATGACAAAGGGTCACAATTATTAAACCCTGTCTAGAAAGAATTTGTTAGGACTTGCAGTCATCTCTTTATTCACTAATGAACAACAGCTGCCTATACATAGGGCTGCTAGTGAAATTAATTCTTCTGCTCTTAGTCTTCCTTGATAAATGCTTCCACATTCAACAGTGAGGAGCAGTGATTTCTTGGGGGAATGAGAAAGCTGAGCTGTCTTATTAATTGAATGCCCCACCATGGCATATCTACCATGGCTGAGGTTTTGCTAAAATCTGACATTAGTTCCTTAGTAAGATCTATGATAATGCACCTCTTCCACCTCTATTCATTAGACTTTCATAGGTCTAGTCTTCTAATTGTCCTGTTCCCACAGAAAGAGATCTTACCTGCCCCAGGAGCAAGCAGCCAGCTATACAGATAGCCTGCAGCCAGGGAATAGTAAAGCACTAGTCCCCTCTGGCCATTAACCATCTCTAAGATCTGATCAATAGTGACTGGGGAGTAGGGGTCAGAGTCCTGTTGTCCTGTTTGTCGTTCCACCAGAAGATCAGCAAATGCCCTTGTCCGTCCCCTTTCCGCCACAGCCAGGGCTTCATCATGATGGCCTAGGAGACAAAGAGATATGCTGAGGAGTCCATAGCGAGTGTGCTTACTTAACAGAGGCCTATCAGGAATGGCCATCAAATCCTTGGAAGAAACCTCACTGCCTCTGCTCTCCAATATGTGACAGAATCTCAATCACACTGCTTCAAATTCAATTCCCTGCCTCAGATGGTGGGTGCAGTATCCTACATGACTGATTCCACACTACCTAAACCATTGAGTCTTCGCCTGTCTTGCAGCCAGTGCCCTTCTCTGTTCTACCTCCTGAGTTGTTCCCTAACCTAGCTTTTTTTTTTTTTTTTTTTTTTCCTCCACTGCCTGTCTGGCTTCTGACACCAGGTTTATTGGTGTCACTTGGCCCTTTACATTTTTTTTTTTTTTTTTTTTTTTGAGACAGGGTCTCACTTAGTGGCACAATCTTAGCTCACTGCAACCTCCACCCCTGCCCTGGGTTCAAGCAATTCTCCTGCTTCAGCTTCCCAAGTAGCTGGGACTACAGGCATGTGCCACAATGCCTGGCTAATTTTTGTATTTTTAGTAGAGATAGGGTTTTGTCATGTTGGCCAGGCTGGTCTCAAACTCCTGACCTCAGGTGATCTGCCCGCCTCAGCATCTCAAAGTGTCTATGCATCCTCTGACTCACACACATACTCTCTCTCTCTCTCTCTCTCTCTCTGTCTCTCTCTCTCTCTCTCTCTCCTCTCTCCATGCAGCCTCTCTATGCGTAACACTGTCCAGCCTTATCCATTTCTCCCCAAATTATATCTCCATCCCTTTATGCATGCCAGCTCCTCTCCTGGGTATGCCCTTCTCCTTTTCACTGGTCTTGTCTCAAGAAGAGGGATGCTAATAGCTGTCCTGCCTATCTCAAAGGGCGATTTTAAAGATTAAATGAAGCACTACATGTAAAGATGCCTGGTAGGCCTACTTAAAGCACTGCATGTGTAACAGGTAGTAGTAGTGTTGTTGGGGCTGATATCTCATTCCATTCTGGGATCCCACACGCTTTTTCCTTTATCCCTATGGGCAAAGAGTTTAAACCTCTCAGGTCTCCATGTCTTTAAAATTGTTTCTCTATTTCAAGTTTTTCCTTTTACTTGAATTTCGAATCACACTTTCCTTAAGAAACTGGCCTATAATCTAGTTTAAAAGCTAATGCACCAATATGAAAACACAAAAAATATAAAGGAATTGTTTATAAGGGCTGAAGGAACAAACGCAGAGGATTTACTTTTGTCATACATGTAAATATGGAAGAGTTACTATAACTAGAGTCCAAAGAAAGCAGACAGAAGCAGACCAGATGCTGCAGCTGTGACAGCACTTCAAGGATGCCTTGCTTCCTGCAGTTTGGGTATTGGAAGCAAGTGGAGATTTATATGTGTATGTGTGTAAATGTCTCCTTTTACTCTATTAAGTTATTAACTGGAACAGCAGGGACAATTTCTGTGTACATTGGAAAATTGGCCCCAAAGTGCCAGACAGACTTAACACTGTGATTATAATAGATAATAAACTGTAATCCCATGCAATGAACACATTTAATAGATACATTTTTCAAAAGGAAATTTGAGACTTCTTATACATACAGCAAAGGACAGGTTATCAAAAAGGCCTCAATATCCAAATTGAAAGCCTTTGATAGTTCTAATAAATATCTCCTGAGAAGAGGCAGATGACAGACAGGGGAGCTGGAAGGGACTGGCTGACTAGTTAAGGCCCAGGTGAAAAAAGATGCATGCTGCCCCAGTGTGATGGGGCACACAGGCTTGGGAGAATCATCACTGATTGTGCCACAGACTAGGAGGCAGACCCAGGTGGTAAAAACATTTATTAAACAGCAACCTTGAAAGATGTGTGGCTGAGGAAATAGGGAAAAGGCAGGTGTCTTCTTAGATACTTCCCCTTAGTCAGATGCTTGAACCATGTGCTATGGTGAGAGGGAACCTGGGGAGGGCACACCTGGTTCAAGCATTCCTGTCTCAAGGACACTTTCTTGGCCTCCTGGACCCAGAGACAAGAGACTTTGTTGAACCAGACAAACGACTTTGTTTCAGGCTGAGTGGTGGTTCATACTTGTAATCCTAGCACTTTGTAGAGGCCAAGGTGGGAGAATTGACTGAGCCCAGGAGTTCAAGATCAGCCTGGGCAACATAGTGAGACCTCATTACTGTTTAAATTTTTTTTTTTTTTAAAGAGACTTTGTTTCCACAGCATCAGAGTTTATCTTAATGCCAATCAGCACTGTACTGGACTTACTGACTTATGTCTCTCCACAGGCTAAGAACTTCTTATGGTCAGGAACCAGGCCTTCTTGACTATAATCCCCAGGGCAGGCACTCAGCACATGGTCAGAGCTCTACTAATCTTCGTTGAATAAATGAATGAATGTTCAATGACTGGTTGTAGTTGTGGCTCCACAGTCTGTTGTCACAAAAAATCACATTTCCTCACTGTTGTCACTAAACAACTTGGACACACACCCGTGTGCACTAGCGCACACATAAGCAAGGAAAAAGCTGGGGTTCCAGCTGTTCTCACCTAGGCTGACGAGCACCCGCTGCAAGGCCTGGTAGGACGATGTCTGTAGGTCAAAGAGGGAGAGTTTGTAGTCCGTGCTCAGCTGTGCCTCATGTCGGATCGTTTCAAACAAGGCTGATGCCCTATAAAGCTGCAAGGAGGGAGGAAGAACATCACTCATTCCCCAGAAGCCAATGTCCAGCTGTTTACAGACTAGAGACAACTGTTGCTCATATCTCTGTGCACAACCTAAGTATTTTTTTAAAGATTTGAAAGGAAGAATCTTATGTCCACGTGTAAGGAAAATCGATGTGCTGTGGTCAAGAATAGGCCAAGGCAGACATTCAGTCCAGCGTGGCTCCGCCAGTTTGGAGCACAGGTGCACAACTTCACTCATTATGTAACCATGCCATGTGAGGCTCACCCATGTGAGCTCGTGCTTAGCTCAGAGCCACTATTGTCTATAAAAGGTATAATTAAGCTGCTAATGTTACATATATGGCTTGCACCCACAGCTCGCAGCTGGGCTCACTCACTCCCAGAAAGATAGTAGAGCCATCCTGAAACTGTCTATGATTCCTCGAGTGTTTTTCCAGCTACCTGCCACTTGCTCACTGACTTCCCTCATTAGAACCTGACACCAGGTAGGTCTTTGTGGACCTGAAAAGGCATCAGATCATATCCAGTAAATTACAGTTTATATAATCCATTTTTGATGCATAACAGGATCTAAAAGACATTACAGACTTATGGTCTTAAAGATATTAAAACAGCTGTTAATCCAACCAAGTGCTGATTTTTATTAAAACAAAAAGCCTCTCCTCTTGTCATCAAGCAACCACAGTTCACCACCATCACGCCTCATGGTGAGGAAGGATGGGAGTGGGAACAGGTGTGATGGAGGCATGCTGGAAATGGATGAGACTGAGAGGAAGAGAGTGTCACATTCTCTGGAGGGCAACAACTCTTTGCAGATGGTTCAGTGCCTCAGGGTCAGATCACCACTGGGTAAGCTCCTCAAGGAACCATGCCCACTCACATGGACACTCTGAGGACCAGACAGTTGCCATTCCTGACAGAGACACTGTCCTGCTGCTCTAACGTGCTTCTCCATCAGTGAGGCCACAGACTTTTCTGACTCTGATATTTTCTTTTATTTTTCCCCCTTATGCCACACTGTCTAAGATGACTCTGATATTTATATGCTAGAAACTCAGAATCAAAATTTAAATTTATCCAAACTTAAAAATCATCAGAATTCTAAGACTACTTCTTTCTTGGCCTTTTGGCTAAGATCAAGTACAGAATTTTAAGACTAAGAGACTTAGACCCAGAGAGTGCTAAGAGAATGTGTTCCTAACTCTGCCACTAACTGGCTGTGTGACCTTTGGCAAGACTCAGAGACTCAATTTCTTCCTCTCTATAAAGAGGGAAGTTTCTACCTCACAGAATTATTTTAAGGATCAAATTCATTGAGGTATAATAAATACTTTCAAAATTTCAAATCAGAATATCAACACAGGTTTTACCTTTTATAACCAGGAAATTAGAGAATCAACCTTTTATATTGCCCCTAATCATTTCACAAATACAGTAAAACACCCTAACATTCTAGAATGCTGTGGTACAAATTCAGTCACATGCCTTCAACTCTTATGAGCACCTATGGATAGAAGACTGGATGTCCTTATCCTTGGTGCCCCTCTGCCTACCACAATGTCCTCTGCAGTCACCACTCACATGCCCGCTATCTGGATGAGTGTGTGATTTTAGATGCAGCCATCTCACTATTCCTCCAACCTAACAGAGGAGCCCATAACTCTAGGGACCTTTCTGCTCTCCAGGGCCAGCAATGACAAGGGATTTTCCTTCAACTACTTGCACATATGCAGAAACATGGCCTTCTTTTAAAAGAGGGAGAGAGAGAAGTTATAGCTATTAATATGTCTAGGGACATTAAATCTAATAATTATGAATTCTTTTACTTCTATCATGAAATGAATATAATTTTATTATATTAATGTTTAATGGGGAGCAATAGCACTTAATACAAGAATTCCTAAGAAATTATTGATAAATCTATCACATGAGTGAGCAAAAATCTTTACTGATTGTTCAATACTTCTGGGCTGATACAGGCTAGAAATCACACACATTAGCCCAAGGGTACAAGTCAGTGCCTCTGATAAATGCCATCACTACTAGGAAAGTAATCCTAAGGCCTTCCATGCTGCCAGAAACAAAAAATCCATTTCAGTCAGGGGTTCTGCTTACTTGGTGTTGGGCCTCCTCCAAGTTTCCACTAGCCCAAAGGGAAAGGCCAAGGCCATGGCGAATTTTTGCCTCATCTTCTCTTCGGCCCAGTTGCTCAGCTAACCTTAAACCTGAAACCAGACAGAGAAATTTAAGGAAACAGAGAAGACAGATAATTTCACTATCTTAAGGAGTCCTGGAGGGTCATTTTACTTTTCTGTTTTTGTTTGTTTTGAGACAGGGTCTCACTCTGTTGCCCAGGCTGGAGTGCACTGGCAGCTCATTGCAGCTTTGACCTTCCCAGGCTCAGATGATCCACCTCAGTCAGCCCCAGAGTAGCTGGGACTATGGGCACAGGCCACCACACTTGGCTGGCTTTTGTATTTTTTTGGTAGAGACAGGGTTTCACTATGTTGCCCATGCTGGTCTCCAGCTCCTGGGCTGAAGTGATCCACCCACCCTGGCCTCCTAAAGTGCTGGGATTACAGAACAGAGCTACTGCTCCCATCCAATTTTGCTTCAAGTATCTATAAAAAAAATGTTAACCAGAGTTACTCAGGAAGCTGAGGCAGGAGGACTGTTTAAGCCCAGGAGTAAGAATCTAGCCTGGGCAACTTAGTGAGATCTATCTCTTTTTTAAAAAAAATACTAACAACATGGCTAGATAAAATGAGGACAAGAGCTGGATCAGCCAAGGTAGAATAAGCATTCTCTTCAAATTCTGTGCTGGTAGCAACATTTCCAGGATGTTCCAGGATGCCTCGGCAAGAGCTCAGGTGATGGCTATCAGTAGGAGACAGGTTTGCAGGACAGACAGAAACACTAAAACAAGTGAAACCTAACCTGGTTACCCTCTTAGATTTGAAATCCATAGCTTTGCAAATGAAAACTCCTGGCTGATAAATTTATCTAACATGATTCTTCGACTGGCAAAGCGCTTCCTGACAGTTAAATACAGAAGGAAAGAGAATACTTTCCCTTTCTCATGTGCACAGCATCCGATGAGTGTTAACAGAAGAAACACACGATGTTCTTCTGAAAGCAGAATATGAACACAGCCTGACCCTGCCTTCTGTTACTGATGCTACTGACACATTTCATGTTTAATCTGTTTTCCCTTTCAGTCTAAGACTTTGATGTGCCTCAGCAGGGATGCAAAACAAGTGCTATTATGAGGCAAAAGCCTTAAATGAGACCATCCTCATTTTAATAGCCTTCAGATAGGCACCTGCAGTTTGGGTCACTTACCCATAGCAAGCTTCTGGGTCTCAGGACACCAGCAACCTCCAGGGCTTTGTGAGAGTGAAATCTGAAGGCAACCATTTATTGTATTGGTCACTAGGCAGTTCTCAGCATCGCTTTGCCCTCATTATCCTGCTCTCTGTACCTAGAAGCTAGCTTGTGCAGAGACAGCATGAAGGCTCCCACCGTACAACTGCACATACAAAGGAAGGACTTCCTTCTTCTAATCTAATTCAGGGTAGATGGAAGCCTGCCTCTGATCATGCTGGGCCTGTGCAATTTCAGACTTTTGAAAAGGAATTGAGGCTGTTGAGAGGGTAAGAAAAGTAGCACTCAGGTTCAAGGTCAGAAATATACATTTCAAAATGCTCATAACTCAGAAAACTTAGAAACAACATTTTAAGTTTCAATCATGTTTTGGATAACAAAAATATTTGTAAATAATTCACATTTTTAAACACCTCACAGAATAGAAAAACATATTAAAGAAGTTGGTTCTTGGGAAAAAACCAGAAGGACACTGATTGCTTAAACCTTCAATAAGCCAATCACATTAATTCTTCAATACAGATGTCCCTGCTAGGTCGAGATCTGAGTCAAAAGTAAAATTCATTGAGACAACTCCTGCTTAGAAGGCTTGTTTTCTGAGAACAGGGACTTTGCTTTGTTCCTGCTGTATTCCCAGCATGTAGGACTCTGAGGTTCAACAATGAAGAGTTAAAAGCCCACTGGATAGACAAGGTATCTGTCCTGCCCCAGCTTCTCTGCTTCTGGCTCTTAGGAACCTGA
Source organism: Saguinus oedipus (assembly GCA_031835075.1). NCBI lineage: Eukaryota > Metazoa > Chordata > Mammalia > Primates > Cebidae > Saguinus > Saguinus oedipus. The sequence goes on from CM063169.1 coordinate 204,944,055, forward strand.
CTCACCCTCCAGCTCTCCTAGAACCTATAGTTTATCAGGGACTCTTCCCAGGTAAGTCACCAAGTTGATCCATGCTCCCTTTCTTCATTTGCAAGAAGAGGAAAGGCTGGGTGAGACCACTGGTTTTAACCTGAGGTGTCCTCCTCTGCAGCACATGGAGACCTTGTTCAAAAGACTCAGACCAGGCTCCATTTGTGAGTCTCATTGCACGGAAGCAGGGTGATGCTGATCCACAGGCCCCACAGCCTCCTCCCCTCAGAAAGCCAGGAGAGAGGGAGCAGTAGGGTGGTTTCCAGATAAGCTAGTCCTTCATTGCCAGAGGCTGCAGACCTAACTTGGAGCATTCGAAAAGCACTGTCCAGGTGTCCTGCAGTCATGAGAAGAGGCATCTGGTTTGGCCCATGAGGCAAGCCATCGGCTGCAGGCTCCCTAGTGGACACTTCCACAAAACAGACACTGTAGAGGTGCTACAAATCAGAATTTTAGATGTCTGCAAGACTTAAAAATTACAAGAAACAATAAAAATGAACTTGAGAATTTTCCATAAATACAGAATTGTGTTGCAATGTCTCAGGCAAACCAGCTGTTTCATGGAAGTAGTATTTCAGGAAGTACAAAAGAACACAGCTGAAAAGTTGTCATATGACTGAATTTAATAGTTTTCACAAATTCAACTGAAAATTGCTCCTTGTCTGCTGGAATTTTACCACAGTTAAGTTTCAGGAAATTAGAAGCCAACATTCTCATTTAATGCATTGAGGCAGAGCCCCATGTAGACAGAATGGGAGCCAGATAAGGTCTGGGAAGAAGCTTTAGACTTTCTAACCTCTCAGACTGCAAGCCAGCACAGTCCCTGGTCCATTGCAAAGGAGACCAGTGAATCAGCCCTTCACCCATTCTCCTCTGTTTCCTGTTTCTCTCTCTCCTGGCTTCCCAGTGGGGGCTAAGGAGTAAAAGATGATAGGGTGCCCAACCCTGCTCTGCAATTGCAAAGTTAGAAACTACTTCAGAGAGGGTCTTGTGTGGTTCCTGGTTCAGAAAACCCAGGCTGGGTCCTATTCCTTGACTAACTGACCACATGATCAGGATAAAATCACTGTACTCCTCTGAACCTCAGGTGATTAAACTGCAAAAACGGGAATCAAAAAATATACCTCACAAGACTATCGTGAGAACAGACTCAGATTAAATATACTTTATGTGCAAAGCACCTTGGAAGTGAGAGTTTTTGCTTGAAATCAGTAACCATTCCTTTTACCAGTGAGCTACCTGCCCCTTTTCCCTTCTAGGGTGAGATGATCCAATGTGCCTGTGTGAGGGGAAGGACTTTCAAGAGCAGAAAGATCCACCTCAACGTACAAAGGTGGAGGGCAAATGCACTGCTGTGGGACTTCAGCTTTCGGAAGAACGAATCATCCAAGGTCCAACTGTGCAGCCTTCAGTTTCTAGGCCTGCCTGGAACAAAACCCTACTGTGGCACCAGCCCAAGCACTGTCGGTGACAAATGCTGGGAAGGAAGCCTGGTTTACTGCTTGAGTGACCCTCAGACTGATGCTTCTAGATTAGACTTCAACTGTCATGTCAGAACTGACTCAAGTTTTCATATAGTTAGTTTAGATACTCATTAGAGGGATAACAGAGCTTGGAGCAGATGGGCATTTTCTTCTGATTCAAACCCTTATAATTTTTTAGGATTACATCTTACTTGATTCATCTGCATGAGAACAAGTTGCTCATTCCACGGAGGGTTCTGAAAAGCAAGGAGGGTATCAGCTCCTTGGGCATCTGGCAAGCAGTAGATGCTGTCACTAAAAGAGTAAGACAATTGGTCCAGAGAGAGCAGGGCAAGGTGCTACGGACAATGAAACACCTAAGTACTGTCAAGGGACACCTGGTGGGGACACTGTAATTCTGGAGTTGAGCTGACAATGTGGCTTCTGAGACCCTTACTCCACACAGAGGTGGCCACTCAAACTGTGCATACTTCCCTCTGAGTCTTGAGTTCTGACTCTGAACTTGATTTCACGCAAGCCAAGACAACAAAATGGGCCTTTTCACCTACCTTCCTGTAAGTACATGACTGCTTGGGAATAGTTCTGCAAGGCATGATGGGTCCTTCCAAGGCTACTATATGACACCGTCTTGGCCACCAAGTCATTCATCTGTGCAGCAATGCTCAAGTGCTGTTCTTGATAGACCACAGCCCTCTCGAAGGTGCCCAGGGATTCATAAGTCAGGCCCAGGTTCCCATAGGCTCGGCCCTGGCATGTGGGGTTGTTGGTTTCCTCTGCTATCTGTAGATCAAGCTGGTGGTACTGCAGGGCTGTGTCATACTCCCCCATCTGCTGGTAAACACCCCCCAGGCCACAGGCTGCATCACTCTCCAGGGCTCGGTCTTTCATATCTCTAGCAATGTTCAGCTGGCGTTCAAGGCAGGAAATGGCTTGTTCGTAATTCCCTAATTGGCTGTGCAGACTTCCCAGCTCTCCATACGCCTGGGCTTTATTGAAGGCTTCCCCAAGCTCATGGGCAACCACGAGCCTCTTTTCAAAGCACACGAGGGCTTGCTGCAAGTTCCCCATTGCCCTGTGGGGATGTAGACAGAAAAGCAATGATATTATTTTGTGCAGGTGCAGACAGGCTAAAGCCCCTGAGAAAATGAAAAGCATTTGTCACTGTCACTTACTATAGAAGCTCTTAACTCCTCTTCTAGCTAAAATCTATCATGTGCCCTTAGAGTGAGATGCAGAGGAATTTCATAATCTGAAAAGCAATTCAAAAGTCATCCCTTAGTGACCTTCCCAAGAGCTTGAGATTCAATGGGATATACACCCCAGAGGAAACATAAAATATATTAATAGGCACAATGATAGCAAGTGAACTGTCTGGTTCTTCAGGCCTCCCTATTTTCACTACTGCTTAGACTATGTTTTTGAAATCACTTTACAGTGGCTATAAATCTTTCACCCTGAGCTTCTCAGAGCATTCTGTGGGTGAATATTTAGTTTGACCCTTGCCCTTCCTCTACTCCAAGAGCCCTAATCCCCTCTCTGGTAGGGCCATATATTCTGCAAACACAGACACCTTCTTGGGTTCCCCACATTTAGGAATAAGTATTACCTTGACCAACAGTGTGTCCTTTTGTGCTGCTAAGAGACGACATAAGAGTGGGAAGAGCATGACCAAACCAGTTGTGTGGGGCACATGAATTCATTCCCCTGAGCCTCTGATTCTGGTGATAATAAATCCCACATCCCACAGAAGATGATAATAGATGTAGAGTAATACGGAAATGCTATAACTATTAAGATATCTGTGCAAGGGATCTAGCATGATGCATGCTACATAGTACATTTATTCATTCCCCTATTATCAGGTAGCTTTTCCAAAGAGCAACACAATGGGGTCTAAGTAATTGTTAGGTGCAGATGTTGTATCAATAAACACATTCATAAAATGTGAGAGGTATTCAGAAAAGATCAGTGAAAGTGACTCATTCACCTTCTCCATCCCTATTACCCTTCTCATTATAATGTAGTCAAAAGGCACTGCATTTGGAATCACGGAGCCCTGGGTTTAACTCTCAGCTGCCCCTTTTAAGCTGCATAATCTTAGGCAATAACTCAATTTCTCTGGACTTTATTTTCTTTGTCCATAACATAAGGGTAACAACATCAACTACTTAATTCAAACAACTGTTGGAGAAATCAGATGAGCTATGTATGAAAATGTTTTATAGTTAACAAACTGCCATGCAGACATGAAGTTGCCATTACTGTCTCAAATGCTCTTTGAGCAGAACTATAAATCACATTTGTCCTTGGTCATTTTTACCTGTGTCCATTTCCCAGGCCGCGGTAAGCCTTGGCTTGGTCTTGCATGCGATTTAGACTCTGGGCAACAGATAAATATTGTTCATAGTATTTGATAGCTTCCTCATAGTCACCCAGGGCTTCATAGCAATCCCCCAGGTTGCCATAGGCCCGGCCCCTGTCGAGTACAGACTCATTTCCACTTAGCTGCTGCAGCATGGCCAACTGCTGCTCAAAGTAGCCAATGGCTTCTTCCATCACATTCATGTTCATCTTTGTGATGCCCATATTGCCATAGACCTGGGCTTCCAGACTCGGATCCTTCAGCTTTTGCCCTAGATCCAGTTGCTCTTCATAACACTTGAATGCCATTGTATACTTCCCAAGGGCCATGTAGACAGCAGCCAGGTGCCCATGAGCTCTGCACTCCCCTGGCAAGTCACTCAGCTCCTGATATACCTCCAGTTCCTGTGTGTGATAACCCAGGGCCTTGTCATACTTCTGGATCATTCGGTATGCAGTGCCCAAGGCTGCATATGCACTGGCCTCTAGTCTTCTATCCTTCACCTGGTGAGCTAAGCCCAGCTGCTGCTCATAGAATTTTATTGCACCATTTATATCTTTTTTACAGATGAATATATCGCCCAGGTTCCCTAGGGCTCGAAATTTAGCCTGGGAATTATTCAGAGACTGGGCTAGGGACAGTAGGTACTTCTGACACTCTTCAGCTTTACTGAAATTCAGCAGAGCCTTGAATGCTAGGCCCAAGTTGCAGTAGGCTTTTGCTTGGCTCAACTTGTCGTGAAGGTCTTTGGCCAGTGCCAGATCCTGCTCATAGTACTTCACTGCCTCCTGGTAATTTCCAAGGCAGTAATGGGCATAGCCAAGATTGTGGCAGACCTTCCCTTCTCCTTCCATGTCTTGAAGGTCAGGAGCAAGCCGGAGATACTGTTCATAATAGGGGGCAGCCTGGATATACTCTCCCCGAGAGCAGTGGAAATTGCCCAGGTTGCTGAGGGCCCGGGCCTCGCTCTGGATGTCTCGTAGCTCCCGGGCGATGTTCAAGTGATTCTGATAGTGTTGCAGGGCTCGGTCATGGGCACCCAGCGCCTGGTAGGCCACAGCAAGGTTCCCATGCGTGGAGGCCTGCGAGGCACGGTCGTTCACTTCCATGGAGATCTGCAGCTCCTGCCGATGGTATTTGACAGCCTGGTCGTACATGCCAAGAGCGTTGTAGGCGTTGCCCATATTCCCATAGGCACGGCCCTGGGCAGCATAATCACTCAGCTCCTGAGCGATGCACAGGTGGGCCTTGTGGAGTTTCAGTGCAGTGTCATAATCGCCTTTCATCTGGTGTATGATTCCTGAGAAAGAGAAAAAAAGAACCAGCTAAGACTGAAATAACTGATTTGCAATGTAGAAAGAAATGTAATTTGCATCTCAATTTATAGTAAAATGCAATCCAGATGAATTAAAGAATTTAAAATAACAGAAGGTAGAATTAAATATTTATCAGCTCTCCAGAGGGAGGATAGCTTAAGTTCCAAAGCAACAGAAAGAAACATTTACAGATTTTATTACAAAAATAAGAATGTTTGCACTATAAATACATATCTAAAATTAAAAGGCAAAACAATACTGGAAAATATATTAAATATAAATGAAAAAGTTCAACAGCAATTGTGTGTAAAGAGTTTACTCAGCTTGATTTATTATAAATGAAGATCCAATTTACTAAAATAGGCAAAGATCTGTAAATGTCAGCAGACAACTCACATCCAAAGAAATACAAAGAGTAACCACGGGGGAAAATGCTAATTTCCTTTAATAATCAATGAAATGCAAAATAAAGCAACCCTGAAGTACCATTTTACTTCAGCTAAATTAGCAAACAAAAAATTTAACCACAACTCCTACACTGATGAAACTGTCCTGAAATTGGTAAACATACCAACTGCTGAGGACATAAACTGAAACAACTTTTTTGCACAAGCAGCATGGCAAGAACCACAAACGCTCCTACTCTGACCCAGCAATCTTCCTCAAGGGAAAGTATCCCAAGAAAATCATCTGACAAACACAAAAGCTTGCATAACAATACACATAACAACCTTCAATGTGGCACTACAGACTACTGGAAAATCAGAAACATCTTAAATGTGAAACACTGGGAGACTGTATAAGTACATTTTGGTATATCAACTACACAGAGGATTATACAGCCATTAAAAAGATAATTATGAAGTCTATATTGAAAAATGGGGAAACAATGTTCTTGTAATCATATTACCCAGAAAAATCAGGAAAAAATCCTGTATACTCCTGTGACAACAACTAGGAAAATAAGTATGTCCGCACACATGAATAAGCTCTTGATGAGGTTACAAAAAAACAAGAATAGTTGCTTTGTTAGGTGGTGGAATTTCAGTAATTTTTGTTCTAAAATCTCTTGTAATTTTGCTGTACTGCTTTTACAATCAACAATAATAGTGTTTCAAACAAATATCATAAACCATATTATAGCTGCTAAGCTGTAATTTTAACAAGCAGTTAAAATGAGATATATCATAAATGTCCTAACTATAAATTGGTTTCAAATGAGAAATAGCATAATGGTAACTTGGGAGCTGACTTTAAGGAGAGCTTCGTCCATTCCAGTTGGGGCAAGAGTGAGGGCCACCACTAGAAAGGGTGGAGAGAAGCTAGTATGCAAACAGTTTTCTCCTTGCCTTTGGTTTTGAACATGCTTTTCCATGCATCAGTGTGTGAGCTTTCCAATGGTGACTAAAACTTACAGAAGCCCCAAAAGTTGAAAATGCCAAGATGTGTTATTGTTAAAATGTCTGAATTAAAAACAGAGGCACTGAGAAAGAAAAGGATCTATGAAAACCTAGCCTCCACAATTTGTGCATCTCTCTGACACTCTATTGATTCATTCACTTATCCAGCAGACATTAGCTGGGTATTTATTGTATATCACAACTTGTGGTGGGCAGCAGGGGTAGACAGAAGAGTGAGGACAGAAGTCTCTGTCCTCAGAGAGCACACTGGGTAAAAAGGCAGACAGTATGCATGACCAAGGCTGAAGTCAGGGCAGGGCAGGAGCTGGGGGTGCAGTGCAGGATGAGTCTTGGGGGACCACTCTGCTGGTCCTGACTCCTCCCTTGCATGCTGTGGAGATCTGCCCTGCCACAAGAGTCATGTGCAGTCCTGGAAACCACCCATCTCTTTGACTTAACTGGACTTAAGGTATTGAGTAAATCATTTAGCCTGAGGAATGATCCAAGATGGCTGACCGCTAACATCTCGGGATTGCAGCTCCCAGTGAAAGCGCAGAGAACGAGAGGACGCCACACTTTCAGACAAATTTTGGTTGCTCATGGAGTAGAAGATTCCCAGTGGAGGAGCCGCACAGGTCGCCAGCGCGACTCTTGTGGCTTGCACAACGGTTTTGCCGGCACCTCGGTGCGGCAGCTCTTGGTGCAGAGTAAACGGGACAGGTTCCGCTTCTGACTGAGGTTTGGAGCTCTGGGAAGGCAGAGTTGCCTCTGACGGACTCAAGAAGGAAGTCAGACTGGAGATTCCCGGGCAGAAAAGCACCATCAGTCTTAACGCCACTGTTTTGGCCGGCGCAGTGGGTTGCTAATATTTCGGCCCCGGGAATTAACAACGTGGACGTCTACTCAGAGACCTAATTTGAAAGTTGGTAATTACAAAGACGACAGGTGGATAAATTTACAATGATGGGAAGAAACCGGCATAAAAAGGCTGAGAATACTCAAAATTAGAATGCCTTTCCCTCTACAGAGGATCACAGTTCCTCATCAACAAGGGAACAAGGCTTGATGGAGAACAAGCGCATCCCAATAACAGAATCAGGCTTCAGAACATGGATAATAAGAAACTTCTGTGAGTTAAAAGAACATGTTGTAGCCCAACCTAAAGAAACTAAGAAATTTGAAAAAAGGTTTGACGAAATCCTAATGAGAATAGACAACTTAGAGAGGAATATAAGTGAATTAATGGAACTGAAGAATACAATACGGGAACTCCAAGAAGTATGCATGGGTTTAAACACTCGAATTGTTCAAGCAGAAGAAAAAATATCAGAGGTCGAAGTCCAACTTAATGAAATAAAACGAGAAGACAAGATTAGAGAAAAAAGGATAAAAAGGAATGAGCAAAGTCTCCAAGAAATGTGGGACTATGTGAAAAGTCCAACACCAAATTTACGTTTGATAGGTGTACCTGAATGCGACGGAGAGAATGAATCCAAGCTGGAAAATATTCTTCAGGATATTATTCAGGAAAATTTTCCTAAACTAGCAAAGCAGGACAATATTCAACCCCAGGTAATACAGAGAACACCACAAAGATATTCCTCAAGAAGAGCAACCCCAAGGCACATAATTGTTAGATTCACCAGGGTTGAAATAAAGGAGAAAATACTAAGGGCAACCAGAGAGAAAGGTCAGGTTACCCACAAAGGGAAGCCTATCAGACTTACAGCAGATCTCTCAGCAGAAACTCTGCAAGCCAGAAGAGAGTGGGGGCCAATATTCAACATCCTTAAAGAACAGAACTTGCAGCCCAGAATTTCATATCCTGCCAAACTAAGCTTCACAACTGAAGGAAAAATAAAATCTTTTATGAACAAGCAAGTACTCAGAGATTTTATTACCACCAGGCCTGTTTTACAAGAGCTTCTGAAAGAAGCATTACACATAGAAAGAAACAACCAGTATTAGCCTTTCTAAAAATATACCAAAAAGTAAAGAGCATCTACATAAAGAAGAATTTATAACAACGAATGAATAAAACAGCCAGTTAACATCAAATGGCAGTAATCCTAAATTTAAATTGACTAAATCCCCCAATCAAAAGATACAGCCAAAACCCAACAGTATGCTACATCTAGACCCATTTCACATGCAAGGATACACAAAGACTCAAAACAAAGGGATGGAGAAAGATTTACCAACCAAATGGAAAGCAAAAATAAATAAATAAATGAAAAGCAGGAGTTGCAATTCTCGTATCTGATAAAATAGATTTTAAAGCAACAAAGATATAGTGGTAAAAGGATCAATGCAACAATAAGAGCTAATGATCCTAACACCCAGATACATAGAGACTTAGACTCAATGAGACAGAAAATTAATAAGGATATCCAGGACTGGAACTCAGATCCTGAACAAGTAAACTTAATAAATATTTATAGAGCTCTCCACTTTAAATACAGAAAATATTCATTCTTGTCAATACCACATCACACCTACTCATAGGTTTAAATGAAATATTGATTGGCCATTATTAATACCCATTTCTTTTAGAATAAAGCAACATTTCCATGCTCTCTCCCTGTTTTTCTTCCTCTTTCTTCCTCTCCTTCACTCCTTTTTTTTTCTTTCCTTCTCTCAAAAAAAAAAAAAAGAAAAGAAAAGAAAAGAAAAAGAAATCAACTTTTAGACCTCTAGATCCAGGTCGGCAATGTCTCTCTCATTGCCTGATTTCCTTCCTTCCCTTCTCTCCCTCTCTCCCTCCCTCCCTCCCTTCCTCCTTTCCTCCCCCCGAAAACAAAATCATTTAGCCTTTTTGAATTTTACCTAGTTCATCTATAAAATGAGAAAAATAATAAACATAACACCAACCTTAGGAGGTGATAGTATCAAATGAAATAATGTACATGCAAGGGCACTGTAAACTACAGAGTGAAATTGCAATATTAGTTATTGAAATTATTTCCTTCCAAGAAAGGAAATTCTTGAGGTGGTGGAAATTAAATAAACCATGATAATTCTTCTGTATATTTTTTATGAGTAAAATATTTCATAATTTAAAAATAACTAAATAAATCATGGTACATTTATACAATGAAATAAACATGTTGACATTAAAAATGGTGAAGGGCTGGGTGTGGTGGCTCACACCTATAATCCAGCACTTTGGAAGGCTGAGGCAAGAGGATTGCTTGAGCTTAGGATTGCTTGAGCTTAGGCAAGACAAGCCTGGGCAACATAGCAAGACCTTGTCTGTACAAACAATTTAAAAATTAGCTGGGCGTGGTGGTGTAAGCCCATAGTTCCAGCTGCTTGGGAGGATGAGGTAGGAGGATTACTTGGGCTCAGGAGTTCAAGCCTGCAGTAGGCCATGACTGCACCACTGCACTCCAGCCTGGGTGACAGAGTGAGACCCTGTCTTTAAAAAAAAAGGTAAAGTAAGTCAGGATCCAAGATGGCCAAATAGGAACAGCTCTGGAGAACAATGCAGAGGGTGAGTGAACACTACATTTCCCAATGAGTTTCTACTGCTCACAGACCAGGAGATTCCCAGGATGAAAAGCACCACAAGTTTCCAATATGGCTGTTTCAGCTGGCACAGCAGATCTCCGCACAAAAACTCACACAAATCAGGGAGGCCGTTTCAACTGGCTCCTGGAACACCTGGGAGACACAGCTGCCAATTCAACTGAAAAAAAAAAGGGGGGGCTGCAACAGGGAGCCAGGTGATCTGGCTCAGCAGGTCCCACCCCCACAAAAAACCAGCAATCTAAAATGCCAGGATTGAAGTTTTGCAGCAAGCATAAATGGATCCAGGATGGTACAGCTCTTTGGGGGGAAGGGCATCCACCATTACCGAGGCAGTCCACCACTACTGATGCAGTCCTGCATTACCAAGGCAGTCCACCATTACGGAGGCAGACTGCCATTACCAAGGCAGTTCGAACTATATCTCTGCAAATAAAACCTAAAGGAAGTTTACACAGCAGCTGGGCAGAGCCCACAGCAGCTCAGCAACACCTCTGCTGGCAGACTGTGACTAGGCTACCTCCTCACTGGGCAGGGCATCTCTAAAAAAAGGCACCAGCACGTCAGGAACATATCAATAATGCCCCTCCTTCCCAGGAAAGAGCACCTGGGAAAAAAAGGCAGTTATGAGTTCTGCTGCAGCAGACTTAAACATACCTGCTCAGCAGCTCTGAGGGAACGATGGAGCTCACAGTTCACCACTTGAGCTCCTATAAGGGGCAGACTGTCTCCTCAAGCAGCTCCCTGACCCCCGTATATCCAAAGAGACACCTCATAAAGGAGAGCTCAGGTTCACATCTGGTGGGTATGTTTCTGGGACAAAGATAGCAGAAGAAGAAACTGGCAGCAACCATTACTGCTCTGCAGCTGCTGCAGGTGATCCCCAGGCAAGCAGGGTCTGGAGTGGACCTCCAGCAGTCCTACAACAGAGGGGCCTGTTAGAAGGAAAACTAAAAAACAGAAAGAAATAACTTCATCCTCAACAAAAAGGATGTCCACTCAGAAACCCCATCCAAAAGTCACCAACTACAAAGACCACACATTGATAAATCCATGAAGATGTGAAGAAACCAATGCAAAAAGGATGAAAACACCCAAAACCAGAACACCTCTCTTCCTCCGAGGGATCACAACTCCTCACCAGTAATGGAACAAGGCTGGATGGAGAATGAGTGTGATGAAATGACAGAAACAGGCTTCAGAAAGTGGGTAATAACAAACTTCTCTGAGCTAAAAAAACATGTTCTAACCCAAAGCAAAGAAACTAAGAATCTTGAAAAAAGGTTTGACAAAATACTAAGGAGAATAAACAGCTTAGAGAATAATACAAATGAATTAATGGAGCTGAAAAACACAACACAAGAACTTCAAGAAGCATACACACATTTCAATAGCTGAATCAACCAAGCAGAAGAAAGGATATCAGAAATTGAAGATCAACTCAATGAAATAAAAGAAGAAGGCAAGATTAGAGAAAGAAAGAGTAAAAAGAAATGAACAAAGCCTCCAAGAGATATGGAATTATGTGAAAAGACCTAATCTACGTTTGATAGGTGTATCTGAATGTGATGGAGAGAATGAATCCAACCTGGAAAACACTCTTCAGGATATTATCCAGGAGAACTTCCCCAATGTAGCGAGACAGGCCAACATTCAGGTCCAGGAAATACAGAGAACACCACAATGATACTCCTCTAGAAGAGCAACCCCAAGGCACATAATCGTCAGATTTAACAGGGTTGAAATGAAGGAAAAAATGCTAAAGGCAGCCAGAGAGAAAGGTCGGGTTACCCACAAAGGGAAGCCCATCTGACTCACAGTAGATTTCTCCACAAAAACCCTACAAGCCAGAAGAGAGTGGGGGCCAATATTCAACATCCTTAAAGAAAAGAACTTTCAACCTAGAATTTCATATCCAGCCAAGATAAGCATCATAAGCAAAGGAGAAATAAAACCCTTTATGAACAAGCAATTGCTCAGAGATTTTGTCACCACCAGGCCCACCTTACAAGAGCTCCTGAAGGAAGCACTAAACACAGAAAGGAACAACTAGTACCAGCCACTCCAAAAACATACCAAATGGTAAAAAGCATCGACACAATGAAGAAACTGCATCAACTAATGGGCAAAACAACCAGCTAGCATCAAAATAGCAGGATCAAATTCACACATAACAATATTAACCTTAAATATAAATGGGCTAAATCCCCCAATCAAAAGACACAGACTAGTAAATTGGATAAAAAGACAAAAATCCATCAGTGTGCTGTATCCAGGAAACCCATCTCAAGTGTTAGGATATGCACAGGTTCAAAATAAAGGGATGGAGGAAGATTTACCAAGCAAATAGAGAGCAAAAGAAAGCAGAAGTTGCAATCCTAGTCTCTGATAAAATAGACTTTAAACCAGAAAAGACCAAAAAGACAAAGAAGGGCATTACATGATGGTAAAAGGATCAATGCAACAAGAAGAGCTAACGATCCTAAATATATACACACCCAACACAGGAGCACCCAGATACATAAAGCAAGTTCTTAATGACCTACAAAGAGACTTAGACTCCCACACAATAATAATGGGAGACATTAACACTTCACTGTCAATATTAGACAGATCAACATGACAGAAAATTAACAAGGATATCCAGGACTTGAAATCAGATCTGGACCAAGCAAACCTAATAGACATCTACAGAAATCTCCACCCCAAATTCATAGAATATACATTCTTCTCAGGACCACATCACACCTACTCTAAAATTGACCACATAATTGGAAGTAAATCACTCCTCAGCAAAAGCATAAGAACAGAAATCATAACAAACAGTCTCTCAGACCACAGTGCAATCAAATTAGAACTCAGGATTAAAAAAACTAACTCAAAACCACACAACTTCATGAAAACTGAACAACTGGCTCTTGAATGCTGACTGGACAAACAATGAAATGAAGGCAGAAATAAAGATGTTCTTCAAAAACAATGAGAACAAATACACAACGTACCTGAATCTCTGGGACACATTTAAAGCAGTGTCTAGAGGAAAATTTATAGCAATAAATGCCCATATGAGAAGCAAGGAAAGATCTAAAATCAACACCCTATCATCAAAATTGAAAGAACTAGAGGAGTGAGATCAAAAAAATCTCAAAAGCTAGCAGAAGACAAGAAATAACTAAGATCAGGGCAGAACTGAAGGAGATAGAGACACAAAAAATCCTTCAAAAAAAAAATCAATAAATCCAGCAGCTGGTTTTTTGAAAAGATCAACAAAATAGATAGACTACTAGCCAGATTAATAAAAAAGAAAAGAGAGAATAATCAAATAGATGCAATAAAAAATAATAAAGAGGACATCACCACCAATTCCACAGAAATACAAACTACCATCAGAGATTACTACAAACAACTCTATGCACACAAACCAGTAATCCTGGAAGAAACTGATAAATTCCTGGACAGTTGCACCCTCCCAAGCCTAAACAAGGAAGAAGTTGGAACCCTGAATAGACCTATAACAAGGGCTGAAGCTGAGGCAGCAATTAATAGCTTACCAACCAAAAAAAGCCCAGGTCCATCTGGGTTCACAGCTGAATTCTATCAGACATACAAAGAGGAGCTGGTACCACTCCTTCTGAAACTATTCCAAACAATCCCAAAAGAGGGAATCCTTCCCAAATCATTTTATAAGACCAACATCATCCTGACACCAAAACCTGGCAGAGATTCAACAAGAAAAGAAAACTTCAGGCCAATCTCCATGATGAACATAGAGGCAAAAATCTTTGATAAAATGCTGACAAACTGATTACAACAGCACATCCAAAAGTTTATCCATCACAATCAAGTAGGCTTCATCCTGGGGATGCAAGGCTGGTTCAACATAATCCAAGTCTTTAAACATAATCCACCACATAAACAGAACCAATGACAAAAACCACATGATTATCTCAAAAGATGCAGAGAAGGCCTGCGACAAAATTCAACAGCCCTTTAGGCTAAAAACTCTCAATAAACTAGGTATCAATGGAACATATCTCAAAATAATAAAAGCTATTTATGACAAACTCACAACCAATATCATACTGAATGGGCAAAAACTAGAAGCATTCCCTTTGAAATAAGGCACTAGACAAGGATGCCCTCTCTCACCACTCCTATTCAATATAATATTGGAATTTCTAGCCAGAGCAATCAGGCAAGAAAAAGAAATAAGGGGTCTTCAATTAGGAAAGGAGGAAGTCAAATTGTCTCTATTTGCAGATGACATGATTGTATATTTAGAAGACCCCATCATCTCAGCCCAAACTCTCCTTAAACTGATAAGCAGCTTTAGCAAAGTCTCAGGATACAAAATCAACATGCAGAAATCACAAGCATTCCTATGCACCAATAACAGACTTGAAGAGAGCCAAATCAAGAACGAACTGCCATTCACAATTGCTACAAAGAGAATAAAACACCTAGGAATACAACTAACAAAGGATGTAAAGGACTTCTTCAAGGAGAACTACAAACCACTGGTCAAGAAAATAAGAGAGGACACAAACAGATGGAAAAACATTCCATGCTCATGGATAGGAAGAATCGATATTGTGAAAATGGCCATACTGCCCAAAGTAGTTCATAGATTCAATGCTATCCCCATCAAGCTATCTATGACCCTTTTCACAGAACTGGAAAAAAATCACCTTAAACTTCATATGGAATCAAAAGAGAGCTTGCATAGCCAAGACAATTCTAAACAAAAAGAACAAAGCTGGAAGCATCATGCTACCTGACTTCGAACTATACTGCAAGGCTGCAGTAATCAAAACAGCATGATACTGGTACCAAAACAGACATATAGACCAATGAAACAGAATGGAGGCCTCGGAGGCAATGCCACACATCTACAACCATCTGATCTTTGACAAACCTGACAAAAACAAGCAATGGGGAAAGGATACCCTGTTTAATAAATGGTGTTGGGAAAACTGGCTAGCCATGTGCAGAAAGCAGAAACTGGACCCCTTCCTGACACCTTACACTAAAATTAACTCCAGATGTATTAAAGACTTTAACATAAGACCTAAAACCATAAAAACCCTAGAAGAAAACCTAGGCAAAACCATCCAGGACATAGGCATAGGCAAAAACTTCATGGCTAAAACACCAAAAGCATTGGCAACAAAAGCCAAAATAGGCAACTGGGATCGAATTAAACTCCAGAGCTTCTGTACAGCAAAAGAAACAATCATTAGAGTTAACTGGCAACCAACAGAATGGGAAAAAATTTTTGCAATCTACCCATCTGACAAAGGGTTAATATCCAGAATCTACAAAGAATTAAAACAGATTTACAAGAAAAAAACAAACAAACCCATTCAAAAGTGGGCAAAGGACATGAACAGACACTTTTCAAAAGAAGACACTTATGAGGCCAACAAACATGAAAAAACACCCATCATCACTGATCATTAGAGAAATGCAAATCAAAACCACATTGAGATACCATCTCACACCAGTTAGAATGATGATCATTAAAAAATCTGGAGACTGAAGATGCTGGAGAGGATGTGGAGAAATAGGAACATCTTTACACTGTTAGTGGGACTGTAAATTAGTTCAACCATTTTTTTTTTTCCCATAAAGGTAAAGGCATTTGGGCTTGGAAGAGAAGGATTGGAAAAGTGCAGTGATTTGGGGAGTGGAGGAGGGAAAGCGATGGAAGGTGCTGGAGGGCTGGGGTGTAAGTTGGGGACAGATTGAGATGACCACACACCTTTTTTTTTTTTTTTAAGGAGAGAGGGAGAGCAAAAAAGAGGAAGAAAAAGAGGGAGAGAGAACAGGAATATTGCTTTATTCTATGAATGGGTATTAATAATGGCCGATCAATATTTTGTGTATTTAAACTGGAGAATGTATACTTTGTGTATTTAAAGTGGAGAGCTCTATAAATAGTTATTAAGTTTACTTGTTCCGTAACTGAGTTCAAGTTCTGGATGTCCTTATTAATTTTCTGTCTCGTTGAGTCTAAATCTCTCTATGGGTCTTATGTATCTGGGTGTTAGGATCCTTAGCTCTTATTATTGCATTGATCCTTCTACCACTGTATCTTTGTTGCTTTGAAATCTGTTTTATCAAATGCATGAATTGCAACTCCTGTTTTTTGTTTATTTATTTATTTTTGCTCTCCATTTGGTTGGTAAATCCTTCTCCAACCCTTTGTTTTGAGTCTTTGTGTATCTTTGGATATAAAAATGGGTCTGAATGTAGTATACCGTTAGGTTTTGGCTGTATCTTTTGATTGGGGGATTTAGTCGATTTAAATTTAGGATTACTGCCATTTGATGTTAACTGGCTATTTTATCCATTTGTTGATGTAAATTCTTCTTTATGTTGATGCTCTTTACTTTTTGGTATATTTTCAGAAAGGCTAATACTGGTTGTTCCTTTCTGTGTGTAATGCTTCTTTCAGAAGTTTTTGTAAAGCAGGCCTGGTGGTAATAAAATCTCTTGAGTATTTGCTTGTTCATAAAAGATTTTATTTTTCCTTCAATTGTGAAGCTTAGTTTGGCAGGATATGAAATTCTGGGCTGCAAGTTCTGTTCTTTAAGGATGTTAAATATCGGCCCCCACTCTCTTCTGGCTTGTAGGGTTTCTGCTGAGAGGTCTGCTGTAAGTCTGATGGGCTTCCCTTTGTGGGTAACCTGACCTTTCTCTCTGGCTGCCCTTAGTATTTTCTCCTTCATTTCAATCCTGGTGAATCTAACGATTATGTGCCTTGGGGTTGCTCTTCTTGAGGAATGTCTTTGTGGTGTTCTCTGTATTACCTGGGGTTGAATAGTGTCCTGCTTTGCTAGATTGAGAAAATTCTCCTGGATAATATCCTGAAGAGTATTTTCCAGCTTGGATTCATTCTCTCCATCACATTCAGGTACACCTATCAAACGTAGATTAGGTCTTTTCACATAGTCCCATATTTCTCGGGGACTTTGCTCATTCCTTTTTATCCTTTTTTCTCTATTCTTGTCTTCTCATTTTATTTCATTAAGTTGGTCTTCGACCTCTGATATCCTTTCTTCTGCTTGATCAATTTGGCTATTCAAACTTGTGCATATTTCACTAAGTTCTCGTGTTGTATTTTTCAATTCCGTTAGTTCATTTATATTCCTCTCTATATTGTCCATTCTTTTTAGCATTTCGTCAAACCAACCTGTTTTCAAAGTTCTTAGTTTCTTTACATTGGGTTAGAACAAGTTCTTTCAACTCCCAAAAGTTTCTTATCATCCACCTTCTGAAGCCTATTTCAGATAATGGAACACAGTCCTTTTCCATCAGGGCTTGTTCCGTTGCTGATGAGGAATTGCAATCCCCTGTAGAGGGAGAGGTGTTCTGATTTTGGGTATTCTCGGCCTTTTTAGGCTGTTTTTTTTCCCTTTATTATGAATTTATCCATCTGTTGTCTTTACAATTACTGCCTTTCTAATTAGGTTTCTGAGTGGATGTCCAATTTATTGATTCCCAGTGCTGGAATCCAAGCAACCCACTGCGCCAGCCAAAACAGCAGTGATAAGACTGATGGTGCTCTTCTGCCTGGGAATCTCTGGTCTGGCTTCCTTCTTGAGTCCACAACAAGCGGCTCTGCCTTCCCAGAGCTCCAAACACCAGTCAGTAGGGGAACCAGTCCTGTTGACTCTGCACGAAGAGCTGCCGCGCCAAGGCGACGGCAAAACCTCTGCACCGGCCACAAGAGTCGTGCTGGTGACCTGTGGGGCTCCTCCACTAGAAATCTTCTGGTCTGTGAGCGACGAAAATTCATCTGAAAATTCTTCTGAAAGTGTGGCGTCCTCTCGTTTTCTGGGTTTTCACTGGGAGCTACAATCCCGAGCTGTTAGCGATCAGCCATCTTGGATCTGTTCTGTTTTTTTTTCTTTTTAGTTCAACCATTGTGGAAGACAGTGTGATGATTCCGCAAGGACCTAGAAATAGGAATTCCATGTGACCCAGCAATCCCATTACTGGGTATATATCCAAAGGATTATAAATCATTCTATTATAAAGACACATGCACATGTATGTTCATTGCAGCACTGTTTATAATAGCAAAGACCTGGAACCAAATGCCCATTGATGTTAGACTGGGCAAGAAAAATGTGGCACATATACACCATGGAATACTATGAAGCCATAAAATACAACGAGTTCGTGTCCTTTATAGCGACATGGATGAATCTGGAAAGTATCATTCTCAGCAAAGTGACACAAGAACAGAAAATCAAAGATTGCATGTTCTCTCTCATAGGTGGGTGTTGAGCAATGACAACACATGGACACAGGGAGGGGAGCATCACACACTAGGGTTGGTTGGGGCCACTAGGGAGGGTAGTAGGAGTGCCTGAATCCCCCCTGGAGCAATTTATTCCACAATGATGCCTTTGCAGTGATTTTTTTTCCCCCTCACAGCTTTTGGATTTTATTGCAATGATTTTCTTAAGCCAATATAATCACTTGTTGGTTGCTAAGATGATGGTAAGAGGAAGCAAGTGGCGAGAGACCTAGCAGGCAATTGGAAGAAGCTTGGTTTTCACATATTGCTCATCACTACCAAAGACAGGTCTCTTTGGAAGCCCCCAGGTAGGACTTACTTTGTCCTACAGGAAATTGGGTAAGCATCAGAAAGGCAAAATATAATAGAAAAGACACAGGTCTCTAAGCCGGAAGTCCTGTTTTACAAGCTGGGCTCCCAATTCATTCAGCTGAGTGTCTTTGAGATAGTTGATACCGCTGAGCCTTTGTTAACATTTTTTTAACTGAAAATATTTTGGCATTTTTTTGTTTCCCTACTAATAAGGTCAGATTATAATCATTTCAAAGACATGCATGAGAAACATAATAGTATGTATCAATTATTAGTTTACATGGTATCTAAACATAGTATGACCAGTATTTAGAAAGTGAGGAAAAAGGAAAGGAATTCTATTTCTCTGACTCTCACGACCTTAAGAATCTGGGCTACTTAATAGGGAGCAGTTGGAATGATAATGGCTACCCAGAGTTCAATGATTTGTGAAAGAAACTACCTGCTGGTTATGGCAAAATGATCTGATCTCCAGCCAGCTTCCCTATGCACTCTCCTGATCTCCTCCTGTCTTCCTTACCTTACATTTCCAAGGGCTTATAAAGAATCCTAAGAAGACTCTTAAAGACTTCCTCAAACAGACAAAAGTAAGAAGAGATGGATGGGGCAGAGCTGGGAATTTTTCATCCTCCCTGTGTCTCTACTGTCCCAGCCACTGCCAGCCTGGGGAATTCTGAATGGAACATGACACACTCTTGGCAGCCTTTCTCTTTGTTGAGGCAACATAAAAGCGGCCTGAGAGCTGCCAGCAGAGTGACTGCACATGCTGAGGAGATAATCTGCAGATCCTCCTTCCCTTTCGAGACCACAGCTTGATTTTCCAGGGCCGTCATTCAGATGAAGACTTACAGAGGGCCTGTCAGCAGGGGTGTGCTAGGTGACAACATGCTGCAGGGAGGGGAATTAAATGAAGATTAGTGGGGCAGAAGATCCTCACAAAGCCGAGTTCTCAGGAGGGTGTGTGGAGAAAGGACACATAGTTATGAATTTATACATCGTCGCAGCAGGCCTCCACCTATAGGTCAAGAATGGTCACTGCCATGGGAATAATAATACCTACTTCAAAGGGCTGTTGTGAGGGCCAATGTGATCACACTCAGCAGAGGCTGGCCTAAGTGCTTCAGACATAGTAAGTGCTCAATACGTTTTGCTTTTATTATTAGCCATTACCAGCAAAGACAAAGGGAGGTGTGAACTGCACAAGCCAAGCAGAAAAACTATTAAACATAGAAAGCAGTTCTGGCTGCCTTTTCTCTTGTGAATGTTGTAGAGGTAGGGGCCTCGGTGTACTGCCACAAACTATGAAAGTGGTCTTCTCATGTATGAAAGTACCACAGTCATGATTCTTAATAGTGCACAACCCAAACGGGGCTTAAAAACTGATCTCTTGTTTTCCTCTACTTTCAAACAAATTGTTTTCTGTTTCATCCTACCCACATCACCGTCTATTCTCAGAGAAAACATAAGATTTGGGAACTAGAAAAGGCCCTCCCATGGGTTCACTTTCTCAATGATGTGACTAGGGCCTAGTGAGAGGAAGTGTTAGTGGCAGAACTGAGGCAAATACTCAGAACCACTGCCCTCAGCAGTACCAGTCCATCTGCTTTCACGACAAGCTGGAGACATGAAATAACGTTTATTAGTCTTGTTAGGTGTGACATAGGACAGTGGCTATGCTTTATAAAGTTCTCTTCCATTAGAAATATTTATAGAAACATTTATAGATGAAATAACATGGTGTCTATGATTTGCTTTAAAAATTGTGTGGGTTCATGAAAATAGATGAAACCAGATTAGCAAAATGTTGATAACTGGGTTATGAATATGTGGGAGTTCATTGTACCATTTTCTCTACCTGTGTGTTCATGAAAATTTCAATATCGGAAAATTAAATAATAAAGATATACAGAAAAGTTTGCACTGCATATATTCTCTTCTATAACCTTTTTGGATCAGGAAACCGTTCCTTGCAGCTAAGTCCAGACATGGATGTTTAAGTCCATTTTTCTGTCTCTAGGACCACAGTAGAAAGAAACTGGGTTGGTCACCAGCCTCTACAGCTGTACCAGCCTCCACATCGTTTTCCAGGCTGGGAGAAGAACATGTAGAGACTAAAAACTACACAGCACTTTGTCCTATTGCCTAGATTTCATTTCAAGTGCTCTTCAAGGGTAGTTTGATATTTTGTCTATCAGAGAGCCAAATGGCTGAGAAATGGCTAAAATGACTGAGAAAACCTGCTTCAGAAAAAGTGCTGTGTATTCTCAACTGTTCCTCCTGATCCTCCTCCTCACTGGGAGAAGCAGTCCCAGGTTTTCCACCAGATCCATAATTCTAACCCTAGATATCTTTAGGTTCCCTAAGCCCTCTCTCTCTCAAGTTTTCACATATACGTTCTTCTACATTGTACTTAAAATACTGCAAAGCTGAGGGTGGGGAGGATGTGACAGACCATGTTAGTAAACAGATGGCTGCAATCAAAGGCATGAGAACAAAGTGCTCTGTGTTAGAAGTGCAACCAATTGGATGTCTTATCTAACACACTTGCAGGTAACTATTTATTAATATGTACCTAGAGACAAAGCTCCATTACTTTTGCCAGTGATGGGCATCAAGGGTACAGATTTTTTTTTTTTTTTTTGAGACAGGGTCTCGCTCTGCCACCTAGGCTGGAGTGCAGTGGCATGATCATGGCTTACTGTAGCCACAACCGCCCAGGCTCAAGAGATCTTCATGCCTCAGCATCCCGTGTAGCTGGGACTACAGGTGTGTACCACTGTGTCTGGGTAATTTTTAATTATTTATTTTTGTAGAGGTGGGATCTCACTACATTACCCAGGCTAGTCTCAAACTCTTAGGCTCAAGTTATCCTTCTTCCTCGGCCTTCTAAAGTACTGGGGTTGCAGGGGTGAGCCAATGTGCCTGAACAATACAGGTATTTTTAAATGTAGGTAATTCCAAAAATATCTATCATTTGACTTTAGCTACAAGCAACTTCCTGATAGGTAAGCTTTTCTTGAGATCCTCTCTGTACCTGGTTCTCTACTCCATGATCTCATTCATGGCTCAAAACAAGGTTGATACTGTGGTCTCAGAGCCCCAAAAGGTTCAAGAGCTTACTCAGGTCCACACAGCTCTAAGTGGCAGGATTGGTACTAAAACCCAGGTTTTTCTGACTCAGGAGTCCATGGCTTTTTTTTTTTTTTTTTTTTAAGAGACAGAGTCTTGCACTCCACCCTGTGGCCCAGGCTGAAGTACAGTGGCACAATCACAGCTCATTATAGCCTTGACCTCCTGGGCTCAGGGGATCCTCCCACCTCAGCCTCCCAAGTGGCTGGAACTACATGTGCACACCACCATACCCAGCTTTTTTACCTTCTCCCCTCATCTGGAAATGTCTTTCAGCAAAGATAGGCATGATTCTGTGCCCATTTCTCTTCCCTCACCACACACACAAATCTTTGCATCATGTGCCCATTTCTTCTTTATTAACATTATTATACTGCTGTGGCAAACCTAGCTCTTGGCAGCTGCATATGAACAGATTGATGGCCTGGCTAAATCTGTACCTAGTGAGCAGATAATATATACATTAGAGACCAGAAAATCCTAAGAGACTCAGAAATGTAGTAGGAGAAAGCAGATGTAATCTGTGTGGGCGTCACCTCTGGATAACACTTGGGCCATCACACATCTATTCTGCCATCTTTTAACTTAATTACATCTGTCTCCTTTTTCTACTAAACCCACCAGGCTCTGCCTGTTCCTTGAAGGATAAGTGAAGTTACAAGCCTGTTATCTTCTTTTGCTTCAACAGCAGTTTAGGATGTCTTCAGTGACATTGAGAGTTCAGTAGCACTTCTGTCCCAGATCCCAATTGCTCTTCCCTTCTGTTTCAACTCTGAGAAGCCTGATATAATAAGGTTGAGGAAATCTCTGTGTCACCCCTCCCTCCTATGAGCACATTCCTCTGGAAGCTACCTATCTTTTAAACCACCTTTGGAGGAAATAAAATGTAGTAGTTTTGTAGAGACTATATTTTAGAGTCTAAACGTATTTATTTGCAATACATTTATTTTTCTGAATGTAGAGAAATAGGTTCTATTGCTCACTCCCACCCCTCAAGTCTCCCCTTGATGCTGACTGGGAGCAGAGTCAGTTCCTCTGCAGTCCCCTCCCACCACCATCCCACAGGCTTGGGCTGAATGAGCAGTGACAAGAAGCCAGCTGGAGCCCACTGGAACCCAAAAATATTCCACGGCCTTCATGCATAGCCCTCCTTCCCAATCCTCTCGGATAAAGACCAAGACTGCAGGTGAATAGCTCAGAAATTCCCCGGGCCTGTGCAGCTGTAAATCCTGATGCAGTGGGTAAGATTAATTGTGCCATGAAGAAAGGGAAGTAATAATTAAACCTATTAAAAAGGAGGTGGCTGGAGAAGGGTACTGGTGATAGATGATGAGGTAGGAAGTGCTAGGCACAGTCATCTCTAATGACTATGGCCGGGCCACTGGGAGAGACTTGGTGGGAAGCCCGGAACAGAGTGAAAAATATGCTGGGCCTGCCTGGCCAAGCCCCACCATTAGTCACTGTTTGGAAAAGGCAGAGTGTGCCTGGTTTTCATTCTGGATCACAATAAAAGGTGGGAGGCAGCCTCATAAGTTAGCAATGCAGGGAATGTTACAAGGAGTTAGTTTCATTATGAAAAAAAATTTTGAACATTTGTTTAGAGGCATGGGGTAGAATCACTACAACGCTGAGAGGGCTGCTTCTGCTCCTCCCTTGAGCTGAGCCTGAAAGCTGAACCAGTCCTAAATCTCCTGGAGCACCTCCTGAGGGTCCCTCTAGCCTAAAAAGTGTTGTCAAGTGGCATTTATGGGCTTTCCTGATCCAGTCCCATCCCAGCCATCCTATGCCAGCCACAGAGCAGCCCCATACACCCTTTCTGGTCAATCCCACCCTGCCTCTTCTGCCTGTGAGTATCCCATTCACTTGGCTTGGATTACCTTTCTTGCCCAGCTGCAGTAGACTTTACCAATACTCCCTGCTATCTGGTTCTCCTCCACATTCAGGTATGTATTTTCCTACTCATGAGAACTTAGGCATGGCAAGTGACTTGCTTTATCCAGTGAAATGTAAGGAGCAGTGAGGTGTTACTTCCAGGCTGAAGTGCAACACTCCATGCTCTCTTCCTCCATCTCATCAACTGCAGAAGCTATTTAATATTGTATTCCAGATGGCACAGCTACAGGAAGATGGAGCCATGGCAGACCTGGATTAGTGTGTGAACCCCTCAGGGTTGCATGGACCTGTGGTAGGCTTTATATGCATATAATACTTTATTGTATTAAGCCACGAAAATTTATGGGCTGTTACTGTACTAGCACCTAGCACATCCTGATAGATAGATCTATTATCAACCCTCCCAGCCCTTGTCACAGCCTACAATTACAAACCATATTCTAATAAAGTCTGTATGAGACAGACGTCTATCAACAGAAGTTTCCTGAGGAGCTTTTGAGCCATTCATGCCTCTGGATGCTCTAAATTCTAGCCCTGGATCTAGTGAGACCACAAAAACCTGTAAACTTGAACCAAATTACCTTGGACCCACACAGAATAGGCTTCAGTGAATTGAGGGTTATCATTGTGCCCTCAGGTTAGTTAAAATTTGCTTTTGATTAAAGATTGCTGTTAGAAAAAGCACACTGAAGTCTATTACAATCTTTACTATAAAATTTTATTGATACCATACATTTTGTCACCAGGATCCCCTATTTAAATACCCTCTTGAGAAATTTCTTTTAGAATTCAGCTACCCTTTTTTTGAGGAATGCTAGGCTCCCATCTTTTGGATAGTAAGAATTATGGAAAAAATAGAATGAATAAAATCTAGTAGTTGATAGTACAACGGGTGACTATAGCCAATAATAACTTAATATTTTATTTTATTTCTTTGAGATGGAGTCTCATGGTCTGTTGCCAGGCTAGAGTACAGTGGTACAATCTCAGCTCACTGCAACCTTCACCTCCTGGGTTCAAGCAATTCTCCTGTCTCAGCCTCTCAAGCAGCTGGAACTACAGGCATGCACCACCATGCCCAGCTAATTATTATTATTATTATTTTTTGTATTTTAGTAGGGATAGGGTTTCACCATGTTGGCCAGGATGGTCTTGAGCTTCTGACCTTGTGATCCACCTGCCTCGGCCTCCCAAAGTGCTGGGATTACAGGAGTGAGCCACCGTGCCTGGCCTAATCATACATTTTAAAATATCTAAAAGTATAATTGGATTATTTGTAACACAAAGGATAAATACTTGAGGGGACAGGTACCCCATTTACTCTGATGTGATTGTTATGCATTATATGCCTGTATCAAAATATCTCACGTATCCTATAATTATATACATCTACTACGTATCCATAAAAATACAAAATGAAAAAAGTTAAATTAAAAAAATAATTATGGGCTGGGAGTGGTGGCTCACACATGTAATCCCAGCACTTTGGGAGGCCAAGGTGGGCAGATCACCTAAGATCAGGAGTTTGAGACCAGTCTGGCCAACAAGGCGAAACCCTGTCTCTATTAAAAATATAAAAATCAGCCAGGTGTGGTGGCACATGTCTGTAATCTCAGCTACTCAGGAGGCTGAGGCAGGAGAATCACCTGAATCTAGGAGGCAGAGGTTGCAGTAAGCCAAGATTGCGCCACTGCACTCCAGCCTGGGTGAAAGAGCAAGACTCTGTCTCAAACAACAAACAAAAAATAATTATGTATAATCAATGACAGACTACAGATACAACAGTGGTCCCATAAGATTATAATGCCGTATTTTTAGTGTACCTTCTCCATGTTCAGATACACAAATATTTATCATTGTGTTAAACAGTTGCTGGTAGTATTCAGTACAGTACCCTGCTATCCAAGTTTATAGCCTAGGAGCAGTCAGCTACACACCATGTAGCCTAGGTGTGTAGTAGGCTTTCCCATCTAGGTTTGTTTAAGTGTATTCTGATATTCACACAATGAAGAAATTGTCTAATGATGCATCTCAGAATGTATCCCCACTGTTAAATGACACGTGACTATATTTCTTTCTTTGCTTCTGTCACCAAGAAGCTCTGACTTAAATATGAAACTTTACTATAAAAACTATATTAGCCCTTACATGCTGCATATTTGGGCTCTTTGATCTTGATTTACTATTTCTGTTATATCATCATTTGATATTATAAGTTAAATAAATCCTTTATGGAATGAAACAAGTTATAAACAAGCCAACAAAAAATTTATATCTATTGCATGCTCAGGTGACTTTGCCTTGGTAATTGGTGTATCCCCTGAGCCTGCCATTTCTCAACTTTGCTGCCTAAGCCCTGCAATTTGTTTCATGGGTCTTTTTCTACCAGATTTAATAATCCAGTTATGTGGCACAGTGCTTTATGGTAGAAAGGCACTGTGAGCAGAATCAGAAGATCCCTATTCCCGGCTCTACTACTTCATGTCATGTGCTCTTAAGAAAGTTGCTATTAATACTTTTCTTGGCCTCAGGTTTTCATCTATCTCAGAAGGCTATTATGAAGATCAAATGAAACAGTTTATAGGGTATTGGTATTATTCCAGACAGCCTCAATTACCATAGTCCTCAACATTACAAATAACAAAATAAAAAATCTGCTACTCCCTCTATCATTATTTTGCTAGAGTACAATTTACTGTAAGTCTTAGATGCCATCATATTTCCTAAGTATCAAAGGAAACCTGACACCAGATCATCTCACCTAAGGATAGTGGAAAATTATGGGCTCTGAAATATTATAGCAAAACTTTGCTTATGTGGGGATGGAACCCATTTCCTTGTGTACCAGGGTGTGCAGGTAGGGGAGGAAGTGTCCCTAACAAGGCCTCTGCAAATGTGGTGGGGCATTTTTGGTTGTCAAAATATCTGAGAGACCACACTGGCAAGTTGTGGGTGGAGCCAGGGATACTAAACAACCTTCACCATGTGGGAAAATCCTACACAATGAAAGGACAGCACATCCAAAATGACAATAGCACCACGTTGAGCAACACTGGATGCTTTGAGTTAATTTTATACTCTGCCACTACTAATTAATAATCTGAAGAAACAACTTCATTTCTGTACTGTCACCCAGCTGAAGTTGTTAAAATAAATCATCAAAGCTAATTAACTGGGAAGTCTCTTGGCTGGTATCCAATAATTTAAGCAAAAGACTGAGAAACTGGAAACATTACTTTTAAAATCTGGTTTACTGACTGATCCTCCTCACCAGTTTATCTGTGAAATGTAATGCATTAAGAAGACAGATTAAAAGACACCCATGTATGGGCTTCCTCCTAATTTTACAATGATTATTAATAAGGGAGAGGGGAATCCTTCCTAAAAATAAAAAACAGTAGTAGAAATAATAATCATCATGATGATGATAATGATATGCAAAATTCTCTATTGGTGATCTCATAACATGACACCAAGTACCACGTATGTGACTCCTAAATAGGCAATTCTACCCCTGAGTTCTCTCCTGAGCATTAGTCTCATAAATCTAATCGCCTTCTGAATATGTCTACCTGGCTATACCTCAGATACCCTAAAATTCAAAAATGTTTGTTGTATTGTTGAGCTTAATTAAATTTAACATTTTAGGGCTCTCATCTGTTTTCAAAGCCCTTGGACCTTCACTATCTGATAGGAGTCTAGGACAAAGGCAGGGCAGCTGGGTCTGCCTTTGAAGACAGTCACAGAGGCCATGTGGTCACTAAGATTCAGAGCTAGGACCTGAACTCAGGCCCACCACCTCTTAGCACAGCACATTTTTTCCCTGGGTTACTTTGCCTGAGAGTCTGAGACAGTAACTGCTACAAAATTCAGCTGTGCAACCCAGGGTGAAGACAAAGCTCATCCCCCAGAGCAGCATTATGCCTGCAGCCCAGGGAGGATAAGAGGAAAGCATGATCTGCCCAGACAAACAGAAAGCCCTGAAAATGAACAGGAAAAGGGAGAAACAGCAGAAGAGCTGGTCAAAAGAACAGCTCTTTTAAATGATTTTACCTTGTAAATTCAATTGCAAAGACAGATGGATTTTTTAGCAAGGCTGGAGAGCAAATCATAAAATCTGTGTTCCCAAGGCAATCGGGTCTGAAAAGCTTCCTTTTAAAAATTCACACTGGATTGAAAATTCAAACTCTATGATTGTGTGAAGTGTTCTAGCTAGATTAAGCAAAATGCTATCAAAACAAATGATTCACATGTTCTGCTCATTTTTCTATTAGTACATGGGCTTTTGGTTAGGGCAATTTCAAAAACACTGAAAAGAGCAAAATGGGATTAAAATTGTGAATCCATTTACTGCTTTCAGTTTTTCTTCGTTTCTGTTTAATCGAGAGGAACTTACATAGGAAATTGCAGGCTCCTGAGGCTGGCTCACTTATGCACATCACAGAGATGCTATTTAAACATGTTTTCCTAGAAAGCTCTTGTAATCCACTTTAAATCTGAAAACCCATTTATCTCCTTATTTGAGTTATAGACTCACAGGATTATAGAAACCTGTGAAAATCACTTGAACTTGGGGTTCCCAAGACATTTGTTGGTTCACAGCAAACCTCAACCCTGCTACACACATCAGGAAGGGTGAGTTCCTTTGCCTGACTATTCTGCCAGACCTGCCTGTCTACATTCTTCTCTACAGTCAACCACTTCTTCCATGTATATATAAATAGAGGAATCACCCAGTTTTTCTCCCACTAATCACTTACAGCAACCAGTGGGGACACTAAGGCAGAATATCACTGGTCTCAAGATCTAGAGCAGACAACTTTACTACTTCTGTGGCTTTCTTTTAGTTCTTTTTTGTTGTGTGTGTTTTTGCATTATTGAGATTGTATAGCAAATACAAAATTAAATTAAAATTGAAATTCAAAAATTTCTATTATGAAAATACTAAATTAAAATACAATGTTTGTAGCAGACAGTGAAAGCTGGTGCACCCAACATTCATTTTCAATTTCCTCCTCTCCTGCATGCCTTTGCCTATGGGGCTAGAAAGCTAAGTATTTGCCTTTCCAGCCTTTTCTTGCAGCCAGGGTTAGTCAAGTGACACTACTTGATCGGTTAGACAAAATCGGAACTTTTCTAGGATTTTAGGGAAAGCTTTTGTTTTTGTTTGTTTGTTTTTTGAGACACAGTCTTGTTCTGTTGCCCAGGATGGAGTGCAGTGGCATGGTCTTGGCTCACTACAATCTCCACCTCCTGGGTTCAAGCGGTTCTCCTGCCTCAGCTTCCTGAGTAGCTGGGATTACAGGAGTGTGCCGCCACGCCCAGCTAATTTTTGTATTTTTAGTAGAGAAAAGGTTTCACCACGTTGGCCAGGCTGGTCTTGAACTCCTGACCTCAAGTGATCTGCCCTCGTTGGCCTCCCAAAGTGCTGGAATTGCAGGTGTGAACCACTGCATCCAGCCTGCTTTTTTGATAAAGGGATACAGAAGCAGCTCTCTTTTACTTATTTGAACGAGTCATGAGGTCTGGAGCGTCAGTAGCAATGTAGTGACCATGAGGCATAGAGGTGAAAATGTAAGAAAGGCCAAGAGGACTGCAGAGAAATTGGTCTTATTATGCTTAAACCTCTGAACCAATGTCAGGTGCCTCACAGTTATTATTTTGTGAGGAAAAATAAGCCCTTATTTATTTGAACCATTGCAAGTCAGATTTTGTTTCTTATAGTTAAAAGATTCCTATTGCCAAATTCAACGTAGAAAAGATAAAAAGTACAGAAAAAAGCCCTATCTATCTATCTTACCTAGTGACTGAAGATAAATATCGTTAACACTTTAGAGTAGTTCCTGACAATCTTTTTGTTGTTTTTGGCTTCATTTTGTTTTGATGGGTTGTTTTGTTTACATTATTGAGATCATATTATATGTACTGATTTCAAAACATAATTGCAATAAGACCAGGTTCTTAAAGGAAGATAATAAAAAAGGCTTTGATGACAACTATTTGCCATTAGGTTTTTGCTCAGACTTAAGTCATTCGTTATAGATTTAAGAGATGCATACAATCATTTCTCAAAGTTTCTAGGTAAGAAAAAAGATCACTATATTGTTGTCTACAGCTCTTCTTAGTAGAATAAAAATTGTTTTAGTTTAGTAGCTCTTCTGGTAATACTCTCACCATGTGAAAATTCTTAAACCATTCTTAGGAAGTGCTAGGACAGAAGCACACCAGTTATAGCTTTTGGTTAACACTAGACAAGCGATGTTTTTGAAGTGGAGTATGAAGGATGTGGACAAAGAAAGACATTTTCTGGTACTGACAAAGGAGCCAAAGAAGGGCAGCCAACAGGAGGGTAGGCCCAAACTTCTCTTGGCAGCAAAAGCCATCTTACCACACATCACCCCATTGAAATATGGGAGCAAGATGAGAAAAGGAAGACCTTCAAGTCCTATATCAATGTTTCCCATCCTTTCCTTCTTGTTGTTCTTTTCTTCTGTATTCTAATGGAACTTCCACTTTACTGATTTTCAGTTTCCCACTGTATCAGTTCTTTTTTTTTGGAGACAGAGTCTCGTTTTGGCACCCAGGTGGGAGTGCAATGGCATGGTCTTGGCTCACTGCAACCTCCACCTCCCAGGTTCAAGTGATTCTCCTGCCTCAGCCTCCCGAGCAGCTGAGACTACAGGCAGCCGCCACCATGCCCAGCCATTTTTTTCATTTTTAAGTAGAGTCAGGTTTCGCCATGTTGGCCAGACTGGTCTCAAACTCCTGATCTCAGGTGATCTGCCTACCTTGGCCTCCCAAAGTGTTGGGATTACAGGCGTAAGCCACCAGGCCCAGCCTCCCACCATATCAAGTTATTCTCAATTCTACCTTTATTGCAGATTTTACATTTTAGTTTCCTTACAATCTTCCATCATCCATCTTTTTTATCCAATCCTTCTTCCCATATCAACCTGCTTTCTCCTTAAGATTTTCTACTTCTGGCCAGGCATGGTGGCTCACACCTGTAATCCTAGCACTTTGGGAGGCCAAGGCAGGCAAATTACCTGAGCTCAGGAGTTTGAGACCAGCCTGGGCAACACAGTGAAATCCCGTCTCTACTAAAATAAAAAAATTACCCAGACATGGCGGCGTGTGCCTGTGATCCCAGCTACTCAGGAGGCTGAGGCAGGAGAACTGCTTAAACCTGGGAGGTGGAAGTTGCAGTAAGCTGAAGTCACGCCACTGCACACTAGCCTGGGGAACAGAGCAAGACTCTGTCTCCAAAAAAAAAGATTTTCTACTTCGTGTCTTTTTGTATCCTACTAAAAACGCCAAACTTTTATACATTTTTCTCTTCATTCTTAGAGTAAAAAATTTTTAAAGGTCTGCTTGTCTTCTGAGAATCACTGTTACCTCTCCCTTATTCTGTAGTAATTTTTCTTTATCTCTGTTTTTTTCTTTTCCTGTTTGACCTCAAAGAAAGCAAGCTGTATCTAGGCCCAATATTTACCAAAATAAGGTATGTGGCTTGTGCTCCAATGGGGTTTGGCCCCATTCTCCAAGTGCCTGGGTGCTAGCCAAATCCCTGTCTCAGCTCTATAGTTAGATAATAGAATGATAATACATATAGTGCCCAGCTCAATTCCAGTATATGATAATATGCATTCTAATAACTAAAATTATTGAAGCCTATGTGCCAGGCACTATTCTAGGCATTTTACATGTGTTAATTTAATCTCACAAGTGGGTATGAGTTAAATGCTATAATTATCCTAATATTCCAGATGAGTCAGAGATGCAACAGAACTTGCCCTAGGTCACATATCTAGAAAGGGTAAGCCCAGGAAGTCTGATTCTAGAGTTCAAGCTCTTAACCAGTACACTCACATAGCATTTAATGACATCTGGGCAATAAACCAAGGCTTCTGTGAGCAGGATACAGGTAGAGAAGGCGGTATTTAGGGAGACACTATCTCTGTTCTGTGACTTACAAATCATCTCTAGATAGCTCACCTGAGACCTAGTCATGGGACTTCAGTTATCTCAGGCTGTCACTTCATGCTCTTAGAACTTGGAGAATAGAGGGTAGAGGTAATTTTGTAGGATAAAGCCCAATAGGTTCCCCAATTCAGAAAACATGGATTCTAAAATGGGCTCACTCTACCTAACCAGTCTCATTTTCCATGTCTCACCGACATGAACACTCTACTCCAGCTAGATTTCTTCTGTGTTCTTCAAGGAATAAACTGAACACATTGCATATCCTAGAAAAATGCTAGTGATGATAATGATGACTGAGTGTTACCTAGATCTTTCCTCCAAAGAGCTCATCATGCTCTCATGCCTCCCCTTTATCATTACAGTATTACTTGGAGGGATATAAAGTTGTTAATCATTCGTTTTCCAAGATGAAGAACTGAAGTACAAAAAAGGGGCACAACCTACCCAACATTAGACATCTGGCTACTCTTGGTATGAACCTGTTTCTTAGCTCAGCTCCTTAGGATCAGGTTCTGAAAGCCCTCCAGAGTGAAAAATATATCGATATATTAATCTCTGTTTGCTTGGACTTAGTTTTCTAAAAATGCTTTTTATCGTTCTTTCAACAAAAATTTACCGTAGTACCACAAGGGGCATCAGGGATAAAAGATGATGAACAGTTTGGGTGTGGAGGCTGAGGTGGGCGGATCACAATGTCAGGAGTTTGAGAC
The DNA here is from genome assembly GCA_031835075.1 of Saguinus oedipus. Lineage (NCBI taxonomy): Eukaryota > Metazoa > Chordata > Mammalia > Primates > Cebidae > Saguinus > Saguinus oedipus. Next base: position 204,976,510 of record CM063169.1, read on the forward strand.
CAGACTGGTCAACCTTGTGAAACCCCATCTCTACTAAAAATACAAAAAATTATCCAGGCGTGGTGGTGTGAGCCTGTAATACCAGCTACTCAGGAGGCTGAGGCAGCAGAATCGCTTGAACTCAGGAGGCAGAGGTTGCAGTGAGCCAAGATCATGCCACTGCACTCTAGCCTGGGCAACAGAGGGAGACCCCATCTCAAAAAAAAAAAAAAAAAAAAAGATGATGAACATAGGTTCCTGCTCACAACCTCAAGGCAGGCCCAATCATAACTCAGAGTAATAAGTGTAGAAATGGAGGTCCAAACACAATATGCAACACCCCTAGCCATTAGCTCACTCAAATTACCACCAATGCTGTCAAAGGCTCTTGTCAGTGCAGGGGGAAAAAGAACAAAGAATGCTTTTACACCTTGAACTTTGGAAACACAAAACAGTACAGATCAACACTGTGTAGGCTAACAGCAAAAGCATTCTTATTTCCTTTATGATGTGCTTCTTATATGCAGTAGTTCGTAAAGATCTGTTTCAAAAAAAGAATTATCGCCAATCATTAATAAGACAAGCCAACTGGCTCAACAGTGATTTTTAAAAATCATTAATAAAATTTATTCAGCACTATGTTCAAAAGTAATTCAGTAATGCTTCATGTGTTAAATTAAAAAAATGTTACATAGCTTATTATAAAAAACTGGGTAAGAGACAAAAGAATGAGTTTTCTCCTATGAGGCATCTGCATAAAGTAGGTGAAAAAAATACCATACTGGAGGTTTAGAAACTGCATATACCCATCTACAATCCTTAGAGGATCTGGAAAAATGGAAATTAGAAAGCCACAAAGCCACTGTATTCTCTATTACTGAAAGACACTGTACCCTTGAGGCAGAAAACAACATATGAAATAAGAGAGGATGTTTTGGTCCTAGAGAGGATTGGAGAGGAGTGAAGAGAGAGAATGCATTTGGCTCTGTGCTCCAAGTAGGTATGAAATGATTTACTGCAGCATTCAGTATTGCATGGTTTCTCCATTGATAAGAGTCCCTCTCCTTAATATAATGAAATAACCTAATTATGGGATTGTTTAATTACCAGGCTGGACCCTGGATATGTCATTCAGGTTGATCAAAATCATCACAAATGTAACTATGGCTGGGCTTGGTCACAGACAGCCATGAGTTTCCAGTGTTTTATAATCCAGTGTTGGGCAGCAATTTAACCACCTCATGATATTTGAGGCTAATCCATGCTCTTTATTCCTCCAATCCTGCTCTCTACAGTGGTTCACTTAAATACAGAGTGACTCTAGTCTAAGTAGTTGTAAAGACTGTACTTCCATAGAAATGTCAATTCTCAAGGTCTATTGGACTGAATAGCCACTCTCTAATCCCCACTATGTTAATTTACCTGGAAAAAGGAGTCTTATGCCTTATTCTTCTAGTGGGAAAGGATATCATTATATAAATACAGGGTCAGCAAAGTAACAGAAATTATCTCCTAGTTCTGTGTTTTCCAATCCTTTCTCCACAGAGCAGCTATGTCTTCTAAGATGTTAATACTGCAGATGTCTTCAGAAGTATGTGTCTTCCCTGGTCAAGTGAGTACGAAACACTGGATTAAACAAAGTTAATACAGGACTTCTCAGAGCCCTTCATATCCTAATATGCAGAATGAACTTCCTGGAGGGGATTCTAGCATTCAAAATCATTTGATTGCAGGGATATGACAGTCTTATCCATATGTCTTGCAAGAAGAGTTCTATAGAACACAATTTGTGACCTAGCTTGCTCATGTTGACCTCAAACTCCTGGGGTCAATCAATCCCCCTGCCTCAGCCTCCTCAGTAGCTGGGACTCCAGGCATGTGTCACTGTGCTAGACTCCAGTGTTTTTAAAAATATCTTAATAAATTAAAGCACAATACTTATTGTTCAACTGATTCTTAAAAGGTTTGATATAACTATAACCATTATAAAGTCAGGTCCTATTAAAAATATCTGGTACAGACAGGAAGAATCAGGCCCTATTAAAAATATCTGGTACACACAATACTGGGCTTTGGAGATTCAAGTAGCTTTTCTGTATGCTGGCCTAGAAAAAGCCTGTCATGAATTGGAATCTTAGTCATTTTGCTAAAACTTTGATATATGAGAACATTTATAACTAAGGGTCTCTAAGAAGTGTAAGGCAGAAGAGGGAAGATGGTGCTGTAGGACCAACTCAGGATTGCAGCTACCAGTGAATCCGCAGAGGGTGAGTGTACGCCGCATTTCCATACAGATCTTTATTGTCCACAGACTAGGAGATTCCCAGGTGTAAGAGCCCCACGGGCCACCAGCGTGGTAGATTGGGCCGGCACGGCTATTTGGGCCGAGGCCGCAGCGCAGCGACACTCCGTACAAAATACACTGGTTTGGTTGCCCTGTTAAACCGGCAATCAGAGATTTTGGAAGGCAGATTAGCACATTCATCTGATTAAACGGGACTTAAACAAAAAGCCAGGCCAGGAGATTCCCGGGCAGCAATATGGTTTGAGAAGTGGGTCGCTGCACGGGAAATCACACAGATCCTGGCGCCCTTGCAGTAGGCGACTGGAACACCTGGAAGAAAGTCAACTGTTCAACTTTTTTTTTTAAAAAAAAAAAAAGGGCTCTGAGGCAGGGAGCCAGGTGATCAGGCTTGGCGGGTCCCACCCCCACAAAAACAAACAAAACAGCAACTGGAAATGCTCGGGGTTGAGAGTTTCACGGCAAGCACAGCTGAACCCAGGACAATGCAGCTCGGTGGGGGAGGGGCGTCCGCCACTACCGAGGCACGCGACCCCTACGGAGGTACTCAGCCGTTGCTGAGGCAACCCGCCATTACAGAGAGAGTCCGCCACTGCAGAGGCACACAACAGCAGAGCGGAGCCCACAGCAGCAGGGTGGAGCCCACAGCAATAGGGCAAAGCCCATGGCAACAGGGCGGAGCCCACGGCAGCTCATGATAACCACTACAGGCAGGCTGTGACTAGACAGCCTCCTCACTGGGCAGGAAAGTGCAACGGATACTCATAAATAAAGCCCTAGCTCCCCGGGACAGAGCACCTGAGGGAAAAAAAAGGGGCTTTATGGGTTCTGCTGCAGCAGACTTAAATGTACCTGTCTAGCAGCCCTGAATGAACAACAGAACTCAGCTCAGCACTAGAGCTCCTATAAAGTACAGACTGTCTCCTCAAGCAGCTCCCTGACTCCCGTATATCCAAAGAGTCACCTCACAAAGGACTGATCAGACTGACATTTGGCGGGCACCATTCAGGGACAAAGATAGCAGAAGAAGAATCTGGTAGCAACCCTCACGGTTCCACAGCTGCTACAGGAGTTCCCCAGGCAAGTAGGGCCTGGAGTGGACCTCAGCAGTCCTACAGCAGTGGGGCCAGACTGTTAGAAGGAAAACTAAGAAACAGAAATACTTGATCATCAACAATCTGGACGTCCACTCAGAGACCCAATTGGAAAATCAGCAACCACTCAGGAGACAGGTGGATAAATCCACAAAGATGGGAAGAAACCAGCACAAAAAGGAGGAAAACACCTGAAACCAGAACACCTTGCCTCCTACAAAGGACCAAAACTCCTCACCAGCAAGGGAACAAAGCTGGATGGAGAATGAGTGTGATGAAATGATGGAATCAGACTTCAGAAGGTGGGTAATGAGAAACTTCCGTGAGCTAAAGAACATGTTCCAAATCAATGTGAAGAAACTAAGAACCTTGAAAAAAGATTTGAGGAAATGATAACAAGAATGGACAACTTAGACAGGAATATGAGTGAATTCAAGGAGCTGAAAAACACAACATGAGAACTTCGTGAAGCATGCACAAGTTTCAACAGCTGAATTGACCAAGCAGAAGAAAGGATATCAGAAGTCGAACATCAACTCAATGAAATAAAACGAGAAGCCAAGATTAGAGAAAAAAGCGCAAAAAGGAATGAACAAAGTCTCCAAGAAATGTGGGACTATGTGAAGAGACCTAATCTATGTTTGATAGGTGTACCTGAATGTGACGAAGAGAATGAATCCAAGCTGGAAAATACTCTTCAGGATATTATCCAGGAAAATTTCCCCAACCTAGCAAGGCAGGCCAATATTCAAGTCCAGGAAATATAGAGAACACCACAAAGATATTCTGCAAGAAGAGCAACCCCAAGGTACATAATCATCAGATTCACCAGAGTTGAAATGAAGGAAAAAATGCTAAGGGCAGCCAGAGAGAAAGGTCGGGTAACCCACAAAGGAAAGCCCATCAGACTCAAAGCGGATCTCTCGGCAGAAACCCTACAAGCCAGAAGAGAGTGGGGGCCAATATTCAACATCCTTAAAGAAAAGAACTTTCGACCCAGAATTTCATATCCAGCCAAACTGAGCTTCATAAGTGAAGGAAAGATAAAATCCTTTGCAAACAAGCAAGTACTCAGAGATTTTGTCACCACCAGGCCTGCTTTACAAGAGCTCCTGAAAGAGGCACTACACATAGAAAGGAACAACCAGTACTAGCCATTCCAAAAACATACCAAATGCTAAAGAGCATCATCAAAATGAAGACTCTGCATCAACTAATGGGCAAAACAGCCAGCTAGCATCAAAATGGCAGTATCAAATTCATACATAACAATATTAACCCTAAATGTAAATGGGCTAAGTACATCAATCAAAAGACACAGACTGGAAAATTGGATAAAAACCAAAACCCATCGGTGTGCTGTATCCAGGAAACCCATCTCACATGCAAGGATACACAAAGGCTCAAAATAAAGGGATGGAGGAAGAGTTACCAAGCAAATGGAGAGCAAAAAAAAAGCAGGAGTTGCAATTCTCGTCTCTGATAAAATAGACTTTAAAGCAACAAAGATTAAGAGAGACAAAGGAGGACATTACATAATAGTAAAAGGATCGATACAACAAGAAGAGCTAACGATCCTAAATATATATGGACCCAATACAGGAGCACCCAGATATATAAGGCAAGTTCTTAATGACTTACAAAGAGACTTAGACTCCCACACAATAAGAGTGGGAGACTTTAACATTCCACTGTCAATATTAGACAGATCAACCAGACACAAAATTAACAAGGATATCCAGGGCTTGAACTCAGACCTGGAACAAGCAAACCTGATAGACATTTACAGAACTCTCCACCCCAAATCCACAGAACATACATTCTTCTCAGCACCACATCACACCTATTCTAAAATTGACCACATAATTGGAAGTAAAGCATTCCTCAGCAAATGCAAAACAACTGAAATCATAACAGTCTCTCAGACCATAGGGCAATCAAGTTAGAACTCAGAATTCAGAAACTAACTCAAAACCGCACAGCTTCATGGAAACTGAACAACTGGCTCTTGAATGTTGATTGCATAAACAATGAAATGAAGGCAGAAATAAAGAAGTTCTTCGAAACCAATGAGAACGAAGACAAAACGTACCAGAATCTCTGGGACACATTTAAAGCAATCTGTAGAGGAAAATATATAGCAATAAGTGCCCACATGAGAAAAGTGGAGAGATCCAAAACTGACACCCTATCGTCAAAATTGAAAGAGCTAGAGGAGCAAGATAAAAAAAACTCAAAACCTAGCAGAAGACAAAAAATAACTAAGATCAGAGCAGAACTGAAGGAGATAGAGACACAAAAAAAACCTTAAAAAAAATCAATAAATCCAAGAGATGGTTTTTTGAAAAGAACAACAAATAGACAGACCAATAGCCAGACTGATAAAAAAGAAAAGAGACAACAACCAAATAGATGCAATAAAAAATGATAAAGGGGAAATCACCACAGATTCCACAGAAATTCAAACCATCATCAGAGAATATTACAAACAACTCTATGCACATAAACTAGTAAACCTGGAAGAAATGGATAAATTTCTGGACATCTGTGTCCTCCCAAGCCTAAACCAGGAGGAAGTCGAAACTATGAATAGACCAATAACAAGGTCTGAAGTTGAGGCAGCAATTAAGAGCCTCCCAAGCAAAAAAAGCCCAGGTCCAGGTGGGTTCACAGCCAAATTCTACCAGACACACAAAGAGGAGCTGGTACCACTCCTTCTGAAACTATTCCAAATAATCCAAAAAGAGGGAATCCTTCCCAAATCATTTTATAAGACCAACATCATCCTGATACCAAAACCTGGCAGAGACTCAACAAGAAAAGAAAACTTCAGGCCAATATTCATGATGAACATAGATGCAAAAATCTTCAATAAAATATTGGCAAGCCGATTGCAACAGCACATCAAAAACCTTATCCATCATAATCAAGTAGGATTCATCCAGGGGATGCAACGCTGGTTCAACATACGCAAGTCTATAAACATAATTCACCACATAAACAGAACCAAAAACAAAAACCACATGATTATCTCAATTGATGCAGAGAAGGCCTTTGACAAAATTCAACAGCCCTTTATGCAAAAAACCCTCAATAAACTCAGTATTGATGAAACATACCTCAAAGTAATAAAAGCTATTTACGACAAACCAACAGCCAAAATCATACTTAATGGGCAAAAACTGGAAGCATTCCCTTTGAAATCCGGCACTAGACAAGGATGCCCTCTCTCACCACTCCTATTCAACATAGTACTGGAAGTTCTAGTCAGAGCAATCAGGAAAGAAAAAGAAATAAAGGGTATTCAAATAGGAAAGGAGGAAGCCAAATTGTCTCTATTTGCAGACGACATGATAGTATATCTAGAAGACCCCATCGTCTCAGCCCAAAAACTCCTGAAACTGATAAGCAACTTCAGCAAAGTCTCAGGATATAAAAATCAATGTGCAAAAATCACAAGCATTCCTATACACCAATAACAGACTTCAAGAGAACCAAATCAAGAACGAACTGCCATTCACAATTGCTACAAAGAGAATAAAATACCTAGGAATACAACTTACAAGGAACGTAAGGGACCTCTTCAAGGAAAACTACAAACCACTGCTCAATGAAATAAGAGAGGACACAAACAGATGGAGAAACATTCCATGTTCATGGTTAGAAAGAATCAAGATCGTGAAAATGGTCATACTACCCAAAGTAATTTACAGACTCAACGCTATCCCCATCAAGCTACCATTGACTTTCTTCACAGAACTGGAAAAAAACCACCTTAAACTTCATATGGAACCAAAAGAGAGCCCGCATAGCCAAGTCAATTCTAAGCAAAAAGAACACAGCAGGAGGCATCACACTACCGAACTTCAAACTATACTACAAGGCTACAGTAATCAAAACAGCATGGTACTGGTACCAAAACAGAGATATAGACCAATGGAACAGAGAACAGAGGCATCGGAGGCAACACAACATATCTACAACCATACAATCTTTGATAAACCTGACAAAAACAAGCAATGGGGAAAGGATTCCCTGTTTAATAAATGGTGTTGGGAAAACTGGCTAGCCATGTGCAGAAAGCAGAAACTGGACCCCTTCCTGACACGTTACACTAAAATTAACTCCAGATGGATTAAAGACTTAAACATAAGACCTGGCACCATAAAAAACCCTAGAAGAAAATCTAGGCAAAACTATTCAGGACATAGGCGTAGGCAAGGACTTCATGACCAAAACACCAAAAGCATTGGCAACAAAAGCCAAAATAGACAAATGGGACCTAATCAAACTCCACAGCTTCTGCACAGCAAAAGAAACAGTCACTAGAGTGAATTGGCAACCAACAGAATGGGAAAAAATTTTTGCATGTTACCCATCTGACAAAGGGCTGATATCCAGAATTTACAAAGAACTCAAACAGATTTACAAAAAAAAAACAAACAAGCCCATTCAAAAATGGGCAAAGGATATGAACAGACACTTTACAAAAGAAGACATACGTGAGGCCAACAAACATATGAAAAAATGCTCATCATCACTGGTCATTAGAGAGATGCAAATCAAAACCACATTGAGATACCATCTCACGCCAGTTAGAATAGCAATCATTAAAAAATCTGGAGACAACAGATGCTGGAAAGGATGTGGAGAAATAGGAACACTTCTACACTGCTGGTGGAAGTGTAAATTAGTTCAACCATTGTGGAAGACAGTGTGGCGATTCCTCAAGGACCTAGAAATAGAAATTTCATTTGACCCAGCAATCCCATTACTGGGTATATATCCAAAGGACTATAAATTGGTCTACCATAAGGACACATGCACACGAATGTTCACTGCAGCACTGTTTACAATAGCAAAGACCTGGAACCAACCCAAATGCCCATCGATGATAGACTGGACTGGGAAAATGTGGCACATATACATCATGGAATATTATGCAGCAATCAAAAATGATGAGTTCGTGTCCTTTGTAGGGACATGGATGAATCTGGAGAACGTCATTCTCAGCAAACTGACACAAGTACAGAAAATGAAATACCACATATTCTCACTCATAGGCGGGTGATGAACAATGAGAATACATGGACACAGTGAAGGGAGCACTACACACTGGGGTCTATCGAGGGGAATAGGGGAGGGACAGTGGGGTGGGGGAGCTGGGGAGGAATAGCATGGGGAGAAATGCCAAATGTCGGTGAAGGGGAGGAAGGCAGCAAAACACACTGCCACGTGTGTACCTATGCAACTATCTTGCATGTTCTGCACATGTAACCCAAAACCTAAAATGCAATCAAAAAAATTTTTAAAAAATGAAAAAGAAGTGTAAGGCATAATTTCACTGGGTGCAGGAACAAAGCCTGGGGAAGACAGCATTACACTTACTCCCATGTAGGATTTTTAGGTAACTTTTAAAGGAGAAAATGGCAGCAACAACCAACCAACCTCCCCTATTCCTTGCTCCCCTCAACAATAAGGAAGTTGTTCTTTCCTCAGTGCTTCTCTAGATAGTACTGTCTAAAATGGTAGCTGAGCACTTAAAATGTGACTAGTCCAAACTGAGATGTGCAGTAATGTAAAACAGACACAGGATTTCCAAGACTTACTATGAGAAAAGGAATGTAACATGTCATTAATTTTCATATTGATTGCATGTTGAAATAATATTTCTTATATACTGGGTTAATAAAATATATTATTAAAATTAATTTCACCCCTTTTTAACTTTTAAAATGCAGCCACTAGAAAAATGTAAATGATATATGTGCTTCTTTACATGTTTTCTTTATACAGGCTGTCACCTCAGCTGGAGTGCAGTGGTGTGATATGGCTCACTGCAGCCTCAATCTCTAAGACGCAAGTGATCCTCCTGCCTCAGCCCCTCCCCAAGTAGCTGGAACTACAGATACACGCCACCTTTTTTTTAGGGACAGACTTTCATTGTGTTGCCCAGATACACAATGGGCTGAGGTGATCTTCCTGCCTCAGCCTTCCAAAATGTTGGAATTAGAGGTGTGAGACACTGCATCTGGCCACCTTCTTCATTTCTAGAACCATGGACTTTAGCTCAGAGTGTGGCTCACATCGAAGTCTCTGTAAGTCTGTATTAAACTAACTTGAATTTCCAGGGTTGGCTGTTTAGTGTTAGGCCCTCTTTCCTGTTAGAAAGTACAGTAAAGAGAGAAGAATATGGGCTGTTTTGATTATTTTGAGTTCAACCACAGTTCTAGCAAATTTCTTAATTTCTGTGAACCTCAGTTTTCTCACCTGAGAAACAAAGTAAGGTAAGGATTAAATGAGTAAGTAAAGCATACAGCCAACTCCTGTCACCAAATTATGGAGCAGGAGGATGGAGGATGGCACTTTGTGATGGTGGTGGTGTTGTTTTGTTTCTGAGACAGGGAGAGTGACAGGTATATTGGCTCATTCTCAACTCACTGCAATCTCCACCTCCTGGGCTCAAGTGATCCTCCTACCTCAGACTCCCCAGTAGCTGGGTCCACAAGCATATATCACCAAGCGTGGCTAATTTGTGTATTTTTTGGTAAGATGGGGTTTCACCATGTTGCCCAGGCTGGTCTCAAATTCCTGGGCTCAAGTGATCTGCCCACCTCAGATTACAGGTGTGAGCCATCACACCTGGCCTGGAATTTATTTTCAACCATTTATCTAACATTGAGACCCACTTACAGACCTTAACACAAGATTTTAAGTAAGTTGTGCCTGACAATGAGAGCCAGACTGTGTAAGAAGACATCTGAGGAAATCATCATGTTCAGAGAACTGTGCTCATAAAGATTGCAAAGGATGCCTAACTGCCTTGAGACATTTAGCCAGATCTGCACAGCCATATTCAGTCTCTCTCTCCCTGAACACAATGTGATTGTTCCATGTAACAATGCACCAAATGCTTTAGGTACTTAGGCTACTACTCCCAATGACAGCAATCTCAAAGTTTACCCGTACAATAAGTGAACTGAGGCAGATGAACTGTTCCCAATGGAAATCCCATTAACAGGAGCAAGCTAAAGTTTAGCCAGTCCATAAATCAGAAGTTCTCAACCTTGGGGGTAGACATTGCAATTGCTGAGAAAGATTTTTAAAATCCCAATGTCAGATATAGATCCCAGATCAATTAAATCAGAATCTCTGAGAGTGGGCATCAGTGTTTTGTAATGCTCCCCAGGTAATTCCAAAATGCAGCCACAGCTGAAATCTACCTCTGCTCTGTAATCCCTTTCTCATTCTAAGATGTTCTCAAACACTTGGAAAGAGCAGGAGCTTGGAGGTCAGGGGTATAACCTGGCTCTGGCATTTCCTGGCTATGCGATCTTAAGCAAGTTACTTACCCTCTTGAGCTTCATTCCGCTCAACTGTAAAGTGGAGCTAGTATTACCTTCCTCCTGAGGCACTGTGGTAAGGATGAGGTGAATACTTAAGTAGAGAGCCTGGCACACAGTGTGAACTTAAAGAGCAGAGTTGCTACCATTATCATTATTCTCTTCACCTCAGGGGAAATGATTCCTACATGTGGTAAGGTTGATGTCACTCTCTCCTATGTTCACACTACATTGGCGGGGGAGATGATGCACGTAAAAGTATTTTGTAGAGAGAGGCTCCTCTGAACTTAATGTTAGTAAGAGTCACAGGGGACCTTGTTAACATAAAGTGACTGATTTCTTAGGTCTAAGGTGGGGCCAAGGGAGATTCTGAATTTCTAACCAATGCCCAGGAGATGAGACGCTGCTGATCCACAGGCCACACTTTGAGTACCAAGCCTGTAGGTGGTCAAGCTCTTTACAGAAGCAAAGCACTACTAGTGTTTCCTTAACATGCTTTTGGGAAATAACGTCATTTACCTATTTTGTTTAATCTTCTGTTTATAAAACTTTATCGCAAGCCTACAAAAAAAATACCCCAGTCTAAATCAGATATCCCATATGGAAAATTCAAAGTTTAAGCTGATTTCTTTTACATAATAGTCTTTCATTTTTCTTTCTTTTTCTGCCATTAGCCAACAATTTGACTCAATTTAATGAACACATACCCAAATCACAAGTGTGGAGAACACACTTGCCTTCCCCCTCTTCCCAAATTAGTGATATTTCTCCCTTTGCTCCTGGGGAAAGGCAGAAGATTCATTATAGCCTCTCAGGAACTTGGGGGCTTCTTCCACCACTTTAGGAAAATAACAATAAACTGCCTCTTTGATGCTTCAGAAACTTCTTAGTTCTATCTTCATAATGATGATGGAGTTTCTCAATAATGTCAATAATTCTGTTTTACCATAATAATCCTGTGAGCACCCTATCAGAATGATAGTGACATTTTGTTTTATACATATGTATCTAGCGTGACATATAAATATGTCTTCAAGAAATTGGGCATAAAACACTTCTGGGTGACTGCAGATGCAGAAAGATAGCTGGCTGTTTAAGGTTTTCTATGAAAGTAAATTTTGAAAACCAGCCTTGAAAGTCTTTTGGAAAATCTGGTTATTCCTTTTGCTACATGACTGGACTGGATCACCTCGATTGTTGATCACCTCTATAAGGTTCCTTTCAGTCCTACAGGTTCTGTTTCCTGGCTTGTTTTTTACTTAACTTTTTACTCTGGTGACAACTTTATCTGTCACCAGAGAAGAGGCAACAGGATAAAAATTAGTTATAGATACTTTTTTCTCAAACTACAATATATAATTCTAAAACATATATAGCTTCTGCCTGAGGAGCCAAATGTCATTAATTACTCAGAATAAGCTCAATTATCCCTATTATCAAGCCCCTTTGTCATGCAGTGATTTTGACTAACAATGGCAATAGCCAGGGTAGCCAGCAAATACTGGTGATGCTTGGTATGGAAGTATGTATCTCAGTGCTAGGTGCTGGAGATGTTAAGGCAAGGATGGTGAATTTAGAAAACCAATAAGGCCTTTTCTATTCGAAAGTTTTATCTATTAATTTAGTATTATGTTGAAAAGCTTGGTTCTGTTTTAAAATTAAAAACACATTCTTTTTTTCTCTAAGGTACATGTTCCTGGATGAAGATCAGTTCCCTAATTAATTTTGTGAGATATCAAGATGCTGCTTTACTTGAGATGGGTTGTCCCGATGAATCCATCATAAATTGAAAACATTTTAAGTCAAAATGGTCATTTTATAACGGTAATGGGCTATGAAAAACAAAATACAATATCCAAAAATCGTGGGCCACACAGTTCTGTACACTGTAGCATATCAGTTGTTTACCATCATGATCTCACAGCTGACTGGGGGCTGTGCTCACTTCTGCTACCCAGCATCTCAAGAGTGTATCATACCACTTGTCACTAGCCTGGGAAAAGATCAAAATTTGAAGAATGGTTTCTTCTGAATGTGTATCACTTTTGTACCACTGTAAAGTTGAAAAATCTAAGTCAAGTCATCCTAAGTCAGGGACTGTCTGTACAGGTAACAACTCTGTGACCTAAGTTATATTATTTACCCTGTCATAGTGTCAGTTTCTTCATCTGTAAAATGTGCTAATAACCATTAAAAAGGGTTGTTTTATGGATTAAGAGATATGCAGATTCAGGGTTTAGCACAGCTCCTGGAATGGAATCAGGCTCAACAAATGGCTGCCGTTATAATTTTTATTATTAATATACAGCCTGAATATTCAATTTTTAAAATTATTATTTACTTCTGCCCTTGAACTAATCCCTAAAACAGCACTGGAGAGGACATCATCCATTACTCAAAAGACTCAAAAAATTGAGTTTCAGAAATTTAAGGCCATTATGCCAAGTAAGCCACAGGCAGACCATTACTAGTATCGTGATGCCTTGTTGACCACAATCTGCAGGAGTTATACTCCAGGAAAAATGAAAAATGCCAGCTATCTGCAGTAAAAAGAGACACAAGGAAGGAATGAGAATATATAAGACAATCAACTGCAAAAGTTGAGATCTTGGAGTCCAATATGTGAACTGCTACAGTTACATATCCTTGAAGATGGCCTGTTGGAGGCCACCATACATTCACAGATTTGTAGCTTCATAAAGTTACACATTTTAATGAGACAAATCTTTTCATATGGAAAGACAGAACAGAGAGACACATTTATTACTATTCATCCAATAGTCTCAATATACTTCAATTAGCACAACTCTCAGCCTGGTGACTTCAACAGGACCTTGATCATTGTACAACAATATACTAACAGCCAGGATAAATGTGTGCTCTCCTTGGCTCAGCCATAACTCTGTTGGGTGATCTCATGTTAGTCAAAAAGCCTCCTAAAACATAACTTTTTTCATCAGTAAGGGTTAGACTGAATATTTTTCAAAAAAGCCATTCCAGTTCCAACATTGCATGGTTCTAAGATTCTTTTAGCTCTAGCATATACTAACGTTCTGATTTTCTAACACAACTCTGGCAATATCGGGAAGTACCCCACTGAGAGCTTTATTCAGATCACTGGCTAACTGTACTAAAGGGCAGAGGCCATCTCAAACCTTTCAGCAAATACAGCTGTACCATAATAAGCAGTGAAACCATTTACACTGCAGATGCTAAAATAACATCATTTCTTTCAATGCCATTTTGTTGATGAGAAAAAAAATTGGTTGCTCCATACATTGTTTCTCTAAAACTAACAGTTTCCAAGAACCCTGTAGACAATGTTAAATAAAGACTTGCTATATATATGGTAATATAAATATATGAGATATATATAATGGCCAGGTGTGGTGGCTCATGCCTGCAATCCCAACACCTTGGAAGGCCAAGGTGGGCAGATTACTGGCCAATATGATGAAAACCCGTCTCTACAAAAAATACTAAAATTAGCCAGGTACAGTGGTACACACCTGTAATCCCTGCTACTCAGGAGACTGAGGCAGGAGAATCATGCCACTGCACTTCAGCCTGGGTAACAGAATGAATGTGACTCCGTCTCAATATATATACATGAGACATTTGTAATGTCTCTGCCTGGCTTTGGTGTCAGGGTGCCACTTGCTTCACAGAATGGGTTGGAACGTATCCCCACTCTTCAATTTCCTAGAAGAGATTGCAGAACTGGTGTTAATTCCTCTTTAAATGTTTGACAGAATTCTCCAGTGAAACTGCCTAGGCCTGAAGATTTTGTTTTTGGAGGAGTTTAATTATGAATTCCATTTTCTTAGTAGTTATAGCACTATTCAAATCATTACTCTTTTTTTTTTTTAGATGTCGCCCAGGCCATAGTGCAGTGGTGCGATCTCGGCTCACTGCAGTATCTACCTCTTGGGTTCAGGTAACTCTCCTGTCTCAGCCTCTTGAGTAGCTGGACTACAGGTATGGGCCACCACGCCCAGCTAAGTTTTTTGTATTTTTAGTTGAGATGGGGTTTCCCCATGTTGGCCAGGAGGGTCTCCATCTCCTGACCTCGTGATCCACCCGCCTCGGCCTCCCAAAGTGCTGGGATTACAGGCATGAGCCACTGCGTCCAGCCCAATTAATTACTCTTAAAGGAATTGGTCCGTGTTATTTTAGTTGTCAAATTTATATCTGCAGAGCTGTTTACACTATTTCCTTATTTCCTTTTAAATATTTGCAGGTTTTTCCATGATAGTCTCTGTTTTATTCCCAATATTAGTAATTTGTATTTTTCTCTATTTTTCTGTTGGTTTTGCCACCGGTTTGTTAATGTTATCAATCTTTTCCAAAAATCAGCTCTTAGTTTTATTTATTTTCTCTATAGTTTTACTGTTTCTCTATTGTTTTATTGTTTTCAGTTTCATTGATTTCTGCTCTTTTATTATGTACTCTCTTCTCGTCGCTCTGTATTATTTTGCTCTTGTATTTTCAGTTTCTTCAGGTGGAAGCTTAGATCACTGTTTTCTGATTTTCCCTGTCTTCTAATGTAAGAATTTAGTGCTATAAATGTGCCTTTCAGCACTGCTTTGGCCAAGTCCCACAAATTTTAATATGTTGTATATTTTTTTCATTTCCCTTGAGACTCTCTTTTACTCATGGATTATTTAAAAGTGTGTTGTTTAATTTCAAAGCACCTGGAGATTTTCCAGCCACATTCTGTTAATTCATTTCTAGTTTGGTTGCAATACAGTCAGAGAACATCCTCATTATGACTTCAATTATTTTAAATTTGTTGAGGTTGTTTTATGGCCCAGGATACATTCTATCTTGATAAATGTTCTGTGAGTGTCATGCAAAGACATACATAGGCTCAAAATAAAGGGATGGAGGAATATTTACCAAGCAAATGGAAAGCAAAAAAAAAAAAAAAAAAAAAAAAAGCAGGGGTTGCAATTCTAGTTTCTGATAAAACAGACTTTAAACCAACAAAGATCAAAACAGACAAAGAAGGGCATTACCTAATGGTAAAGGGATCAATGCAACGAGATGAGTAAACTATCCTAAATATATATGCACCCAATACAGGAGGGCCCAGATACATAAAGCCAGTTCTTAAAGACCTACAAAGAAACTTAGACTCCCACACAATAATAGTGAGAGACTTTAACACCCCAATGTCAACATTAGACAGATCAACAAGACAGAAAATTAACAAGGATATCCAGGACTTGAACTCAGATCTGGACCAAGCAGACCTAATAGACATCTACATAACTCCCTAGCCCAAATCCACAGAATATACATTCTTCTCAGCACCACATCACACTTATTCTAAAATTGACCATATAACTGGAAGTAAAACACTCCTCAGCAAATGCAAAAGAACAGAAGGGATAGAATTAGGAGAAATACCTAATGTAGATGATGGGGTAATAAATGCAGCAAACCACCAAGGCACATGGATACCTATGTAACAAACCTGCACATTCTGCACATGTACCCCAGAACTTAAAGTATAATAATAAAAATAAAAATAAATAATAAATAAAATGTTCTGTGAGTGCTTGAAAGGAATGTGTACTCTGCTATTGTTGAATGGACTGTTCAATAAATGTCAATTAAATACTTTTAATTGTGTAGTTGAGCTCTTTTACATATTAGTGTTAGGAAAGTCTACTGTATTTACGCATACTTTTGCTCTTACCATGTTCTTCCTCCCTTCTTGATGCTCTAAAATTCCTTCTATCATTTCCTTTCTGTTAAGAGCATTTCTCTTAGCTATTGTTTTAGAGCAGGTCTTCTGGTGATAAATTATTTAATTTTCCCTTAACTCAGAATGTCTTGATTTCAATTTTTGCTGAATATTGAATTCTGGGTTAACACAGTTCTCTTTTCTGACACCCGAAAAACATTCTGCCACTTCCTCTGGACTCTGTGATTTCTGATAAGAATTTTTCTACCATTCAAACTATTTTTCCTCTGTGGGTTTGTCTCTGGTTATCTGCCATTAGTCTTCTGAATTTTGACTCCAATGTATCTTAGTGTCGACTTCTTCAGGCTGATCCTATTGGAGTTTCCACAATTTCTTGAATCTCTAAGTTTGTTTTTGCCATTTTGGAAAATTTTAAGCTACTATTCCTCCAAATACCTTTTTAGTCTCATCTCCTTTCTCCTCTTTCTGGGACCCAAATAACAAATGTTGGATCGTTTATAATTCCACACGTCTTCATGGCTCTGTTCATTTTTTTAGTCTATTTTATTTCTGCTCCTCAGACTGTGTAATTTCCATCGTTCTGTCTTCAAGTTCACTGATTCATTCCTTTGTCCTCCTTATTCTGCTATTGACTGATGCCACCTGTTAATCATTTTATTTCAGTTATTGTATATTTTTAGTTCTAAACTTTCAATCTGGTTCTTCTTTATACCTTCTACATCTTTGCTGGGACTATATTTCTGTGTTGAAGTTGTCTATTTTTTCGATTTGTTTCAAGTTTATTCATAATTGCTCCCTGAAGCATTTTTATAATGTTTATTTTAAAATCTTTATTTTGAGCATCAATGTCATCTCAGTGTCAGTATCCGTTGGTTGTCTTTTCTCATTAAATCTAAGATCTTTCTGATACTTGGTACGATGAGTGATTTTCTATTGAAACCTAGGTATTTTTCATATTATGCTATAGATTTTGGATCTTATTTGAATGTTGTGTTTTATCAGGTCTCCTCTGACACCACTATGGTGGGTGAAGTCAGGTTGGGGTGGGGGATTGCCATCTTGTTACCACCTTGGGGTAGAAGTCAGGTTCTCTACTTGGCCTCTATTGAGGGAACTCACCACCAGAGAGATCATCACTATGTAATTCTTTCGGTTCTCTTTTACAGGTAAGAAAATGCTTATTTATAATGGGATTCTCTATAAAATATGCACAGTAACTTGTTAAATCCATTAATGAATTAAATTTCAAAAATTTTACCATCTAAATGACTTACACACAGCTTTTAAAAATTATTATTATTATACTTTAAGTTTTGGGATACATATGCAGAATGTGCAGGTTTATAGGCAGAGTTGCTGAGGAGTAAAACCCCAGGGCTAAGAGGAGTTTTAGAAGGCAAGGAGAAATCACAGGAAGGGTGTGTGGCAGACAGCAGAGGGAGTTCAAATAAGTGAAGTAAGAGGAGAGGTCAATTGATTTGACATTTAGAAGATCACTGGTGACTTCAGCAAAATAAATTTAAAAGACTAGTGGTTGGGGGAAAGCCAGATTTCAGGTGGTTGAGAAGTAAATAGAAGTTGAAGTAGAACTTTGTGAGAGTTCCTAAGAGAAGCAGGATGAAGATGTAAGCCAAGTTGGAAAGTGAAAGGGAGAAAATACAGGGAATTTGCATCTGATGTTTTCTCTTACCATTGTTATTATATTAGGATCATTTCAAAAGAAAGATCAAGAAACCTTAGAAACAGAATAGATATATGAAATGAATACAAAAAGGAAAAATTACAAAATTAATTACTCTTATAACTATATCTTCCTAAGACTGATTTGAATGTACATATTATAAAGCAGTGCTTCTCAAACTACATCCTTGAAGGGTCAGTTCTGGGTGTTTTGCTTTCCACAGTCCATTGCAGAATAATACTATTGTAAAATACAATAAAATATCACAGCAATGACCAGTTGCTATTAAAGTTTCAAAATGCTTACTTTCTGTTTTTGATAAAATAAAATTTCAAAGCAATGCCTAGTTTCATTAAAGTTTCAAAATGCTTACTTTTTGTTTTTTGATATGGGGTCTCCCTCTGTTGCCCAGGCTACAGTTCAGTGATATGATCATAGCTCACTGTAGCCTGGAACTCCCAGACTCAAGTGATTCTCTCACCTCAGCCTCTTGAGTAGTTGAAACTATAGGTATGCACCACCTCACCTAGCTAATTAAAAAAAATTTTTTTGTAGAGATGAGGTCTCACTATGTTGCCTAGGCTGGTCTCAAACTCTTGGCCTCAAGTGATCCTCCTGCCTCAGCCTCCCAAAGTGCTAGGATTATAGGTGTGAGCCATAGCACCCAGCCCAAAATGCTTACTTTTGATTCTACACTTACCTCCTCATGGAGGCAGTGGCCTACACTTTGAGCAGTACTCTTCTCTAAAGCTAAACTCAGGCTGCTCAGACCTTAAATTCAAAACTTGACTTCCTTTTTTTTGTTTGTTTTTGAGACAGAGTTTCGCTCTTGTTACCCAGGCTGGAGTGCAATGGCGCGATCTCGGCTCACCGCAACCTCTGCCGCCTCGGTTCAGCCAATTCTCCTGCCTCAGCCTCCTGAGTAGCTGGGATTACAGGCACGCGCCACCATGCCCAGCTAATTTTTTGTATTTTTAATAGAGACGAGGTTTCACCATGTTGACCATGATGGTCTCGATCTCTCGACCTAGTGATCCACCCGCCTCGGCCTCCCAAAGTGCTGGGATTACAGGCTTGAGCCACCGCGCCCGGCCCAAAACTTGACTTCTTAACTGAGCTCTAGATGTCCAGGGAAATGTCTAACATGAGGGCATTCCAATTCTGTGTCCCTGCTTGAATTATTCAGGGTAGGAGAGGTTATGTTTTCACAAAGAATGCTCCAGTCTCAAAGGTTTACACATGTTTAATTCTTGTTCACTTTGCATGCCCAAGGTGATTCAATACAAGGCTCTGTTCTATATACCCATTACTTTAGTGGCCATGGCAAGTACACAGAGACTGGAGAACTGCACATATGCTTTCCATGGCCTCGTGTTTTATTGGCCAGAAGTAGTAATATGTCCTTGCCGAGGAAGCTGGAAAACTTGGGCATACTCCTTAAATGATGAACAACACAGAGGATGGACTACTGAGGTTCTACTGGAAAACAAGTATAGAACTACTTTTGTTGTTACTCCTCCAGGGTGTTGAATTAGGGGAATGGAAGGATACAAGTGACTCTTACTTAACCAGTATTCTCTTAGCTGTTGCTGGCTTTTAGCCTCAAACTGACTGGCCACTAACATCCAAATTCTAGCTGCATTTGCTGGAGTCTTGTATAAATTCTTTGGGGCCCCTATGGAGAGACCTACCAATGGCACAATTCCCTGATTTGGTAACTCTCAGATCCCATCTGCAGAGTTACAATCTACAGTCTCATGCTACTGAGGCTTCCTCGTCCTGAGGCAGCTCTCTTGAGGAGTATTCTAGGGAGTTGTCTCAAGCTAACTTCTATGCTGATTCACAGGAAATTCATGCATCCATGACTGGCGAAATAAAAGAGTGCCAGTTCTCTTTACTGACCTCCCTCTCCCTACCTTTCCTCTCTCCCTTCTCAGCCTTCTCAGAAGGGTACAGGTATCAGACCAGCAAGTTCATTATATAATCACATCTCTCTGTAGAATATGACTACTATTCCTGCAAGAACCTTAAACACTATGAGCAGTTCTCTTTGAGGACCCTCTTGGTTTGGAGGGAGAAGACCCCATTCTGTTCTCCACAGGGAGCCTGAGCAGCTTCACAACGTGGTGGATGAATTCAGCCTGCATAAATAATCCAAGAGGAAGCATACGAAGCAGAAACTGTGTTCTTGTTATGACCTTGCCTCAGAAGTCATATAGTATCACTTCTGTCATATTCTGTTAGAAGATAGTCACTGTGGGCTTGGCAGGGTGGCTCACACCTGTAATCCCAGCACTTTGGGAGGCCGAGGCGGACAGATCACTTGAGCTCAGGAGTTTGAGACCAGCCTGTCCAAAATGGAGAAACCCTGTCTCTACTAAAAATATAAAAATTAGCTGGGTGTGGTGGTGGACACCTGTAATCCCAGCTACTCGGGAGGCTGAGGCAGAAGAATCGGTCGAACCCGGAGGCAGAGGTTGCAGTGAGCAGGGATCACACCACTGCACTCCAGCCTAGGTGACAAGAGCAAAATTCCATCTCAAAAAAAAAAAAAAAAAAAAAAAAGAGAGAGTCACTATGTCTGGCCCACATTTAAAAGAGGGAGAATTAGGCCCTACTTTTTGAAAAGAGAAGTGTCAAGGAATTTGTGGACAGATTTTAAAACCACTATGCTCCTTAAACAGCTTCTAACAAGTTTTAATTCATTCTGTGGAATGAACTACAGTACCAATAAGCCAGAGCCTGAAGGAAACAAATGTCTGACACAGAAATCATTATAATTTTGAGATACTGTCAAAAGCTGTTAGAACTCTTTGTTTTCATGAATGCTTAATAATGGGTAAAGGGATGTACTACTAGACTCTTGGGAAATGAGATCCAAAAATTTTCAAATACTCTAATAAATCTTTCTGTCACATATGTTAAAAAGCACTGAGCAAATGTTTACAAGTATTTGCACAAGTGAAGCTTTAATGACTAATAAAATAAGAGTTAAAAGTGTAATATTCCTTATCTTTTCTTCTAGCCACTATCACTATCAAGGTGCCTATTCTGGCTGAAGCCCATTCTTCCATCTGCAGGAATATTCTGCTGTTTAGAATTGTAAGTATACTGCTTTTGGTCAGTACAGCCCTGGCTTTAATAGTCTGGAAAAATCCCCAGGCTTATCAAGCCCAAACAACTTGTCCATAGAAAACCCCACAGGCAGTACATGAGAGCCCCTGTGCCCCTCTGGCTCCATAGCCTGAGTTCTTTATCAACAGGCAGGGTTTCCTCTCCAGAACACCAAACATTAACTCAATATGTAGGAAAGATCTGAGGTAGCTTCTATTCCCTTAAAAGGAAATCAATGTTGTTGAACTGAACTCAGATAGGAACAAAGAATAGAGGACAGTTCAAGTGAACAGAGAATAACAATGACCATAAGTTCTCAGAATACAGATACTTACAAAGACAAATATAAGAATGAATCATGAGGCTCCAAAGTTTCCTGTCTGTTAACTATTAGGATTGTGTCTTAATTTCTGAGGTGGGGGGATTTTTATCCTGATTTTTGGGGTTGGAGGCAGATGGGGTGGAGTTGAAGGGATTGAAGGAGATGGAATATAAACATGCTACCAAAACAAACACATTTGCTGAACGCCTTCTGTGGATCACACACTGTGCTGGAGGACACAGTCCACAGTCTTGAAAGGCCTGGTACCAGGAAACTCACAGTCCCAGACGGGAGAAGAGGCATAGAAGGAAATAAGAACAATGGACTGTAATAGATGAAACAACAGAAAACAAAACACAGTTTTGTAAGAAAGTTACAACTGCCTCCAGGACCCAGTGAGCTCCATTTCAGTGGTACATCCACGAATTAAGAGGACAATGGTAAGGAGGATAAACCCACAGTAACAAGGATAGAATGGCCTCAATCACTGTTCTTATTTTGATTCAGGGAATTTTAATCAGGACTGCTTTTAGGAACGATAAGTACTAGGATGAACTATTTAAAAATATGAAATTGTCAAAATGTAAAGGGCTTTCCATTGCAGTAAGGAAAATAAAGAGAGTAAACCTGATACAAGGAAGGAAAGTACTGCAAGGAAGGAAAGGCTTTTGCCCTAGCGTTAGAAACGTCGGATTTCTACAGTACTTGGTCACAAACCAGCTGTGATTTAAATTCCTTAGCTTCTTTGAGCTGAAGTTTCATTTTGTTTCGTGGTTTTTTTTTCTTTCTAAACATTAAGGGGACTGGATTATACAATCCCCACAGTCCCTCTCTAGCTCTAAAATGTGTAAACCTAATGATGTTCTAAGCAAAATCCCTTTCCCCTCTGAAATGTCATCTCTCTCTGCACAGCTCCCTTTGGCTTCAGGCCCTGAGTCAAATCTCCTCTCTATAGGCTGAATTCATACACATGACTGGGTTCACAACACCAACTATAGTCACCCACATAATTTCTGTAGAAAGATCTGCCATGCGTCAGCAGCTCCCATGATAAGGAGGGTAGTCTTTCCCAGCAAGGTGGCCAAAGTGAAATACTTGCATATGGGCTCGGGTCTGGGTGTAGTCCTGGCTGCCTGGGTGATCTTGGATGTGTAACTTCCTTGCCCATAAGGTTGAGAGGGTCTGCTCTGACTCTCTGCAGGGTTGCTATGTGGACAAACTGAAGTGATTCGTAAAGCACTGCACAAATTCAGAGCATCACAGTGATGACTGAACACTCTGAATTCAAGAAATCCTTCGGCTAGAAGCCTTGCTAGGACAGATGTACATGCTGTATTGCTCCCTGAGAGGAAACCTGATGTAAAACAGACTCAGCCTCAAGGCTGATGTGCCTCTGAATCTCCCCTCAAAGCAGCTAACAGCTCAAGAACTAATAAGGTCCCCGTGGACTTTTTCTTTAAAGAAGCTTTTAATTTACCAGAAACTGACAGTAATGCTGTCCACATCAATCCCACTGATATCACAGCCTCTGGGACACATCACCTTAGAAACTCTGACTGCAGAACTTTTCTGCCACTTTCCACTTAGGTCAACATTCATGCCACCCACTGTCCCATGTCCAGTTCTAAGAAGTTAAGATCTGTACCTGTTAAAACTGACTTCCAGACTTCCAAAAAGAATGTCACGGGATTGTGAGCATTTAACATAGTTAAGGTATCCATAGGCCTGGACTTTCCAGGAATGGCCAACTTCCTGTAATCTTCTTATCCGTAAAGGCAAAAATTAAATGTATAACTAAATATAATTAATTTTATAATTCTCTTATATATTTATTTAAATAAACCCGTAATTCAGAAATGAAAGTTTTTTCCCCCGATCAGATTCCTGAGACTTGATTTTTTTTTACTTGGAAAATATGGTTACTGTAAATATTATAAACTCTGGTTACCCAGCATGCTCAGAGAATATAAAGCTGTAGTAACCTTTTAAATGCAAAAGAAGAGGTAGAGTAATAACAATAAATATCAAATACATTCATGCAAGCAGATTTTAACTGTACTTTTAACAGATGATGAAACAGATCCAGAGAGACCCAACAGCAAGTAAGTAACAATGCCAGAATTAAAACCCAAATTTGCTTCACTATGAAGCTCAATCTCTGCTTCATTCAGATCTCTGCTCAAATATTACCTCCTTACAGAGGTCTTCCCTGACCATATGACCTAAAATGTCCCAGCTGTCAGCCTGGCTACAGGCTGGGACATTTTAGGTCATATGGTCATATGATGGCTCCTTCCCTGCCATCAACTTGCTGTCCTTTTTAGTCCCCTTACTTGGCTTTAGTTTTCTTCATAGTACTTAGCTGTGTCTCCTGTACTAGAATGCAAGTAGGCAGGGATTTTAAATTATTCACTGCTTTTTCTCTAATGCCTAGAATAGTGCCTGAAACATAATTGGTACTAAATAAACAAATGAATAAAAGACCCTAAAATGCATGCATTTTTCATTATGTCTCACTGAAAGGGAATGGTAAGCAGATACATTTATATATTGCATTATGCCATCATCCTTTCATGATCTTCATGGTATGATCATAGAGTAAAAGTTCAAATTGATCATGGAGGTCACCCATTAATATTTTTACTAAGGGAAAAGAGTAGCTGTCTTCTAGAAACTGAAGAAAACCTTTACAACTGTAGCAGTGTGTTCTTTTTCATACCAACAATCTCTCCTTCCAATCAACTCTGTTATAAGAATACACAGGATTCAAGACGAGTCCAAGAATTTAGATTATTTTTGCCATATAAAGGACAATTTGATACCAAAACAAACCTTCCAGATCAAACAGTTAATTCCACAATCACGAAACCTCTCTGACTCACCAAGAAAAGCCACATCAACACAAGGGTAAGGGATTCATTTATTACACCAAAAGAGTTTCCGTAGTCCTTCTGAAGTAACTATAATTTTTAGTCATTTAAATAATTTTGCATTTAATGTTGGCTCTATTTCCAGATTTTTCTGAAATCATTGGAGATATACCTAATACAAACTACATTTTAAGAAAAAGGAATTAAACAGATTATGAGCATCTTGTTTCATCCGGGTTTGTGTGAGATAACATTCACTATTCTCACCAGACATTCTCCCTGGGTAGGTAAAACTTTTAAAAAAAGTAATGACTTCAAGGTATATCATGACAGCAGACATCTGCTTTATTTAGGTAAAATAAGTGCCCAGTAAGTGTTGGCTTACCAGATTATGTGTATCTTTCACATAGCAAATATTCCGAGTTCTAAGTAATAAATCCAATAATCAACAATTCCGCCTAGAATAGAGGAGTAAACCATGTCTGTGGGAGGGGAAGGGTGGGGAAGAGACCTGTTCGTCTTCCTGAAACCCATGAGCAGAATACTGTCACACAGACCTATTTTGTGCTTTTATAATTACCCAAATTCTCTTCTTTTGTCAGAATTTGTTCTCAATAACAGCTTGAGCAATGTAGCAATCGTGCTCTGAAATGACTTGTAAACCACAGACACAAATATTTGGGCCAAGAATGTAGAATCCACTGCTGTCACATTCCATTATTTCTGGTGGAGCAATTCACTAACATTTTGGAATCTAGATCATAAATTATGCAGAGCCTCAGCAAAAGAGCTGAGGACACAAACTGCTGTAATAAAACTCCTGTTACTGCAGCCATAAAAACAGAACAAAGAAAAGGCAAAGAAGGAAAATCATGGTTGGACTTTTCTGACATGCCTCGTCCACCGTTGTTAATGGTTTCAAAAAATGATAATGTAACATTCGGAAAACCATCAGGCAAGCCAAAAATGATACAATAGGCATACTGTCATTCATAAACATCACCACCACCAGGAGAGTCCCCAGAATAAAATTAGCTTTTTGAAGAATGCCTGAATGTTGACATAAATTGAAGTGCCTAAATGTACATACAACCAAGCCATCTGTACATTTTTCACGACTCTCAAGGGGTGTGAAATGTCCTTCAACATCAGCACTTGGATAGTGGTCGCATTTTCTGTTGGGATGTATCATAAATGTCAGAGAGAGGAAGAGATCTGTGTCACATGTGAACCGAAGCAAGTCACTTTCCCTCTCTGTGGAAACTGACTTAATGGCAGAGCTGGGATAAAACCCACATCTCTTGACTCCCAAGATAAAACTGAGTTTTATCTTGCACTATAATGCCTCCAGCATGATAGGGGTTCAAAAATTACTTTGTGAACAGATGAATGGCAGAATGAATGGACAGGTCAGTAAGTGAACAAATGGACAAATTAATAAATAACAACCATTCCCTGTGCTTTGTCGCTCATAGTCAGAAAAGGTCAAAAAGGGACATATCACTGAAATACTTTAGGAATAAAACAGAGAACTGAAAAGCCAGATGGTCCATGCTTAGCAACCATTCCAAAAAGCCACTGCTAACTCCAACTCTTTATTTTCAATTATAACATTGTGTTGGAGAGCACTGTATATCTATCTCAAGAGAAATAATGAGTCTGAGAACAAAAATGGGTGAACATGTTTCTTACATAAGACTGCTATAATTTGACACCCATTTAGTGTTGCTCCCTTTTTCAAGATTTACTGTAAATGAGGGAGAACAGAGAAGATGAGGGAGGGGCCGAGGACAAAGATGGACTAAAAGTCAGGCATGTATTCTATGAGCACATCACTGCTTCTGCAATTATTACAAACATATTTAGAAGAAAACAAAATGCTTTTCAAGATCACACAGAAGGTCTAAAATGTTAAAACAGGGAAAAAGGGCTCTCAGTGAAAGTTAAAACCATATAAGGGAAGAAAGTTATTTTTTCACCAGCAAAGGAAGAAAATTTTCTTCTAGAGAATCCTACAGCACAAAAGACACTGGCCTCAATCATCTGTTTAAGTCAGGAATCTTTTAATTTTTTACGAAGAGAAACTAGTTAAAATTTCCCCAGAGCCTTGACATTACTCAGAGAAGGAGGGAAAGAGAGTAGAGAAAAATAAGGAAAAGAGCCTAGTGGTACCAGTGGTGCCCCCAAGGCAGGATAAATTTTCCGTCTAATACCAGCCACTACTTCCTGAGCCTACTGCGTCAGGTACCATGCAAAATGCTTCACATACAGCATCTCATTTAATTCTCACAAGAGCCACACCCTTCATTGCTATCCTGGAGATTCTATTCTTAACCCTATTTTACCTCTTACATAACTTTCCCCAGGCCACATAGCTCATAAATGGCAGAGCTACAATTCAAACCAGGGCCAGTCTAATACCAAGGCTCAGTTTTTTCTGTCTCCTGGCTGCCACAGACTCCTTCTGAGAGAATCTCAGGAAGCCAACCATGGCTTTACCAGGCTTAATAGCGAAGGATGGTTTGGAAATCTATCAGGTATACCTTCAAGTTCTTTCAAAACTATAAATGGAGATCCAAGTTTCAGAAATCTAGGTTTATTATTACAAAACAACTGGCAGTTTTCTTTCTTTGGTAAAAATGTTCCAGAAAGCCAAAACTGCTGTGCTATGGTCATTCCTTACCCAAGTCTGCCTTTTTTTTTTTTTTTTTTGAGACTGGAGTCTTGCCCTGTCGCTCAGGCTGGAATGCAATGGTGCGATCTCGGCTCACTGCAACCTCCGTCTCCTGGGTTCAAACGATTCTTCTGCCTCAGCCCTGTATCTGGGATTACAAGTGCCCACCACCACGCCCATCTAATTTTTGTATTTTTAGTAGAGATGGGGTCTCACCATGTTGGCCACGCTGGTCTTAAGCTCCTGACCTCGTGATCCACCCCAAAGTGCTGGGATTACAGGCATGAGCCATTGTGCCTGGCCCCAAGTCTGCATCTTAACATCCAACTAATTGAGATGAGTGGAGACATCTGAAAGCTTATTTTTAAAAAGACAAATCTCTCTATGTGTAATAACAGCAGTACCATTTACTGAGTGTTTGCTATGTGCTAAGCACTACTCATCAATTTACGTGGCATCAAAGATTAACAAGTTGAGACCTAAGCACTAGAAATACAAATATAACAAATGGAGACTCCGTAGCATAGCCTCTCTGGAGGCTTACAAACTTAATGGGGCAACAGACAAGCAAGTTGACCGTAGCAGGGGAATATAGGAAGGGTGAGCCTCACCATCTGGGCACAGAGCACTGCAAGGTACAGAAAAGCACTGATTTGTATTCGAAAAACCTTCTTAGAGGAAGGGATGCTTCCTCACAACAATCCTATGAAGCTGGGATGGAACCTCATGGCCAGAAAGGTTAAGTAATGCAAAGGTGCACAGCTATGAAGTAAGCTGGGCCCAAGGTCACCTCACTTTGAAGCTACACTTTCCATCACTTCCTGTGGCATCACAGAAAAATAATCTCCTTAAAGCTCTTGCCACATAATTACCTTTACCTTACAGGGGAAAAAACAAAACAAAAAAACACACTAACTTCTAGGTACTCTAGCGGAGTCGTATTAACATGGCTCTAGTCATCAAAGTGTTTTCACATTCACACTTTCATTTGAGTCTAATAATCTTGTGAGAGGCAAATGTATTCGTATGGTCCCCCTTTTTACCCATCACAAAACTGAGGCCCAGGAAAGTAATATAACCTGTTCAAGGTCATGCAAAAGTTAAGAGCTGCTCACTTTAGACCCCTTGAATGTCTAATTCCTACTTCGGCCATCTTGGCAGCACTAAACATTAGCTATACCACCTACTTGAGTCTCTCCTTGTTGGTACCTACAACTGATTGCCTTACTCCGAGATCAATGAACAGTGGGGGCAGAATTAGCATATGGGGTGGGTTTCTCCTGGTCACTGTTTTGATTTGGATTTTTTAAATGGATCTCTTTCATTTGAAATGTTTCATCAGAAAAAAATGTCAGCCAGCCATAATGGAGAGTTTTTCAGCAAGAGATGAAGAGATCAAATAACAACATGTACTGCCAGCCCCTGATAACCACCTGCAACTTTCAAGGGATCAGATCATTGTGAAGGATAAGAAATGTTACATATTTCAGCAGCATTTTCACCTTTCTTCTAGTAATTGATTTTGTGTTAACAAATGATATACTCTTTCCACATATGATACAAACTATGATGATGATGATAATGATTACAACAGTTAGGGGTGTTTATTATGTGCAGACATTGTTCTAAGGGCTTTATACATATTAACTCATTCAGTCCTCCCAGCCACCTCTTGAGATGGGTGCTATAATTGTCCCTGTTTTGAGGGGATGAAGAAACTGAGGGAGAGATCAGCTAAGCATCTTCTCCAGGCTCAGGAAGCCAGTAAGTGGCATAGTTGGGATCTAAAGCCAGGCCATCTGACTCAGAGCTCACGTTCTTCACAGAATGCTGTATGAAGTGGGATTCTATATCCCAGTGGTGTGTGGGACTGGTCCAGTGATAAATGATATGATCACGCTAGATATAACAACACTGTAGAAGCTCCCAACATTGGCTTAAAAGGAAAACATTTGTATACAAGGCTTCTTAGTAATCAAAATGGAGAGAAATCAGCACTGCTACAAGAAGGAAAAAGAACAGTCCAATAGTTGCTTATGCAGAATACCATAGCCACAAGGGAGAACGATCATGAAATCGTTTAGTAAAGGACTTAGCACATAGGTGCTTTCTATTCCCTCTGTCACATGAACAGTTGTGTGAGTTCTTCACCGATGACAAAGATGATGTCCTTCTCCATTAGGCATTTAAGAAGTACCAGGAGTTGTCAAGGCAGGCATGCCAGCTTGCCTGATGGTGCCATGAACTGGAGAATGCCATCTGTTTTGTCAAGGCTGACAGCCTGAAATTTCTGGTTAAACTCCAGATCTTCTTGTTGTGAAGGGCTTGATAACTTTTAGTCCATTACCTTCTGTTTACTGAGTCACAGAGCATATTATATCTCCCTCTAGAGCACTCCAACAGCTGGGCCATGTTATAAGCTGTCTTTGTCTTATTCGGGATTAGATAATGGATTGGTGGAACCTTCCATTTGAATCAGAAAAACACAATTACAGAATAACTGTTGTTTCAAATAAGTGGCCAACTCTGACAATCTGGCTCAAGAACACAAATCTATTACTTTTTTTTTTTTTTTGCCACTGGGGCTGTTCTGATGAGGGCTTGCTTTACAAGCATCTTGGGCACATAACAACAAAGCATTTACTTCACTTTTTAATTGCTCTTGGAAACATTTTAAATGGCACCAATGCAATTTTTACTAGAAAATGAAAGCATTCACTTCCCAGAGTAACTTAACTCTTCAGTAGGAAGGCATAAAGGACCACGTTCAAAAATCTGTTGAATTCTGAAAGCCTATATTCAGGCGCTAACAAAGCTATTTGAAAGTCAAATTGAGAACAGGCTTAGTCAGCAATATGAACTAAAAGTTGCATTCCAGCTTTCATCCAATTCAACAAATGTATTTTCTGCTGTGTCAGAGACAGCCTTAAGAAGAATTTCTGAAATAACATGCAGAAACTGGTTCTCAGTACAAAAGCTACTTTTTGAAGTTACCATGAAATTACTAATTATGCTGAAGAGTCTTAAACACATGAGTCTCTTGTGGATTTCATGCTGGAAAAGAGGGGAGTCTTCAGGTGGCAGTGTATGAGCAGTCACGTGTCTACTCTGCATTAGGTTTGTAGCATGCTTATGCACAGCCATTATAAAATAGAGATCAGTGAATGACGATGAAAAGAAGTTGTGGGTAAACAGAAATGCTCAGTTTCACAGAATGACATCCAGTTACAATGTCACATTGTCCTAGTCACTTAGAAATGCTAGAGCTTTATCTCTTTCATAAATAATTTTAGCTGTTTTCTTTACAGAGGTGGTGTAACACGAAGAGCATTGACTTTGATTTAGACAGCTCTGAGCTCACACCCCAGCTCTACCACACACTTGCTATGAGACCTTTGACAAGTTAACCTTTCCGTTCTTTGGGTTTTTGATTTCTAAATGGGAATAATAAGCCCTATCTTTCTGAATTTTTAAATTAAATAATCAATCACTGCATAAGAAGCTACACCAAGTATGGTGTTCGCACACCGGAGGCATTCAGTAAGTATCATTCCTTTATTATTATTGTGACTTTTTTTTTTGATACAGAGTTTCACTCTTATTGCTCAGGCTGGAGTACAATGGAGTTCAAGCAATTCTCCTGCCTCAGCCTCCTGAATAGCTGGAATAGCTGGAATTATAGGCATGCACCACACCCGCTGGCTAATTTTGTATTTTTAGTAGAGACATGGTGTCTTCATGTTAATCAGGCTGGTCTTGAAATTCCAACCTCAGGTGATCCACCTGCCTTGGCCTCCCAAAGTGCTGCGATTACAGGCATGAGCCACTGTGTCAGGCCTTTTTGTTTGTTTGTTTTTGAGACAGAGTCTGGCTCTGTTGCCCAGGCTAGAGTTCAGTGGCACGATCTCAGCTCACTGCAACCTCTGCCTCCTGGGTCCAGGTGATTCTCCTGCCTCAACCTCCTGAGTAGCTGGGGCTACAGGCATGTGCCACCATGCCCAGCTCATTTTTAGTATTTTTAGTAGCGATGGGGTTTCACTGTGTTAGCCAGTAAAGTCTCAATCTCCTGACCTCATTATCCACCCATCTTGGCCTCACAAAGTGCTGGGATTACATGTGTGAGCCACTGTGCCTGACTTGTTATTGTGACTTTGAAGCCACTTCATAGGTGTGTTGGAGAGATCACAAAGGTCTTTTCATAGATTCTCAATGGAACCTGTTATTTGAATCTCTAGAAAACTGGAACTGCATCAGTTTCCTAAGACTAGATAGATGTTAAATACAGAGGAGGAGAGACTATTAAGTTCATATACTTAAAAGAAGAAACAATGTGATATCCTAGTGATTTTCTTGTCCAAAAGTCATAAATATTAGGGTTCTTCAAACCTGCACAAAGGACCTCATTTTAGTCATGCTTTGTAAACTTCTTGGATGAAGATCCAAAAAGGTTAATATATTATTTAGTTAACCTGCTAATCAGACTGTCTCATTTAGCTTTAGGGCAAAGGACCATGTAAAGGAGGGAGAAAAATCTGCTCAATTCAGTATTCCCACTAACTGTAAGGAGTAAAGTTAAAATGGTATCATAAAACATAATCACTGCCTGCTAGTTTAACTATTTCTCAAGTTCATTATATTTCTAGTTCAATTAAAAAGGCTTTAAGAATCAAGTTCTATCTTCTATATACATTCTCTTTCCATGGAAAAATCATTGAATTTTGGCTTTTCAGTGTATTACAGAATTTTAGATATTGTTTACACCAATGAGAATGTCAGGGTACCATATAAAATGTACAAAACTTGCCATTGCTTCCCAGAACTAGTCTCCCTGGTCTCTGGGGTCAGAAGCAGTAAAAATGATATCTAGACTTAATGACAGTAGTAAGGCACAAATAGATGAACACAGTAAATATGAAAGACGTGGGTAATTATTTCAACTTTAGACTCCAGCTATAAGTCGTATCATTTCCCATAGTTCTTGGCTCTCTCATCATCCTTAATCCATTCAAGACATACACAGTAATTAATAAGTCACTTAATAATGAGGGATATATCCTGAGATACGTGTTGCTAGGTAATTTTGTCATTGTATGAACATCATCGAGTGTACTGACACAAACCTAGATGATACCTATTACACACCTAGGCTATATGGTGTAGCCTATTGTTTGTAGGCTACAAACCTGACGTTGCTGTATGGAATACCGTAGATAACTGTAAACCAATAGTAGGTATCTGTGTATCTACTCATAGAAAAGGTATAGTAAAAATAAGGCATAACGGCCAGGCGCAGTGGCTCAAGCCTGTAATCCCAGCACTTTGGGAGGCCGAGGCAGGTTCATCACGAGGTCAAGATATCGAGACCATCCTGGTCAACAAGGTGAAACCCCGTCTCTACTAAAAATACAAAAATTAGCTGGGCATGGTGGCGCGTGCCTGTAATCCTGGCTACTCAGGAGGCTGAGGCAGGAGAATTGCCTGAACCCAGGAGGCGGAGGTTGCAGTGAGCCAAGATCGTGCCATTGCACTCCAGCCTGGGTAACAAGAGCGAAACTCTGCCTCAAAAAAAAATATATATATATGGCATAAAAGATTAAAATGGTATACCTCTATAGGTCAATTACCATGAATGGAGCTTGCAGGACTGGAAGTTGCCCTGGGTGATTCATTGAGTGAGTGGTGAGTGAATGTGAAGGTCTAGGACATTACTGTACACTACTATAAACTTTTTAAAATACTGCACACATTGGCTACACTAGATGTATTAAAAATATGTTTAATTCTTCAATGATAAATTAACCTTAGCTTACTGTAACATTTTTACTTTACATACTATTTAATTTTTAAACTTTTGACTCTTTTGTAATAACACAGCTTAAAAACAAATTGTAGAGCTAAACAAAAATATTTTATTTCTTTATATCCTTATTTTATAAGCCTTTTGCTATTAATTTCTTCTTTTTTTACTTTCTAAGCTTTTTGTTAAAAACTAAGACATGAACACACACATTAGCCGAGGCCAACACAGGGTCAGAATCATCAGTATCATTGGCTTCCACCTCCATATTTTGTCCCACCAGATGGTCTTCAGGGGCAATGATATACATGGATCCGTCATTTCCTATGATAACGATGCCTTCTTCTATTATATCTCCTGAAGGATCTGCCTGAGCTTGTTTTACCATTAACTACTTTTTTTTTTAACAAGTAGAATGAGTACGCTCTAAAATAATAAATGTATAGCACAGTAAATACATAAACCAGTAATATAGTCATTTATTATCATTAGCAAGTATTATGTACTATACATAATACAACTGTATTTACTATACTTTTTTTTTGAGACACAATCTCACTCTGTTACCCAGGCTAGAGTGCAGTGGCACAGTCTCAGCTCATCATAACTTCCAGCTCTGGGGTTCAAGCAATTCTTGTGCCTGAACCTCCCAAGTAGCTGGGATTGCAGACATGTGCCACTATGCCCAGCTAATTTTGGTATTTTTAGTAGAGATGGAGTTTCCATGTTACCCAGGCTGGTCTTGAACTCCTGGTCTTAAGTAGTTCACCTGCCTCGGCCTCCCAAAGTGCTGGGATTATAAGCGTGAACCACCATGCCCAGACTGTATGTGCTATACTATTATATTACTGGCAGCACAGGTTTGTTTACACCAGCATCACGATAAACACGTGAATAACACATTAAGCTATGACATTAGGACAGCTATGACATTACTAGGCAATAGAAATTTTATGGGACCACCATCGTATATGTGGTCTATCACTGACCCAAAATGTCATTTCATGGTGCATGAATGCATATGGCATACTCACTGTGGAAGAAGCTTTAGCCACTAGGTAATAAGGACACAAAAAAGCTAAGATACACATCTTGTCTATTCTTGGAATTTGTAACTCAGTTGGTAAATAACTATAATACCTAACAAGTGGATGTACAAACATTAAAGAAACAGATGAGCACTAAATCTTTTGGAGGAGTCTGAAAGCCTTCAGGGTAATATGAATCTAATCAAAGTATAAAAGAATCAGTAAACCTTACGGATTGACAGAAGGAGGAAAATATTTGGGTCAAAAGAAATAGCATGAAGAAAGCCACGGAAGGGTAAAACAGCCCAGACATTTAGGGGAACAGTATGAGAGGTAGGAGTGACAGAAAGTGACATTAGTAACATAAATTGAGGCCAGTGTCTCAGATTAGAGTTCTCTGACACCCATCCCCTCTTTAAATGATATCCCATGTAATACTTTCTTAAATCACTAAGTACTTTTCCTTTAAGCACTTAAAATGTCTGGTTTCTCCACCACACAGCCACTGGCATAGTTCCTGGCACACAGTAGATGTTCAATAAATACTTTTTGGATGCTGAATATTGTTGAAGGCAGTGGGGAACCACTTAGGATTTTACACATAGAAATTGTATGATTGAGACTGAGCAGTGGGAATTTTGAGAGGTTTACCATGAACATAATGTGGAAAATGAACTGAAGGAGAAGCTGAGAAGAGGAGAGTAGAAGCTCTTGCAGTGACCCAGGCAAGAGATGACAGGGGCTGAGAAAATAGCCCTGTAGATTCATTAGAACTTGCTCTGGGAAGCAAAATTCTCAGGTCTTTTGACTCACTAAATCTGGGCTGTGAGGGAAGAAGGTAGGGATTCTAAGACAACTTTGAGATTTGTAGCTTGAACACTGAGGAGACTGCTACCATTCTCAGAAATGGGGAAAACACAATGTGAAATTACAAACTTGGAAACAGGCTTATTTGTGGGCAGATGGAGGTATCTAGGAAGCAGGAGTAGACAGATGTTTTAGCTAAAAGTCAGATCTGGTTTGGAAAGTCAGTGCATCATGGTGAAAATCACAGGCATAAATGGGGTCAGTATGTGGAAGAGATATCTGTACTCCCATGTTCACTGAAGCAATAACCAAGATACAAAATCAACCTAAGTTTCCATAATGTATGAATGGATAAAGAAAATGCAATATATATACACAATGAAATCCTAAACAGCCTTCAAAACAGAAAATTCTGTCATTTAAGACAACATGGATAAACCTAGGGAATGCTATGCTAAGTTAAATTAGCCAGGCACAGAAAGACAAATACTATGTGATTTATGTGAAATCTAAAAGCTTGTTAAACTTGTTAAAAACTAAGACACAAACACACACATTAGCCTAGACCAACACAGGGTCAGAATCATCAATACCATTTGCTTATACCCCCATATTTTGTTCCACCAGATGGTCTTCAGGGGCAGTAACATACATGGAGCTATTATCTCCTATGATAACAACAGAAGCAGACGATAAAATGGTGATTACTGGAGGCTGGTTGTGGGAGTTAGGGGATGCAGAGAAGGGAGATGACGTTCATCAAAGGTGAAAATTTCCAGTGAGACAAGAGAAATAAATTTTAGTGATCTGTTGTACAGCATGGTGACCACAGTTAATAATGTATATTTCAAAATGCTAAAAGGGTAGATTTTAAATGTTCTCACCAGTAAAAAAAAAAAAAAAAAGTCAGTAGGTGAGCTGATGGATATGTTAATTAGCTTGATTTAATCTTTCTACAATGCGTACATATATCAATATCACACTGTATCCCATAAATATATATTTTTTGTCAATTAAAAGTTAAAAAGGAAAAAGAAAAAAATAAAGGCATACGATTACAATCCTAATCTGTCCCAGAGTGCAATGTGTTTTTAAAAATAAGCCTTTAAATAGAATATAAAATATCATCAGGAAGGTGTAAAATCATAAGCATAGAGCTTAACAAATTTTCACAAAGTTGAGGAGAGCTGTGTAACCCTACCACTCAGATTAAGAAGCAGATCATTACCAGAGTCTCTGAAACATACTTTTTATCATCAAAGACATTTGCTGCCACAATCATGTTGGTGGCTTAGAAACTTAGAATCTTCACCTCTAAATATTATCTTCAAATAGAATTCTCCATGAAGGAGAACCACAGAGGTGATCTGAATAATCATTTGTTAAATCACCTCCAAATGACTACCTAAAAGATCTGATTCTGATACTCTACATATTCTACTATTTTGAATTTTCTCAAAAAAAAAAATTCAAAAGCAAATTCCTCTAAAGTCACCCCAAAACAGATGGATTCCTTAAGAAATGAACCTTAAGAAATGAACATAAGACGAAAGGCCTAGCCAAATGATTCCAGAATAAAGACCCCAAAGCTCAGTGCAGTCACATGTCATAGGCCCAGTATGCAGTGTCCAGCACAGATGGCAGAACCCAGGGTCACATCTGTACTCACCATTGCTGGCAAAGCAAAGGGCTACACAGGAGCTGTTGCAGATGGAAAGACTTAAGGACAGGCAGGTATGGGAGGTGCCAGTGCCAGGTGTGAGTGCAGGAGCTAAAGACTAACACCTTTGCAAGGCTCCCAGGTTCACTGCATGGTGCCAGGCAGCACTGCTCACAGAACATGGCCAAAGAACAGCTGAAGGTAAAGTGAGCACCAGAGTGGCAGCACCCCCAGCAAGTAGTGCCCACCTAAGTCTAGGAAAATAAAATCGTGTTCAGAAAAATACTTTCCAAAGTGATCACTCAAATATTCCTTTCTGAAGTCCTAACAGAAGTGTTATCAATGCTCAGAACTGGGCTGCCTAATGGGAAAAGTCCCCATGGGGGTTTTTGACTCATAAACCTGTTCAGCCTCATATGTTCATAATCATTTGTGTAAAGAAGAAAAAACCTCCAAGCACTAATTAGAAAGATAGAGCTGTTGTGTTTTCCTCCTGATCACCTTATCTTCTTTATTCAGTTCTTGAAGACTCAGCTATTAAAAGAAATTAAGTAATTCATCAAGCCCATTTCAATTACCTGCTGCTGATAACATCAGATTACAATTAGCATCTACAAATGAACCAAGTGCCAACTGCCAAGCTGAAACATAAGCTAATTTACTGCTAGACTCTGCCTGCTGGAGACACAACTCTGGGACCTGGCAGCAAGCATCCACTTCATTATATCCAGCAACAGTTTTGCAGCCTCTCTTGCCACAGTCCAAAGTGCAGTTCTGACCAAGATTTACTGCCCCGTCTGCCTCTGCTCACATGTTTACAGATGCACTGTATCTATAAGCAAATCACAGCTCCTTTTAAATAGCAATGTCTAGACAAGCTAGGTGACAAATCCTGACCTAAAGGAGAGAATAAATATTATTAATATGTATTAGGCACTGATAGGCGTGGGGCACAGCACAGGATGTGCATGTCATAACCTTAATGAGGGTGTGAATCATTTTCTGCGAGGCCTCTGGTGCTTGATCAGAAAAATCTCCTGCTTTGGTTGATGCTCTCCATTTCTCATTTCTCCTTTTACATGGGGAAAGGACACTCATGTTCCTTTTTTTCCGATGTCTAAAAAAATCTGTTTCAGGGCCTGGGACATCTCAATTTTTTACATTGTATTTCCCCTTTTAACGACCCTTAATAGAAACTGCTTTAGATGAAAAGCTGAGGTGTATGGTTTGACTTCCTAACACCTGGTTAGTGTATCGACTACCTATGTTAGAATCATTTTACCTATAAATCTAGGCCTTTTCCCATAGAAAGATTTCATAAAATATTGTCAGGTTTCCATATTTACATAGTAGGAAAACCCAATGTATAACAATTGAAATGTAAAAAACATTAAATTGCTATACTGCTATCTATCTGACCAAGGTCCTATGAAAACTCTGGATACTAAAGCTTGAATAACTTTCTCTGGTTGGCAATACTCTGTGCATACTGCCACACATAGTTGCTTAGAAAAGCTAGACTGTTCACAACTCCACTGGGAGAAGACAAGTGGAAGCTTTGTACTTGGAACTTTTCTGGGCTCTGCCCCATGTGCCTCTTCCCATGGCTGATTTTAATCATATCCTTTTACTGTAGTAAACTTTTACCATGTATAACAGCTTTCAGTGAGTACTATGAGTCCTTTGAGTGAATTATCAAACCTGAGGTCTGGGGGGGACCCCTGAACATGCAATGATGTCAGAAGTGAGCATGATCTTGGAAAATCCCAAATTCTGTATCACTGGATGGGTTTAACAGCAGATTGGAGATGACAGAAGAGTTAATAAAAATAGATTAACACCGTAATCCCAGCACTTTGGGAGGCCAAGGCGGGTGGATCACAAGGTCAAGAGATCGAGACCATCCTGGTCAACATGGTGAAACCCCGTCTCTACTAAAAATACAAAAAATTAGCTGGGCATGGTGGTGTGTGCCTGTAATCCCAGTTACTCAGGAGGCTGAGGCAGGAGAATTGCCTGAACCCAGGAAGCAGAGGTTGCAGTGAGCTGAGATTGCGCCATTGCACTCCAGCCTGGGTAACAAGAGCGAAACTCCGTCTTAAAAAAAAAAAAAAGATTAACAGAAAATTTCAAACTGAAGAATACAGAGAAAAAAATATTTAAAAAATTAAGAGAACATCAGTATCTTATAGGAAAAGAGCAAATGATAAAAATGCATGTGGAGACTCATAGAGGAGAGAAATTTGGGCCAGAAAAAATTTTTTTAAAAAATAGGTAAAAATTCCCTAAGTTTAGTAAAATATATATGCAGATTCATAAGCTGAAAGAACCAGAGGAAGAAGAAAATACAAAGAAAGCCACATTGAGGCATACTATAGTCGAACTATTGAAAAATCAAAATTAGAGAAAAATCTTGAAAGCAATCAAGAAAAACTGGCACCTAACATACAGAATATTAATACCCATTGAGTCTAATCAGAAGTAATGAAGGTCAAAAAACACAGGAATGAGACTTTTAAAGTGCTGAAAGAAAGAAAAAAAGCCCTACCAACCTAGAATTCTATATCCAGCAAACATATCTTTCAAGAATAAAGGTGAAACAAAGACATCTTAAGCAAAAATTTAGAGAATCAATTGCTGGCACCACAAAGAATGCTACAATGAGCACCACAAAGAATGCTACATGAAGCTCCTTAGGTTAAAGAAAAATGATACCAGCTGGAAACTCAGATCTTTAGGAATGAAATGGATAGATATAAAACATTATTTTTCCTCTCAATTCTTTAAAATGAGTATCTAAAACAAAACATAAATGTATGGTGGAGTTTAAAGTACACGAAGTAGTACAAAGTACACAGTGGGAGTAAAAAGTACACGAAGTAGTATAAAGTACACTCCTGGGGAGTAAATGGACTTACAAGGTCTATAGGAAGTACTATGATTACCTTAGACTACAAAAAATTAAGAATATATGATTATTTTTACTATCTAATTAGAGAAAAGGGGGTTAAAATGGTACAAAGAGGTAGAGTTAAAAAGTAAATAGAGAAAATAAAATCTAAAAGATTAATCATAGAATACAGGAAAGGAAGGGCAAAAGAACAAATATAAATGAAACACACAGAAAACCAACAGTAAAATGATGGACCTGGCCAGGCACAGGGGCTCACACCTGTAATCCCAACAGTTTGGAAAGCCGAGGCAGGCAAACCACGAGGTCAGGAGTTCAAGACCAGTCTGGCCAACACAGTGAAACCCTGTCTCTACTAAAAATACAAAAAATTAGCTGGGCATAGTGGCAGGTACCTGTAATCCCAGGGAGGCTGAGGCAGGAGAATTGCTTGAACCTCGAAGACAGAAGTAGCAGTGAGCTGAGATCGCACCACTACACTTCAGCCCTGGCGACAGAGTAAGACTCTGTCTCAAAAAAAAAAAAAAAAAAAAAAGATGGCTCTAAATCCAGCAATAATTACATTAAATATTAAATGGGAGAGATTATCTAATTAAAAGGCTATAATTAAGAAAATCAATAAAAAGTAAGGCCTAAGTATATGTTGTCCACAATTGGATAAAAAGAACTTTAAATAAAAATATAGAGAATAAAAAGTAAACAAAGAGAAAAAGATAACCACAGAAACAGAAAGCATAAAAAGGTAGAAATGGGTATAACTGTATGAGATAAAGTAGACTTCAACACAAAAGGGTATTACTCACGATAAAAAGATAAATTTCATAATGATAAAAGGGCCAATTTGTCAGAAAGACAAAATAATCATAAATGAATATGCATACAATGAGAAAGCTTTAAAATACATGAAGCAAAATTTCACAGAATTAAAGGGGAAGTAGACAAATCCGCAATAAAATGTAAAGTTAAGCAACCCCTTTTTTAGCAACTGATTGAACAAATAGACGAAAACAAAACAAAAAAATCAATAAAGACAAAGATGATCTGAACAACACCATCAACTATCTTGACCTCACTGACATCTATAGAGAACTATACCTACTGAAATTCCACAGAGTATATTCTCTGATCGTAATAAAATTTAATTGCTATCAAGTATCTTTAAAAAACTCCAAATATTTTTATATTAAACATTTCATGGGACAAAGGGAAATCACAAATCAACTCAGAAGATTTTAAAAATTCAACAAAAGTGAACATAATACTTAAAAAATTATGGAATGCAGGTCAAGCAGTGTTTAGAGAAAATTTTCTATCTGTAAATGCTTGTATTATAAAAAAAAAAAGAATCACTGAGTGTAATGGCTCATGCCTGTCATCCCAACACTTTGGGAGGCCAAGGTGGGAGGATCATTTGAGGCCAGGAATTTAAGACTAGCCTGAGGAACATAGCAAGGCCTCACTGGAACAACAAAAACAACAAATGACAATCAGCTGGGCATGGTGGCTGATGCCCACCATGGGCAGGTCACTTGAGCCCAAAAGTTTCAGACCAGCTTGGGCAGCATAGTGAGACCCTGTCTCTACAAAGAAACAAAGAAAGAAATTAGCTGGTCAAGGTGGCATGCGCTGTGCCTATGGTTATAGCTACTTGGGAGGCTCAGGTGGGAGGATCACTTTTGCCCAGGAGTTTGAGGCCGCAGTGAGCCATGACTGTGCCACTGCACTCCAGCCAAGGTAGTAGATGGATACCCTGTCTCAAGAAGAAAGAAAAGAAAGAGAAAGGGAGGGAGGGGAAGGGAGGGAGGGAGGGAGGGAGGGAGGGAGGGAGGGAGGGAGGGAGGGAGGGAGACAGGCTAAGTTTTACATTCTGCGCTGCTCATATATGATAAGCATAGCAATAAGGTCACCTTCTTCTTGTCCTCTTCCCACCCTGAATCCCTATGGGCAAAGAACCAACCATGTGGCTCCAGGCACAGGGATAAGTTTAGTCCATACTTCCAAACACATCTGTACCTTCCATTCATTATGTACCCACATCTTTTTTAATACAGGGATAAAATAGTATCTTCTAAAACATTAGCAGTTACCAATTACTTGTTGTCTCTTACCACTACATATAAATTCCGTCAAATTATAAATGTTTTAATTGTAACCAAGTACTATCAAAAGTGACTGTAAATCTATCATCTTTAGATCTTTCACAAAAATAATCATGCATTATATTAAAGCTATCAATATTATTTTTTGAATACACATAATTTTGAGGAAAAATGCATTTCCTATGGGGTTAATTCACCAAGTAAAGAAATCCCTGTAAGCAAAAATCCTTTCACATTCTCATCCACTGATGACTGCTTAGCAGCTTCTCTTTCATTTAAACCAAACATAGCCTACATCATCATTTCATGCCTTTTCTCTCTAATTAGATAACTCTGATTGCTCTTCTTTCTCTACAGATTAAAAGGTTGGGATGTTTTGTTTTTCCAGTATTTCAGAATTCTAATCCTCAGAGCACTATGATGACAGGAAGAACTGTGTGATTTAGAGAAAGCAGGCTCCAAGGAAATATAGCTAAAGAAAGAGACCAGGCACCATGGTGGCTCATGCCTGTAACTGTAGCACTTTGTAAGGCCAAGATGGGAGGATCACTTGAGCCCAGGAGATTGAGACCAGCCTGGGCAACATAAGAAGACCCCTGTCTCTACACGAAATCAAAAAAATAGCCGGGTGTGGTGGCATGTGCCTGTCATCCCAGATACTTGGGGGGCTGAGGTGGGAAGATCACTGCAGTAAGCTGTGGTTGTGCCACACCATCCGCGGTGTGTGTAATCCATCCTTAGTGACAGATGAAGACCCTGTCTCAAAAAGACAAAACAAGAGCACACACAATAAGGATATTCTTTTAAATATAAACACATAGATTCCTGTAAAAGATAGTGGTCTACTCCAGCTATTTCCAGCTCATGACATTGACCTGGGCTCTTGTAAGCAACCCTGTTCTTACCTAGATTGGAGGATGCTCGCCCTTCTGCAGCCCGGTCCTTGAGATCCTCAGCAATACCCAGCTGCTGTTCATGGTACTGTTTAGCCCTCTCCAAATCCTGCATGCACCTGGCAGCATGGCCTAGTCCAGCATAGGCTCGCATCTCAATGGCCTTCTCCATCAACTCCTGTGCCAGCTCCAGGACATAGTTGTGGTAAGACATGGCCTTGTCAAAGTTCCTTCGGTAGTGATAGGCACTGCCCAGGTTGCTGTAAGCCCGGGCCTCTTCTCGCTTGTTCCCCAGGTCCTTGGCTATCTTCAGATGCTGCTCATGGCACTGCACAGCATTCTCAAAGTCACCCATGGCAATATACACAGCTCCCATGTTGCCAAGTTCTCGGGCTTCAGAAAGTTCATCTTTGGATTGCTTGGCAAGAAGAACACACTGTTTGTGACTGGCCAGTGCATTGGGGTAGTCTCCAATGGCTGTGTACACATGGCCCAGACTGCTCAAGGCTGATGAAGCTGCCTGGAGAGAAAAGGATAATGTGGAGAAATGAAAACACATCAGAATGGTTTTGGTATGTTTTGGCAAATAAAATTTTACAGGTTGCTTGTAACTATCCAATCCAATTCCTAATGGTACTTCTGTCAGTTTTCCACACCTATGCAGAATTGATAAAGAACACATCCAAACAGCGTTTCTAAAAATGACAATGGTGCTTTAATCAGTAACTTTCTATACCTAATCTCATAGAAACAAGTTGTATTACATATAACCTTCATTTTAAACACTGACATTTATAATATTAATTATGATATTACATCTCTGCTAATACTTAACCTCTGTGGTATGAGCAAATGTTTAAGAAAATTGAAATTAATTACTACATATAACAGACTATAGGAAAGTCATAGGAGAAATCCATGCTTGGCTTTTTACACTCCTGGGTATTTCTCTATTCTTGTCTTCTTCCACAGTAAATGGATATAT
The DNA here is from genome assembly GCA_031835075.1 of Saguinus oedipus. Lineage (NCBI taxonomy): Eukaryota > Metazoa > Chordata > Mammalia > Primates > Cebidae > Saguinus > Saguinus oedipus. The sequence continues at coordinate 205,019,782 of CM063169.1, forward strand.
TAATGGTAAGAGAGATGTTTACCATGATGACTAATGATTCTGTGACCCAAAATTCACTGGAGAGGGTCCTGCTCTCTTTTCTTTGTTCCTTCAAGGTAACTTCACCACTGTTGGTTACTGTGGAGGGCTTGTATTTAAATGAGTCTCAGAGATTAAAAAAAAACAAGTGAGTTACAGTATACTGTACCTCTGAGTGGGATGGTCTCCATTAAGCCTCACTCCCACTTCTCAGGCTCACACTAGCTTTTCAAGCATCTCTTTTCTTGCCTAGAAGTGCTTCTAACTCCAGCCTCTCTGTGCAGAGAGATGCCATCTTCCTAGTTCTCCTCTCACATTGCTTGCCACTCATTCATTTTCGGTGGTTTTTTTTTTTTTTTTTTTTTTTTGTCCAAGAAAGAGTATACAAACCCTTTTTGTCTTAAAGGTTTTAATGAAACTAACTCTATGCTAGTATAGTGAACCACAAAGGGACAACAAAAGCACAGGAGATGTTACATGGTTTCTAAAATCTTAACAAATACTTGCAGTCTTAGATTCTAGTCTTCGGTTTCTAATTTCTTTGTAGATATAAAAGGGAAGTTACACTGGGATTTTTCTGTCCTTCTTTTTATCCTAAAAGTTGGAAGCTTGCCTACCCTTTCTTTCCTTCATCACCTGCCTATGGCTAGAGCCATGTGGCTGCCTTTCTTCATGATGCTCCCTCTTAGTAACATGAGCATGCGATCCTGCCAGAACAAAGGGTGTACTCTGTTACACATAGGCAAGTAATTTTCCTAAGGGCCTCCCAGCTAGGGAATAACAATCAGGGGACACTGCCCCTCCTGGAGTAAGGGCATTTCTTTATGAGACCTGTTCTATGTCTGTGCACTTCAGAACACTTTTATTAATATTTTACAGATATGAGTGATTTTCTACCCTATTTTCTTTGTCTGTAAAATGGCAGTTCTTGATCAAAATGACTGAGGAAACTTTTTTTATGGTGCTCACAAATAGTGTATTTGCAAAAAAAAAAAAAGAGTCCCATATTGTTTTAAGTTGCTTTTATCATTTCACAGATGTTCTAACAAAAAGATTTAGAAAATAGAGAGGAAATAAATAATTAGAAATTTGTTTTTCTGTTTTTTTTCTGAGTGGTGGAGGCAGAAACAATTCCACGCAAGTCACAATGCTGCAGCAATGTGCTTCTGGCAGAAGCAGCAATGAAGTCACCCAAAGCATTTCACTTGGACATGTGTAAAGGCCTCAGGTTCCTAGTTTGTGAGCCTCTTTGGGACTGAGGTTAGGACTTCGTGTCAACATATTGTACATGGGACTTTCTATTGCTCCCACCTCCACCCACCCCCCATCCCCCAAAGCTCCTTATCTCCTTTGCTGCAGGCCCAGAGACTCAGCCTCTTTCCTATACTTGAGTAGTTGGCCCTCCCCACCTTATTCTTTGTGGGTTCTTCTCCACCCAGGTCTGGCTAGGGAGGACACAACCCACTCCCATTCAGAACTCTTTGTTACCCTCAAAGCAAAACATACAGGCTCTTTGACTATGGAGCTAGTGTAGTTTAGAATCAGATACACCTTGTTCAGAACTGCACTTCCCTTTACTAGCTCTGAGAGCTTTAGCAACTTAACTTCTCTGATCCTTGCTTTTCCAGACATTTTTAGGCCCAAGCAGCAAGCCAGAAACAGAGTATTTTCAAACCTAGCCATGATCCCCTGTCAAATATGTAAACCATAAATAATTCACTAGATAATTCCAAATAGTAGATCTGGTTGAGGCAATGAGCCTTTGAACACTGCATGGGATGGATTTATAAGTCTCGGGGCAGGCACAACACCCCAGGCGTCGCTGTTCTCAGGAACTTCTGGTTTATGGCAACTCCAAATGATAGCCCTGGGATCTTCTGCTTCTGATTCTTCATTTCTCTAAATGCCAGGGAGACATAGGAACTGCTTACTAAAGCTCTCTGAACATAAGGAAGGGAATATTTAGGAATTTCCCCTCTGGGGTGTGGGAGAAAAAGGGAAAGAATGTTACATTGGCTTTTTCCTGGCATCCTCCAGTTGCCAGGCAGTGCTGTGAGACTAGGACTCTTCATGACGGGTGTCCTGGAAGTCAGTATCTCTAGAAAGAATGTAATGTATAAAGCACATATCATAGCCTCTGAAATTAGAGAGGCAGGTTGGTATAATATAAGAATGGAATAGGATTTAGCATCAGAGGCCCTGGCTATGTAACACTAATAGGTCATTCACGTCTTCACTCCTGTTTTCTTTATATGTAAAATGTTGCTAAGACAATACTGTACATACTTCACAGGGCTGGGATGGCATCAGATGAAGCAGTGCATGTGAGTGCCTTCAGTAAACTATAAAGTGCTCTGTGAATGCATCACTAAGGTGTGGATGTTTTACGACTGCAAGCTGCCTGGGCTGAGTTCTGTTACCAAGCAAAAGCTAGTAATGGCAACTGAAAACATCAATCATTATGACCAAACATCTATATTCCTATCAGTTGCTACAGGAAATAAAGTCCAGTGTTTTACAGCCCCTGGGCAAATAACATGTGATGATATTTATCAGCTAAGTGAATTACAAATTAATCACTTGTCTTTGTTCCTGTTCCTGTAGAATAAGCTTAGATCTGAAACATGGTTTCAGGCTGTTAACGAGAATCTGAAGACCCACTATCTATGGGGAATCATAGGCCCCACCTCAAGCAGATGCTGCATTTGCCACTAAGGTTCATGCTGCCTTTGTATATTAATCTCTTTGAGATTTCTGTGCTAGAATAGCAGCAGCTGCTTCCCACAGTGGAAACATTCTGGAACATCTGTATTTGAATACTAAAATGCACACAAACAGTTATGCTAACAAACTATCTGGTTGGAATAAGATAACACTTTTCTCTTTCTACAAGATATAAATTACTCATGTTCTTGCCAAAGTATAATTTCCAGCTGCAGATTTAGGCACATAGGAGTCAGTCACCTCTTGCTCTGTGACCTGAATATTTGCAGAAGAATTGCATCTGACAAGTTAGTTTCATGGGACATAAAGATAGAGTAAGAAATTTGTTCCCATTTCTTCAAACCGCCTTTAAAGGTTTTTAGTTTGAGAAATAAAGTTTAAACTATCCAAACTATAACCACATCGATGACACTACCATTAAATATTATACTGAAGATTTAAACATGTTTTCCTTCCAACTAGCAAGTTTTTCCCTTACCATATGTATTTTTCATAAGGGTTATATCTTGTGGGAGGATTACATGCCCATAGTATTATACAGAGAATATTCAATATAATTGCTGATTGATTCACTGCATGTCACTGGAAAAATGGGAAACGTACCTGCAGCTAGTACCAGAAATATTATATTTCTTTTTTACTGCCCAAGTCCATGTGCTCCATGTACTATCTGCCAGTTCAGTGCCCATAAACCCAAAGTCCTAGATTAACTACCTACAACCCAATAGGCAGAGATACATAGAAGAATAAGGATAGACTCTGGAATTAGGCATGCACAAATTCTGATAACACACATTTGTAACATACTTGAGACTTAGTTTACTCATCTGTAAAATGGAAATATCAATATCTCACAGATCCTTCACAAGTACTAAATAACACAGTATTTATAATGACCTTTTGATTCAGAACTCAGCAATAAGATGCTCAAAAATTTTAATTTTAGTTTCTCCTCCTATCCCAGCCAAGATAATACTCACTTAGCTTTTATTCATTTCAAAGATGTGATAGAAGATGACCAGAAAATAAACCATAAGTTTATGTCCCCACAACTAAAAAGATAACACAAGAAGCTTACCCCACTGGTGGTCAAAAATCCCATCGATTTCATATACTGAAGACCAGCATATTATTCATACTGCTCTTCTGCAAATATGTGCATAAGAAAATTCACCCTTGTAGCACAGTACCACTGGTGGGTACCTATAATCCCAGTTACTTAGGTGGCTGAGGCAGGAAGACTGTTTGGGCCAGGAGATTGAGGCTACAGGGAGCTATGATCATGCCACTGTACTCCCAGTCTGGATGACAGAGCAAAATCCCATCTCTTAAGGGAAAAAAAAGAGAGAAATCCACTCTTTACTTAGGGACATTTTAGAATCCAACACATATCCAACACATAATCCAACACATAATCTTGGTAAATGCACTATACTTCCAGCAGTAAAAGTTTAGGCAGGCATTATAGTGTTTGGGGTGTGTTGGTTGGTTCCTTTGTTCATTCATTCTTGCATTCAAGAAAATTATCTAGGTCTAGAAATAAATTGATGTATCTATAGCCAACTGATTTTTGGCAAAGTTGCCAAGGTACATACATTGGAGAAAAAAATAGTCTCTTAAAAAAAGTGCTGGGAAGATTGAATATTTACATGTGGAAAGATGAGACTAGACTCTTTCTCTTACCATATACAAAAATCCAACAGATTTAATACATTCAAAAACAGACAAAAGGAGTTTCTGGCAAGATGGCTGAATAGGAACAGCTCCAGGTCTGCAGCTCCCAGCGAGATCAATGCAGAAGGTGAGTGATTTCTGCATTTCCAACTGAGGTACCCAGCTCATCTCATTGGGAGTGGTTAGACAGTGGGTGCAGCCCATGGAGGGTGACCAGAAGCAGGGTGGGGCATCACCTCACCCAGGAAGTGCAAGGGGTCAGGGAACTGCCTCCCCTAGCCAAGGGAAGTCATGAAGGACTATGCTGTGAGGAAAGGTGCACTCTGGCCTGGACACTACACTCTTCCCATGGTCTTTGCAACCCACAGACCAGGAGATTCCCCTGAGTGCCTACGTCACCAGGGCCCAGTTTCAAGCACAAAACTAAGTGGCTGTTTGGGCAGACACTGAGCTAGCTGCAGGAGTATTTTTTTTTATATCCCAATGGTGCCTGGAGCACCAATGAGACAGAACTGTTTACTCCCCGGAAATGGGGCTGAAGCCAGGAAGCCAAGTGGTCTAGTTCAGCAGATCCCACACCTACAGAGTCCGGCAAGCTAAGATCCACTGCCTTGAAATTGTCGCTGCCAGCACAGCAGTCTGAAGTCAACCTAGGACAGTAGAGCTTGGTGGGGGTAGGGGCATCCACATCCACCATTACTGAGGTTTGAATAGGTTAGGCGGTTTTCCCCTCACAGTGTAAACAAAGTTGCTGGGGAGTTTGAACTGTGAGGAGCCCACCACAGTTCTGCAAAGTCTCTGTAGCCAGACTGCCTGTCTACATTCCTCCTCTCTGGGCACAGCATCTCTGAAAGAAAGGCAGCAGCCCCAGTAAGGAGCTTATAGATCAAACTCCCATTCCCTGAGACAGAGCACCTGGGGGAAGGAGCAGCTGTGGGTGCAGCTTCAGCAGACTTAAATGTTTCTGCCTGCCAGCTCTGAAGAGAGCAGCGGATCTCCTAGCACTGCTCTCGAGCTCTGCTAAGGGACAGACTGCCACCTCAAGTGGGTCTCTGATGTCAGTGCCTCCTGACTGGGACTCACCTCCCAGTGGGAGTCGACAGACACCTCATACAGGAGAGCTCTGGCTGGCATGTGGCAGGTGCCCCTCTGGGACAAAGATTCCAGAGGAAGAAACAGGCAGCAATCTTTGCTCTTCTGCAGCCTCTGCTGGTGATACAGGCAAACAAGGTCTAGACTGGATCTTCAGCAAACTCCAGCAGACCTGAAGCAGAGGGGCCTGTTTGAAGAGAAACTAACAAACAGAAAGGAAAAATATCAACATCGACAAAAAGGACGTCCACACAGAAACTTCATCCAAAGTTCACCAATATCAAAGACCAAAGAAAGGTAGATAAATCCACAAAGATGAGGAAAAACCAGCACAAAACGGCTGAAATTCCAAAACCCAGAATGCCTCTTCTCCTCCAAGGAACACAACTCCTCACCAGCAAGGGAACAAAACCAGACAAAGAATGAGTCTAATGAACTGACAGAAGTAGTCTTCAGAAGGTGGGTAATAACAAACTCCTCTGAGCTAAAGGAGCATGTTCTAACCCAATGCAAGGAAGCTAAAAACCTTGAAAAAAGGTTACAGGAATTATTAACTAGAATAACCAGTTTAGAGAAGAACATAAATGACCTGAAGAAGCTGAAAAACACAGCACGAGAACTTCATGAAGCATAAACAAGTATCAATAGCTGGATCAACCAAGCAGAAGAAAAAATATCAGAGACTGAAGATCAACTTAATGAAATAAAGCATGAAGACAAGATTAGATAAAGAAGAAAAAAAAATAGAAATGAACAAAACCTCTAAGAAATATGGGACTGTATGAAAAGACCAAACCAAACATTTGACTGGTGTACCTGAAAGTGACAAGAAGAATGGAACCAAGTTGGAAAACACACTTCAGGATACTATCCAGGAGAGTTTCCCCAATCTGGCAAGACAGGCCAACATTCTAATTCAGGAAATACAAGAGAACACCACTAAGATATACCTCAAGAAGAGCAACCCCAAGACACATAATTGTCAGATTCACCAAGTTGAAATGAAAGCAAAAATGTTAAGGATAGCCAGAGAGAAAGGTTGGGTTATCTACAAAGGGAAGCCCATCGGACTAACAGCAGATCTCTCTGCAGAAATCCTACAACCCAGAAGAGAGTGGGGGCCAACATTCAACATTCTTAAACAATTTTCAACCCTGAATTTTATAACCAGCCAAACTAAGCTTCATGAGCAAAGGAAAAACAAAATCCTTTACAGTCAAGCAAATACTGAGAGATTCTGTCACAACCAGGCTTGCCTGAGAAGAACTCTTGAAGGAAGCACTAAACATAGGAAGGAAAAACCAGTACCAGCCACTGCAAAAACATACCAAATTGTAAAGACCATCAATACTATGAAGAAACTGCATTAACTAATGGGCAAAATAACCAGCTGGCATCATGATGACAAGATCAAATTCACACATAACAATATTAACCTTAAATGTAAATGGGCTAAATCCCAATTAAAAGACAGGGACTGGCAAATTGGATAAAGGGTCAAAACCCATTGAGATGGAAAGGCTGTGTGAAAGGCTTATTGAGGAAAATTTCCTGAATACCTAATTTCCTGAGTGCCTAAATTAACTGCCTCAACTGCCTTATTTCTTCTTTTCTGCTTCTGCTCACCTGCTTCCTGTTTACTAGCCAAAAAAGCCCCCTGTAAAACTGCCATGTTGCCTAAAACCTTGAGTTAACTTCCTTTGCCCCTAACCTATAAAAGCTGTGTACTGACTCAGGCCAGGGTCCAGACTTTTGGGTGGGAACCCATCTGGACCCACCGGTGTAATAAACTGCAACCCTCTGAGTGCTGTTTGGGTTTCTTGTCAGGTGAAATTCCCCATAAAATATGGTTCCCTGACCAGGAAACCCAACCGCGATGGCCCTTTGAGCCACTGACTTGTGGTCAGAAAGGGCAGACAGCATATCTGTTGGCAGGGGACCCCGCTGTGCACTTCAACAGGGCCTCCTTCCCTGGGAGGGGAACTGCTGCTTCTCCGGTGTTGCTGCCCACCAGACTCGCAGAAGGGGACCGACTGAACAAGGGAAGACCTCAGACAAGGTAAGGTCCCAGGACCTGACCCTAGGCAGGCCTGTCTACGAATGGAAGGAGAGCCTGATCACCTCCCTTGGTCCCCCCGTTTGGAGACTGCAGGTAGATTTCCCGGGTTAGGGCAGGAATATTGTAACCTCTGTGTGTATGAGTGAGTGAATGCAAAGCTCAAGGGCTTGCCCTTGAAACTCCAGTCTGTGGCTCCACAGTGCAAACTACAGGGTCCGAGTGGGCTTAACCACTGGTTCCATGATGACCTCAAAAGGCTTAGGGCAGTATCAGGCTGAGCTCGATCCGAGTCAGGAGATTGTATCGACCTGCCAATGCTAAGAGGCACCTAAAGTTCCTGCGAGGGACATGGCCAGGTGGGCACCTGAGTGGTCCTTAAGGGGGTACCCCCTGCCTTTGTCTGTCTCATGTTACCAGCCAGAAGGGGGCACACATCACGGGAAAGAAGCAGTCCAAACCCATGGGCCTAGACGGTATGGTCAAGAACTTTAGGAAGGGCTTCTCCGGAGATTATGGGGTCAAAATTACCCTGGTAAGACTAAAAACTCTCTGTGAGGTGGAATGGCCAAAATTTAGTGTTGGCTGGCCATCTCAAGGAAACTTAGATATCCCCACCATTCAGACTGTTTGGCAAGACATGATTAGCAGTCCCGACATCCTAGTCTCTGATAAAACAGAGTTTAAACCAACAAAGATACAAAATAAAAGGGCGGGGCGGGCATTACATAATGATAAAGTGATCAACGCAACAAGAGCTAACTATCCTAAACATATATGCGCCCAAAACAGGAGCATCCAGATTCTTAAAGCCAGTTCTTAGAGATCTAAAAGGAGACTTAAGACTCCCACGCAGTAATAGTGGGTGACTTTAACACCCCACTGTCAATGTTAGATCAACAACATAGAAAATCAACAAGAATATTCAGCTGAAAATGGAATCAAGTTGGAACTCAGCTCTGGACCAAGCAGACCTAACAGACATCTACAGAACTCTCTACCCCAAATCAACAGAATATAAATTCTTCTCAGCACCACATCGCACTTATTCTAAAATCGACCAGATAATTGAAAGTAAAACACTCCTCAGCAAATGCAAAAGAATGGAAATCATAGCCAACAGTCTCTCAGACCACAATGCAACCAAATTAGAACTCAGGATTAAGAAACTCGCTCAAAAGTGTACAACTACATGAAAACTGAACAATCTCCTGAATAACAAAATTAAGGCAGAAATAAATTAAGTTCTTTGAAACCAATTAGAACAAAGACACAAGGTATCAGAATCTCTGAGACACAGCCAAAGCAGTGTTTAGACAAAAATTTTGTAGCACTAAATGCCCACAGGAGAAAGCAGGAAAGATCTAAAATCGACACCCTAACATCACAATTAAAAGAACTAGAGAAGCAAGAGCAAGTAAATTCAAAAGCTAGCAGAAGACAAGAAACAACTACTAAGATCATAGCAGAACTGAAGGAGATAGAGACACGAAAGACCCTTCAAAAAAATACATGAATCCAGGAGCTGGTTTTTTGAAAAGATCAACAAAATAGACCGTTAGCCAGACTAATTAAGAAGAAAAGAAAGAAGAATCAAATAGACACAATAAAAAATGATAAAGGGTATATTACAATTGATCCTGAGAAATACAAACTACCATCAGAGAATACTATAAATATCTCTACACAAATAGACTAAAAAAATCTAGAAGAAATGAATAAATTCCTAGATACATATACCCTCCCAAGACTAAATCAGGAAGAAGTCAAATCCCTGAATAGACCAATAACAAGTTCTGAAATTGAGGCAATAATTAATAGCCTACCAATAAAAAAAAAACCCAGGACCAGATAGATTTACAGCCAAATTCTGCCAGAGGTACAAAGAGGAGCTTGTACCATTCCTTTGGAAACTATTCCAAACAATAAAAAGAGAGGGAATCCTCCCTAACTCATTTTATGAGGCCAGTATCATCCTAATACCAAAGCCTGGCAGAGACACAACAAAAAAAGAAAATTTCAGGCCAATATCCCTGAAAAACATCAATGCGAAAATCCTCAATAAAATACCGGCAAACCAAATCCAGCAGCACATCAAAAAGCTTATCCACCACAATCAAGTTGGCTTCATCTCTGGGATTCAAGGCTGGTTCAACATATGCAAATCAATAAACATAATCTATCACATAAACAGAACCAATGACAAAAACCACATGATTATCTCAATAAATTAGAAAAGGCCTTCAATAAAATCCAACACGCCTTCATGCTACAAACTCTAAACAAACTAGGTATTGATGGAATGTATCTCAAAATAATAAAAGTTATTTATGACAAACCTACAGTCAATATCATACTGAATGGGCAAAAACTGGAAGGATTCCCTTTGAAAACTGGCAGAAGACAAGGATACCCTCTCTCACCACGCCTGTTCAGTATTGGAAGTTCTGGCCAGGGCAGTCAGAGAACAGAAAGAAAGAAAGGATATTCAAATAGCAAGAGAGGAAGTCAAATTGTCTCTGTTTGCAGATGACATGATTGTATATTTAGAAAACCCCATCATCTCAGCGCCAAATCTCAAGCTGATAAGCAACTTCAGCAAGGTCTCAGGATAAAAATCAATGTGCAAAAATCACAAGCATTCCTATACACCAATAATAGACAAACAGAGAGTCAAATCATGAGTGAACTCCCATTCACAATTGCTACAAAGAGAATAAAGTATCTAGGAATTCAACTTACAAGGGATGTGAAGGACCTCTTCAAGGAGAACTACAAACCACTGCTCAAGAAAATAAGAGAACACATTTCAATCTGAGGAAGCTGGAAAAAAAAAGAGAGAGGACACAAACAAATGGAAAAACATTACATGCTCATGGACAGGAAGAATCAATATCATGAAAATGGCCATACTGCCCAAAGTAATTTATAGATTCAATGCTATCTCCACCAAGCTACCTTTGACTTTCTTGACAGAATTGGAAAAAACTACTTTAAATGTCATATAGAACCAAAAAAGAGCCCGCATAGCCAAGAAAATCCTAAGCAAGAAGAACAAAGCTGGAAGTATCATGCTACCTGACTTCAAACTATACTACAAGGCTGCAGTAACCAAAACAGCATGGTACCAGTACCAAAACAGATATATAGACCAATGGAACAAAACAGAGGTCTCAGAAATAACACCACACATCTACAACCATCTGATCTTTGACAAACCTGAAAAGACAAGCAATGAGGAAAGGATTCCCTATTTAATAAATGGTGTTGGGAAAACTGGCTAGCCATATTCAGAAAACTGAAACTGGACCCCTTCCTTATACCTTACACAAAAATTAACTCAAGATGGATTAAAGACTTAAATGTATGACCTAAAACCATAAAAAACCTGACACAGGCATGGGCAAAGACTTCATGACTAAAAAAACACCAAAAGCAATGGCAACAAAAGCCAAAATTGACAAATGGGACCTAATTAAACTAAAGAGTTCTGCACAGCAAAAGAAACTATCATCAGTGTGAACAGGCAACCTATAGAATGGGGGGAAAATTTGCAATCTATCCATCTAACAAAAGGCTAATATCTAGAATTTACAAAGAACTTAAACAAATTCACAAGAAAAAAAAAATCAAAAAGTGGGCAAAGGATATGAAAAGACGCTTCTCAAAAGAAGACATGTATGCGGCCAACAAACATATGAAAAAAAGCTCATCATCACTGGTCATTAGAGAAATGCAAATCAAAACCACAATGAGATACCATCTCATGTCAGTTAGAATGGTGATCATTAAAATGTCAGGAAACAACAGATGCTAAAGAGGATGTAGAGAAATAGGAAGGCTTTTACACTGTTGGTGAAAGTGTAAATTAGTTCAAGCATTGTGGAAGACAGTGTGGTGATTCCTTAAGGATCTAGAACCAGAAATACCATTTCATCCAGCATCCCATTACTGGGTATATACCCAAAGGATTATAAATCATTCTGCTATAAAGACACATGCACATGTATGTTTACTGTGGCACTGTTCACAATAGCAAAGACTTGGAACCAACCCAAATGCTCATCAATGATAGAGTGGGTAAGGAAAATGTGGCACATAGACACCACAGTATACTATGCAGCTGCAAAAAAAGGATGAGTTCATGTTCTTTGCAGGGACATGGATGAAGCTGGAAACCATCATTCTCAGCAAACTAACACAGGAACAGAAAACCAAACACCGCATGTTCTCACTCATAAGCGTTGAACAATGAGAACACATGGACATAGGGAAGGGAACATCACACACTGGGGCCCTTCCAGGGGCTGTGGTATAGGGGAGGAATAGCATTAGGAGAAATACCTAATGTAGATGATAGGTTGATAGGTACAGCAAACCACCATGGCACATATATACCTATGTAACAAACCTGTATGTTCTGCACATATATCTCAGAACGTAACGTATAATAAATAATTTAAAAATTAGATTAAAGACCTAGCTATAAAACCTGAAACTATGAAACTGCTAGGAGAAAACATAGTGAAAACGCTTCACAATATTCGGCTGGGAAAGGATTTTTAAAACATGAGCTCAGGCTGGGCGTGGTGGCTCATGCCTGTAATCCCAGCACTTTGGGAGGCCAAGGCAGGCGGATCACAAGGTCAGGAGATTGAGACCATCCTGGCTAACATGGTGTAACCCCATCTCTATTCAAAATACAAAAAATCAGCTGGGCGTGGTGGCTCGCGCTGGTAATCCCAGCTACTCGGGAGACTGAGGCAGAAGAACTGCTTGAACCTGGGAGGTGGAGGTTGCAGTGAGCCAAGATCACACCACTGCACTCTAGCCTGGGTGACAGAACGAAACTCTGTCTCAAAAACCAAAAACCATGATCTCAAAAGCACAGCAGCAAAAGCAAAAGTAGACAAATGAGATTACATCAAACTGGAAACTCTTCACAGCAATAGAAACTATTAAGAGAGAAAAGAGACAACCTATACAATGTGAAAAAATATTTGCAAACTATACACCTCATAAGGGGTTAATATCCATAATATATAAGGAACTTAAACAACGCAATAGGACAAAAACCAAATAACCCAATTAAAAAATGGGCAAAAGACCTTAATAGACATTTCTGAAAAGAAAACATACAAATGCCAACAGGTATAAGAAAAAAAAGTTCAACATCACTAACCATCAGAGAAATACAAATCAAAACCACAATGAGACACCAGTTACAATGGCTATTATAAAAAAGACAAATAAAAACAAATGTTGGTGAGGTTTTGGAGAAAATGGAATGCTTATACACTACTGGTGGAATTGTAAACCAGTCCAACCATTATAAAAATCAACGTGGAAGTTCCTTAAGAAACTAAAAATAGAACTACCATATGATTCAGCAATCCCACTACTGGCTATAGAGCCAAAGGATATGAAATTAGTATGTCAAGGAGTTTATCTGCATTCCCATGTTCACTGCAGCACTATTTACAATGGCCAAGATAGGGAATCAACCTGTGTCCAACAAGGGATGAATAGATTTTTAAAAGTTGAATACATACACAGTGTAACATGATTCAGTCATAAGATTAAAATCCTGTCATTTATGATAACATGGACAATCCTGGAGAACATTGCGTTAAGTGAAATAAGTCAGACAAAGAATAACAAATTATTCGTGATCTCATTCATGTGTGGAATCAGAAAAAAAAAAAAAGAAGTTGATATTATGGAAGCAGGGAGTAGAACATTTCTTATCAGAGACTGGAGCAGAAGGAAAAAAGGGAGGATTCTGAGGGGTTGGTTAACAGATACAAAGTAACAATTAGATGGAAGAAATAAATTCTGGTGTTCTACTGCACAGTAAAGTGACTATGGCTAACAATAAAATACTGTATATTACAAAACAGCTAGAAAAGAGGCTTTTGAATGTTCTCATCACAAACAAATGATAAATGCATGAGGTAATGGATACACTACCATGATTGGATTATTATACAACATAGATATGTATCAAAGCACAAAATTGTACACCATAAATATGTACAATTACAATGTGTCCATTAAAAAGAGAAATAAATTTTTTTTAAATGAAAATTCTCCAGACTCACCTAAATAAAAAAACTAATCTTTGACAAGGTACAAAAGGTAGTTGCATGGAGAAAGGATAGTAACTACCTTTTCAACAAATGATGCTAGAACAACTGGATATCACATGGAAAAAAATGAATGTAGACACAGACCTTACACATTTAACAAAAATTAACTTGAAATGGATCAGACCTAAATGTAAATTGCAAAGCTGTAAAACTCCAAGACAACATCAGAGAAAATCTACATGACCTTTAGATATAAGACCAAAAATATGTTCAATGAAAGAAAAAATTGTTAAGTTGAACTTCATTAATATTTAAAACTGTGCTATGCAAAAGATACTGTTAAGAGAACGAAAAGTCAAGCCACAGACAGAGAGAAAATATTTGCAAAACACATATATGATAAAAGACTTGTATCTAAAATATAAAAGCTCAACAAGAAAGCAAACAACTCAATTAAAATAAAATATATGAAGAGATATCTCATTAAAGAAGATACGCAGATGGCAAGGAAGCATAGGGGAAGATATTCAACATCATATGTCATTAGGGAACTGCAAACTAAAACAACAATGAGATACCACTACAAACATATTAGAATAGCTAAAATCCAAAAGAACTGATAATACCAAATGCTGACAAGAACATGGAGCAATAGAAACTCTCATTCATGGTAGAAGGAATGAAAAATGATACAGCTACTTTGGAAGATGGGCAATTTCTTAGAAAAGGAAACATAGTATTACCATGTGTTCCAGCAACTGTGGTCCCAGATATTAATCCAAATGAGTTGAACACATGTCCACACAAAAAACTGTGCATGACTGTTTATAACAGCTTTATTCATAATTGCTACAACACTGGAAGCAAATAAGATGTCTTGCAAAAGGTGAATGGATAAACAAATTGTGTTATAGCCATACAATGGAATATTAATCAGGGCTAAAAACAATGGTCTATCAAGTTGTGAAAAGACACGAAAGAAATTTAAAATTTATACTGCTTAGTCAAAGCAGCTGGTCTAAAAAGCCTACATATTGTATGATTCCAACTATTACATTCTGAAAAAGTCATATTTATACAGAAAATAAAAAGATCAGCAGTTGCAGGGGAGTTGGTGGAATAAAGCATGGATGGAGCACAGGGAATTTTTAGGGCAATAAAACTATTCTGTGTAATATTGGACACAATACATTATAAATTTGTCAAAATCCACAGAACTATACAATACAAAGAGTAAACCCTAATGTAAATGATAAACTTTAGTTAATAATTATGTATCAATTTTGGTTCATCAGCTATAATAATATACCATTCTAATGCAGGATAACAATAACAGGAGAAAATGATTAGAGAAAGGGTATATGGAAACTGTGTACTATCTGCTTAACTTTCTGTATACCTAAAACTGCTCTAAGAAATAAAGTATAAGGCCGGGCACAGTGACTCACACCTGTAATCCCAGCACTTTGGCGGACGGAGGTGGGTGGATCACAAGGTCAAGAGATCTCCTGAGGTCAGGAGATCACCAACATGGTGAAACCCAACCTCTACTAAAAATACAAAAATTAGCTGGGGGTGGTGGTGTGCACCTGTAATCCCAGCTACTTGGGAGCCTGAGGCAGGAGAATCGCTTGAACACAGGAGGTCAGCATTGCAGTGAGCCGAGATCACGCCACTGCAATCCAGCTTGGCGACAGAGCAAGACTCCATCTCAAAAAAAAAAAAAAAAAAAAAGAAGGGGGGGCCAGGCGCGGTGGCTCATGCCTGTCTGTAATCCCAGCACTTTAGGAGGCCGAGGCAGGTGGATCACAAGGTCAAGAGATCGAGACCATTCTGGTCAACATGGTGAAACCCTGTCTCTACTAAAAACACAAAAAATTAGCTGGACATGGTGGCGCGTGCCTGTAATCCCAGCTACTTAGGAGGCTGAGGCAGGAGAATCGCTTGAAACTGGAAAACAGAAGATGTAGTTAGCCGGGATAGCACCACTGCACTCCAGCCTGGTGATAGAGCGAGACTCTGTCTCAAAAAAATTAAATTAAAAATAAAAATATATTGGAGCTTTCCTCCTTGAGGAAATGGTAATTCTAGGAATGGAAACAGCATGAGCAAAGGCACAGAGTATGTCAGTGTGTTATGATTGGAGAACAAAAAGCCATTTACACCTGGGAGCATGGGTAGTGGCTGGAGAAGAATTTGTAAAGGTAAGTGTGGATTAATTCTGTCTGTCCAGTTTGTCAAATCTCAAGCATTTTTCATACATGTTGTTTCATTAATCATTATAACAAACTTCTTAAGTGTACATTATTATTTAGTAAGAAAAGGCTAGATTCAGAGGCAAAGACTTAAAGAGATAAAGTGGCATGCCTAAAAGTACACAATAACAATAGCAGGGTTCAGATCCACATATGTCAGACTCTAGCCCTTGTGCTCATTGGACTACATAGTTTAGCCTCTATTGATGAATTTGCAATCCCCACAGATGTGGGGAAGTGACATGACCATTTGTACTTTCATGTATTTCCATGGAGTAGACGAAAACTAGGAAGATATGTAATAACAATAACAAAATACTATATAAAATAACCACTAATTAGAATAAAATTGGGTCTATTTTAAGCACTAATGATAATTAGAGTACTTTACAGAGACTTGTTCTGTGGCCCAGGTCTGGAGTGTAGTAGCACAATCTCAGCTCACTGCAACCTCTGCTTCCCATGTTCACATGATTCTTCTGCCTCAGCCTCCCAAGTAGCTGGGATTACAGGTGTGTGCTACTATGTCCACCTAATTTTTTTTTTTTTTTTTTTTAATAGAGACAGGATTTCACCATGTTGGCCAGGCTGGTCTTGAACTCCTAACCTCAGGTAATCCACTCTCCTCAGCCTCCCAAAGTGTTGAGATTACCAGCATGAGGCACTGCGCTTGGCCTAGGGTAGTTTTTGAGACCATTCACAAATGCTGACTTCTTTCTGTCCTGGCAAGTAAGATTACACATTGCTGCCTGCATGAGGTCAGGTGTTGGTGGCTATATACCTGATATGGCTAATAAACAGTATCATTTCCAGGTAAAGCTTTAGAAATCAATGTAAGTATCACCACATTCTCTTTGCTATAGACTGTTCCAACAGAGTTGATCTTCAGGGGAGAATCATGGCAATGTGGAATAGATCCCTGGCTGATCTGTAATGAATCTACAGTGGGCACAAGAAATAAACCTCTGTCGTTTTAAGTCACTGAAATCTTGAGATTATTATTGTATATCCTGCAATTTATACTGAGCATAAATTAATAATTTGATGTTCCAGTTATCATAGTTATAGTTAACATTATCTAGTGATTCGATCATATGCCAATAAACAGATTTCTGGAGAAAATTTTAGCCATTTTTATAAAAAAAATTTTAAGAAGAATTGGGTTCTAAAATCAGAGACTTGGCCAATCTTTGAAAACCTGTAGTAACTTAGATACAAAGTTCTGCCTGGTAGTAATTTATCCAGATTTCAGGCCTTTCAGGGGAAATCAATAGCTACCCAAAAATAAACCTGTAGAAACAGAAAGCTGAATCATTTTCTTAGAGTTTAGTCTTAAATGGCATATACTCTCTATTTAATGAGTATATTACTGCCTGAAAATCTATCCTTAATCAGCAACTGAGCTGATGACATAATTGTATATAAAAGGTTAAATGTTGTTCACAAACTTTGTGTTGCTTACTCAACAGTCACACAAAATCAACTGCACAAGAATAATCAAAGGAATTTTATAACCTATATTGTTGAAGACATTGGCCATTATATCACCCAATACCATCCTTACAAGGATAGAAAAAATTTTTTCAGATCTCAGAGCTTTCACTGAGCAGCTACTATGGTTTTATCTTAAGAAAAATGTAAATCTTTGAAGTGATCACATTTACTTCTTTGGCGGGGCCACCAGTAAGCTTGTGATCAGATGCGGGGCCTCCCTTTAACAACGAGATAAAATCCCAAAATATGTACAAAGTCTGCCCTAGTTTCAGCCTATCATTTGACCCTAGCCTTCATCATTCTGATGTCTTCCATTTTAGGGTTTGCTTCCACAGATCCTTCTTGGAATAAAGTGGACAAATCAATGAAATACACACAAAAAGCACACACAAAAAATTAACCATCTTGGTAGGGAAAAAACTTCCTGAATGGGATCTCTTAAGAATTGTGAACTCACATCCATGACCTACAGACAAAGTAGAGGCTTAAATACCACATAAACAGGGAAATTTTTAATTACATAGTCTTTAATGGTCTCAAATTATTTCCATACTGTATGTGCTCAGTAGTTGGTGTCAGGTTTACTACTGAAAAGAAAATTGTGATTTGTACATATCTGAATTCTTTTCTACTGTAATAGTTGGAATAGTTGGCTTCGTTCTATTACTCTGAGCTTTGAGCGCTGTTAGTGATAGTTACAGCTTCTCTATGGCAACCTGTCAGCCTTTTCTAGTGCTGTGGGACCAGAGGAGCTTTCATAATATTTATTTTTATCAAAATTATATTAGGGTTGGAAGAATAATATGTCAGCAAGATCTACTACCTAGACCTAAGAGTTACTATCACAGGTGATAAATTATTTATAATGCCCAGCATTAATACAGCAATGTTTTCAAATCAAGAATTTGTAAATGTCCTTTGCAGATGCAAATTAACAGATTAATAAGAAAACAAGCTTTCTGGTATGAGAAGCCGGGATGACAGATTAGCTATTAAGAGCAATTTATAGGTCATAAGATATGAAAGTTGGCAAGAAACACTACCTCTGCTGGCTCTATAAATAGTAAAACTGCATTTAGTTTCCCAGAGGTATCCTGTCAGACATTTTAATTATACCATAAAAACTGCCAGAATTTATAATGATTTCATTTTTTTTTAAACTTGATGCTCAATGTAAACTTGATGGAATACAACAGGCATCTGTGCTATGTGCTGTAAATGCCAAGTTGCAGGCAATGAAGAATGCATGCTACTTCCTCCTGAAGGACTATAAATGGTGAGGCTGATGATAAACATCAGAGGAAAGAAATGTTACTCCTTAACACCTCCTCCAGGATACTTAAGCATTCTCCTCTCTCACATGCTAACACCTTCCATTGTGGCCATGCTATCTATCTAGGAAGACTTTTACAAAGACTCCCTTCTAGCTGGGCATTGTAAGGCCAAGGCTGGAGAGATTGCTTGAACCCAAGGAGACCCTGTTTCTCAAAAAAAAAAAACAACAACCAGAAATCAAAAAATGAACTCCATTCTATGTAGCTCTTTGGCCACAAAATGATGACCAAGTAAAGCTGCTAGAGTCTTATAAGTTCTATTAGGGAGTCAAGTTTGTTTGGGGTTAAATTCTCTCACTTGAAATAATTAGTTAAGATTATTTTCTGAAATTTATTCTCAGTCTCACCTACATCTTCAGTTTTACCTGGGGAAGTGGAGGGTGGGTAACCTAACTTCATAAGCATTTTCAGTGACACAATTCACTAGTTTCTTATGTAATAATTTGATCTGGATTAGGAAACATATTCTATCACAATGCTGTCTAATCAAAACTGTTCCAGTTCACACTTGCCAGTCAACCTGAATTTCAGTGGACTGTGAAACATTATTCTGTAGGGGATTGGAATGTAGTCAGTCACCCTTCAAAGACAGTATTTACACCAAATCATAAAATTTGGCTTTAGCAGAGCAGGATATAATGGAGAAACTCACAGAGAGAGATAACTGGGTGGAAAGGGATCCTCAAGGATCCTGGAGAGATTTTAGAGAATTAAGCAACAACTGAGAACTTCTGGCTTCCTTCCATGAAAGAATATCATTACAGCCCTCCTGCTAAAAAGGGTAGCCCCTAATATAGGCTGAGACCTCCTGAAATGCATGGCTTCTGAATGTTCAGGAACAAATGACCCCCAGTCTCAGCTCTCTGTACTTTCACTAATTCTAGCAGATTTAATCTCTATCCGCTGTTGAATGATTCCAAACCCAGATTTCACAACAAACAAGAGACGGAATTTTACAGCTGGAAGAGGCCTTATAGATCACAAAGTCCTCAGATTTTCAAACTTTGTTTAAACCAAATCACAAATACATGTGACTCGTATGATTAAAAGTATAGCTATTTAGGTTAACTTGGACTAGGATCTACTTTTCTCCCCAAGCAGCCCTTAAGGGAAT
Source organism: Saguinus oedipus (assembly GCA_031835075.1). NCBI lineage: Eukaryota > Metazoa > Chordata > Mammalia > Primates > Cebidae > Saguinus > Saguinus oedipus. The sequence goes on from CM063169.1 coordinate 205,039,632, forward strand.
CTGTAGCACTCTGTAGGACTCTTCAGAGCAGAGTTTGAAAACCACTTACCAACAAACCCCGTCGATGTCTTTTTCTTTTTTTTTCTTAAATGTTGTAGAGACTGGGTCTTGCTCTGTCACCCAGACTGGAGTACAGGGGTATAATCATAACTCACTGCAGCCTCCAACTCCTGGGTTCAAGTGATCTCCCCACCTTAGTCTTCTGAGTAGCTGGGACTATAGGCACATCCCACTATGCCCAGCTAATATTTTTATTTTTGGTAGAGATGGAGTCTTACTACATTCCCCAAGCTGGTCTCGAACCTGGCCTCAAGCAGTCCTCCCATTAGCCTCCTAGTAGCTGGGATTTCAAGAGTGAGCTATCATGCCTGGCCCCTCAATGTCTTTAGAGGTAGAAACTGAGGCCAAGAAAGTTCAACTATCTTGCCTGAAGGTCAGCCCACTAATGACCACTGAAGGAAGGACAAAAGATAGGTCTTCAGGACCCTAGCTGGTACCCTCTTTATTCTGCTTTGCTGATATTCTATCAGGTCATTTCCCTGTCACCTCAAATCAAGTCCTCGTTGTCTTGGCCAAGTCTCTTCTACTTTTGTACCTTCCAAAATTAGTATAAGAAGCAAGTGCTATCACTGCTTCCTCCAGGCAAAAGCTCAGCATTATCATTGCTTTTTCCTGTTCTTTGACCCTTTCATTCAGCAGCCATCCAAGACCAGCTTTATCACTCCTGAAGTTATAATAATACTAGTTTTTATTTAATTATATTTATTTTAATGCCAATGATCTATATGCTAGATCTATTTAGAATTTCTGACAGTTTTATTTTAAATGATAAATATTTTAAAAATTAATTTAACAATATTAACAGATAACATTTTAATACATTTTAAAACAGAGTGTTAATACTCTCTAAAATCCCAGCCAACTATTAGTGGCAAATTCAATGGCAAACTTAGATAACTTGAATTAAACTTTAGTAACTTTTCTAACAACTACTGATTCCATTCCCTGAATAATAATGAACTTAGCAATCATAAGGTAATACAGCGATTAGAACTGCCTAGGTTTGAATCCTGTCTGCTGCCTAGTTTCCCCTAATTAAGGAAGTTACTCTGTCTTTGTTTCCTTATCTATAAAATGGGGTAATGATATCTACCTTACAGACTTGTTACCACCACACAATTAAAGAGCTTAGAATTGTGCCTGACACAGAGCAAGTATTTCATCATTTGTAGCTATTATTACAGATGTGAAATACCAATAAAACTAAGTACATTAAGCCATTTTAAAGTTAATCTGTTTTGTATATTTATTTAAAATTTAAATGTACCAAATTACTGCCCTCCTTCTTCCTCATTATATTAATTTTTAAAACCTAGAAATTTCATTTCCCTTCTGTGGCATTTGTCAGTGTTCCTTTGGCACAGAAATTATTTGGGCATGCAAGCACATAAATATTCATTTTGGAAAGCCCCAAAGAAAGAAGCCATTATGCCAACCTCTTAAAACAGAACATAATATGTTCACTGAAGAAAAATTAAATGTTTAACTAAGATCCTAAGTTACATTAAAGAAATTTTTTTTTCCAATTTCCTCAGGTAATTCTGAGGTAAATTATTTTTTGATTAGCTTAAAATATACACGCTAAAACATACCATAAAAATATACACGGTAACATTAAATATAGGTTATACTGACATATAATTTATAATTATAAATATATAATTATTCATATTAATTTTAAATTTTTCAGTGGTATGCTTGTTTAAAATGAATACTAAAAATGTGTGCTAAGTTTCAAAGGAAATACATTCTATAACAAAAAGAAATTATTCATGTATATTCTATTTAACAAAATAAGAAAAGATATGGGTGCAGGTGAAGAGAAGAGAGGCATAGCATGAGACAGATGAGATGGGAGCTTCTTGATGCCAAGGGTTGTCTTATTCATCTCTGTAACCTCAGGGTCTAGCATAATGCCTGGCACCTAGCAGGTGCTCAGCAAACACTTGAGGAATCAAATTGATAGCCATGGAACTTTAGGTCTGTATAAGGATATAAAAAAAGAAAACTCCATCCCTCCAAGATAAGGATGTCAGAATGAATATGTGGTACCAATATCTTTCAATTCCTAGTCCTCCTTCAGAAAAACTCAGCTACACAAAAATTCACTCGTTTATTTTTCCCTATGGCTGCAAGAATATGAAACCCATAAATACCGGCTATTTCTGAGTTGCCATCTTGTCTGTCTACACAGAACTCACGGACTCTCATAACTGCTCTTGTTCACTTCTACCTGCTGCTCCCCACACTCTTGATAAATCTTAAGAAATCTATTCCTTTTACCTTTGTACTGTGCAAATGAGGCAGGAAATGATTAAACAGCAGTTGCTATTGTGTTTGTTATAATACTCTTTTTCCTAATAATTGTAATGGTATCCAAAATCATAGTCTGAGAAAATTAATAGAACACAAATTCTTACTGGTTATAAATAAAATTTTTCTTAGAAAAAAATATCTAATAGTAAATATGACTACTACTCACTGAGCACCAGGCATACTGTATTTAATAAAATCAAAGTTGCCATCAACTATAAGAACTTTACAATGTGAACCACAAATAAAGGAAAAAAATTGTTGTAATTAAACAATTACAGTATGTTTACTTATGGATTATAAGACCATGCTGATATCAGAGATATTGAAATGTAAAAAAAAAAGTATATCTTAGAGTCAATGGATTATGATACATCAGATGCTTTATTTACATTATCTCAAATACCCACAGGATCCTCAGAGGTAAGAATTTTACCCTCATTTTGCAGATGAGGAAACAAACATTAAGTGACTGGTCCAAAGTCAAATAACTAATAAACAGCAACTTTGGGATTTAAATCCAGGCCTACCTGACTGCAAATCTGTACATTTCCATCATATTGCACTCCCTCCTCCAGAAATCCCACACACAAAAAAAAAAAAAAAATGAGAAAGAAGGCAAGGGCATTTTCTCTAAAAAGGACTCTGTTATTTCTGTTTACAAATAAGTGCTTAGAATAGTTAGCCAGCAAATGTTTCTAATTTGTATGTTTTTTAAAAATTGGTATTGTCAAATCCTATCATAAAATGGTTATAGACTTAGAATTTTATTAAAATTAAGGCAGAAAAAAATGTGCAACAATTCTATTACACTGATGTTTTTGAGCAACTTACAATTTTTTACTCCCTCCCCGCAAACATAAAAATCACGTGTGGAAGTCTTCAAGTTTGCCAACCTGCCCATAAATGTAGAAAGAGATGCATGCTATTTGATTAATATTATCCTCAGGATTATATATAAATGCAGAGATATGGAATGAAAAGTTTTGAGAATGTTCCTAGCCTAGGTCTGGTTAATGTGTCTGGCTTGCCTGAAAAATCCCTCAAAGCTGCACCCAAATGCCTGTAACTACAGACAATAAGAAGATAGGCTATGCTTCAGGTATAAGTTTACTCTATTCAGGGATACAGATGGTTTTCAACAGTGACACTGGGCTGTGAGTTCAGAGAGGGCCATTTAAAGTGTGTCTTAGTAATGCATGTGTGATGGGAGCTCCACAGGAAGAAAGAATGAGATCAACTCCTAGAATGGCAGGGCGTATTTCCAGAAGTTTCCATTCAAAGTATTATGGTATTAAACAGAGATTGCTGGAAATCATGTCATTTTATGGAAACCTCAGAAGCCTGTTTCTGAAAAACTCTTGTATTAGGAATGATTTACTTTGCTCCTAGTATATGGTGAAAGGAGAGGTGATGACTGGGTCAGTATTAAAGAGAGAAAGTAACGGAAGGCTGAGGTGAAGTGCTGAGTGATGGTACTTCTGATGGTGCCCCATTCCAGATGGAAGTAGGATACAGTCGTTTCCTGTTCTGGCTTCTTCCCAAGAAAGCAGCAGCACATTTTCCCACAAAGCACACGTTGTATCATTTCTGATTTCACCTAATCAGTTTATTAGCTTATTTTACCTAATTTTATAATTCAAAAGAGTGGGAAAGGGGGAATAAACAAAGAACAGGAGGGTAAATAAATCAGTTTTGTTTCCAAGTTCTAAGATTACTCTACTGGTAGTGACTTCATTCTGTACTTGTTTATATGGCTGTAATGTAAGAAAAATAGGTAGAAATGCTGAACAGAGGAACTATCATTGAGCAAGAGCGAGAGCAACTATCATTGAGAGAGGGTAAGAGGTTAAGGTTAACTTCTTATCTGTAGAGGGATGGCAAAATAAAGGCTGGGAAGAAGTTAGAAACATCAGTCCTAAAACACTTAACCTGTAAATAATTTGTCATAGATGTTGAAGTATGATAATTTAAATTTCATTTTTAAAACACAGAATCTTTATTTGCATTTGATGAGTTATTAGAAAGATAGAACTTTGTTTTTAACATAATTTTTAGTGTAACAAAATTAAACTTCTTGAACCAATGGTAAAAGGCAGAGGCCACTATACCCAACCTGCACTGTAGGCTTCCCTCAGTTTGTCACTGTTTCTCAGCACATCCAGATGTGTCCAGGTGGGTTACATTTCCCCCAGGATGCTTCTTCCAATATCATCTCTCTAACAAGATAAATAGTAGTCCTCATACTTCTCATGGGTGCCATCAAAGGCAAACCAGAGTACAGCATTAAACAAGTGTTAGATACTTGAGAGCAATGTGGTGATTAAGTCAGCTGGGGGCATCAGGGATGTGCTTCAGGGGTTTGGTAATAAGAGTCTGGGAGATATATTCATCATTGGATACTTAATAAAATCCTCTGCATAACAATGCCCACTGGGAACGCTAAGTAACTTGCACATACTGTGAATACCAGCTGCGTTCAAAGGCCATCAGCCAGCCTTGCCACAATGGCAGAATCTAGACTTACATTGTAAGCACTCTTTTTAAAGAAACAACAAGAAAACAAATGTTTGCAAAACAAAGTTTATTCAATTTATTTATTCATCACTCAACAACATTTGAGTGTCTACCATGTGCTAGGTCCTGGAAACACAAAAATAAATGAGACAAGGTATCTGCTCCAAACTTGCTCACAGTTCAGGCGGACACAGACTGGAAAAAATTAAGTCCAATAGACTTCCGGGTAAATAGGGCAAATGGAACCCCCCAGTTCGCAACTTCTGCTAGAAACCCCAGTAAAACAATAGTGAAAAATACGTTTTAAGGCTATAAGCCCATAAAAACAAAAAGACTGAAAAATATGACAGTAGATGAAAGATATCCACAAAATTTTGGAAGATGGAAAACAGATGGATGAATGGTAGCTAATTTAGTAGGACAGGGAAAACGGAAACCAAACTGCCTGCAAGGAAAGGTGCCAATAAAAAGCAAGCCAAGCCCAGCTGCAGAACCCTGGAAAAGGCACTAAGGGCTTCTGAAGTTCAGAAGAAGGAGTACAGGTATGAAAACAGAGGATGGGATATAAACTTATATAAAAAGCAATTGGACCCTAGATCTGCTCTCCTAATCTGGCAAAAGATGGGGGCCTACTGTCTGGAGATGTTTAGAGATGAAGATGCAAATGAAATTCTACACTAAAAACAGGAAGCGAGGTCGGTGAAAGTCTGCACTCTGAGTGGTGAGATTCTCCTCACACAGTATCCTTCTTCTCCTCACATTTACAACTCCCTTTGTTCTGCTCTGTTTCCAGAATGCTGGCAGTCATGCTGGAAGCCCCTGCAGAAATTGACCCAAAGAAAAGATACATACAGACTAACATGAGGGGATTCCCCAAATAAGAAAAAGCTCACCACCTTTTCAACCTACATTGAAACCCATCTGTGAACAAGACCCACTCAATCACACACAGGCGTTAATCCGTTTTTAGTGCCTCACTCCTCATGTGAGCAAAGTTTACTAGACATTTGAGGAAAACTCTAATTTGAAAGACTAATCAAAATGAACAAACAAAAAAAAGGAACTTGGGGGAAAATGAAAATGCTGGGAAAAAAAAAAGACCTTCAAAAAAATAAATAAATAAGTCTTGCAGTCTTGCCAGGTACAGTAAGCACATGCCTGTAATCCCAGCACTTTGGGAGGCTGAGGTGGGAGGATCACTTGAGGCCAGAAGTTCAAGACCAGCTTGGGCAACACAGCAAGGGCTCATCTTAAAAAATATATATATATGTGGTAGAGTGTTGTTGGTACTGCAGTGAGAGGCATGCTTCCTTAGACCAGGCAACATTTCATTTGTTGCATTTCCAGTTTCCAATACCAACTCACCTACAAAGATTTTAACAAAAACCTTAGGACCAATCAATGTGAATGTTGGACCCCAAATGATTATAAGCACACCACAGAGACTAACCAGTTCAGGAAGTGTTCTGATTGGGAGTCCATATACCCCTGCACCAGCAATGGTTACTCAGACACACATAGCAGAAGCTACTGGCTGGGTCCCTGGTGATAGAAAACGGGCTAGAGAATTTATAGATTCTGATTTTTCAGAAAGTAAACAGAGCAAAAAAGGAGATAAAAATGGGAAAGGCTTGAGACACTTTTCAATGAAAGTGTGTGAGAAAGTTCAACGAAAAGGTACAACATCATACAATGAAGTCGCTGATGAGCTGGTGTCAGAGTTCACCAATTCAAATAACCATTTGGCAGCTGATTCGGCTTATGATCAGAAGAACATTAGGCGAAGAGTTTATGATGCTTTAAATGTATAATGGCAATGAACATAATTTCGAAAGAAAAAAAAGAAATCAAGTGGATTGGCCTACCTACCAATTCTGCTCAGGAATGTCAGAATCTGGAGAATGGGACCTAATCAAACTCCACAGCTTCTGCACGGCAAAAGAAACAGTCACTAGAGTGAATCGGCAACCATCAGAATGGGAAAAAAATCTTTGCAGTTTACACATCTGACAAAGGGCTGATATCCAGAATTTACAAAGAACTCAAACAGATTTACAGGAAAAAAACAAACAAGCCCATTCAAAAATGGGCAAAGGATATGAACAGACACTTTACAAAAGAAGACATACATGAGGCCAACAAACACATGAAAAAATGTTCATCATCACTGGTCATTAGGGAGATGCAAATCAAAACCACATTGAGATACCATCTCACGCCAGTTAGAATGGCGATCATTAAAAAATCTGGAGACAGCAGATGCTGGAGAGGATGTGGAGAAATAGGAACACTTTTACACTGTTGGTGGGAGTGTAAATTAGTTCAACCATTGTGGAAGACAGTGTGGCGATTCCTCAAGGACCTAGAAATAGAAATTCCATTTGACCCAGCAATCCCATTATTGGGTATATATCCAAAGGACTATAAATCATTCTACTATAAGGACACATGCACACGAATGTTCATTGCAGCACTGTTTACAATAGCAAAGAACTGGAACCAACCCAAATGCCCAACGATGATAGACTGGACTAAGTAAATGTGGCACATATACACCATGGAATATTATGCAGCAATCAAAAATGATGAGTTTGTGTCCTTTGTAAGGACATGGATGAATCTGGAGAACATCATTCTCAGCAAACTGACACAAGAACAGAAAAAGAAATACCGCATATACTCACTCATAGGTGGGTGAGAAAAATGAGAACACATGGACTCCGAGAGGGGGTCTACTACACACTGGGGTCTATTGGGGAGAATGGAGGAGGGACAGTGGGGGGGCTGGGGAGGGACAGCGGGCGTGCTGGGGAGGGATAGCCTGGGGATGAATGCCAAGTGTGGGTGAAGGGGAGGAAGGCAGCAAAACACACTGCCATGTGTGTACCTATGCAACTATCTTGCACGTTCTGCACATGTACCCCAAAACCTATAATGCAATAAAAATTTAAAAATATATATATATATATATATGTATGTAAAGTCTTCAGAGATATAACACTGTAGCCATGCACCTTCTGAATGCCATACAAAAGAAACATTCAGAAAACAAGAGAGAAATCTTCAGAATTTTAAATGACAGCATAAAATAATAAAGTAAAACAAATCCAAGAAGAATATTACTTCACGGGAAATAGGTTTTATTTTTTAAATCTAAAGAAATAATAAGGAAGAGGCAAGAAAGATAAAATTAGAGGACCAACCCAAGAAGCCTTACATCTGACTAATATGAGTTCCAAATATGGAAAACAAAGAAAATGATGAGGAAGAAGTTATCAAAAACTTAAGAAATTTTTTCCCCAAAATTAAACACATGAGATTCTACGCAGTGAAAAAAAACCAAAAAACCAAAACAAAGATGCTCTGTGAAATTTCAGGGTCACCAGAAACAAAGGAAAGATCTCCAAATATTCCAATAGAATTTGGCTTCTCAACAGTAACTGAAAGATAAAAGGCAATGGAGAAAATTCTGGGAAATGGCATTCCAATCTAGAATTCTATTCCTAGCCAAACTACCAATCAAGCTTGAGAGGAGAATTAAAGAATTTTAATACATTTAAAGTCTCAAAAACTCTGTCTTTTGCTAAGGCAAAAGGAGAATAATTAAAGAAAAAAAAAGAATGCCATCATAATCATTTAACTGGTGTAGCACTCAGCTTTGCTTTTCTTATTAGGAAACTTAAGTAGTTTCAAAAAGATTTAACAAATCTAGTCATTACTAGAGCAGTGTGCTGGGCACTTTATAAGCAACAGAATTAAGAAGGTATTGTTATTCCCCATTTTACAGATTAGGCATAAAGAGGTGAAGTAACTTACCCATGGTCACACAGATGAAAGGTATCAGAGATTCAAAGCCAAGCTGGCTGTGCCCACAACCTGTTCCCTTACCAGCAGTGTGCATTCTAGTAACTTCTTAAAATAACAGTTACCATCTGCTGAGGAAGTATTTTGTGTTAAGCACTGGGCTAAACATTTTACATGTATTAATGCATTTAATCTTCACCACAATTCTACAAGACAGATACTAGTTTCATTCCCATTTTACAGCAGAGAGGTTAAGTGACTTGCCCAAGGCCATCCAATTAGTAAAATGCACTGCTAGGATTTGAGCCCAGTCATTCCAGCTCAAGATCTTGTGCTCTGTCACCACTAGGCCATTTCACCTTCTCTGAAGTTATTTGGATTCCTCTAAATCTCTTTGTTTCCCTGTATCTAATGATGAGTATGTACTTCTCAATCTACCTCTGAGGTATGTTAGTGTAGCAAATGGTGGCCAACAAACATGGTTTATTTGGTTCACATAGTATGTTGTTTAATTCACGTGGATATCCAGTTTTCCAACTTCCATGAAAACAACAATAAAATAACAACAGATCTGACAACACTGACCCATATTCCCGCATAAGAAAAGCCACCTAACTGAAGAGTTGCTGTCTCTATCAGAGAGTATGTATGCATTTTCAAGTTCCCCACAGACCCTACCACTCCCCATATCTAAATACATTTCACTCATCTGCAGTATTGTCTGGTTCCTTTGGGAGCTCACGTTTTGAGGCCCCTGTTCGTTCTTTGGATCTGTCCCACTCTGGGCCTCTTTTTCTCTCACCTACATTGCTTTTACAGCCTCTACCCTCTCCATTCTTCTATTCTACTAATTTTCCAAGCTATAGCTCTAATTGTGCCATCCCCTTGCTCCAGAACCTTTGATGACTTCCCAGTGCATACGAATCTAACCCCTAGGCCTGGCAAGTACCGACTTTCACAATGTGATTCCAACCTCCTCTTTAGTGTATCTCCCTCCTTACAACCTAGACCTCCTGGCATATTTGTTGTTCTCTGAACATCCACCTCATTTCCTGCTTCTAGGCCATGATTTACATTTACTTTAAAATTGTAATTATAAGAAACATGTTTGAATACATGTTTACTTGCTTCAAATTATGCTAAAGGTGCCTTCAAAAATCCTGGTTATAAAATAAATGGAGAAATGAAGAATTACCAACTAAACAGAGATGAAACAATTAGTTTAGAAATTACACAGCTCTTCAAAATAAATACCACATGGACAAAAAAGATAAACATAAAAACTAGAAGCAAATATAAGTGTTTACTTAATCTCTAAATGGGGAAGGACTTTCAAAGTCTAAAACTTATAAAAATCACAAAGAATGAAATAAAATTATATGAGCAAATAAAATTTTTAAATTTATGTCAAAAACATGAAAATACTGTTTAAAAATTAAATAGCAAAAAAGTTTCCTGAGAAAAATATCTTCCACAAATAAGGACTGGGAGCAAGAACATAAAATTAACTAACAGGGTGGGTGTGGCAGCTCATGCCTGTAATCCTAGCACTTTGGGAGATTGAGGATCTTTTGAGGAAAGGAGTTTGAGACCAGTTTGTGCAACACAGCAAGACCCCATATTTATTTTTAAAAATTCACTAACAGAGTATTTTTTAAAACTATCAAACATATGGAAAAATTCATCTTCATTAGTGATTAAGGGGACATAAAGGAAAATAAGATTTCACTTCACCTTTCAAATAGCAAAATGTGAAAGAAAAAAAAAAAAAAAAAAACAATTAAAAAATACCTCACCGTGTTGCTGAAAATGGAGTGATGGCGATACTCTTATGTACTGCTGGTAGAAATACAAACTGATGAAGCTTTTCTGACAGACAACTTGTCAGAGCAAATCAAAAGTCTGAAAACTGTCTTTTGATGAAGTAATTTTCTAAATTCAAAACCAGAAACTTTCAACTTTTGGCATTGCTGAAACTTGGGGATAGATAATTGTGGGTTGTGGGAGGCTGTTCTATGCCTTCTAGGTTGTTTAGCAGCATCCCTGCCTGACCTCTAACCAATAGATGCCAAAGACACACCAAAAGTTGTGACAACCAAAATGTCTCCAGACATTGCCAAATGTGCCCTTGGGGGAAAAGTATTTCCCAACTGAAAGCAATTGCTTTACACAAACAAAACAATGAAAAAGATGGATGAGAATTTTTACAGAAAAGTCATATTATAGAAAAAATTATAAAAATGTTAAATGCACATTAATAGCAGAATGATTAAATAAATTATAACACAACCATATTATGAGATATGAAACATTTATTTAAAATAATGTTTTTAAAACATTTAATGACATTTTTAAAATGCTCAATCAGTTAAGGTAGTGCTAGCTGCTATAACAAGCACTAAAATTTCACTTGACTTAACACACAAAGAAAGTTTCGTTCTCGTTCATGAAACAGTCCAAGATGGTGCCAGATTAACAGGGAAGAATAGGTTGGAGATGGGGCCCTGTTCCACACAGATATTGAGAGACTCAAGCTGCTAGGAGCTCTGCCATATTTACTTGGTAACTTCCAATGTTACCCTTAGAATTGGTAACCACCTAGCAGTTGGAAAGAGCATGAATGATTACAACAGGGAGGTTTCTTAAGTGCCAGGTCTAGAAGTAGCAAAAATCACTTCTACTCATATTCTATTGTATAGAACTGAGTCACAGGCCATAGCTACCTGCAAAGTGGGCTGGAAACAGTCTATATTACTCCAGAAAAAAGAGAGAACAGGTTTGATAAACCGATAGTTCAGCCCCCATCAGTGTCACAACATAATGTTTAACAAAAAGAGTAGTTTAATACAACGGTATGCACAATGCAATCCAAATCTTTCTTTAAAAGCATATTTCTAGAAGCAGTATCTTACAACCTAGAATTTCTATTTCTAAATACACTCTCTAGAGAAATACAGAGGAACATATACAAAGATATTTAAAAATCTAAGAAATTGCCTAAATGACCATAGTGGGAACTGACTAAAATAATGAAAATTCATATTCTGGAATACTATGCACAGAAGAAATAAGGGAGTTGGAAATATCCCTAGGACATATGGATAAGAGGGAAAAGCAAGAAGCAAAACAATACTTAAAGTATAATGCCAGTTACATTAAAAAATTATATATATATATATATAACTATTCCAGGATTTCGAGGTTTCAGTGACCATAATTGTGCCACTGTACTCCAGCCTGTACAACAGAGCAAGATCCTGTTTAAAAAAAAGAAATATATATATATATATATATATATATATATATATATACACACACACTAAATTATTTGTGTGCATGTGTGTGTGCATGCATTATGTATGTGTATGTTCATAAAACAAGCTCTGGAGGAGGGTCTGTGAACCGTGACACTGTTAATATTTTGGGCTAGACAGTTATTTGTAGCAGGGAGCGTGTGGAAAGTTCTGTGCCTTATAGAATGTTTAACAGCATCCCTGGCCTCTACCCACTAGATGCCACTAACAAGTTTTACTCTCTTCAGAAGGATATATACTAAATAAACAAAAGCGTAACTCTGGAGGAAAAATGAGAGAGAAGCAAAGGGTACACTCATTTTACCTGTAAAGTTTAAAAAATTTACCAGAAAATCTATCCTTGCATTTGCTATGTAACTGGATAAAGAAAATATGGCACCTATACACCATGGAATACTATGCAACCATAAAAAAGGATGAGTTCATGTCCTTTGCAGGAACATGGATGGATCTGAAAACTATCATTCTCAGCAAACAGACACAAGAACAGAAAACCAAACACCACGTGTTCTCACTCATAAGTGGGTGTTGAGAACACACAGACACAGAGAGGGGAACATCGCACACCAGGGCCTGGGGGGTTGGGGGCTACGGGAGGAATAGCAGGGGTTTGGGGGGTTAGAGAGGGATAGATAGCATTAGGAGAAATACCTAATGTAGATGACGGGGTGATGGATGCAGCAAACCATCACAATGGCACGTATATACCTATGTAACAAACCTGCACAATCTGCACATGTACCCCAGAACTTAAAGTATAATAAATACATTTAAAAAAAAAAACATTAACAATATCTTTGAGCCATGAAACTATGGGTGACATTTGTTGTTCTCTAAATATTTTCTATAAATATGTTTTGTTTCAGAAAATTAAAAAAAAAAAAAAACTTTATTTTTATAAAGTAAAAGAGAGGCAGAGTCTCACTATATTGCCCAGGCTAGAATACAGTAGCTATTCACAGGGGTGATCAGAGTGTACTATAGACTTTAACTCCTGGGCTTAAGCAATCCTCCTTGCCTCAGCCTCCTAAGTAGCTAGGGCTATAGGTTCATGCCACTATGCCTGGCAGTAAACTTTTATCTTTGAAGAAAGGACAAAGATTGAAAAAAATACAAATTGTCAACAGTGCTTACAAATGGGAAATAAAATGACATGTCATTTTTTATTGCCTTTGGATCTTTGCTTTCCAAATTTCCTATAATAGCAAGTACTAATTACAATTTGAAAAGTTTCATTTTCTTTAAAAAAATTCTAGTCTTATTACCTCTGAATTAAAAAGAATGGCCCCAAAAGAATAAATTAGGACCAAATGGAGTCAGAGATGTGTTGGTACCTGGCTCCCCTCCAAAAGATATGTGGAAATCCTAGCTACAGAGAGCAACCACCATAGTTGGGAAAGAAGAGTTTAGAACTGGGGTTTAAAATTGGAGGGTTAGGAAGATAGCTCCCCTGAGAACATAAAAGCCAAAGGAGAATGTTCATAACATGGGTAACAAACAGGTGTAATGCAGTCTTGAACACCTTCTCCAACTAGCGATTAATGAGCAGTATGGACAGGCTGTCAAGCTGGGCGACTAGAAACGGCCTAGGAACACTGCTAACGTAGGAGCAGGATTATAAACCTCTTCTGAGATAAGCCCCTGATAATAGGTTCTCAAAGACTTGCCATACTTGGATTTATAAGCAGAAAGCTATATTGTGTGTTACTATCTAAAGAATTTTTTTTTTTTTTTTTGAGACAGAGTCTACCTCTGTCACCCAGGCTGGAGTATAGTGGCACCATCCCGGCTCGCTGCAACCTCCACCTCCTGGGTTTGATTCTCCTGCCTCAGCCTCCCAAATAGCTGGAACTACAGGCGCATGCTCACCACACCTGGTTAATTTTTTCTATGTGTTTTCAGTAGAGATGGGATTTCACCGTATTAGCCAGGATGGTCTTGATCACCTGGCTTCGTGATCTGCTGGCCTTGGCCTCCCAAAGTGCTGGGATTACAAGCGTGAGCCACTGAGCCTGGCCATATTTTTATTTTTATATTTAAAAAGCACACATATTTCTTGAAAAATCTCTATTTTTCTCATTTTCCCATTTATGAAGGAAACATAGTATTCATTCAGCCTCCACTATGTGCCAGGCAGTTTATGTCCATTGGCTCACTTGTAACTCACAACACATTAGAGTTGGATAGTGTTATCTCACTTCAGAGGTTGGAAAACTGAGGGTCAATCAGGTCAATAACCAAGAACATACATTGAGAAAAGTATAGGAGCAGGACTTAATCGATCTCAAAATTCATTCATTCATTCATTCACTCAAACAACCAAATCAACATGTATTGAGCATCTATTATCTGCCAGTTAGGCTGCCGATGTAAGTGACCATGATGCACTTTGCTTACATTAAATGTGCAGGGCTAGAGTAGAGCACAGACTTCAAACACGAAATTATAATACAATGTTTGATGAAGACTGGAGAAGGGCAGGTGAGGTGAAAACACAGCAAGAAGACTTAACCTTGTTAGGGTATCAAGGAAGGCTTATCAGAGAAACTGAGATTTAAAATGAAGCCTAAAGAATCAGTAAGAATTAGAAAGATTACTTACAGCAAGTTGAAGGGGAAAGAGGACAAGAAGCAAGAGATAACAGAAGATATGGAACTTTCAAGTTACTAAGGAAACTCAGTATAGGTGAGGCATGAAATGCAACCTCTGTTACACTGACAGTGGAAAGAAAATGAGAGAGGATGGCAGCAACAGCCAGGGGAGTTCCCAAAAGGGAACAAAAGAGCCCAGACTTAAGCAAGGAAAAAAGAGTGTGGTCTAATTTGGGTTTCTAAAAATAACTGGGATCTGACTACAGGAAAAAAAAAAAAAGAAGAAGGAGAGCCAGTGTGAACACAAAGAGAGATCAGTTAAGAGACGATTTAATAGGACTAGGTGAAAGAAGACTACAGCCTGAAGAGGGGTGATGGCCCTGGGAATAGAGAGCTGTGAATAGACATGAAGAATATTTAGGACACAGAACTCAATGAAATTAATATTTGTACAGAGCTTAAGAAGCCAAATGAAATAACCTGCTATGAGTACCTATTGTATGCCTCACTCTTTACAGGTCATGCATAACTGCCATAACAATTCTAGGAAGTAGTCGTATCTTCATTTTGTAGAAGCAGCAGAGGCTCAGAGATTTAGTTACTTGTCCTCAGTCTCAGGGTATCAACTGGCAGGGCTGAGATTCAAATCTCAGTCAGTCTAACTTCAGAGCCCAGGTTCTTTTCAAAATATCGTACTGTATCTGAATAGATTCACAAACGTCAAAATCATGCTTTTGAGAAACAAGGCCGGGTGCAGTGACTCATGCCTGTAATCCCAGCACTTTGGGAGGTCGAGGCGGGCGGATCACTTGAGGTCAGGAGTTTGAGACCAGACTGGGCAACATGGCGAAACCCCGTCTCAACTAAAAATACAAAAATTAACAAGGCATGGAGGCAGGTGCCTGTAATCCCAGCTACTCAGGAGGCTGAGGCAGGAGAAAAGCCTGAACCCGGGAGGTGGAGGGTGCAGTGAGCCAAGATCACGTCACTGCACTCTAGCCTAGGCAAGAGAGTGAGACTCTCTCAAAAAAAAAAAAAAAAAGAGGAGAGAGAGAGAAAAAGAGAAACAAGAATAGGTAGAAGAATTTTCTTTGAATCATCATTCTGTATCTGAGATTTATAAAGCTATAAAAATGTCAAACTAGCAGGGACCTTGGTCATCAGAAAACCACAGAATTTTACAGCTGGCCTAGAGGGACCTTAGAGGTGCACGCACTGCCTAGCTCTTCTTGCCTTCCAATGCAAGTGCCACCAAAGCTTTCTATCTGGTAATTTAGGCCTGATTTTGTTTTTCATCTTTTGAATGTTTTAAACAGAGCAAGTATGAAAAATAACATAAAATACCCATAACCCAGCTTTAACAAATTTGAACATTCTCCCATATTCATCTCGAATTTTCTCTCCCCCTCCCCTTTTTTTTTTTTTAAAGAAAATAAACACTACAGATACAATTTATTCCTTCCTTCCCTTTATGGAGTGACCATAATGCTAACTTGGATGTTTACCATTCTTACGCATATTTGACGCAATTATTGTATAGTGTGAATAAACAAAAATGGATAGTTGTTTTCCAATTTTATATAAATGATAACATACTGCATACATATTTCTGCAGATTTGGTTTTCTACACTTATTTGCACATATTTTTTTTTTTAGTGGAAAAAAACATGGTAAAGTGAGGCAAACAGGGACTTTAGAGTCAGCCAGAAATTGTGGCTTTTTCATGTAGGCCTCAAGCAAGTTACTGAATCTTCTGGAGTTTGTTTCTTGATTTGTAAAATGGGAGTAAAGCCCTACCTTGCAAGGCTATTGGGAAGTAAAAGATAATACCTATCTTTAGGCCTAGCACAAATATTCAATAAATGTTAACCATTATTTGCACATGAAATAGTACACATTCAATAAATGGTAGCTATTTTTATTGTAACCTGTAAATGTTCTTCATATTTGTTCAGGAAAACTAACTCTTAGAATGGCCCGAAGGTCCCCAAGTACCTGACTGTGCTCATATAGAAGGAAGTGTGATAATTTCCAGGTCAAGTCTTTGTGAATTTTTATGAACTCCTCTATCTAGTTGGGCTTGGCTTATTAATTTTAATAGCAGAATTAAACTACCAATTCTTTGATTTCTACTGAATGCCATTCTATATCCCTGTGATCAGGAGTCTAATGTGCAGATGATTTTTTAAAGCTTAACTGTATCTTCCAGCCCCAACTACCCCCACCCACCTGCCTCTGTGGATTAACACCATCTCAGTACAATTCTGTTATCTGTAAATTTATGAAGTGTTTATCTTCATTTTCAATAAAGATGCTAAACTTGGGCTCAGGACTGAAACCAGCAGAAGCACCACTGTTTATGTTATTTCTGCCTCACATGTTGCGCCTTCCAAAGCTCTTTTGATTATGTTATTGTTGGGTTAAAAACAGAAAAAACAAAAAAGCAAAAGAAAATATGTTTATTCATTGCCTTATTTATAATACCTTGATCCCACTCTTCATACCTACCTCTGCCTGTCAAAACTTGACCCATTCTTCATGATTCCTCTCAAGTGTAAACTTTTTCATGAAATCCATCCTGACCTCCCCCTGCCACAGGAGCGCTCGCGCTCTCACTCTCTCTCTCGCTCTCACTCTCTCTCTCTCTCTCTTCTGAACACCAAAGCATGTATGTGCCTGTTGCACAGACTCAGCAAATACTTTACCCCTATGTATCCCAGATTAAACCACAAGCTTCCCCAGAGAAAGACATCCTACTCCTTCTCTCACAGGCATTTAGAATGAATTGAACTCAACAACTATTAGGAATTAATACACTGTGAGAGGATATCAGCCAATATGCAAACCATTACTGCCACAGAGAGTAGTGCAACCTGCTTATTTTAGTGGTCACATGGATTCAATATCTCTGTCAAAAGGGTAATAGTAATAGCTACCTTTATCAGGAGATTGTCCTGTCTGGTCCTTTACATGCAGTAGCTATTCTTGTATCAATCCTGCAAGGAAAGTGAAATTGTCCCCATTTTCCATATTGTAGTAGAACCATAATTCAAAATCCAGCTCCATCTAACTCTGAGGCCTACCTATGCTATTTCCACACTATGTGTCTAACATAATAAACACTAGCCTGACTCTTACCACTCTGTGAAAGACTACCCTGCCACACCAGGAACATAATGAATAAGTAAATCAGAATGCCCTCACACACAGCCAAACAGTAATTCATTAAAAAAAAAAAAAGCAACTAATCTTCACCACAGATTCCTAAGCTTCCAATTCTACCATCCCCAAGAGAAAATCCCAATCCATTTGGGATATTAATTATGATAAAAATTTATTAAATACTCATAAATGTTAGACACTACAGGGAACACTAGAAAAACACAGCCATGTACCTATGCTTTCATTCAAAGAAAATTAAGTGTCTAAATGATGAGGACTCCTGGTAGCAGTAAATACTACTTTATTACTTGCATTTTCCCTATCCTTCTTTTAAAGCTGCTTATTATTTATTTAGTCTCTTAGTTTTTGGACCAAATGCCAAAATCTAATATATGTTTCAGGTAAAATACAATCTTAGCAGAGGAACATACAACCAACTCACTATCAGCCTTATCTCCATCATAATAGTCCTTATGAAATACTACCTATAGTGCTTTCATGTTTCTTTACTCCCTCTTAGACTGAAACAGGGAGTAAAAATAGCCTAAACCTTTTAGATGAATATAGTGAAGATAAAGAGATGCTCTTTTGTTTTAATGCAAAACACACACACACACACACACACACACACACACACACACACACACACACACACACAGAAAGAGAGAGAAAGAGAGAGAGAGAAATGACTCCATTCAACCTCATTTACTTCTCCATAGTAAAGTTAGACATTTTTCCCTTATAAATATCCTCAAATTTCTACGACCTATTTTCTCAGAGCCTCTGTTAAAGGTGATACAGCACAGTTAATACACAAGACCAAACCAAAAAAGATCATGGGCACTTGAAGCCCAGACTACAATTTACACCTGATGATAATTCTGCCAACTGCCCATACTCCAGGGTCAAGTTGATACTAAATTTTAATAAAATGACACTTTCATCTAGTGGTTTCCAAAGGACTGAGTGAAATGAGATTAACATAGAAAAATGTCAGACTAGTGAATGATTGACCTATTTGGCTAGTATGAATTAAATGAGAATTTTCAATGATAAAGATGTCAAATGAACAACAGAATTAAACATTTGGTGGGATAAATATATACAAATTAAAATTCCGAGAGCAGGGCCAACTCTGAAATGCAGGTATGATTTCTCAGATAGGGGAAGGAGCTCACATAAACTCAAAGGTTTTTCCTTTCCCCGTCCATGAATTCCTTTACAAGCCACAAAATCATTTATTTCACCATTAGAGATCAGACTTAAATAGAAATAATACCCTGGAAGAAGTAGCACATTGATTTTCATGAAATAACATTGATTTCCACCACCCCTCCACAACTGATTCACACTAGGGTTTAAGTATCTGATGAAGAGAAGAGAGTTATTACAGACCCAGGCTGCACAAACCGCTAAGTAGCCATGGGTGTCAAAAAAGGGGGGGACATTATTGAAAATTGGAAAAGGCAGAAGTTAGAGTCCCAGCAGCTAAAGCAAAACATTAAAATTCTGCCTAAGTCCCCGGGAAGCCAGCTTACAAAGTCTACTCCCATGATTATTCTAATTATGCATTGGGTCAGCTGTGAAATACTCTGCAGTAACTGCTAATTAAAATACAACAGCCAATGATCACAGACTGGTAAGTGATGATAAATGTATGTGCATTTAAAGAAAGAAGTGAGAAACTTAAGAAGGTTGTGGTTAACAAATGCTCTAGCCCCCTCAGATTTCTTTGTATAAAATATGCATTCACTATGGGCTCTGACACAAGTTGTCGTCCCACACACCTTCAGATATTCTGTTTAATTCTGTGGAGAAGTGACAACATATGTCCACTTTCTAATCATCTTTCAAGTATAATAACATTAGATGCTAATTACAGTATTTGTGCTCTCCCAAGCAGCAGTTAAGTGTCCAGAGGCAGTGCAAGAGAACCTAGTTTATCACATTGCTCAGACATTAGGCTATAAAGAAAAGTTTAGCCTACTCTGTTGATACGCAAATCTGATTAATATGTCCCTTGTAGTAGATGAGCTCTGATTATTACTCTCTGTTAAATCATTTAAGACTTAGGAGCTACACTTTGCCTTGAATAGGACTAGGGTTTCATAAACAAGAAATGAGTCCTCTCATTAGGGGTTTGAAAAGTCATGGAAATTTGGCTATGGGAGCCAGGAAAAGAAAACCTGCATTTCTACTCTGTGAGCCACACTACATTCTAGTAGCCATCCTCGTTAGTTCCTTATTCAGCACTATGGAAAGAAAGCCACTCAAAAGTAATTTCAGTGCAACTGACTCACTTTGCTACAGACAATGGGGAGAAGTCTGTACCTACTCTGGACAGAAGGGGAGGTGGTGGAAGGTGGCAAAGGCAATAAAACTTGAAGGACAAAGAGAAAGACTAGTCAGGACAAGTAATTCATTCCAACATTTCAACACTGGAGAATATAAAGTGTTATTAGGAAGGTATATTTGGGATAATCCCTCAAATGTAAATGACATTTAGATTGTCCCAGTTGAGGATTAGCTATCACCAAGGTTAGCTACAAATTGAATATAGTGCCCTTAAGGGAAAAATTCTGAGTGCAAATACTAACAAAAAAGAATGCCACTTGATTTCAAGGGGGCTAAGTAGCTGGGGAAAAAAAGCAAAAAAAAAAAAATAGGCCTTCAATAAATAGTTCTTTACAGCTGTGACATCACTATGGGCTAATTTATCCAAAAAAATCACTGCAAGCATTCCACTAGAGAAACATAAAAATATTTGAAAAACACTGACCCCAAAACACGATGCTTGGCTACATGGCAGAATAAAAAGGGCAAGGGGCCACCTTTGGAATCAGGAAGATGTAGAAATGAATCATGGTTCTGCTACTTAATATAAAAGACCCCAGACTACCCTTCCAGCCCTCAGTTTATTTGGACTATGAAATGAGGCCAAAAATATCTGACTCTTACAGTTTCTTAACTATGTAAACCAATACTGGAGTGCCCAGAACATAGTAAGTATATAGAAGAAAAAGATATTTCTAAACTCACTATTAGGACCATCAAAATTAGCATCAAATGATGGGCTTTAGAGACACTGGAGAGCTAAGGCAGAGACATGATTCAGGGACACATGGGAATGTTCTCCATTTCCTCTCCCTCAGGGAGGAGTTGGCCTTGCTCACACTGATCCGGGTGTAGCACCCAGGAGAGCCCTATATTTGTAAATATGTACTTAAATGAATCACATAAGACTGTAAATGTAAGCTCTTCAGAAACGGTGATAAAAATACCTAAAAATAAAAGGGTGTGGAGTATGAGGTACTCAATATGGCAGAACTTGATGTGCATGACGGTTGTCTGAAGAAGCTATGTACCCTGTGAGCAAGGGGCAAGAAAAACTATATGCTGCATCTATGACTACTCTGTACAGCTACCTTGCTTCTACAAGTCCTATACCCATGGTCACTAAATCCAGAACCTATAGTAGGTATGTGCTTTTAAGTGTGTGTGTAATCTCTTCCCACCATTCTACAACCTACCTAAAGCGCTGCAAGGTGCTTAAATATTTGCTAAATGAATAAAGAACACATGGGTTTCCCAAGAAGTACACACTAAATCCACCAATCCTAATTTTGTAATGACTAAAGCGAAGTAGCTTACTATAAGTTAAGCCTAATGGTGCCATGCTGTGGTTCCGTTCTCATTATCATACTTCACCAGCCCAGGTAGCTCAAGTCCTATAGTATACAACTAAAACAATAGAAATGGCAGAGACTCCTAGAATAGCTAGAAATTTACAGGGTGGGTTGGTGAAAACAGCACCATTCCAGAGGAATCAAGAGATTCATGTTCAAGCCCTAGCTCCAAGTCTCAACATTTTCTATCCTTTTTGTGACATGAGCCACAAAACAAGGAAGTTCAACGATCTGGGAATCTAGAAACAAAAACAGCCTCACATTCGCATACCACCTTATCTACCCTATGGCTTACCAGTCATAGCTATAGTCCTCACTCATACAATGATAACTTACCTTTTGCTCTATATAAATTACTAAGCTATGAATTAAAGCTATCACAATCCATGGCCTCCCAAAATATAGTATTTTAACCATATATACATACATATACACACATACATATATACCTATTCATACATATACATATATGTATACATGCATACATACATATATACATATTCATACATATACATATATGTATATACATACATATATACATATATGTATATGCATGCATATATATACATACATACATATATATATATATATTTCCACCACCACTCCCGCCCCAAACCTTCAAAGATGAAGAAAAGCTGTGGTCAACACCTGGAACTGACTCTGAGACCTGATGGATCTAATACCACTTTCGGCCTCTAGGAAGTCGTCTGTCAGAGAATTGTGTTCTCAGATTTTAGGCTGAAGGTGCTTATTCTCTACATATTAGAGGGTCAATCTCCAATCATTCAGAAGAGCAATTGCTCATTGGAGTCATCTAGGATCTGCCAGAGAAAATTACTTGAAAGCCACTGACTAAAAACAGGTCAGCTGAATTAAAAGTTTCTCAAATTCAAATATACAGCCCTGCAAACAGACTTAGCATACACCAAAAGGTCATTGTCCTCTAGTTCCAAATGTTCATGCTCTAGAGATCACCTACCGCTAAACTAGCTGAGAGACTTTAGATAAGTTGCTTGACTTCTCTGCACTTCAGTCTCCTTAGCTATACAAGAGAAGACTGGATCAGATGGTCTTCATGGTGCCTTCCAAAACTGAGATTCCATGCTCATTCACAACTGCAACCTCTGTGCTACCATCCCACACACTATGAAAGGAAGGTATAGGTTCCAACGATGGGTCATATTAATTGGGTTTTGTTGCGAAAAATAATGCCTCCTCTGCCCTCTCTGTTCCTTGCCTCCTTATTTGGTGATCAATTTCTTCCATATAAAAATGACTTCATATGGAATTTATATCTATGGAAATAAAAGCAAGCTTATTGTGTGTGTGGCAGGGGAGGACTGTGTGGGGGAGGGGGGATGTTTGTAAATGTAGGTATGTCAATGTTGAATCAGAAGACTAGGCTCTGAGAGATGTTCCATCACTCATATGCAATGAGGACAAAACCATCTTCCTTACTTATCTTATGGTTACTGCAATAACCTAATGAAATAAGTATGGGAAAAGATCTTAAAATCAATAGGAATGGGCCGGGCACAGCGGCTCACACTGTAATCCCAGCATTTTGGGAGGCTGAGGCAGGTGCATCACGAGGTCAGAAGTTCAAGACCAGCCTGGCCAAGATGGTAAAACCCGTCTCCACTTTAAAAAATACAAAAAAATTAGCCTGGCATGGTGGTAGGTGCCTGTAATCCCAGCTACTCGGGAGGCTGAGGCAGGAGAATTGCTTGAACCTGGGAGGCAGAGGTTGCAGTGAGCTGAGATTGCATCACTGCACTCCAGCCTGGGAAATAGAGTAAGACTCCATCTCAAAAAAAAAAAAATAATAATAAGGAATGGTGCAAACATAAGACATGTTTTTATTAACTTTTCTTAGTCTTAGATACAATGGTTTTCTTGATACAATGGTTTTCTTGAAATCAGAGAGAAAAAGCTATATCTGCACAAAGTACAGGCTCATTCCATTTTGACTTGCTTAAAAATTAAATACCAAAAAGTACTGTGAATGAAAATCATCCTACCATTTAATGGTCATTTGCTGTTGTTGTCATTAAGCCCTTACTATATAGCAGACCATATAGGGTTACACATTACAGACACATATGCTTAAATTCTGAGAGGAGATGCACTTTGGATCACTTACTGCTCCGTCCTCAGCACCCAGCACAGCAATGAGACAGAGGCACTCAACATTTGCAGAACGAATGAATGAGACATAGTCTCTGTCTTCAAAAGGCTTAGAGTACACTATGAAGACCTGGCATATAACAAGTACAGTAACTATCATAGCTGATTTGAAAGAAGTCCACGTCATCAGGGCATGAAGGAAGGAGTGGTCCATTTAACTTGAACTGGGTTCAATGAGTGGGGGTGCAAAGAAAGTAAGAAGAGACCTCAAAGAGGAGGGGAGCTTGGTCTGAACCTTTGGTGCACAGATTCACTAACAAGTCTAACTCTCCTTTAGCCATAAGGTATTTGGAATGAGAGATATGTTAACACATGACTTATGTGTTGTACAGTGGGGAGTAGTAAGGAATAGATTGTGTCTGTCATCTTTGCTACATGTAATTCTACTGAGCTTAATTTACATGACAGCCTCATTTACATACAAAGGAAAGGTTATAAAAAAACAAAGCAAGAGGCAGTCAATAAGAAAGGATATTGACAACATTTACAAAGATGCAGCAATATCATAGTCATTATTGATCCTGAGGTCCTCTAATGATGTTGACGACAATAAATTTTTGAAAAAAATTTGTTTAGAGACACAGTCTTACTCTGTCACCCAGACTGGAGTACAGTGGTACAATCACGTCATATGGCAGCCTATCTCCCAGGCACAAGTTATCTTCCTACCTCAGCCTTCCAAGTACCTGGGATCACAGGCACATCCCACCATGCTTGGCAATTTTTTATTTTTTGTAGAGACAGGGTCTTCCTGTGTTGCCCAGGATAGTTTTCTCCTAGACTCAAGTGATCCTCCTGCCTCAGCCTCCTAAAATGCTGGGATTACAGGCATGAGCTACTGCAGCCAGCGTTATTTTCAATAATAAACATTTCATGTGATGAAAACATTTAGCTTCAGTGTGGAGAAAATATCAAATACCCTCAGATATAGGCAAGAGGTTTGCCGTAGTGAGTTACAGCATATTCATTAGGTGGTATTAAATGGTCCAAGTCAGAGAGCCCATCACTCCTAAAAGCTGAGTGTTAATGACTACACAAGATACACATTGCATACCTGTATCAAAACATCTCATGTACCCCATAAATATATACACCTACTGTGTACATACAAAAAATAAAAATTTTTAAAACTTGAGTGCCAGAAACATATAAATTGCCAGAAAAAAACTACAAATGACCTAACAATAAATCCAGACATGAATATCCGGTGAGTTTTGCCATATATCTATTATATCAGTTCAGCCAAGTCACATCTAATGTATGGACTCCATTTAGTAAGAGGGAATTGTGGTGACAGAGGACAGTGATAACTGTATATAATCTCCTAATATCATCAGGAAATTTATTTTCCAACAGCAAAATCAAGGCTAATAGGATAAAGGCAAAGCAGGCTTATTGTCATTAGTGAAATGATATGTATCTTTAAAGTACCTTATCAAGTTAGTCTGCTTATATCATTTTATTTTAGTTACAGCATAGGCATGTAAGAACAAGAAGCAACATAGTATAATGCATCAGTTATAAAAAACACTTTTTGCTCTCGGGACCTCCTTATATACTTAATAAGTACAATTCAAACGAACTTTTGTTTATGTGGGTTATGCAGTATATAAGAATATTTATTTAATGTATAAGAAATTAGAAGTTTTGAATATTTGTTAACCCATTAGAATCATAAATCCTTTACATGCTAATATAAATAACACATCTTTCTGAAAAGTAACCATATACTTTAAAACAACACCAAAATAATGAAATAAATGGCATCACTTTACATTTTTAAAAATCCTTAATGATTTTGCTTAATAGAAGACAACTGGATTTTCTTTCCTGTTTCTGTATTTAATCTGCTGAAACATGTTGTTTTGGTTGAAATATATATCTTTAAAACACAGCCTCATATAGATATATAATTGGAAAATAGATGATGTGAATATCATTCTTTACCGTTATACCAAAACTTGACACGCTTTTTTTTAAGGTTAGCTGCAATGTGGAATTAAGTCTATGTCAATGAACTCTGCGTACTCTGTTACTTTAAAATGCATTTGTTTACCTTGTACTTTTAATGGCTCTTTTTCCCATTCATAATTTTATAATATCATTCATTGGCTATTGGAAAATATTGTTCACTAAAGCTACAGATCTTCCACATGTTGAAAATTTCATTATACAATATCAAAAACACACCACCACTTCATCAAGAAAGTAAGTGTTAGGAAGTTGTCAAGCTCTCACAGTCACAGTGGTAAACACAAGTTTCCCCAAATTCAATCTTTCCTTTAAAAGCATGAATTGGCAGCAAATACTGTTTTCCTTGAAGTGACAGGCCCACTCATTTTTTTTCATTCATTCAGTTTTGATAAAATGTCCCCAAATATTAAGTCTGGGAAACCACAGTTTTCTTCACCATTTTTTCCACATAAAAAAATATGTTCTACAAAAAATACCCACTCAGCTCACAACTCAAACAAGTGCTCAAGTGCCTTTCTTTTAGACAATCACAGGTGTATGCAACAAAGGTGCTTTATGTGTACCACCCATTTAGTCACTATGAACATTACGAAGATCTACTCAGGGAGTGGCCAACGGCTTGCAGAGCAACATGCCCAAGTTTTATTGTGACTACTGCAATACATACCTCACCCATGACTCTCCATCTGTGAGAAAGACACACTGCAGTGGTAGGAAACACAAAGAGAATGTGAAAGACTACTATCAGAAATGGATGGAAGAGCAGGCTCAGAGCCTGATTGACAAAACAACGGCTGCATTTCAACAAGGAAAGATACCTCCTACTCCATTCTCTGCTCCTCCTCCTGCAGGGGCGATGATACCACCTCCCCCAAGTCTTCCGGGTCCTCCTCGCCCTGGTATGATGCCAGCACCCCATATGGGGGGCCCTCCCATGATGCCAATGATGGGCCCTCCTCCTCCTGGGATGATGCCAGTGGGACCTGCTCCTGGAATGAGGCCACCCATGGGAGGCCATATGCCAATGATGCCTGGGCCCCCAATGATGAGACCTCCTGCCCGTCCCATGATGGTGCCCACTCGGCCTGGAATGACTCGACCAGACAGATAAGGATAGAGGGGAGGCCTCATTCTATCAGTTTTATATTACCTGTTCGGCTTCACCAGGAGATCATGCTGCTGTGATGCTGGGTTTTCTAAACAGCATAAGGAAGACTTGCTCCCCTGTCTGATCAAAAGAATAGTTTTGGAGGGGAGAGGTGGGGCAAAAAGATGCAGTTTTCATTTGTATTGGGAAATGTGAAAATAAAACTGTCAACTCTTTTAGTTAAAAAAAAAAAAAGATCTACTCAATGGTTGACATTTATTAAAACTAATGTTTTAATAGCTTCCTTGAGGACATTCTTAAGTGAAACTGGCTCTCCCACCCTACCCCACTCCAGCACTTTTAATTTCAACTTTATGACAGTCAAAAGCACAATGACTTCCAGTGCAGCTCAGTGCCGCTGTACAGATTCATGTTAAGGCTCCAGCAGTTTTTCCCACCATTGCTTTTATACAATTGGTGCAAACACCAACACGGTTTAAAAAAAAAAAAAAAAAAAAAAAAAAGACAAGTAGTATCTTAGTAGTATTATGAAAACAGTTGTGACCTCATGGATTCCCTGAAAGGATCTCAGGAACCCCAAGGAACCCATGAACAACACTTTGAGAACCACTGATGTCAAGGAAAGACATTTAAAAAAAAAAAATACCTATTTCATATATCTATGGTGGAGAAGCTCATAAGAGATGCAAACAAGTAGCAACGTACTCAGTAGGTGTTCACAAAATGTCATTTTAAATTCTCCCCTACATAAAATAAGAGATTATCCCATTTTGACACCTATCCAAAGACCAAGAGAAGTTAAATGACTGAAGATCAAAAGAAAATGGGAAAATTAATATGAGAATGATACAAAAAGAGCAGATCAACCTAATACTGTTATGAAACTGAGAGATTTTAAAATGCTTTAGAAAATGTTTATACTTTCTGCCAGCAAACATTTATAAACTGTCTCAATTTCAAAAGGGATGATAAACACTCATCTTGAACCATTTATCACTGTACTTTAGTCACCAATGACACCTTTTGAATACTCTCAAGAAAATCTTTAAGAATTCTTTTATTTTTTTCTTTGTTCTCTACTACACACAAAGTTATACTCAGCAGAGTTTCTGTGATTTTGGAGTATTCCTACTCCAGCTGCTGGATTCCACCTGGTTTCCTTTATCTAGAACACCTGTTTCAGGAATGAGACAATTAAGGTGATGAACCAATTCCTTGTAAAAAACAGAAATTTCCCATTTCCTTAGGAATGTAAGTAGGAGACAGAAAAGAATGTTTGATAAAGCACAATTACACATCTAATTACCAGATGCTAAGCAGTTAGCCAGAACAGATATTCTACTTGCTATATGTTGTTTTGCTCCACTGAGACATTGTATTAGTTATCTATAGCAGAGTAACAATATTTCCACAGTTTCAGTCATTTAAAATAACACCCATTTATTATCTCACAGTTCTGTGAGTAAGGAGTCTTCTGTGAGTAAGCATAGCTTCACTGGGTCCTCTGCAAGGCTTCAATGATGGTGTCAACTATGTGTGTTTCTCATTTGGAGGCTCAACTTGGGGAGGATCTGCTACCCTGCTTGTGTGGCTGTTGACAGCATTCAGTTTCTTGCAACTGTAAAACTGAGAGCTTCAGTTTTTTGCTGGCTGTCAGGGTAAACTGCCCTCAGCTCCTCAAAGCCACCTGAAGTTCTCTGCCACATGGGTTCCTCAATACAGCTACTTGCTACCTCATAGCCAGCAAGGGAGAGAGAGACTCCAGCAAGATGAGGACTACAATCTTATATAACAGAATCATATACACATAATAATGTATATCCTGTCACTTTTGCCATGTTCTATTAGTTAGAAGCAAGTCACAGGTCCTGTCCATAGTCAAAGAGAAGGGATCATACAAAAGCATTAAGGAAGGCAGGAATCACGGGGCCCACCTTAAGAGTGTGTTAACCAGGCTGGGAGCGGTGGCTCAAGCCTGTAATCCCAGCACTTTGGGAGGCCGAGGCGGGTGGATCACGAGGTCAAAGAGATTGAGACCATCCTGGTCAACATGGTGAAACCCCGTCTCTAAAAATACAAAAAATTAGCTGGGCATGGTGGCGTGTGCCTGTAATCCCAGCTACTCAGGAGGTTGAGGCAGGAGAATTGCCTGAACCCAGGAGGCAGAGGTTGCGGTGAGCTGAGATCGCGCCATTGCACTCCAGCCTGGGTAACAAGAGTGAAACTCCATCTCAAAAAAAAAAAAAAAAAAAGTGTGTTTACCACAGACATGCTGGAGCATGCAGTGTGACTAGTAGGGAATAGGAAAAAACTAAAATAAGCCAAGATTAGGGTAAGGAGAATGAATGAGCTGGACAGTATGGAGAGAAGGAATATGGGCCTAGTATCATCTACATCTATATCCATAGGATGGCAACAAATCTGGATAGAGCTGAGATAGTACAGATACATAAAGAAGTCTGATTTGGTAAGTTGGATACAACTGTAAGAGTTAACAGGGACTCACAACGAGCAGGTGACAATGGTGTGGCTCCAGGAAAGCTGCTGGTTGGAGCAGGATCCCACCATGCAGCTGGAATATGGAAAGAAGAATACAGGCCCAAGGAGGAGGAAGAGGACTGGTAAGAGGCAAGACTCAGTGCCTGGACTCTAGCTCTAGTACTGGGAATTGGAAGGGGAATCAGAAAAGCAAGCAAAAGCCCAGTGACATAAACCAGGGAACAAGGATAGAGTGAGGGTCCAGTTACTGAGCTCAGGGAGCTTATGAGTGTCTGGACATAGCACAGTTTAGGGCAGCAAGGCTAATTCTAAATTTCAATATCCAATAACCCAGGGCTACCTTTGCTCCAGAGACTGACCTGGTCAGGGACTGACTAGGTGAAGCTGAAATTTAAGGTACTGGTGTTGGGAGCTAAGCGAGAGAAGAAAGGAACCGGCTTTGATAGTTTCTCATTGCTTAGGACACTGGGTAGAGTCTAAATCCACAGTATGGTATGAACCCCATGATAACACAGCCTCAATCTGCCCATCTAGTCTTGTCCCCCTGCATGACTGACACTCCTTAGATTGAAACCACTGGAACACCCTGCTGTGTCCTAAACATGGCACGGACTTAAATGCCTCTGAGACTTAACCTCTGTGTACTTTCCCTAAAGTGCCCTATCTCCTCTGCCTCTACCTAGAGAATTCCTACTTAATTTCTCAGGACCTCGTCCAAATGTTACTTTCTCTGTGAAATGTGTCCACTGTCCAGACCTCTATAGTGGCACTTATCATCAAGTTATGATTGTTTATTCTGTGTATCTTCAACCTAACAGACTGTGAATATGAGAGGGAAAGGACCATATCTATCTGTTCAACTTTGTATCCTCTGCACCTGGAATAGTGGCTGGCATTTAGTGGTTACTCGGTAAAAAATTATTGAAACAAATGCAGGAAGCAGTTAAATAATGCTTTATTGATCTTGCCTTAGGAGCCTAATTTTGTCCCCCAACTCTCACCTCCATTTCCGCCTGCTAAACACCCAATTCTTGCAATATTGATGGGAGCTCTGCGTATCTGCCTGGGTTCACAGAGCTACAGCTCTTTAATGAGCATTGATGCAGTTGAAGCCTGACATAGAGGGCTGAAAAAACAGCACTAAATCTTTTATGGACAAACTGCAAATCTGCATGTACAGTCAGACGTTTCACCTGCTGACCCAGAGTTCTGATCACCAGATGTGAGAGGTAAAGCAGAACACAACACCCACATGTTTTCAAAAGAGGGGAAATCCCAAGTTTAGTTCATGGCTGCCACTGAGGTAACCCAGAAAACCTACATGACCCTCAGGTGATTTTAAGTCCCTCTCCTTTTGCTGACAAGAAAAACATGTCTTGGCACTTGGTATCTTTAGTGTCTAAAGCTACGGTAAAAGTATTTCCTCTTCAAAATTCATTCTGCAGTGAGAATGGCTTCCTTCTGCTCTTGCATATGACACTTTAATGGCTAAACCTAATGAACACACAAAGTTGGATCACAGACCCGGCAATTACTACTTCTAAGGCTGGCTATTGAGTTCTGCATTAAGAAATGTTCAGAAGCTATTCACCTTCTATTGGGCAAGACAGAAAAGGGCTACTCCTCATCCTCAGACATGCACAACAGTATCAGTCAATTCTCTTCTATGGAGAAAGATTTTAAGGTGAAATGAATCTTTCAAATCCGATTGTTCATACTCAAGGTGACCCCAACAGGGAGTGGCTAGAAACAAGGCCTCAGCTAATCTGTACGAGCCCTTTTCAGACTTTGGATATGGATATTAAACCCTAGAAATGGGAACAAATTATGCATACATCTTTTTATTTTAGTTTAAAAATATGCACAGATCTATGTTTTCAAATGGCCCTTTGGCCTAAGACAATGAAGGAATTCCATTCACACTGGCTCTCCTGCAGCATCCTGGCTTGTCTGCTTGCTCTTTGGTCCTTCCTTCTTTCCATCCCACAAATACTCACTGAGAACATATCAATGTGCTTACTGCAATAGGCTCCTTCCTTTCAGAAAGGAATTTATACAGTAGCATAAGAAGTGAAGGATGTGAAAAAGAAACTTTTAATCCACATTAGGTGAAGCCAGCAACATCCCTCTGGAAATGATACTTTGGTTTCTTCTCCAAAAGAATAATTCAAAATGGAGAAAATATTTACTTCTACTATTCATTGTTAAAAGTTTACAGGAAACTACTATAATGATTCCAGCTTTTATAATCTATTATGATGAGCTTCAAACATCTGTGCATTAGAACTTAATTATCTGAACTGGATTTGATCTGTTTTTACATTCCCAAAGTTGGCCACAGCATTAAAACTTCCTGCATGATTACAGCCTGAACTTCCCAAAGAGATTTGTCTGAAAAGATCTCATGTTCAATAACAAAAGGTATTTTATAGAAAACAAGTACAATTATACAAGTGACTAGGTTCAAGATTTAATGTGTACATGATATCTATGTGAACAAACATTTTCCCACCATATCTCATGGAAAATGAAAAGAAATGACTTTCTAAATTATTACAGTAAAGCTAACAAGAAAGTGATAAAACCTAACATTATAAAGAAATAAAAAACAAAAGCCTGATATTAAACGTACCCTTGTACAAGGGCTTTGGATTTTGGAGGGCAAATCGCATGTGACTGACTAATATTTGTACAGATTAACAGTTTATAAAATACATTTTATTTCTTTTAATCCTCTATAGCAATGATTCTCAACTGGGGCAATGTCCTCCCTCCAGGGACATCTGGCAATGTCTGGAGACATGTTTGGTTGTCACAATGTACCTGTCTTATGCAGCCCTTCTGTTCTCAAATCCCTAGTGGGTGGGTTATATGCTCACCCTTCCCTTCATGGCTCTTAATACCTTGATGGACCTCAGAACCCAAGTAAGACAGTCAGATGACCTCCCAAGAATTTGTTATCAGGTCTCAGGAACTCTAGAAAGTTTCTGCTGAAAACTAGGAGCTGGCAATCAATTCTGGGAACTAGAAACTGATATAGGACCAGGTCCAGAATGGATATGTATTTGGTCCATATGCACAGAGAAACAGAAGTTTCTGAGCTGAATGGGCTGGTGGTGGGAATTATGGGGGCAGGGAAATGACTGATGAAAAGCAAATATAAGTAAGTAGGGAGGGCACGATGGCTCAAGCCTGTAATCCCAGAACTGTGGGAGGCCGAGGCGGGCGGATCAAGAGGTCAAGAGATCGAGACCATCCTGGCCAACGTGATGAAACACTGTCTCTACTAAATAATACAAAAAAAAAAAAAAAAATTAGCTGGGTGTGGTGGCGTGCGCCTGTAGTGCTGAGGTGGGAGAACTGCTTGAACCCGGGAGGTGGAGGTTGCAGTGAGCCAAGATCGCGCCACTGCACTCCAGCCTGGCGCCTGGCAACAGAGCAAGACTCTGTCTCAAAAAAAAGAAAGAAAGTGATCTCACCTTCATTCTACAGTTTCTCCTGAGGCTCCAGCTGAACTTTCTGCTCCAGGATTCATTAGATACCTCCATGCAGTGTGATTACATTCCTTTTTTGCTTAAACTAGTTTAAGAAGATTTATTCACTTAAAACAACTGATTCTTGACCAAAATATGTTCACAATGATTGTCCTCAACTCTGAGATACATAATCATTACTGAAAAATTAAGCAACTTTCCCAATGTTAGTAAGAACCAGTAAATGGCAAAGCACAATTTTTTATGCCTCCAGATCCCATGCTCCCTAAACAGGCTGTCCATTAATAATCAAATAATAAACCTTACAGACTACAGCCACATCTCATAGAAAAACAATAGCGCTGTCTGGGTGTGGTGGCTCACACCTGTAATCTCAGAAGTTTGGAAGGCCAAGGAAGGGGGATCACCTAAGGTCAGGAGTTCAAGACCAGCCTGGCCAACATGGTGAAACCCCACCTCTACTAAAAATACAAAAACTGGCCAGGTGTAATGGTGCAACCCTGTAGTCTCAGCTACTCAGGAAGATGAGGCACAAGAAATGCTTGAACCCAGAAGGCGGAGGTTGAAGTGAGCCGAGATTACACCACTGCACTCTAACCTGGGTGACAGAGTCAGAGACTCTGTCTCAGAAAAGAAGAAAAAAAGAAAAAAAAATGTGGTACTTCACATTTTCATTTTATTACCCATTCCTGCTTCCACCTAAGGAAATGTCTCCAACTCTTTAAATTGAGATCAACTTTTCTGCCATGAACAAACAATAACACAATTATAAAAAAACATAATAATGACCTAAAGAAGGGTAGAACTGTACAGATAATTCTGAAATTGAGGCAGTAATTAATAGCCTACCGACCAAAAAAGTATAGGACCAAGCGGGTTCACAGCCAAATGCCACCAGAGGTATAAAGAGGAGCTGGTACAGTTCATTCTGAAACTATTTTAAACAATAGAAGAAAAGGGACTCCTCCCTAACTCATTTTATGAGGCCAGCATCATCCTGATACCAAAACCCGGCAGAGACACCCACAAAAAAAAGAAAATTTCAGGCCAATATCCCTGATAAACATCAATGCGAAAATCCTCAATAAAATACTGGCAAACTGAATCCAGCAGCACATCAAAAAGCTTATCCACCATGATCAAGTTGGCTTCATCCCTAGGATGAAAGGCTGGTTCAACATACACAAATCAATAAACATAATCTATCACATAAACAGAAGCAATGACAAAAACCACGATTATCTCAACAGACATAGAAAGGGCCTTTGATAAAATTCAACACCTCTTCATGCTACAAATTCTTAATAAACTAGGTATTGACGGAACGTATCTCAAAATAACAAGAGCTGTTTATGACAAACGCACAGCCAATATCATACTGAATGGGCAAAAGCTGGAAGGATTCCCTTTGAAAACCAGCACAGGATAAGGATGCCCTCTCTCACCACTCCTATTCAACATAGTATTGGAAGTTCTGTCCAGGGCAATTGGAGAACAGAAAGTAATAAGGGCTATTCAAATAGGAAGAGAGGAAGTCAAATTGTCTCTGTTTGCAGGTGATGTGATTGTTTATTTAGAAAACCCCATCGCCTTGGCCCCAAATCTCCTTAAGCTGATAAGCAACTTCAGCAAAGTCTCAGGATACAAAATCAATGTGCAAAAATCACAAGCATTCCTATACACCAATAACAGACAGAGAGCCAAATAATGAGTGAACTCCCATTCACAATTGCTACAAAGAGAATAAAATACCTAGAAATAGAATGATACAAGGGATGTGAAAGACCTCTTCAAGGAGAACTACAAATCACTGCTCAAGGAAGTAAGAGAAGACAAAAATTAAAAAGCATTCCATGTTTATGGATACGAAGAATCAATACTGTGAAAATGGCCATACTGCCCAAAGTAAATTACAGATTCAATGCTATCCCCATCAAGCTACCATTGACTTGCTTCACAGAATTAGAAAAAACTACTTTAAATTTCATATGGAACCAAAAAAAAACCCACATAGCCAAGACAACCCTAAGCAAAAAGAACAAAGCTGGAGGCATCATGCTACCTGACTTCAAACTATACTACAAGGCTATAGTAACCAAAGCAGCATGGTACTATATACCAAAACAGATACATAGACCAATGGCATAGAACAGAGGCCTCAGAAATAACACCACACATATACAACCATCTGATCTTTGACAAACCTGACAAAACAAGCAATGGGAAAAGGATTTCCATTCCTTATTCAATAAATGCTGTTGGGACAACTGGCTAGCCATATTCAGAAAACTGAAACTGGACTCCTTCCTTACATGTTATACAAAAATTAACTCAAGATGGGTTAAAGACTTATATGTAAGACTAAAACCATAAAACCCCTAGAAAAAAGCCTAGGCAATACCAATCAGGACATAGGCATGGGCAAAGACTTCATGACTAAAACACCAAAAGAAATGGCAACAAAAGCCAAGATAGACAAATGGGATCTAACTAAACAAAAGCACTTCTGCACAGCAAAAGAAACTATCACCAGAGTGATAGTTTGAACAGGTGATAGTTGGTGGTAGTAGTTGCAATCTAGCCACCTAACAAAGTGTTAATATCCAGAATCTACAAAAAACTTAAACAAATTTACAAGAAAAAAAACAAACAACCTCATCAAAAAGTGGGTGAAGGATATAAACAGACACTTCTGAAAAGAAGACATTTATACAGCCAACAAAAAAAAGCTCATCATCACTGGTCATTAGAGAAATGCAAATCAAAACCACAATGAGATACCATCTCACACCAGTTAAAATGGTGATCATTAAAATATCTGGAGATAACAGATGCTGGAGAGGATGTGGAGAAATAGGAACACTTTTACACTGTTGGTGAAAGTGTAAATTAGTTCAAGCATTGTGGAAGACAGTGTGGTGATTCCTCAAGGATCCAGAACCAGAAAAACCATTTGACCCAGAAATCCCCCAATGGGGATGAGGGGTAAGGGGAAGGATAGCATTAGGAGAAATACCTAATGTAGATGATGGGTTTATGGGTGCAGGAAACCACCATGGCATGTGTATACCTATGTAACAAAACTGTATGTTCTGCTTATGTATCCTAGAACTTCAAGTATTTTTTTTTTTTTTTTTTAAAAGCTTCAGAGGCTGAGGCGGGAGGCTCACGAGGTCAAGAGATCAAGACCATCCTGGCCAACATGGTGAAACCTTCTCTCTACATGAATAA
The DNA here is from genome assembly GCA_031835075.1 of Saguinus oedipus. Taxonomy (NCBI): domain Eukaryota; kingdom Metazoa; phylum Chordata; class Mammalia; order Primates; family Cebidae; genus Saguinus; species Saguinus oedipus. Next base: position 205,075,573 of record CM063169.1, read on the forward strand.
ACTTTGAAGACATTGTAAGTGAAATAAAGAAGACACAAAAGGACACATACTGCATGATTCCACTTATACGAGATACCTAGAGAAAACAAATTCACACAGACAGAAAGGAGAATGATGGTCGCTACAGACTAAGGGGGAAAGGAGAATGAGGGGTTGAGTATTTAATAGGCAGAAAATTTAAGTTGGGAAAATGAAATCATTCTGGAGATGGATGGTGGTAGTAGTTGCAAAACAATATTAATATATTTAATTGAACTGTATTAAACTGTATTAAAATGGTGTTATGCATGTTTTGCCACAATAAAAATAAATTTTTAAAATACATATATTTAGACTTCATTCAAGATCTGAGAAAGGTCATTCTAAGACAGTGAAGACCCCTTTCTCAGTAGAAACTTTTAAATTTTTTTCTTTATATCAATAAATATTTTCTAGATTGTTTAAAAAACTATACCCCCTTCAATAAGAAAATAAAGTCAATTTCAAGGGAAAAGGTCAGATAATTTTGTAGTTCTGGGTAGAGTATCTACTGCTTTTAAAAATTACACACAGAACAAATAAGTTCTCCATTTGGCTTTAACAACACAAACCAAAAAATTAAGTGAAGCCAGCTAAAATAAAGGGGGACCAAGTCGATCAAGAAGATCCTTAACTTTTAACAGCTATCATAATGAACTGCTATCAACTGTTGCCAGCAAAGGATAACTCCAAAACTTTTCAATTCAACCTTATAGACCTATTCCAACGTAGATAAATACAATATGGGAAGGAATGAACTTGTTCAAGTACTCCAGATTCAACTAATTTCACTATTTTGTTATCCTTATATTTTAATAATATATTTGAGGCTACATAAAGTCAAGGGAGGTCCTCAAAACAATGTTATAGATAGTAACATGAAGGCAAAAAACAGCTTCCTAAGAGCTGCTGGTCTTAAAAGCTTATTCCCCACCACCTCTTTCAATTCTGCAAGCATATGAATCAGGAGTTAACAACAGTCATCTGGCATTCAGAGTAATAACTCTGAAGCCTCATTCTGAGTCCTCTGGGTTAGACACAACATAACTGCTCAGAAATGTCCACTGCTACCAGACAGAAATAATTATGTGTTCCCTTTTCTATGAAAGGATTTTGAGAATTAGTTCTTTAAAACATCTTGAGATGGTTACATTTAAAACAAAAATCTAAAAAGGGCAAAATTCCATTTCTAATGATCACTTCATGTATGAGCTAATAACTAGGATGCACACATGCAATGTGTCTGGACTCCAAACAGAATATTAGAATAGTGGGAACCTGCTATCCAGCTTGGTGCCCAGCTGACAGATACCAGTTGGAAATGAAAGAATGGAAAAAAGCCATTGTGGCAGTAGTCTGCATCCTGCAATAGCAGATTCTGACTGGCGTCACTTCCATAGTGAAAAGTAACAGAACCTGACAAAGAAAAATTCAGGCTCCTTTTCTACTTGTAATGGTCATATCAGGCCTAGTGGAAGTATTTTACACAAGACAGAAAAGAATGCAAGCAAATATCACTGGCCACAGAAAGGCCCTCCCAGCCAAACCAAGGCAGAATTTCCCAAGGATGAGCAGTATTCCACAAAGAGATCTGTTGCCTATAAAAAGCTTATTGATCCTGCTGAAGCTCTCTGCAGATTATTAAAATTCAAGAGATCCAGATGAGACTTATTACAATCTATTCATAGGTGACTACAACATCAGACTGAGTCTTCACACAGAGAGGAAAGGTCTTTGACTTCTCATTGCCCAGAAAAGAAACAACCCTTTTTATTCTCCTGGACATCACAGGAGATTCTTCAAAACAGGTTCCTCCACATTTCCTTTACATGCCATGCCAGATTCATCCAGGTGCTTTCCCTGAATTGCACTGATGTTCTGGAATACAGAGAGACTGGGAGAGGTTCGACAGAAATAGAATATTTTCCCTTAGACATATACACTATAGTAGCAGCTGGGAAGGAAGGGTCTAAATGTTAAGTCAAGTGTGAGTTGAACCAAAATTTTTCTGTATGGGCAGAACATTTTTCTATAATTGTAAACTATTGAGTTCTCATTCCTTCCAGTTCCAGGATTTCAATCCTCCTCAGCCAAGAGAAATGACTTAATAGGAAGTCTAACCTCATTACTCAATTCTGTAAGTGAGATCTTGGCAAAATGTTTAAGTAAGAGATATGTGTGCACCTATGTGGGAAGCCTGTACTGATGAAAAATGTACCAAGTATTTTATGGGTGTGAATTATAATAAATATTATTATATAACTTGGGTGATCTCCAAGTTATCCCCAAGTACTTATTTAGGTATCTTCTAAAGTTAGTTAGCATCTTTCAACAATCTTTTCTTCTCTTTCAACAATCTATTCATGCTGCAAATACTGACTATGTATCTAGCACGTACAGGTACTGTGCTAGAAAGAGAAGCTGGAAGGTGAGAATACATAGATAAATTAAACACAGTCTGCACTTGAAGAGCCAACAGTCTATAGCAGGATACAGGTATGTAAACAAATGCTTTAATGCATAGGATAAATGCTTTAATACATGGAAACTCAAAGACAAAATCAGCACACCTGAGACCAGGGTTTTTTGTTTTGTTCTGAAACACAAGGCAGGGGATTGAGCCTAGAGTACTATTTTTAAATCTAAGTCCAAATCCCTGAAGAGGTCAAAATATACAACTTGTATCTATAACTCTTCTAACTCCTCCTAGAGTCACAAGATAAACCTAAAACAAGAGTGGTTGGTGTCTGTAGATCACAGCAGAGAACTGCTCTTGGTTCTGTTTTGTTTACAAGTCCTATGTGGGTTGTGGAATGTTAGCAGTTTACACATGGTTCAGGAGGAGAAGCTATGCAAGAGTCGTCAGGAACTCAGCTGTAACAGACCAGGCATGGCCATTAGGAAAGCCCATGAAAATAAATGTCTGGAAGGAAGACAGTGGTTGTTGAAAGAATCAAAGTCAAATATCAGGTCATTTGCCCATCTAAACATACATTTATCCAGCTTTCATAACAGCAAGGAAAAAATTGAAAATGGTTTTATTTATTAATATGAAACAAACAATCAATGGTTTGCAAATTTAAGGGACATTTTCTTTCTTATTTGATACAAGCCTTAAATACCCTCTCTAGACTTATACACCTAGGGGCCACAGTAGTTCATAATCTTTGAGAAAGTATTCAGCAGAGAATTGGGAATTATGGATAATTTTTAGAGGGATTAGCCTTACAACCATGTAGGTCATGTATTAACTTTCTTTTATCAGACATGCAGTGATCGGGAAATGCTGGCCCACAGTCCTTTTTAAGGAAAACAGCTTCTTCATCCCACCCCTGCTGAGAGCCATAGCTGCCCATAATGTACCACAGGATTTCAACCACTGGCACAGCTGTTTGAGTCAGGTGTGGGCATCTGACTGAAAGCCAATCAATGGAATGATCAATAACCTATTTTGTGACCTGGAATGAAGAAAACAGCTCCAACCAATCAGATTAATCTACTTTCAGGAATTTGAACTAATAAACATTAAAAGAACACAGCTGTTAAGAACCAATCCAAAACCAAAAGAACGCATAAAAAGAGAAGCCTCATGGGGCAGCCTTTCAGGCATAGGAGCTTATGTCAAGGCCTAGTGGTAAGGGAGTGATCCGCAGCAAGCAGCAGCTATTTTGACAGAGAGACCTCAGGTGGTCAATCACATAGAGAAAGCTGCTGGTCCTTGCTGGAGTTTCCATTCCAGGGTACATGTATCCTCATAATCTGCTCCCTTTTTCTTAACATTTGTTTTGCAAATGTCTGTTTGAAACCAACAGAACCCAAATATAATGTATATCTTACAAATGAAAAAAACACAACCCAATGTAATTAATCAGTTGACCGGCACAGCTAGCTAGAATCCTGTATGTGGCTCAAGATAAAACAGATGGGTAAATAAATAAAATAACTTAACTAGTGTCTCTTGCAGGTTTATGAAAAAATGGTTTTTCTTTCTTTTACTTAGGTTTCCTTTGATGATATCACATTGTCTCAGTAATTTCAATTTTTTTCCATTTTAATTTTCAATTGCTTTTCCTTTGTTGCTTTATAAATTATTCATTCTTCAATGTTATTTGACATTAAAACTCTGAATTTTTTCAATGATAATTTTAAAGACAGTCAAGTATACTGGTAGAAAGAGCAGTCTATAGTTCTCCCAATTAAGTTATATTAGAATTTTGGATAATTTTTCTCACAATTTACACTTTAAATTGAACCCTGTATCTTCACATAATTTTGCTCATATTTTAATTATTTTCATTTCCCTTCATTATAGGGAGATATCTCTGTACCTTACAAAATGTACATTTTTTTGTTTTCCTTAACACTTTATTATGTAATTTACATATATATATATATATATATATATATATATATATATATATATAGAGAGAGAGAGAGAGAGAGAGAGAGAGAAAGAGAGAGAGTTGCATTTAGGTTCTGGGGTACATGTAAAGAACATGCAGGATTGTTGCATACATACATGGCAATGTGGTTTGCTGCCTCCATCCCCATCACCTATATCCGGCATTTCTCTCCATATCATCCGTCCCCAACTCCCTACTCCCCACTGTCCCTCCCCTAGTCCCCCCCAACAGACCTCAGTGTGTGATACTACCCTCCCTGTGCCCATGTGTTCTCATTGTTCAACACCTGCCTATGAGTGAGAACATGTGGTATTCAATTTTCTGTTCCTGTGTCGTTTGCTGAGAATGATGGTTTCTAGGTTCATCTATGTCCCTACAAAGGACACGAACTCATTGTTTTTTATGGCTGCACAGTATTCTATGGTATATATATGTGCCACATTTTCCCTGTCCAGTCTATCATTGATGGGCGTTTGGGTTGGTTCCAGATCTTTGCTATTGTAAACAGTGCTGCAATGAACATATGTGTGCATGTGTCTTTATAACAGAACGACTTACAATCCTTTGGATATATACCCAGTAATGGGATTGCTGGGTCAAATGGAATTCCTATTTCTAGGTCTTTAAGCAATCACCACACTGTCTTCCACAACGCTTGAACTAATTTACACTCCCACCAACAGTGTAAAAGTGTTCCTATTTCTCCACATCCTCTCCAGCATCTGTTGTCTCCAGATTTTTTAATAATCGCCATTCTAACTGGCATGAGATGGTATCTCAATGTGGTTGTGATTTGCATTTCTCTAATAATCAGTGATGATGAGCATTTGTTCATGTTTGTTGGGCTCATATATGTCTTCTTTTGAAAAGTGTCTGTTCATATCCTTTGCCCACTTTTGAATGGGTTTGTTTGTTTTTTTCTTGTAAATCTGTTTTACTTCTTTGTAGATTTTGGATATAAGTCCTTTGTCAGATGGGTAGATTACAAAAATTTTTTCCCATTCTGTTGGTTGCCAGTTCACTCTAATGATTGCTTCTTTTGCTGTGCAGAAGCTCTGGAGTTTAATTAGATCCCATTTGTCTATTTTGGCTTTTGTTCCTAATGCTTTTGGTGTTTTAGTCATGAAGTCTTTGCCTATGCCTATGTCCTGAATGGTTTTGCCTAGGTTTTCTTCTAAGGTTTTTATGGTGATAGGTCTTATGTTTAAGTCCTTAATCCATCTGGAGTTAATTTTAGTGTAACATGTCAGGAAGGAGTCCAGTTTCTGCTTTCTGCAAATAGCTAGCCAGTTTTCCCAACATCATTTATTAAACAGGGAATCCTTTCCCCATTGCTTGTTTTTGTCAGGTTTATCAAAGGTAAGATGGTTGCAGATGTATGGCATTGCTTCCAAGGTCTTTGTTCTGTTCCATTGGTCTATATCTCTGTTTTGGTACCAGTACCATGCTGTTTTGATTACTGTAGCCTTGTAGTATAGTTTGAGGTCAGGTAACATGATGCCTCTGGCTTTGATCTTTTCCCTTAGAACTGACTTGGCTATGCAGGCTCTCTTTTGGTTCCATATGAAGTTTAAGGTGTTTTTTTCCAGTTCTGTGAAGAAGGCCATTGGTATCTTCACGGGGATAGCATTGAATCTAAAAATTACTTTGGGTAGTACGGCCATTTTCACGATACTGATTCTTCCTAACCATGAGCATGGAGTATTTCTCCGTCTGTTTGTGTCCTCTCTTACTTCATTGACCAGTGGTTTGTAGTTCTCCTTGAAATGGTCCTTTACATCCTTTATTAGTTGTATTTCTAGGTATTTTATTCTCTTTGTAGCAATTGTGAATGGCAGTTAATTCTTGATTTGGCTCTCTTTAAGTCTATTATTGGTGTATAGAAATGCTTGTGATTTCTGCACATTGATTTTTTATCCTGAGACTTTGCAAAAGTTGCTTATCAGTTTAAGGAGATTTTGGACTGAGACAATAGGTTCTTCTAAATATACAATCATGTTGTCTGCAAATAGAGACAATTTGACTTCCTCCTATCCTAATTGAAGACCTTCATTTCTTTTTCTTGCCTGATTGCTCTGGCTAGAACTTCCAATACTATATTGAATAGGAGTGGTGAGAGAGGGTATCCTTGTCTAGTGCCACATTTCAAAGGGAATGCTTCCAGTTTTTGCCCATTCAGTATGATATTGGCTGTCGGTTTGCTGTAAATAGCTTTTATTATTTTGAGATACATTCCACTGATACCTAGTTTATTGAGAGTTTTTAGCATAAAGGGCTGTTGAATTTTGTCAAAGGCCTTCTCTGCATCTATTGAGATAATCATGTGGTTTTTATCTTTGGTTCTGTTTATGTGGTGAATTACGTTTAAAGACTTGCATATGTTGAATCAGCCTTGCATCCCCAGGATGAAGCCTACTTGATCGTGATGGATAAGCTTTTGGATGTGCTGTTGCAATTGGTTTGCCAATATTTTATTGAAGATTTTTACATCTATGTTCATCATGGAGATTGGCCTGAAGTTTTCTTTTTTTTGTTGAGTCTCTGCCGGGTTTTGGCATCAGGATGATGATGGTATCATAAAATGATTTGGGAAGGATTCCCTCTTTTTGGATTGTTTGGAATAGTTTCAGAAGGAGTGGTACCAGCTCCACTTTGTATGTTTGGTGGAATTCGGCTGTGAACCCATCTGGACCTGTGCTTTTTTTGGTTGGTAAGCTATTACTTGCTGCCTCAACTTCAGCCCTTGTTATAGGTCTATTCAGGGTTTTGACTTCTTCCTGGTTTAGGCTTGGGAGGGTGTAAGTGTCCAGGAATGTATCTATTCTTCCAGCTTTACTGTTTTATGAGCACAGAGTTGTTTGTAATAATCTCTGATGGTGGTTTGCATTTCTGGGGAATCTGTGGTGATATCCACTTTATCGCTTTTTATTGCATCTATTTGATTATTCTTTCTTTTCTTTTTTATTAATCTGGCTAGTGGTCTATTTTGTTGATCTTTTCAAAAAACCAGCTCCCAGATTTACTGATTTATTGAAGGGTTTTTTGTGTCTCTATCTCCTTCAGTTCTGCTCTGATCTTAATTATTTCTTGTCTTCTGCTAGGTTTTCAGATTTTTTGATCTTGCTCCTCTAGCTCCTTCAATTTTGATGATAGGGTGTCGATTTTAGATCTTTCTTTGCTTCTCATGTGGGCATTTATTGCTATAAATTTTCCTCTAGACACTGCTTTAAATGTGTCCCAGAGATTCTGGTACATTGTGTCTTCATTCTTGTTGGTTTTGAAGAACATCTTTATTTCTGCCTTCATTTCATTGTTTATCCAGTAAACATTCAAGAGCCAGTTGTTCAGTTTCCATGAAGTTGTGTGGTTCTGAGTTAGTTTCTGAATTCTGAGTTCTAATTTGTTTGCACTGTGGTCTGAGAGACTGTTTGTTATGATTTCCATTCTATTGCATTTGCTGAGGAGTGTTTTACTTCCAATTAAGTGGTCAATTTTAGAGTAGGTGTGATGTGGTGCTGAAAAGAATGTATATTCTGTGGATTTGGGGTGGAGAGTTCTGTAAATGTCTATCAGGTTTCCTTGGTCCAGGTCTGAGTTCAAGTCCTGGATATCCTTGTCAATACTGTGTCTCGTTATCTGTCTAATATTGACAATGGAGTGTTAAAGTCTCCCACTATTATTGTGTGGGAGTCTAAGTCTCTTTGTAGGTCATTAAAAACTTGCTTTATGTATCTGCATGCTCCTGTATTGGATGTATATATATTTAGGATCATTAGCTCTTCTTGTTGCATTGACCCTTTTACCATTATGCAGTGCCCTTCTTTGTCTCTTTTGATCTTTGTTGGTTTAAAGTCTATTTTATCCGAGACTAGGATTGCAACTCCTGCTTTATTTTTTGCTCTCTATTTGCTTGGTAGATCTTCTTCCATCCCTTTATATTGAGCCTTTGTGTATCCTTGCATGTGAAATGGATTTCTTGAATACAGCACACCAATGGGTTTTGACGTTTTATCCAACTTGCTAGTCTGTGTCTTTTGATTGGGGCCTTTAGCCTATTTACATTTAAGGTTAATATTGTTATGTGTGAAATGATCCTGCCATTTTGATGCTAGCTGGTTGTTTTGCCCATTAGTTGATGCAGTTTCTTCATTATGTAGAGGCTCTTTACCATTTGGTATGTTTTTGGAATGCCTGGTACTGGTTGTTCCTTTCTATGTTTAGTGCTTCTTTCGGGAGCTCTTGTAAGGCAGGCCTGGTTGTGAGCAAATCTCTGAGTAATTGCTTGTTCACAAAGGATTTTATTTCTCCTTTGTTATGACGCTTATCTTGGCTGGATACGAAATTCTAGGTTGAAAGTTCTTTTCTTTAAGGATGTTGAATATTGGCCCCCACTCTCTTCTGGCTTGTAGGGTTTCTGCTGAGAGATCCGCTGTGAGTCTGATGGGCTTCCCTTTGTGGGTCACCCGACCTTTCTCTCTGGCTGCCCTTAGCATTTTTTCCTTCATTTCAACCCTGGCGAATCTGAGGATTATGTGCCTTGGGGTTGCTCTTCTTGAAGAATATCTTTGTGGTGTTCTCTGTATTTCCTGGACTTGAATGTTTGCCTGCCTTGCTAGGTTGGGGAAGTTCTCCAGGATATCCTGAAGAGTGTTTTCCAGCTTGGATTCATTTTCTCCATCACATTCAGGTACACCTATCAAACGTAGATTAGGTCTTTTCACATAATCCCATATTTCTTGGATGCTTTGTTCATTTCTTTTACTCTTTTTTCTCTAATCTTGCCTTCTTGTTTTATTTCACTGAGTTGATCTTCAATCTCTAATATCCTTTCTTCTGCTTGGTTGATTCAACTATTGAAAGTCGTGTATGCTTCATGAAATTCTCATGTTTTTCAGCTCAATCACTTCATTTATATTCCTCTCTAAGCTGTTTATTCTTGTTAGCATTTTGTTAAACCTTTTTTCAAGGTTCTTAGTTTCTTTGCGTTGGGTTAGAACATGATCTTAGCTCAGAGAAATTTGTTATTACTCAACCTCTGGGGCCTGTTTCTGTCAATTCATCAGACTCATTCTCCATCCAGCCTTGTTCCCTTGCTGGTGAGGAGTTGTGATCCCTTGGAGGAGGAGAAGTGTTCTGGTTTTGGGTATTTTCATCATTTTTGCACTGGTTTCTTTTCATCTTTGTGGATTTATCTACCTGTGGTCTTTGTGGTTGGTGACTTTCAGATGAGGTCTCTGAGTGGACGTCCTTTTTATTGCTGATGAAAGTTATTTCTCTCTATTTCTTAGTTTTCCTTCTAACAGTCAGGCCCCACTGCTGTAGGACTGCTGGTGGACCACTCCAGACTCTGCTTGCCTGGGGATCACGTGCAGTGGCTGCAGCACAGTAAGGGTTGCTGCCAGCTTCTTCTTCTGTTACCTTCGTCCCAGAAGATACCTGCCAGATGTCAGCCTGAGCTCTCCTTCATAAGGTATCTCTTAGGTTATACGGGGGTCAGGGAGCTGCTTGAGGAGACAGTCTGTCCCTTATAGGAGCTCAAATGCTGAACTGTGAGTTCCGCTGTTGTGTTCAGAGCTGCTGGGCAGGTATGTTTATATCTGCTGCAGCGGAACTCATAACTGGCTTTTTTTTCCCCAGATGCTCTGTCCAGGGAAGGTGGGGCTTTATTTGTAAGTTCCTGTCATTCTGCTGCCTTTTTTCAGAGATGCCTTGACCAGTGAGGAGGTAGCCTAATCACAGTCTGCCAGCAGAGGCATTGATGAGCTGCCATGGGCTCTGCCCAGCTGCTGTGTGAACTTCCTTGCAGTTTTGTTTATACGGGTATAGTTAGAACTGCCTCAGTAATGGCGGTCTCCCTCAGTAATGGCAGACTGCCTCGATAATGGTGGACTGCCTCGGTAATGGTGGACTGCCTCGGTAATGGCAGACTGCCTGGGTAGTGGTGGACTGCCTCGGTAATGGCAGATGTCCCTCCTCCCACAGAGGGGGACCATCCCAGGTCCCACTGTGCTTGCTGTGAAACTCTCAATCCAGAGTATTTCAGATTGATGGTCTTTGTAGGAGTGGGACCAGCCAAGCCAGATCACCTGGCTCCCTGTTTCAGCCCCCACCCCCACTTTTTTTTTTTTTCAGTTGAATGGGTGACTCTGTCTCCCAGGCATTTTGGTCGCCAGCTGAAAAGGCACCCAGATTTGTGTGAATTTTTGTGCGGAGACCTGCTGCATCAGCTGAAACAGCTGCGCTGGAGACACGTGGCGCTTTTCCACCTGGGAAATCTCCTGGTCTGTGGGCAGTAAAAATTTGTTTGGAAATGCAGTGATCACTCACCCGCTGCGTTTTCGCTGGGAACTGCAATTCAGAGCTGTTCCTATTCAGCCATCTTGGATCCTCCTCAAAATGTACGTTTTTGTTAATGCATTATTTATATTCTCTTCTAGAATACTGCCATATTGTTTAATATGTGAATATCTGTCCATTACACAACTGGTGAACAAAAGAAAATAAAATGATAAAAAATAACCCAGAAATTGATTTCCCAGTTAGACATATGTATTCTAAGTATTGTTCAGACATTACAAATTCACTGGCAATACATCACACCACACAAAGGCATGTGTTGTATGTGTTACAAGGGCACAAGGAGCCATAACTAATGTACCTACTACAGTCTAATAGATCACTAGTTAAACGACAATGGAAGAATTTACCAAAGTTATTGGAGAAAAGGGTTTTTTTTTTTTTTTTTTTTTTGGAGACTGCCCAGGTCTCCACTGCACTGGAGTGCAGTGGCATGATCTTGACTCACTGTAACTTCCACCTCCTGAGACCATGTGATTCTCCTGCCTCAGTCTCCCAAGTAGCTGGGACTACAGGCGCCCACTACCACACCCAGCTAATTTTTTATATTCTAGTAGAGACAGGGTTTTGCCATGTTTCCCAGACTAGTCTCAAACTCCTGAGCCAAGGCAATTCACCTGCCTTGGCTGCCCAAAGTTCTAGGATTACAGGTATGAGCCATCACTTACCAGGACCTAAAATTCTACTTTCCATTACACTAGCCTCATCTTCTAATTTGTTGTTGTTGTTGTTGTTGTTTGAGACAGGGTCTCCTTCTTTCACCCAGGCATGATCTCAGCTTACTGTAACCTCCACCTCCTGGGTTCACGTGGTTCTCCTGCCTCAGCCTCCTGAGTAGCTGGGATTACAGGCGAGCGCCACCACATTCAGCTAATTTATGTATTTTTGTAAGAGACGGGCTTTCACTATGTTGGCCAGGCTGGTCTTGAACTTCTAACCTCAAGTGATGCATCTGCCCCAAGCTCTCAAAGTGCTGGGATTGCAGGCATGAGCTACCCCGCCCAGCCTCATCTTCTAATTTAAACACTATACAGAATTAGGGAGAAGCTGAGATCCCATGAAGTGTTTATCTATATATAGTGAAATAAGGGGGTAAAATTACTGAACCCTCAGAGACATACTAGGTAAGCAGCCCCCACTGTGCTCCACAAATGAAATTTACTTCTAAACTAGAATTGTGAAGCTGAATTGTTCCAGTGGGAATATGAATTTATACACAATAAGCTCCTAAAATACACTCACTGATAGACTACCAGCCAATGATTACCTCCAACTTGAGTTGTGATCTTTTATGTTATTGCCAAGGAGGGGGACTTTCTAATTCAAAGAATTATGAGGTTTAGTCATATAATATTAGAAAAGGAAAGACTAAGATGTTTAATCTAGACCTCTCATATGTCAGTTGGGAAGTTAAAGCCCAAAGAGATAAAACAGCTCTCCCAGAGTCACAAAAAATGTCAGGGGCAAAACTGCTACCAGCCCTCAAATAACTTTCTTTTTAGTGATTTGATACAAGCCTTAAATACTTACTGCTTTGCATTATTCTCATAATGTCCTTATTATTTTTTATTCTAAAATAGGCAAGACCACAAGATCAGAGAAGGAAATATTATTTATACTAGCATTTCATGCCTGGTCTGTTGCCTTCACTCAACTCCAGCTAGGAAAGAATAATTACCTTCACCTTTACTAAAACTCCATAGTAATCTGTGAAAATTTAATTGGCCTCTAAATATCATATTTATCCTTTCCATTAATAATTCCTAATATACAAGGTAAAACACTGCTGTAAGTGAGGTTCTAACTAAATTGAGATAAGAGTGGGGTTTAAATATAGGCTTTCAAACTATAAAGGAAGACTAACCCTATCAGATAAGAAAACATGTTATAAAGTTTCTAGAATAAAACAACATGTAGTTGTATCTAAATAGATACAAAGAACACTGGAATAGAACATGAAGTCCAGAATAGACACAAGTACGTAAGGAAATTCAGAACATGGTAATGGTAGCATCTCAAAGCACTGAGGCAGATTTTAAAAAATGTTGACGAGGAAAACTGGATAGCCTTTGGAAAAAGATAAAATTAGATCTATATCTCCTACTATACAAAGGATAAACACCAAATACATCACAGATTAAAAGGTAAAAACTGAAATCATGTAACTGTTCTCTTGTTAAATTCATTAAGGTGGAACTACAATTCCTAGAATCCTCTTCTTTGTATGGGTTCAGGTTAGAATAGGCCAAAAGAGGAACTTTCGAGAAACTTGGGAGGTGTTAGTGAAATCACAGCTATTGCTTTCTAAGCATCTTCGTTCACTAATATGATGGTGACTGGTTAGTTCCAGTTTGTCATCTTTCTCCAGGTGACTCCTGGTCTTGCTGACCAACAGCAGTCCCAGGTCCATCACCAAATGCCTGGTAATGATTACATGGAGGCAACATCTTCCCCACAAATCCCCTCCACGCAATCCACCTTCACAATCCTAGTTCCACAGCTAGACATGCTTGGCTTCTCAGATTTTTCTGCCAGCTCCAGTTTGTCCACCTGAACCAGTGCTGCCGGAAGAGAGAGTGGTGACTCTTGCATTGATCCTTCAACTCCGTCTTTTGGACTTTCATTTCTTTAGCTATTCCCACATTTGCATAAAGTCTATCCTGTATTAAAGTCTTTATCCCGTAACATGCATAGTGAATTTGCTTGCATGAATGATGTAATTACTGGTCTTAGGAGTAGAGTTCCAAGGTGAAGAACAAAAAGGATGGGAATCTGGAATTGGTTCTTTGATCTGCTTAGATTTAAGTCTTTAAAAGTAAAGGCATTAGTGACCCTATTGACAGTGAGTAATAGGACACTGGTAATAGGTGGCATACAATGGCAAACAGATAATACAAGTACTACCTATAGACGTCTGAAGTCAAGTGCCAATAAACTGCAAAGCTTCAGGTGACCAAGAAGCTACTGCCATTGTACAACAGTACGTTAGTGGAAACAGAGTTTAAGGACTGTGGGCTTGGTTGACTGCTTCCTAAGCAGGCCAGAGAAGTTGAGGAAAAAGAATTACAAGCTCAGCACTTTAAATTCCAGCTTATGTTCAGAGAAAGGAACCAGAAAGCTTCTCTCCAATTATCCTGAAAGATGCCCTTATTTTCTGAAGCCACAGGTTCAAGATTTCAGAAAACTAGGAAATGGAAGGAATGGAACTCTGAAAAATGGGATGAAGACATACAAGCAAATTCTAATAAGCTGAGGACCTCAAACCCCTAAAGGTAACCTTTCCTTGCCTGAGAACTACAATGCCCTCTCCCAGAGTAATTACCTGATTAAAATAGGCTGGGTGCGGTGGCTCAAGCCTGTAATCCCAGCACTTTGGGAGGCCGAGGTGGGTGGATCACGAGGTCAAGATATCGAGACCATCCTGGTCAACATGGTGAAACCCCGTCTCTACTAAAGATACAAAAAATTAGCTGGGCATGGTGGCGCGTGCCTGTAATCCCAGCTACTCAGGAGGCTGAGGCAGGAAAATTGCCTGAACCTAGGAGGTGGAGGTTGCCGTGAGCCGAGATCGCGCCATTGCACTCCAGCCTGGGTAACAAGAGCGAAACTCTGTCTCAAAAAAAAAAATAAATGAATAAAATAAAATAATGGCTGACTGATACCTGAAACTCCATTTCTCCTTTGTTCCTTTTCTCCTCTTTATCCTGCTTTCTTCTGGACCAAATGAGCATTTTTTAGGATCTATTTTTATCTCCTCTATTAACTTAGTGTTCATGTTCCTGTGCTCTTGCTCACTCGTGCATTTGCGCATGCGTACCCTCTCTCTACCCGTCCCCCATCCTTTTCTCTCCCTTTCTCTCTTAATGGTTGGTCTCACAGCCCTCTTCAGCTGAGATTCTATGATAGAATTAAATACTAATGTCTTAAGGTGTCCACTGTATGTAATCTCTCCTACGCATCCTAGAATAGTACTACTTACATTCCATTCTTAGATAATTGAGACAGCAGTCAATCAAATCATTTTCTGTGTTTCATGGTTGAAATGAGGAACTCCAGTTGAGAAAGGCTGCTAGGGTTTACAGTACACACCTTTAACTTAATATAGTCTATCTTTAAATAATATTATACTGCTTCATGGATAATGTAAGAACCTTACAACAATATGTACTTTCACTTCCCCCTCTTATTCTTTGAGCTATTATTGTAATGTATTTTATTTCAACATGTTATAAGCCCCACAATACACTGTTATCATTTCTGTGTTATCTAGTCAATCATCTTTTAAATAAAATCTTCTAAATACAGGAAAAAATAAGGGCTATCATTTATATTTATCTACATATTTACATTTTGGCCTCTCTTCTTTCCTTTGTATAGATCCAGGTTTCTCTCTGGTAACATTTTCCTTCCACCTGAAAAACTTCCTTTAATAGTTCTTTAATGCAAATCTGCTGGCAGCAATTTTTCTCGGTCTTTGTTGTCTGCAAATGTTGATTTTACCTGTATTTCTGAAGTATATTTTTGCTAGATATAGAATTCTAGGAGGAGAGTTTTTCTTTTAACATTACCAAGATGTCATCCCATTGTTCTCTCGCTTGTATTGCTTCTAATGAGAAGTCAGTAATCATTCTCATCTTTGTTCCTCTGTATGTAATATAATTTCTCTGGCTGTTCTTCAGAGAACTCTCTTTTATCATTTGTTTCCAGTAGTTTGATTATGGTACGTCTAGCTGTGACTTACTTTATGCTTTTACTGCACATATAGGGTTTATAGCTCCTTGTGTATGTAATTTTCACAATATTAGGAAATTCCTTCATCATTATTTCTTCAAATATGTATATGCCCCCTTTCTGGGAATTCAATTACATATATGTTAATATACTTAATAGTATCAAATGGATCACTGAGGTTTTATTAATTTTCCTGTCTTTTTTCCTTTGCTTCAGTTTGGATGTTGTCTATTGATGCATCTTTAGGTTATTTGATCTTTTCTTCAGTTGTGTCTTATCTCTTATTAAGCCCATCCAGTCATTTTTCATTTCTCAAATTGTATTTTTCCAACCCAGAAGTTTCATCTGGTTCTTTCATAGATCTTCCAGTTCTTTTATATTATATCAAATGTTGTCTTCTAAATCTTTGAAAATAATTTATAATAGCTGTTTTAAAGTACTTGTCTGTTAATTCCATCATCTGTGTCATTTACTTGCAAATCAGCCTATTTGAAGACTTGCTTTAAAGTTTTTTTAAGGATGAATCCAGCATAGCCTTTACCAGGGCTGTTTAGTTCTACTCCTGAGATATGGCCTTTTTAGAGTCTCTACTAAATGTCCTGGGTGTTCAACAAGGTCTTTTCCATCTGGCCATGTGGGAGTTCTGGTAGTTGTTCAACTCCCAGGTAGTTGTTCTTTCCCTCAATAATTATTCTTTGCCTAGCTTCATGGATACTAACCTTACACAAGTATAGCACAGTATTCACCCAAACACAGAAGGGGACTCACATATAGATTTCTGGAGGACTTTCTCTTTGTTGCCCCTTCCTGTCTCTGTTCCACAAATTCCAGATGGTTCAGACTCCCCAAACTATTATCTATTTTTCCTCAACTCATTGAAACCGTTGTGCTCTATGAGGTTCCTCTCCTTACATGACCTGAAAAGTACTCTAGATAGAAGAGAGTAACTGTAAGGTTCAATGCTCTATTTCCTTTCTGTCATGGATCACAGTTCTGCATGACTTGTTCAGGTCTGAAAATAGTATTTTCATATATACTGGCCAATGCTGTAGTTGTTCACAATGGAAGGACTAGTTATTCCAACATGATCAAAGCACAATTTAAATGTTATTCTTTTCCTTTCCTTTTGCTCCAATTTCCCTTCTAACAGTTCTGTTCAACTGAACTTTCTACAATAATGGACATATTCTATAATCTTCTCTGTCTAAGATGGTAGCCAATAGCCACAGGCTATTGAGAACTTAAAATATAACCAGTGACTTTTTATTTCAGCTTGGAAATGTAAAACTGGAAAGAGCACCACTCTACCATACAAGAATAAAAAAAGCTGGACGAAGTAAACATCAATGACTTTTCTTAAGTCAATCAGACAAGTGAAGTCACAGGGTAGACAACTAACCTAAAATATATAGAGAGGCAAGCAACTACAGAGAGAATAAGCATTTGCTTACTTGAGATAGATGCTGCTAAATATCATAAAAGCCAGTAGGAAGATTAAAGTAAATGTTTTTACCAAATGCTAAAGGCGTAATATAGTCTAGCATGACAGTGTGAAGCCTATGGAGAACACAGACACAGAGGGGTTATTGCTCTCATGTAGGTTCTCCCCCCACATCAGGAACTCTACCAGGGTCTCACAGAAAAGACTGATTAGAAAGGAAGGGGGTTTGAAAAAAGAAATGGAGACATATGGGCATATTCTGATGAAGATGAGGACCTTGACCCCCCAAGGGTTGGTCTCTACTTGCCTAAGAATCTGTAACAGCCTTTCCTGAAGTAACTGCCCTGAAGGAGATCTAATCTTCCTTAGACTTACCTCTCATTCCCTCATGATCTCTCACTACTTCCAGACCAGGGTTTCTCAATATTGGCACTACGGACATTTGGGGATAAATAACTGTTTGTTGTGGAAGCCGTCCTGGCATTGTAGGATGTTTAGCAGCATCCCTGACCTCTATCCACTAGATGACAGAAATGAATAAATCTGATTCTATTTCAAATGAGTAATATAACATATTAAAGAATGAAAACTAACCCAAGAAACTTTTCAACCCAGTATTTTGACTCAGTGCCCTCAGACAAAGACAAAAACAATCCTTAGAAAATTTGTTAGGGAGTTTGTTTTACAGTGGTATGGATTAGTACTTCCAAAACCATATTCTGCATATTAGAGGACTGAGATAATATACAGAGAATAACAGAAAGTCATGTTTCTCACCGTTGGAGAAGGGAATAACAAATATGGAAAGAGGAAGACTAGAAATAATTCTTCTGTGGTATTAAATTGGAATTGGAGGTATCTATAGGGACTCATAATCTTTAATACTTTTAAAAAATATAATTAAAAAAATAACCACAGATGTATGTATATACAACATACATGTACATGTACATATTAACATGTATCTATATGTATATAGATGTATATATCTGTATATATCTTTATACACACAGATACTTATATACATGTATAAATATGTATTTATCCCTAGATAAATACATATTTATCTCCAGAGAGGACCCCAGAACACTGATACCTCATTAGCAATGAGAACACCCAGCACAGAGATCTTGATTTCTAAACCATTCTCCCCTAAAGGGAACCAGGGCTAACTAAAGAAATGGTTGTTTGTGGGACCTGGGCAGGGAAGGCAGACCATAAGAAGCCTGGAACATCTTGTACCAGAAAGTAAATAAGTGCTCAAAGAATAATGGAGACAAGTCAAAAGAATTTAGTAATCAGCTTAAAAAAGACTCCCAGTCTGGGATAATTTGAGTAGCAAATCAAATTACATAACAATAGAAATCGTCCTTTAACCCATTTAGCGAAATAAGAGAAAAAAATAATTCACGAGATCACACTGATATAAACAAATAAATGGTGGGAAAGGGAAAGCTATTCTTTCTGGTAAAACATCAATTAACATAGAAGGAATGAACAGAAAATGTACAAAGTCTAGTCTCAAAATGTCTCCCCACACATAACTTAGAAACTACAAAAGAAAAAAAACCGTAACCTCACAGTAGAGAAACCTGATAGACCCCACCTGAACCACATGATCAAAGTTCACTTCCCCAGGTATGAGGCATCCTGATACCATGTGTCTCTTGATAAGATGTACTGAGAACAATCAGTATCACTTCTGTAGTATTCTTGCCCCCAAAATGTATAACAAGGATTTAATCATGAAGAAACTTAAGACAATTAAATTGAGGAACATTCTATAAAATAAATGGCCCGTCATTCTTCAAAAGTGTCAAGGTCAAGAAAGACAAAGGCTGAGGTTCTAAGCAGACATGAAAACTAAATGCAAAATCTAATCCTGGATTGGATCCTGGACAAGGAAAAGTAGCCAGATTAAACATTATTAGGATAATTTATTTAATAGTAACATAAAATTTGAGTATCAGCTATGGATTTGATAATTGAACTATGATTATGTAAGAGAATGCCCTTATTCTCAACAAATACAAATTTAAGTATTTGGGGCAAAATGCAACTGTATGTAATTTACCCTGAAATGGTAATGAGATTAAAAATAGGTGGAGAGAGAGAAAATATGGTAAAACAAGTGGGGCAAAATAATGATTGAACCTGGGTAAAGGATACACAGGAGTTCTTTATAATAATCTTACAACTTTTTTGTAAGTTTCAAATTATATAAAAATAAAAAATTACAAAAATAGGCTTCTTACTCCCTCATGCTTCAGGTATGGGACGTAAAGTAGTTTGGTTATGACAATGTAACAAAGTGATCATGAAACTAGAGGAAGTATAGAGAAAGGGAAATAAAATAAAGAATTAGGGTGTGTTTTGTGGTTATACACTAAAAAAAAATCAGGCTTTTTTTGTAAATAAAAATGCTAAGTGAAGATATAAATGAAGCATTTCTAATCATAAATAGGATGGCCAAAAAAAGACTCATTCAACAGAATTCTAGGAGGAGTACTATGAGAAACTTATAAGTGATACTTTGAAGATAAGAAAAAAAGCATTTGGTAAGTAAAATAACATAGTAGAAACTATTTTGGGGATCTTCACAACAACTCACAGATTAGCCTCTGCTTTTTGTTCCCTCAGTGGAGTACACTGTCTGGTGTCACAGTATACCAATCACCTGTGAGTACTGCCTACTCTCCAGCATCCCCCCACCCTTTTTACACCAATTACCTGTGACTACTGCCTACTCTCCAGCATTCCCCCACCCTTTACTCCTTCTAATGGAATGAGTGATACACTTTACCAAGAGTCTGTTATGACTGCTACCAAATAAGTTTATATCACATTTACTTGTTACAGTAGTATACCATGTGACAGAAACTGATGAACTACAAGAGCAGGAAAAAAAAATTCTTCTTTCTCTAAAAACTTCAGTGAATACTTTCAAAAGAAAATGAATCTGAGGCAAATTTGATATAGGTAAAATAATTATAAGATATTACAAAATGCTATAAAAATCTAGAGAGGTTCTGCACTTAGATTTCTTTGTAAGTGATGCACTCAATTTTTACAACTCTTTGAAGAAAATGAAATTGTAAATGGATGTGGTTTATGCAAGAACTGTTCTATAGAACTCTAAGCCTTGAATTAAAGAAAAGGCATTTGTTTTATATCTTAAGGTTGTTGGGTCAGTGTATGTTTAATTGAAATAATATGTTTGAATATGTATATATCCTTGTTATAATTTCTATTTTAAATGATTTTTTTCCATTAGCCAACTAATTACTGGTGCTGACTGGATTAGATAAGCTTCAATTTTACTTAATGTCTGTGACCAACAATATGTAAGAGGCTGGAAGTAATAATAAGCAGATTCATTTTAGAGGACATGTTAAAATCAAATTGACCTCAAATTGGGCAGGCATGACCTGATACACTGCCTCTCAAACTATGTAGAATGGTGCTGATCTGCAAACTGTTACTGGTCTGTGACAAGATAGGTACATAAAATGAGAGTATTTTAAAACCTTAAAAAATCAATTTGACAGAGTCATTTTAATCCATTTAATAATTTTTTTTAAAACTGAGCCAGGTGCAGTGGTTTATACCTCTAATCCCAACACTTTGGGAGGTCAAAGCAAGTAAACTGCTTGAACCTGAGTTTGAGACCAGCCTGGGCAACCTGGCAAAACCTTGTCTCTACAAAAAAAACAATACAAAAACTAGCCAGGCACAGTCGCACACATGTAGTCTCAGCTACTTGGGAGGTGGGAGGATTGCTTGAGCCCAGGAAGCAGAAGTTGCCGTGAGCCGTGACTGCCACTGCACTCCTGCTTGGGCGACAGAGGGAGACCCTGTCTCAAAACAAAACAAAAACCTGGAGTTTTCATGTTTGGCTCTGTTTTTTTCCATTTTGTTTCATTTTTCTGTATGTTTTTCTTTTGTATTTTACAATAATGCTATCTGTGATGGATTAGAAATTTAAGACTGATATTTAACCACAGGAGTTTGAAAAGTACTCCCCTTATACTATGTGAGTTTTGATGCTCCTATCATGTACTACAGACTACAGAGCTAGATAAAGTAAGATCTGATCCAGCAAGGAAATTCTTAAGACTTTAAAGAGAACTTGGATCAGAGAGCTAATGTAAGCCCCACCTCACTGCTTTCGTAGCACCACAAGCTATATGGGATGGGATGGGGTCCAGGTATAATGGAGTATGCTCTGACACAGAAAAAACAAGCAGACAGAATGTAAAAGGACTAGAAGGTGGGGAGAGGACATAAAGATAGAGGAGTAAATGTACAGTATCTTTCCCCCAACTCACTTGAACATAGACAATTCATTAGATACATTCAACAAATATGTAGTGAGCACTTATTATGTGACAAGCATTGTTATAGGCACTAGAGATACATAATGTACAATATGAAGAGAAATATTTGTCCTTATGGAGCTTAAATTTTAAAGGTGAGAAAAAGGCAATAAGAAAAATAAATTATACATATCTACTTTGCAGGATCTAAGATGTCACTGATTATTAGATACATTGATTTCAGAAATGCTAAAATGTAAAAAATATATATGTCAAAAATCAATAAACATGGTAGTAAGTTAGACCATTGGTAAGATCTGAGGGGGAAATAAAGTAGTGAGGAAGGAGGACAGGCAGAGTTGGGTGGGTTTGAGTAAAAGCCTGAGTGGAGTGAGAGAATGAATTAAGTAGATATCTAGGAGAACAGAGGGAAAAAGCAAAGACTAGATGGAGAGCAGCCACTGCTTTAACACACGGAATGCTTTCACAAGGACAATATGGATTCCACTCAGAGAAACCTCCTTCAGCCACTACATTTACAGCTACCCTTCACCTCCTTTCAAATATAAGGAAAATAATTTACTGAGAAATAATTTATCTTGATTTTCTAATCATAAGGTAGGCCAAGGATGATTCAACTATAGAGAAGGAAAAAAAACTCAAGAAAACACACCGCTATAGCTAAATTAGTGAACCAATAAGTAAGTGCTCCTGAATGGTTTAGCTGACTTCAGAAATTGTTCTCTTGCTAGCAGGGTATAAAGAAGACACATGAAAATTAGGAAAAGCTTCAAAAGAAAAACCTAAAGCTCTATATTTTCTCTTAGCTGAGTACTAAAAACTCCTGAATTCTCAGCACCTCTGCTTCCAGGGGCTTTTGATCCATTATTCAATGTTTTTAATTCACGACAAATTACATCTAAATTTTCTTGCTCATGTTCATTTATGGGACATTTTTATCTTGTCATCTTTTTTCATGTACCGTGCAAGCAATAAGAAAATATCCAGCACAACATACCCTTCAGTAACAAGCTAATGGCACAATTTGGTGTCAATTTCACAGCTCAGTGAAGTGAAAGTGATCTAGCTGGCCATCCACATACACCTAGAAGGAGGTCTACTGCAAGTGCCCAGCCTTGATGTTGCTTGTGTCATGCCTACAAGCAAGATAAGTTCAAGTAGAAACATTATGTATTCAGAAAGAAAGCAGTTATCATTCAAATGCCCTTAGAGCTAGCTAGAACAGAACGTGGAGAGATAAAGCATAGCCAGACTTTATTTTTAGATTGTAGAGAGTTGTTTTTCAGAAGTCATGCTTATATTCACAAATGGCAGGGAACAGTAGCTTCCCTTTGGGGTTTTGATAATGTTTAGAAGCAGAAATTTTATTTAACAGATGCCTTAAAATTGAATATCTTAACAGTTTCTCATGCTTTATAATGAAAGAAAAATCATAGACTTCCAACTAATATAAAACCAAAATGCTGCAGGAAGAGTATGCAGCTCCTATTATTAAGAATTACAGTAATACCAATACTATTATATACTAGCACACTAATCATCCTTAGGCCAATTCTGTAAAGTAAGGAGGTACATATTAATGATTCTCCCAGTTTTATAGTTGAGGAGGCTGAATCTGAGGTCATACTGTTAATAAATGGTATAGCCAGAACTTAAATCCTATTTTTAGGGGGGACTCCAAAACATCACAAAAGAAATGAACATCTCACAATACTGCAAACTTACAAACTATAATTAGAATGTTCTCAGTCAAAGTACCCTCGTGTGCTAAATGCTTCCACATAATTCACTAAAATAAATCCAATTTCACAAATAAATGTTAAACTCAGTAGTCTTTCTCACTGGCACTTTTGTCTTTAGTATTGGATCAAGCTAGTAAGACTGCTTTCAGTGACTTACCACACTACAGACAAATTAACATTTACTACTGCCTCTAGAACAAAGGTCAGGCTCTTCAACCTGGCCAGTAAGAGCTTTCACAGTCAGGCTCCTTTCAAATCCTCGCTCCCTATACAAACTTTCCACTGCAATCAAAGGGTGACAGTAAATATTCATGAATATGTCTTGAATTTTCCTGTTTCCTAACTTATGCTATTACTTCATCTAAAATGCTTCCTACATTGTTCTATCAAACTCTCACCCATCCTTCAAAGAGCAGCTTAAGTACACATCTGCCATGAAGCTAAAGGTAAATAGTGAGTTCTGCTCCTATTACTCACTGTTAGCTTTAATGGTAGAACAACTTCATCTCTAAGAGCCCAATATTGCGCCTTACACAAACTACACATTCCTTTTAAGGCCGGCTGCCTCTCTGGGAGCTTGGACACACCCATCCCTCTCCGCACCTGAAAACTACATCACCACTCCGCACTCCTCACCACTCCGCGCTGGACATCAAGCTCTGCACTGGGCACCTGGCCCGCCTTGCAAAACCCCATCAAAATTTAAAAGAAGCCCCGCCAAAACCTGCCCAATAGCACAGCCCGCTCACCAGAAATCCCACCTACCTACCAATAACAGCTCACCCCGTCCACGTCCTGTTTCTCCACAGCCAATCAAATGCCTTCACTCCCTATAAAACCCCATGCCCAAGAGAAGTCAAGCACAATTTCTCTGGCCCTTTTTCCCGGGACCGTTGAACCTCGCCCAGGAGCCGATTAAATTTCTTTTTTTTTTTTTTTTTTCTTTCTTTTTTTTGAGACAGAGTTTGGCTCTTGTTACCCAGGCTGGAATGCAATGGTGCGATCTCGGCTCACCTGCAACCTCCCACTCCTGGGTTGAGGCAATTCTCCTGCCTCAGCCTCCTGAGTAGCTGGGATTACAGGCATGCACCACTGTGCCCAGCTAATTTTTTGTATTTTTAGTAGAGACGGGGTTTCACCGTGTTGACCAGGATGGTCTCAATCTCTTGACCTCGTGATCCACCCGCCTCAGCCTTCCAAAGCACCTGGTTCAATTTCTTTATTTCAATAACTGGCCTCAGTTGACTCATTCGAACTCTTACATTCATATATTTGCTAAACAGAAGGAATATGATATATTAACAATAGAAAGAACACAGCATTTATACACAAGAGACCTGAGTTTAAATCCTCCTTTGCCATTAACTTTGGCCTCATCTCTAAAATAGGGAATAAAAATATCTACATGAGTGCTATTTTGAGGACTGAATGAGTTATCACTCCAAGGTCTGGCATAAAATACGTATTCAACAAATGTTTGCTGAATCTGTAAAATAAAAAGGCTATACTAGATTGTCTCTAAAGCTTTTTTCTGGTCTATAACATTCTATGATTCTTTGAGAAGCTAACCTTAATATTTCTCATGTAATAACTTACATTGCTACTCATTTCATGTCAGTATTTTATGCAACTATGCTAGGGTCTATGTGGTAATGATCACAGTGACCAAGTATTTGGCACCTTACATATATACATTATCTCACTGAATAGTCATCAACCTAATAACATAGGAACTATCTTCATTTTCAAATGAGAAAACTGAGGAACAATGGGGTTAAGTAACAGACCGAAGACCACAATCTAGTAAGTGATGTGGTTCAACTTTCACCCCAGGTCTCAGACTTCAAAGCTCCTATTATTCTTAGTGTGCTAAGGGGCCTCTTGAAGAAATGTCAAGGAGAAGGAAGATCCAGTATCATAAATTAGTAAAAATAAGACAGAATAAGAGACAGGGATGTGCTATACTTCAATGAAAATGGCTGTTTAAAGGAAGAAGATCTATACACCCCTGCAACTGGTTAGGGAAAAAAATGCATTTCTTGAAAGTAAACAGCATGCAAGCACATACTGAAGCAATGGGAAACTTTTACTAGATCCCTGGCTGAGGGCAAGATCTGTCTGACCCTGGGCAGTTATGCCAAATAAAAAAGAAAAATAATGAAGATCAAGATACTTGGCATTCTTTCTAAGACACTACTTTTTTCATAAGTATAAGCAATAGATGATGTGGCTGCTGGGTGCCTGCTAGGACTGCCAGGGACAACACTCAATAAAGAGTGTCTCTAGTAACAACACTCAGGAAGGAAAACAGATTGTACAGTTTGTATATCTGGGCTCTTCAATCATAGAAAATTGAGGGAGTCACATTGCCAGTCAGCTCTTCAGTATGAACTTTCTCATGGTGTGGGTGTGTAAGTCACCGGGATAAGGAATATAATGAGAATCATATGTGACTGCCTGAGTGAAGCTGAGAGGTGCTTACAAAACAGTTCAACTCAGCTAAAGAATCACTGTTGGCTGCCCCTACACTGCTTGAGACACTGGGCTGCGCACCCAAGAGTGGGTGAGAAAAGAGATGCAGTCCAGTCTTCAGGCTGCTAAACCATGAGACAAAGGTGGAAACAGATTGCTTCACTACCCTGGGATCAGAGGTACCTATAACAGATGACATCTCACTGTTCTCATCTCACTATTCTCTGAGCACACAGAGGATACCAGGCCCAGACCGGGGGGAGGAAAAACAGGAAAGCTTTGCTGGGGGAAAGGGAGGTGATGTCTGACCTAAGTCATATAGAATGAGAATACTTTGACAAAGAAGGCAGAGAAAGGCCTTCTCAACAAAACAAACAGAGGTCAAGAAAAGGCTAAAATGTGTTTAATATATGTGGAGAACTAAAAGCAGTTCAGCATTCTAGAGATAATAGAAGGTGATGAGGCTGCAGAGAAGGGAGGATCCCATCTTGAATGATTCTGACTACCTACCATGAGTCATTGAAAGGTTTAAGGTAGGCACATGGTCAATTTGCATTTTTAATACAAATAAATGCCTTCTAGAAGCAGCTAGTAAACCCCTTCTTTGCAAATGAACTGTGAATTGTTAAGAAACCATATCACTGTATGATAAACATTCTAAAAGAGCTAAGTCACACTGTTTGCTGCTTACTTGTAACAGGGCCTGAAGCCCAGTCAGTATTAGTAAGTGGCCTATGATAAATGATCCATTCAATTCTGCAGTAAGACTGGGGACAGAGAGGGGTCTGAAGTGTCCCTAATGGAAACAGCATGTGTTCTTGTATTTGTATTCACTGAACACACCACATGTGGTGCCCACACATGGCTGAAAACTCCAGGAAACCTTAGAGCCCCCATCTATCTCCTTGACAGTTCTCAACTGTAGCTAGCCTGGAAACCAGAGGCCAGGCTGGGGGCTGAATTTACTTTATTCTCCACTACTTTTTCAGACTCTTCTTCATCATGGAAAAATAAGAGTTAATTCCGAAGATGCCCTTAAATTAAGGAGGACATTAGAATTTAAAATGGAATACAATTCTTAACACTGACAACTAAAAAATATTTGTGAAGACAGCCAACATACCCCCAAATAAGTGGTTAATTTTTTTTCAGTTCAATAGTTAAGAAAGAAGGGGGAAAACTTGGAATATGATCCCACTTTGCTGAATGCAGCTCTGTCCTTTATAATACATACCTACTGAAGCCACAATGGAGTTGCTTACTTAGAGAGATAGAAAGAATCCTGCCCAAAATATCTTGTAAAACTATAGGGCTAATAAAGTATCCTGTAAAACTACAGGGCCAAGAATAATGGTCCACACTCTTATTTCAAGTCATCATTCTTTTGCAAGTTTGTTTCCTATCTCTTTCCATGAGGGCTTGGTAATTCACTGGTCTAGTGTCTTCCCTTTTCCATACAATAAGAACAAACTAAAACTTAAAGCAGTATTGGGGCATTTAGCTTGCGGGGCGGGAGGGGGGGCAGGTGTAGAATGCAGAGTCGTACAAACTGCTTCCTTGTATAGTAGCTTTATCATGTGAGTAAATACTTAGTGCACATGTTAATTAATAATAGGTAGGACTCAGAGGAATAGCATTAATTCCTTAATCCTCCAAATCCCTTGATTTGTACTGTATTATATAATCCTTTATATACCCTAATAATGTATGCCCTGAAGAGAACCACAATAAGAAGACAAAGCAAGTACCATAACTGGGGGAGGCAGAATAACCCAGAGGTCTAGAGCACAGCTTTTAAAGGAAGACAAACCAATGTTTCAAATCCCCAGTCTATCACTTGGGAGCTCTGACCCTCAGTTTTCTTATGTGTAAAATGAGGACAAGAACAGTATCTGCCCCACTGGGTCGTTCTGAGAATTAAATAAGTGAATGCACAGAAAGTCTTTATTTCAGTTATCTGGCACATAGGAAAAAAAAATGCTCAACATATCTAAGCTCTAATTATCTTTATCATCACTTCTCACAGGGTAGCAAGGCAACTCACTATCCCTACAGATCTTAGAAATAGGTAGAACAAAATCTCCCACAGGTAATTTTTTAAAATCTTTAAAATTAATTTTTAATTATACTAGTAGTACATAAGTACATTCTCCTTTGCCAGAGATAATTTAAGTGAATTCCTACTTGGAGTCAGAGGGCTGAATGAGATAATGTCTTGCAATCTCTAGCAGCTCTAAGAACTGATGAATTTCCCAAGAACAAGGGCAAAAGGTCAGCACCTCCACCAGGACTTGTAATGCAACTGGGATTCAGCCAAGCTTCACTTCCCCCTGAGACAGGGTTGCATGCCCTCTACCTTGCCTTGAGCTCTCCCTGAAACGGGCAGGCCCTTAATGGTAAACACATTGTCCAGCAAAATGAGAGGATGGATGAGTTTCCAGCTCAGGAACCTTAATAAAAATTCTTTATCTATTTTATTGAAAACTCAGTTCTGAGACATTACCTCACAGGTCAGGCCTGAAGACCAGCCATTCACTGTTTCATGTTGAGACCAATCAACTCAGAGCAGCTTCTTAGAGGATTTTACTCCTCTTGTTGTGATTAAAATGAGGACTCTCAGCTACTTACATATAAAATTTCAATTAACACCCAATTAAGAAATTAATTCTACACATTAGAGAGGTGTCTAATATAAGCAAGTGGCAAATCTCAGTCCTAGGACAGTCATGGAGATTCATAAACGATTTTCAATATTTCAAAAGGAAATAAGTTTCTCTAGGAAAAACTATGCAGTCTGACAAAAAGTCACATTTCTTTGCTGTTCCTAGAATTTTATCAGCATAGTACAGGCATTCTGATTACTCACAGTGATCACTTCAGTGTGAGGTTTTTCTTTTTAACATCCTGGAGGAAACTGAAAAGACTATTTAGGCATCCTTTGGTTTATCTATCTATTTGTTATATTTGAAAATTCAAAACTCTGTATCTCTCATAAGATTTTTAGTCTTACTATTCTTAAAAGAGATTATTATAATTTAAATACTTTAATCTACATGCACAAATATAATATATTCCATTTTCTTTTTATGTACAGTCATGGGAGGTTGTTTCCAGGACTTCCCAGCAGATAACAAATTCCAGGATGCTCACGTCTCTTGTATAAAATGGCACAGTATTTCCATATAACCTATGCATATCCTCCCTCCCTTTTACTTTAAATCATCTCTGGATTACTTATAATACCTAATTTAATGTAAACTCCATATAAATAGTTTGTATGCTGTATTGTCTAGTGAATATTGGCAAGGGAAAAAGGTCTGTACATATTTGGTACAGACACAACCATTTATTTTTCCTCCAAACATTTTCAAACAGCAGTTGGTTGAATCCACAGATGTAGAACCCATGAATAAAGTGGGCCAACTGTATTCTAGTCATCTGACTAACCCTTAAGTAACCGGAAACAGTAGCTGAGAGGCAAGTCTAGAGACACAGACATCAGGGAATTCATCTCACAAACTGATGGCAAGGAGGGCCCCTTGTAACACTGTAACACACTACATGTAACACACTACAGAAGCTAAAGAAAGAAGTGGTCAAGTAGCCCAGAATCCAGGATCCAGGGCTTGAGTTATATCATTATCTAATTTTCATGTCATCAGCTAGGTGGCTATGCCCTTGATAAGAAATTGGAGTCTGGGTATCACAAAGCAACATCTGACTCAATGATCACACCTTTGAAAGATGGCTCTGACTGGCTTTTGTTATCATTTATTTATGGCACTAATTAATTAAACATGGGAGTATGCACTCATTATCATTCAATATTGAGTTTCTCAAAGTTCAATTTTCAAAACATGGGAGACTGAAAGAAGTCACAGATGAGAATGATAAAAGGCCTTTTGTAAGAAGTTTGGAAGCTAGTGGTTTAAAGTAGGAGTCAGCCAAATCACACTCACCCCCTATTTTTGTAAATAAAGTTTTACTGAAACACAGCTATACCTATTTATTTCTTATCTATGGCTGCTTTCATACTACAATGGCAGAGTTGATCAGTTGTGTCCACCGGGCCTGAAAAACCTAAAGTATGTATCGTCTGGCCCTTTACAGAAACAGTTTGCTAACACAGTTCAGAGGAACAGCTACAAAACTGGAAATGTGAGAACTGAACTCTGTACCTGGCTCTATCACTATTGGGAGAAACAAAAATAGGCTATGTATGAATTACTAATAACTAAAGTGTACAGTGCTTCACAAATATAGGGTGGGATATGATTAGTAATTTGTGATCTTAAGCAATTTATTTAACCTTTTTGAGCCACGTATCACAATCTAATGTATGGAATATTAATATTTATCCTAAGCAATCATATGAAAACATGAGAAAATGTATGTTTTGGAAACATTAAGAGGGCTATGAGATAGGGAAGTTTCATTTCATTCTCTATTAAAAAGGATCCTGAATCAGAAACTGTATTTCTCTCTCTCAGTATTCCATATTCCATGTAATTTAAAAACAAAATATACAGGACAACAAACATTTATCCTAGATTCCTAAATCAACTGGTTATTAGCCATGTTCATTAGCTACAAGATATTCTCCATTCAGCTAATGATTTTTTAGAAGAGGAAATTAAGTTGTATTATATATAGTGGGGACATAACTCAGGAATAGCCAGAAAATTATTTGGTATCATAATTTGGGGCACCTGAGATGGCTACGTGGTAACTGCCTTTCCAGAACAGCCCTGGGCCAATATGGAGTAATTTCACTTCTATCTTTTGCTCCAGCTCATTTGATAGGGCAATTCCAACAAATTTTCAACAGCTCCTTTCCCATTATCCAGGAGTAGCTACAGCCAGTGGGAAATACCAGCTATAACTCCCTAACAAAAACAGAGCTATAACATTTCACTGTGAGAAAAAAAGATTAAGTCCCCAATCATCATTTTAACCTGACACACCTATTATTCTCTATTCCAACTACTGAAATGTGCTTAGCTGAGAATGGCTGCAAGACCAAGCAAGAAGGGGAAGAGGTGGGTGATGGTATATATTTCTACAAAACTGAAGCCAGATAGTTAAGCTGTAACTGCCATGATTAAACCCATAAATGCAAATGGTGTTGTCTCATCTTCCAAGAAGCATTTATCTAAATGAAACAACTGAAACCAGAGAGAAGCTGTTTACTTGCAGTAAGTTAGATGCTGGGATCCTTTTGTCTTCTCATTTCAGACTGCCAAGTTCATGTCCATTAGCACTACCAGAGTCTTTTAAAGATGTGGACATTAGGGGAAAGACTTGGGTTTGTGTTCTAAGGTCACCAAAGACCTGGCACCGTCCTCTGGCAGAACTTGATTACGGGAACAGGTGTGATGGTAGTTAGCTCACCCAGCAAGCCCAGATCAATGTTCTGCCGCAGTTATTAATTACATGGTTCAGCTACTGGTTTCAGAAACATGTTGATGATTCATTATTAAATGTAGCAAGCCAAAAAGAACAGCATAAAATGGATATAAAGATACCCAAATATACATCCTTCCTGTTAAATACTGAGATGGGATTTGAGTATTCTAGTATCCACTCAATTCAGTAGCTATAGTTTGTTTTTTTCCTGAAAAACTCAAATAATTTTAAAGACACCTATAGAAAGGTTACACAGATATTTCAGAGAATGGACTGAAAACAAAATATTATATGAAATGAAAATTATAAATAATCTTGAGGAGGAGTATATATTGGCTATATAGTTCCATTTCTGGGACACTCTCTAAATATAGCTTAAATAAAAAGCAATCATATAAAACATATCTATGCAATCAAATTCTTAAAGGAATACATTTCAACAATGTAATGGAAACAATTATTCAGCCTTCCAAATCAACTGAAGTAAATTTATTTTTTTCATATATAAAACTCAGATAAATAGTTATAGTTCTGGCATTTAACTTTAATTATAGATGGAATCTTCAAGAGAGACTTTATTCACATTCCAATAAACAAAGACTGCAAATTGCCTAAATCACCACTAGGTGACAATGACATGTTACTGCAATGTACTGGCTTACTTTCTAACATCATATTATACATTACATATCTATTTGTTTTCTCTCTCCTACATGCAAATTAAAGCTCCATGGGGTCAGGACCTTTGCTGTCTTAGTCACAACTGTAACCTCAACACCTACTATATAGCACCTGGTACATAGTATCCAATGTATACTTGTTGAATGAATAATGATGACTTAACTATGTATTGTGGTAGGAAGAGAAAGAAGATTATTCCTCACAGGGAGGAGCGAGGTGAGATATTTAAAACATCCAGGAGCTAAGCACCGAGTCTTGGTATCTGAGTAGATGAGGGAGTGCAGAAGAGGAGTCCAGGATGAAAGGGCAGATTTCCTATCTGAGTGACCAGGTAAATGATGGTATCATTGAGCAATATAAAAAATGTATGGGGCAGGGCGCAGTGGCTCACGCCTGTAATCCCAGCACTTTGGGAGGCTAAGGTGGGCAGATCACTTGAGGTCAGGAGTTTGAGACCAGTCTGGCCAACATGGTGAAACCTCATCTCTATTAAAAATACAGAAATCAACCAGGCATGGTGGTACATGCTTGTAATCCCAGCTACCTGGAAAGCTGAGGCAGGAGGATTACTTGAACCCAGAGGGTAGAGGTTGCAGATCACACCACTGCATTCTAGCCTGGGCAACAGAGCAATACTCTGTCTGAAAAAAAAAAGAAAGAAAAGAAAAAGAATTTGAGTTTTGATAAGAAAGTAATGAGTCCACAATTAGATAAGCTTAGTTTGGGGTACCTAAATGCATGTGTCCAGCAGGCCACTGAATATATGAAGAAAGGAAAGGGTGAGGCTGGAAATATATTTTTGGTAGTAATTATCATCATGAAAATATATGGAATCATACAAAGAGAGAATTCCACCACAATGGAAAAGAACATAAACTTGAAGAACATCAACATCTGGAGAGTGGATGTATTTGGGAAAGCCCAGGAATT
Organism: Saguinus oedipus; assembly: GCA_031835075.1. Lineage (NCBI taxonomy): Eukaryota > Metazoa > Chordata > Mammalia > Primates > Cebidae > Saguinus > Saguinus oedipus. The sequence goes on from CM063169.1 coordinate 205,108,091, forward strand.
AAAGTGAAGAAGCATTTACAAGGTAATAAAAGAATCAGAAAAGTCAGGGAAGAAGAACACTTCAAAAGGAGGGTTTATTCAGGAATACTTAATGGTGAAAAAAAAAGGTCTGGTTAGATGAGAGGCTAAAAAGTGTTCCTGGGATTTGATAAGATGAAAGTCAATTAAAAACCATTGGAAAAAATGGTTCACTATGGTAGGGGAAGAAATGATTCGCGTGACTAAAGCCTGAATGTGGACTCCCTCCCACTAAAACACATATTAATGTCATATATAATAGCATGTTAATATCCCTAGGTACTAGAAACAAAGAGGGAACTCAATACCAAAGGATCAGATGTGAGACTCAATAGAGTAGCGGCTGAGGAACAACATATGAATAGGGGAGGAGGAAACCTGGTTCACAGAAGGCATAAAACCAGAACTGATACTCCCATATAAAGCAAGGACCCTGAAAAGGCCTTCCTCCTCCATGAAATGAGGACCAGGAAAACTATCCCTGGAAGACACAGGAAACCTTGTCATCTGCTTTCTGTATAGGAACACTGTATTCAGTGATAAATTAAACTCCCAGGCCTATGTGATGCACAGATGTGGAGTCTGAATTTATACCTCCTAAATTATAAAGGATCTCAAACCACAAAATAAACATTAAGAACAAGTCTTCACTGGTGAAACCCCTGAGTTTCTTCAGCAGAAGCAAATGCAAAGCCATTCTGTAGGAACTCTTCCACAATCACACCCAATAAAAATAATCCTGCATTTTTTTTAAAAAAAGCAAAAACCACACAAGAAAGCCACTCACCAAGAGGGAGTAACACCTAAGATTATGCCTCTTAGCCTACTTGAGGGAGGAGCTAGGTGAGCAACATGTCCATGACTTGTATTAAAAAGACAGACAGGCTAGGCGAGGTGGCTTACATCTATAATCCCAGCACTTTGGGAGGCAAGGTGGATCACCTGAGGTCAAGAGTTCGAGACCAGCCTGACCAACATGGTGAAACCTCATCTCTACCAAAGTACAAAATTAGCCAGGCATGGTGGTACATGCCTGTAATCCCAGCTACTGGGAGGATGGCACAGGAGAATCGTTTGAACTTAGGAGGCAGAGGTTGAAGTGAGTCAAGATCATGCCATTGCACTCCTGTCTAGGCAACAAGAGCGAAACTCTGTCTCAAAAAACAAACAAACAAACAAAAAATCCAGACAGGCAATAACAGATGCAGAGTCCAGTATGAGATGCTCTTTTTCCCTCTGGTATGGCAACTGGTCATGCTCAAGATGGTGGCTGACTTTCCAGTCTGGTTCCCTGAGTGACTATAGCAAGCAGAGGCTTTGATGACCTACAAAAAGCATATATTAATAGCATACATAAACTATTCACCTTTGTTCTTCTAAATGACTGAAATTTTTGGATTATTATAGTAGGATAAGCTAGCCTGTCCTGTCTGATATTAGAATATTTAGGATTACTTATAAAATGTTATATATGTTTAACATAACTAAATATTTTTTTTTTTAAAGGAAAAGTCACTAGTGAGGAAGTGTCATTTATAAGTGTAGGCTCTGTTTTCAAAAAATGTGTCTTACACTGGTGGTAAAGAAATAATACAGTGGCTAAAAGGGGACACAAGGTTGAGGCCTTTAAAAAAGAATAGGAGAGACTGGGCACAGTGGCTCACACCTGTAATCCCAGCACTTTGGGAGGCCGAGGCAGGCAGATTACCTGAGGTCAGGAGTTCAAGACCAGCATGGACAACATAGTGAAATACTCTCTCTACTAAAAATACAAAAATCAGCCAGGCATGGTGGCAGGTTCCTGTAATCCCGGCTCCTCAGGAGGCTGACAGGAGAACTGCTTGAACCCAGGAGGTGGAGGTTGCAGTGAGCAGAAACCATGCCATTGCACTCCAGCCTGGGCAACAAGAACTTAACTCCATCTCAAAGAAAAATAGGAAAGACTTGAACCTATTCACAGGCTGATGGTAAAGAGAAAGGGGTTAACATAAGAGTTAAAGAAAGTAAAGATTCAATGCAATCTCTATCAAACTACCAATGACATTATTCACAGAAACAGAAAAAAAAAATCCTAAAATTTAGATGGAACCAGAAAAGAACCTGAATAGCCAAAGCAATTCAGGGTAAAAAGAACAAACCTGGAAATATCACATTACCTGACTTCAAAATTTAGTATAAAGCTACAGTAATCAAAACAGCATGGTACTGGTAAAAAATAATGACAAAAGCAACAAAAAGCATAAACACAGACACATAAGACTGATCATGATGGCTCATGCTGTAATCTCAGCACTTTAGGAAGCTGAGGTGGGAGGACTGCTTGAGGCCAGGAGTTCAAAAGCAGACTGGACAACACAGCAAGACGCCATCTCTACTAAGAGAACAAACAAAAAATTAGCCATGCATAGTGGAGCACACCTACAGTCCCAGCTACTCAGGAGGCTGAGGCAGAAGAACTGTCTGAGCTCAGGAGTTTGAGGTTACAATGAACTATGTACCACTGCACTCTAGCCTGGGTGATGGAGTGAGAGACCCTGTTTTTAAAAATAATATAAGACATAAAGTACAACAAAATGACTTGCATTAAAAAGACAGGCAATAACGGATGCTGGTGAGAACGCAGAGAAAGAAGAACCTTTGTGCACTGTTGGTGGGAATGTAAGTACAGCAACTTTGGGGAACAGTATGGAAGTTCTTCAAAAAACTAAAAATAGAAATACTAATGATCCAGTAATCTCACTATTCATTATATATCCATAAGAAAGGAAATGGATACATCAAAGAGATATCTGTACTCCCATGTTTACTGCAGCACTATTCACAACAGCCAAAATATGGAATCAGCCTAAGCATCCATCAATGAATGACGAATGGGAAAGAAAACGTGGCATATATCCACAAGGGAATATTATTCAGCCATAAAAAGAATGGAAATCTGTCATTTGCAACAACATGGATAGAACTAGAAGACATTAAGTGAAATTAGCAGAGAGATAGATACTGCATGTTCTCATTCATATGTGGGAGCTATTAATAAAAAAAGTAAATCCCATGAAAGTAGAGAGTAGGTTAGTGGTTATCTGATGCTGGGAAAGAAACAGTGAAAAGGAGAAAAGGAAGATAAAGGCAAAAAAAGAATATATTTATTACCACTGAATTAATTGTATACTTAACAATGGTAAGTATGATAAATTTTATATGTATGTTCTATTTCGATAAAAAATTTAAAAAGAAAAAAAAAGCTCTGTCACATAAAAAAGACAGATAAAAAAGACTACATATAGTTTATTAACCTTACCTAAGTCCTTCAAGCAAATCTTATAAAAAGCATCAGTTGATTTTTACCACCACTGTCCTCATAGAAATCATACTCCCTTTCTGTATACTAATGAAAAAACTACGGAGTAAAAGGCCCTCAAAACTCCCCTAAAGAATAAAATATTTTCCCTCCATATTCTTTCAGTCCTCCTGTCTTCTACCTTCATTAGCAGAAAGCAACTGTAATTTATAAATAGCAATGTCCAAGTATTGGTCCTTCAAAGAGCTGTGCCTGACTTTTGGTGCATAATTTGTTCTTGAAAATGTGAGCAGGTTGAACGTGCACAGGTCAAACAATGGAATTTCATGTTATATAAGAAATCCTGTTAGACAGGATCTTCATGAGATACATTTTCAGGATTTATATGTTCTTCAGTCTTGGTATTTTCCTTCATTTACCAGCAGGAGTCAAAGAAACATTAAAACTGACAGTAATGATGTAGTATTGGGGGCACACCAATAATTTTCTATCCTTATCTCAACTGTATTAGATTGTGAGACCTATACATCTTTTTGCTACAATTGGTACTTTTATATTTAAATTTTCCAATTATTTTTATAAAGAAGGGCAAAATGCAATAAAATATACACATAGTTGCACAAACACACAACAAAGATGGTAATAAGAAAGACATATGAATGTCTAAAACTGGCAAGTTATCTGAACCCCAGAGCATATCAAAAATGCCTGCAAATAAACAGGACAGCAACCCCAACAAAAAAAAGAGTAACACTTTACAGATGAGGGAACTCAAAGGCTAAGAAGCATATGAATAGATGTTCAAATTCACCAGTAATGAAATAAATGCAATTTATAACAACAATGAGGACGTATATGATACTTCTTAGACCAACAAAAATTAGAATTCTGAAGAATGCCAAGAATTGATGAAAAAGAGGGACATAAAAACAATTTGTTGAGGTGCAGACTGATATATCCACTCTAAAGGAATCTGGCAGTGTTTGGTGTGTGTGTGTGTGTGTGTCCTACAACCTCACACTTCCAACCCTGAGTATATATTCCAAAGAAAGTCTCACACAGGTATTTCAGAAAACAAATACAAAGGTGATCTTTGAAGCACTGCTGTGGTAGTGGGAAGCTACAGGCAATCTGGGGAGTCATTGGTAAAATTTGTACATAAGCATATATTACGAATATGCATGCAATAGTTCTTTCAAAGCAATTTGTTTTTGCTGTAGTTGTAATTTCTCCATTCTCTCATCCACCTTTTTCTCTGGACCATGAGCTCTTCAAGGGCAGAGACTGAACCTTGTTGATCTTTGTTTCCAAGTCACCACAGACTGTTCCTAGCCATAGTAGGTATTAATTAAATATTAACAAATGAATAAAAAGGGATTTAATAAAGCTTTTAAGATGAAAAATCAAATAGTGTATACAAAATCTGAGAACACAATGTTCATTTCTATGTAAAACAACAATTTGATAGTAACCACAATAATGGTGTCAGTTTAACATTTTTCTTCAGTTTGGACTCAACACACTAGAGATAAGAGCAACTGATATTAGTTCAGAAATACTCAGGTATGTTACAAAACTCTGAGAAACGGCTTTATCTCTAAAATATAATATAAATGCTAGAAAAATCTAGTATGGACTATTGTAGATAACCTCAGATCAATGTATATTTCTATGAAAAAAAAGTGTTGCATGTTAAATGAATGAGGCATCAAATATGAAAAGACAGCTCAATGGTTTGCATTATTTTTTAAAAGAATTGGCTAGTCACATTTATGTATGATGTTTAGAATCCACTAAGAGCAGCTATAATGGAAATGTCAGTTGAAACTACTTCACTATTTGCCTTTAAAAGTGTTGTGCTGCATTTTAAATTCACTTAGATATTTGGCATTAAAATCTATGGTGACATGGTCACATGATTTCTCTCAGAGGAAATTGCAAGGACAGGAGAAAAGGACAAAAGGAGACACTGGCATTAGAGGCAGAAAGTCAGTTTTCAGCTCCAAACCTCTGCTCCTGAGGTTTACCTCTAATCACAACAAGTCAACTGTCTATGCATTTATCAGGAAAATGTCTTCCCACAATTCCGGTATTTTCAGTTGATGCTGTGTTCTCTTGGATGAACACTTTAGAGAAAAGACAGGAACAGATGTGAAAGACGTAATAATTTATTAGGAACTAGTGGAGCTTGTGCTTTGTTCAGGGCAATCACATGTCCTAAAGCATAATATCACAGGACATAAACATGCCTCTAAACAATTCACTTTTTATGAAGCAGAAGTGGAAGAAGTAGAAAACCACTAGTAGTTGTAATTTTGTACTACAACATTTTGCATTAAAGGGGACACATTTTGAACTAACTCCAAGATACTACTATATCCATTCTATTTAGCTAATGGAACAGGAGTCTATTTTAACCATCTGGAAGAGAATGAAATTAAAAGTCTTCTATTACATATTTTTATAAATGCATGATAGCAAAGAGGAACCTTAACAGGCCAGACATCTAGGGGGAAACGAATTCTATTTTTTTGTGGCAAGAACTACAATTATCCTTATAGTATGAAGTTTTCAAGTTAGCCTTCTATTGTTCTTTTGAAAGACAAAAATAGAACTCTTTTAACATAATAGATTTGGAAAATAAAAGGTGAAATGATCAGAACCCCTAGCCAATTGCACAAGCTTTGCAAAACAAAACAAACCATAGCAACAAAGCTTTTACAATAAAAAGAGCATCACCAAAATTAATCTGTTCCTATGTAACTTGTTTGGCATGATTTGGCACCAAGTAAATCTGTACCCAAAGAATGATAGGACAGTCATTGGACTCAGTACCAATTCAGCTCTAGACTAATGGGTCACTGCCAGGCCAAGCCAGAGGGCTGCCCTTGTCCTTTCATATAACACTGGTTGTAATTCCAGAATAATGTAGCGCAGTAAGATATGCACCATCACCTACTCCTACTTCCTCTTCTCACCCTCAGTCCTTAAAAGGGGACTGTCACTACATTTATTATACAAGATCATAATAAGACTCCAATTTCATATTTCCTCTAGGAAGTCCTCCTACTCTCCTTGTGCCTCTGTCCCACTCAGGATGAAGGAGGTAAAAACCTGTACCTTTCTTCCTAGCCTTAGACATGTTACCCTAATTTAGGCTCTCTTGATTTCTCCCAAGGGCAATTAGCTCATTCAACAGTTATTGAGTACCTACTATGTATAAAACAGTATTCTAGGTGCTGGGTATACAACAGAGAACTAAAGACACAAAAAATACCGTCATGATAGAACAACATTCTAGAAGAAAAGACAATGAAAAAACTGAATAAGATAATGATACAGTTAGTACAGTAGAAGGCTGAAACCTGCACAGGAAATGGGGAGAATTTTAGCAACAGGATGATCCCTGCAGGCCTCAATGAGAAGGCCCAGGCCTGGTGGAAGTCACAGGAAAGGAGGTTAGAAAGAGAAAAGGAGCTCAAGCTCTGAAAGGTCCTGTAAGGCCACTCAGAGGATCTTGGCTTTTATTCTATGTGAGATGAGAAGCTATTCTGACAGTTTGGAGCAGGAAAGAGGCATACACTGCCTGACTTACTATTTTAACGGATCCTTCTGATAGAGGTTAATAGGTGTTCCACATAAAAAGAATTCAAATACATTTGAGTAACCTTCTCTACTGAATGCCTCCCTTTATGATTAACTAAGTCCCTTAGCACATTTAAATCTCTCAGCGCTCCTGCAGAAAGAAGTTGCTTATTTATTTATTTTTGTGACTGGGTCTCGCTATATTGTTGAGGTTGGTCTTGAACTCCTGGGATCAAGTAATCGTCCCACATCAGCCTCTCAAGCAGCTAGGATATCATACATCTACTAGTCCCATAGAATCATCTCACTATTAGAACACCTTTTTTTTTTTTTTTTGAGACCGAGTTTCGCTCTTGTTACCCAGGCTGGAGTGCAATGGCGCGATCTCTGCTCGCCGCAACCTCCGCCTCCTGGGTTCAGGCAATTCTCCTGCCTCAGCCTCCTGAGTAGTTGGGATTACAGGCATGCACCACTGTGTCCAGCTAATTTTTTGTATTTTTAGTAGAGATGGGGTTTCACCATGTTAACCAGGATGGTCTCGATCTCTTGACCTCGTGATCCACCCGCCTCAGCCTCCCAAACTGCTGGGATTACAGGCGTGAGCCACCGCGCCTGGCCCTAGAACACCTTTTAACATCTCACAGAATATAGTACAGATCTGAAACCAGGAAACACTGGGCTATATGCTTTGAGATCTAATATTCTAAGACTCTGTATCAGAAACATTTTAATAGTAGATTCCTAACTAAACTGACATCATACAGTGCCAACAAAACTTGTTATAAAAAATAGATAAATTCAGGCTTTAGATGTCTCTCTTCTCCTTCTCACTCTCCCTCTCTCTGTGTCTCCAGTGAAATAATGACAAAGAGAAGGGAATCAGGAATACCTGGAAGCAAAGTCAGGCTAAAATAGCCCTCAACAGACTATGATACTAGGCAAAATCAAAGTTAAGGTGATTAGATCAAGCAGAGACCCCTTAGTGTCTCTTCTTGCTTGTCACATAAGAGTAGTTCAACAGCTTGAACTGTTACAACTAACACAACTCTGCAGCCATTTATATCTGACACAATGTTTTCTGTTTTTTTTTTTTTTTTTTTTGAGATGGAGTTTCGCTGTTGTTACCCAGACTGGAGTCACTGGCACAATCTCGGCTCACAGCAACCTCTGGGTTCAAGCAATTCTCCTGCCTCAGCCTCCCAAGTAGCTGGGACTACAGGCGTGCATCACCATGCCCAGCTAATTTTTGTATTTTTAGTAGAGACGGGGTTTCACCTTGTTGACCAGGATGGTCTCAATCTCTTGACCTCGTGATCCACCTGCCTCGGCCTCCCAAAATGCTGGGATTATAGGCGTGAGCCACCATGCCCAGCCTATCTGACACAATGTTTATTCAGCTCAGCTACTGACTCTGTAAATCAGACTTTATGAAAGCAATAGTTTGAAGCTGCTAATCCAGAAAAATAGTTTTCCCCACAGCAGTATGGCTTGATTAAAGTTACATCTTTTAAAGCAATATATTCATCATCCAATTTGTTTCTTTGATCTTTTCTTATTTACCTTAAAGTATCTCAAATAAGTTTCCTATGTCCATAATATTTCTTAGTCACTGAAGCTTAATATAAATTAACAGCCAATTTCTATAGCTTCACCTGTGATACAACCAACTATGAGATTTCCCTCTTAAAATGAAAAAAATGTGAATAAAGTAAAATCAGTGCTAATAAAGAGACCTAGACTGACAGATCTATGAGTAGGATTGCTATTTGTTGAGTTTCCCAAGGAGAAGTGACTAACTCTCTCACGTACTGTATACATAAAGAGGGCAAATGTGTCATCCCACAAGGCCCAAGTAGAAATGGAGAACCAGGGCTTTCCTTATGGGGAGGGGATGGTTCCTGCAATAAGAACGACTACCAGAAGTCAGACCTTTATGAGACTACCAGAGGTCCAATGTGGTTGACAGAGAAGCACACCAAGAACAGAGTAGAAGCCAACCTAGAGAGCCCAGCAAAAGCGGGAGAGGCATGGGTGGGTCATGAATTAAAACTAGCAAAGACCAACAAGAGGAGACCAAGCAAGCTGAGAAGTCAGTCTGGAAGAATTCTATAATCAGAGTTGAAAAGTCCAATGTGGTTTTTAAGGAGGCCCTAAAATAGATTTCATGGTGAAACTTTATGTTATATTGAGATGAATAAGAGACAAATGACAGTTTTTGCCATCAAAAATCAATAATGATAATGACTAGCATCTATTACATCCTTACTATGTACTATGCATGATGTTAATGTGTTACATTCATTTAATCTCTTTAATAGCCCTCTGAATAAGTTTGAATCCTCATTTTACAGAGGTGTAAACAAAGGTTTAGAGAAATTGAGCAACTCAACTTTTTAAATACAATAAAACTCTACTGCATTTGTGATTCACATATTATAATATAATATATTACATGGAGTAGCCCAAAATAAACATCTCATGCCAGTGACACAAAAATGAACAGCAGGCAAAAAAAAAATTCAGCAATAAGTACATTACTGTTTAATCACCAACATTCAATTCTGAATAAGACAATTTACTACATACTGATGTAGTTTCTTTTCATTTCACATAATCATCCTATCCTCCTATGCCTATACTATTCAGTAGGCTCCTGTGTTAATTCTTATACATGTGTGGAGTAAAATAATAATAATAATAATAATAATAATAATAATAATAATATAGTACTTTGTACTTTTAATGTTGTAAGGTTGATAGCTCAGTCCTTAGAGTCTGTATGTCAAGGGATCATGTTGATGCAGCATTTAAGGAAGGCTAACCAGAGAGGATAAACTTGATCTAAGTTTTGATCTCAGAACAAAAGGAGTAGGGTGTTTGTCAGGATAGAGGATAGGGTCTACAAACAGAATAGAAGTAAATGATAGTGGAAAGGCAATTAGGAGCTGGACCACAAAGGGCCACGGCTAATAAGTTTGGACTGATTTGTGGGTTACGGTGACTTGGTAGATTTGATACAAGAGAATGCTATGTTTGGATCTTCGCACTGAAATTCTGCTCTAAGATCTTGGGAGAATGGGTTAAAAGGAGGAAGTGTGAAGGCAAAAACACCAATTCAGGGGTTATTGTTACGGCTGTGTGATAATGGTTTGGCTGTGTCCCCACCCAAATCTCATCTTGAATTACGGCTCCCATAATCTCCAAATGTCATGGGAGAAAACTGGTAGGAGGTAACTGAATCATGAGGGCAGGTTTTTACCATGCTGCTCTCATGACAGTGAATACATCTCATGAGATCTGATTGTTTTACAAACAGGAGTTCCCCTGCACATGTTCTCTTGCCTGCTGCCATGTAAGACACACCTTTGCTCCTCCTTCACCTTCCACCATGACTGTGAGGCCTCCCCAGCCATGTGGAACTGTGAGTCCATTAAACCTCTTTTTCTCTATAAATTACCCAGTCTCGGGTATCCCTTCATAGCAGTATGAAAATGGACTAATACACCATGCCCCTTCCATCATTTGGGAAGCAACACAGAACATAAATTAAAACGTTTAAATGAGTTCAGGATAAAGATGTTGAGGGTATCCATTACAGGCTCTGGGAAGGAGAATAAAGGATATTTGGAAGAGATAGACAGATATGTATATATTTCACATAAATGATATGTATAAATAAATCCATGCATGGGTGTGTGTGTGAGTACATGCACACATGCATGCAAGTGAAGGCACGTGTGCTTAAATGAGGCCTGAAGACTGCTGTGGCTGTGGAGAATGTTAAAAACTGCCAAGTTTCTGTATAAGGCATCAAGGGAGTCAGAGGAGTCAGAATGACCACATGGGAGAGAAAGGAGATGAAGAACATGGGTTTAGACCTGCTGAATTCAAAGTGCCTGTGATATACACTGAAGAAAGACTGCAATATGAGTGTAAAGTTTAAAAGCAAGATCCAGGGTGAAGATATATCTCTAGAGACTTCTGAATGATTCCTTATTTTCCCCCAGAGATAACAGTATTGAATATTAGGTTGAACTATATGGAACTACCAATATTCTATTTTTTGACCTCTAAAAATGACAATTTCAACATAAGAACCTACTTTATCCATGAGTTCCTTGAAAATAAGACAATATGTCAATATACAAGTATTTCTAAAACAGAATCCATAACAGATACTTCACAAATATCCTGGAAGAATAAAAGAATAAATAACATACAGTTATGAATCATGTGCTCATTGTTTTTATGTGGTTTTGCAAAATTTTTACTAAAATTTGCATAATTTACACAATAGAACTATAAGACTGATACACTATTCAATTGTAATTTCAAGCAAATATGTTTTGTGGGGTCATGCAAACCATGTATCCATCCCACGATTTTCTGCCTATCTATGTGAGGAACTAGTAACTATAGTTTTTCAAATGGTTTATCAGTGCTCATTAATTCACTTACTCCCAAACAGTCTTTGTAGAGGGAGAAATGAGAAGAGGTGGGTACCACATCACCAAACTAAATGTTTCCTCTAAGAAGGCACCTCAGTTTCCACATCTGAAAGTAGAGGCAATAAGACTTATATCTGTGGCTGACTATAAGGATTAGAGGAGATACTGCACATACCACATGGGACACAAGAAAAGCTTAGTAAATGGTTGCTTTTGTTATTATGTCAGTGTTGCCAAATGACCAGCAGCAACTATTCAAAAATAATCTCCTATGTCAGGTTGCTGACAATTGACTATATCAGCTTATTTACATGCTTCAAATTCTCGGGACAAGAAATTAGTGAAAGCAATGTTGAAACAAAATCCCAGCCATGTTGCCAAGATAACATAGTAAATGAGACATATATTCAGAAAAAGTATGTAGTAATCATTGACTCATAAAGATCTTAGAATAAAAAATGGCCTTTAGAAATTATTAATATTCCTTCAACAACACCTAGAGTTGAGGAAGCCTAAATATTTCAGGGATGGCAATAAATATCACAATTATTTTAAAAGTTCCTGCTTTTTGCCAGATGCGGTAGCTCATCCCTGTCATCCCAGTACTTTGGGAGATCGAGGTAGGCAGATCACTTGAGGCCAGAAGTTCAAGACATGCCTGGCCAACGGGGCAAAAACCCGTCTCTACTAAAAATACAAAAATTAGCCAAGCATGGTGGCATGCGCTCTTAGTCACTGTTAGTCACGTTTTCCCTTCTGACAACATGGACAGCAAGTTTATTACTTCCTCAAAGGGAATCATATGAATGTAATACACATTAAGGTATCTGTAATCTGAATGTACCATTTTCAGTCATGCTCATTTATCAGATAATTAAGCCTTATTGCTGGATTTCTATTTCTATTTCTGGCAAGGTTTTTCCAGTAGGTTTCTCAAGAGTCTAATCTTGGCATATCAATGTGGATATGTCATTTTTATACATATTTTTTAATTTAAGCCCCACAAAAACATAACTTTTTTTTTTTTTTTTTTTTTTTTTTGAGACAGAGTCTTGCTCTATCACCCAGGCTACAGTGTAGTGGCATGATCTTGGCTCACTGCAACCTCTGCTTTCCAGGTTCAAGTGATTCTCCTGCCTCAGCCTCCCGAGTAGCTGGGACTACAGGTGTGTGCCACCATGCCTAGCTAATCTTTTGTATTTTTAGTAGAGACAGGGTTTCACGTGTTAGCCAGGAGTATGCTTTTATGCTACCCATATTTTGTGGCAATTTCGTCACAGAGCATTACTGTAGCAACATAAAACTGATATCATGACCGTTAAGCATCCAAAAATTGTCTACTTACAAACCCTATAAAAACCTAGATTGCACCAGAATGACTACATGATGGCATCTCAATGATGATGTGAATTTTAAGTACAAAAACCACGGTTCTCCAGGTGTTTATAAAGTTTGATTTTAATACAGGGTTGTATCAAATATGGAACCTTTCCTATTATACTACTTTTAAACTCAAAATTAGAAGGCATCAAAAACATTGAATTGCTAGGATTATATCCATTTGAGAATACTGAGTAACAGTTGATCTCTAGGTGCTTGTGGAGGACTAGTGGTATAGTATACTACACACTGGGCTAAGTGACCTACAATATGTTTCCTATGACCAATTTCTGTGATTTCTTACTTTATATCTTGAAAGAAGCTAGTTACCTAACTACACAGAAACGCTTGTTTCTAGTGAGAAGAAAGAACAGTTGGATTTCTATTCCTATTTCCTGGCAAGGTTTTTCCAGTAGGTTTCTCAAGAGTCTAATCTTGGCATATCAATGTGGAAGAAACTTTATAAGCTGGGAAATCTATTCCTTTTAATAGTCACTCAGGACACTAAATCACCTAGGTGCCAGGGCAAATCACTCTTTAGAAAATGGGAACAAGACAAGCCTAATATCTGTTTCTGGAATTTGGTAGGAGGAGGACTGAAGTCATTGCCTTCTTTTGATCCTTTACTTATGTCAATTCCTTTGTAAACAAGAGAAATAAAATGAAACAAAAAGTAAATATGGATGTCTGAGAGTCATAATACTGAATATGCTAATATGTATAAAACATTTTGAGTTCTTCAGAGGAAGATCATCATGTAAATTAAACCTAGGACTATTAATCCTATTATCCAATCTACACACATGAATTAAACCTGCACTACCTAATCAGAAGTAGGTACTCCCTAGACATATTACAGCCAATAATATCAAGTAAAACATTTCCAAATCCAAATGTCTTTGCTCAAGGTTTCAGTAATTATTTTTGTAGTCTTTCTGAAATGATTTATGTCTCACATCCCAATGTAATAGGACAGGACAGAGATCAATTCCTTTGGGACTAGGACTGGTCAGCTGCAGTGAAATCCTTTTACTGACATTTTCAAGGTTTAATATCAGGTATTTTAACTTATTTAAACCTAAAGGGTATTTCAATGCCTAGTGCACCATCAAGAACAGGCTCTTTATTGTCCTATTAGGGTGGAGATGTATACTCCGTAAACTCAAGAGATTAAAAGCAAATAAAGGATATGAACCAGATTAATGGTCTGGTCCCTGAGCCTTACTAGAGAGTTTACTTAAGATGAAAGCTCTGGATACTGATCCAACTTCTTCAATTTAACCAAGGTTCTCACTTGAATGACTCTCATAACAGCATTAGTACTGAAATCCTCTACCTCACTCTTTCCAAGGCTCCTAGAAATAAGAATATTGCAGAGAAATGTGATCCAAAGTACTGCCTGAAGTAGGCACAGGAAAGGAGTGCTACAAGTTCAATAGTAGAGAGACTGTGAGATGTGTGCCAAAAAAAGTCCTTTTGAAAGACCGATTCATGAGGTTAGGTAAAAATCTTTTCATCTAGGTCACTGAAAAACATCCTTGAAGGCAGACTGACTGAGACTCATCTATGTTAATGATATATGTAGGAACAAAAGCCAATTGCCATGGTAATGCATACTTAGTAGCAAGAACCACTGAACCAGAGCAGGCTCTATGACATACTAGTTTGAAAATACCTGATTCTAAAAGAGAATCTGTTTTCCTTTCAAGTGGTAATGAGAATTCCAGATCTTCTAAAAGTATGCATTTAATGGGAAATGCAACGATCCTTGCCATACCTTCATGTCTAATTCCTACTTTTTTCCCTTTGCAGATTACCAGAGAATTAGTTTTTCTGTTGTTGTTCCTCATCTAGTTTCTTAGATGTTAGCTCATAGACACCTTTCATATACATATGCTTTCATCATCATCCTTTTGAGAAAGCAGAAATATTTCCTCTTCAGTCAAAGTTATTTAATTTCTACTTCTATTTTGGTGAGAAAGAGTAACATATTTATTTATTATGACAATCTATATTTTCTGATACATTTTCTATTACTTAAAAAACCTTTCTTGCACTCAACAATCATAAAGAAAGTATGCTGTATCTTTAATAATATGCCTAATACAGGTCTCAATGTGCTGACCAGTGAATGTTTGAATACTGCCAACACCCAGCGGCCTTCTGGCAGCACTGGGCCTTCTAAAAGCTGTTCTCTGGCAATAGCCTTTCACGCAAGTACTAATTTTATTATAGCTAGTTTATGATTTTCCCTCATTTCCCTGCTATTTTTAAATGTGGGGCTGTAATAGGAGGTGTCTAGAGGCCCAGGAGATGAAGGAACCATTATACACTATTGGGTCTCTGTGGTATCAGTGGCCTTTGGAAGCTAAGGATTCAAATGCAATGTCAAAGAGTATTTGAATACAGGGTTCCTCGGGAACTGTGCCCAACAAGAAACACATTGCTTTGCTCTCTTTATTTTACTTTTAATTTCTGCTTTTAAGTCCTTGTGGTCTCTCAACACTTCCCAGTTTTGTTCTTTAGAGTTATTTTTGTACACTGCCCACTCTAGCCAGACCTATTTAGCAACATTTCACAACATTGTCTTGGGAGATGAGTTTTTGACATCCAACATAATGTACCAGAACTGATTGTTAAAACAGCTCTTAATGTAAATAAAGACCCTGCATGAAAAAGTGTCAATTTTATTTCATGTTATTCTACATGTAACTCTGGGCTGCAAGTTTTCAGAAAGACTGACCAATCAGAAAAAGAAGTTTGGAAAATTAGAGTGGTTTTCAAGGATGGTTTATTGGCATGAAGAAAGACATTATAAAATAGAAAAGGAGGGAAGCCATGTGCTTTTCTTAAATTAGGCTTATTTATGATAACTGGGATAAACAAGTCTCACAGAAGAAGGTGACAACTAGTATCCTGGATCCAAATCCAAACTGTACCATCCCAATCAACCTCTACAGTCAGAAGAGTGAAGGGAAGAAAGAAGCACAAGACAGAATACCAGCTGCATGCTGATAAAGACGAAAACACCCTCACTTTAAGTTGCAAAAAAACACATGCAGAACAGTGGGGACCACTGGTAAGGACTATTCAAGAAAAAGCCAAACTCTGTAAAATATTTAAAGAGACCCTGGGCCAAATGTGAGGACCATGACCCGTGACACAGCCCCAGGAGGTCCTGACAACATGTGCCCAAGGTGGCTGGTTACAGCTTGGTTTTATATGTTTTAAGGAGACATAAAACATCAATCAGTGCATGTAAGGTATGTATTGATTCAATCCGGAAAAGCATGACAATTCAAAGGGGGGAAAAACAAAATGACAAATACAAAAAGAAACACATTGGAAAAGCATTTGAATCCTAAAACTGTATTTTTAAAAAGAGCAAATATTTCAAATGTGACTATTCAGGGTTATGTTCATGCTAAAAACAAAATAAAGAGAGAAAGGAAAAGTCACACTCACATGAAATGATGTCTCTGGCAATACTATTAAATAGCAATCCCTGGATCAGACATCGCCTAACAAATGTGCTTTATCTGAAGAGGACTGTGAACCCAAAGCAACTCTAGACTTCTTTTTCAGATTGTCATAAACGCAGATGACACTCTGACATTTAAAAAACAAAACAAAACAAAAGCTTTAAAGTAGCTTTAACATGTACAGAGGTCACTCAGCAATATTTATTCCCCATTAATATTCTTTTCTATTTATCAATTTCTATATATGTTTCACTTTTCCTAACATAAAAACTAAAGGGCAAATAGATATGCAACCCAGTTATAAATCCTTGTACAGTATGAGACACCAGGTAATCAAGCTGTGTTACCATAAAAGCCACTGTCAGCTAGATCCAGTGGCACATGCCTATAGTCACAGCTACTCAGAAGGCTAAGGCAGGACTGCTGGAGCCCATGAGTTTGAGACCACCCTGGGCAACACAGTGAGACTCTTGTCTCTCAAAAAAAAAAAAAAAAGACCACTGTCAAATGGCTCCTCTATGTGATCCATAAACCAGATCAAACTCTTTAGCCAGAGTCAGCTCCATTCATTCAATAGTGTATCCTCTGAATTTACAAGTACATTTATATATATATATTTTGTTTGTTTGTTTGTTTTTTATTTTTTGGAGGAAGGCAGAAAGGGAGGAAAGGAGGAAAGAAGGGAGGGAGGGAAGGGAGGGAGAGAAGGGAAGGAAGGAAATCAGGCAACAAAAGAGACATTGCCGACCTGGATCTAGAGGTCTACACGTTGATTTCTTTTTTCTTTTTTTTGAGAGAAGGAAAGAAAAAAAAGGAGTGAAGGAGAGGAAGAAAAGGAAGAAAAAGAGGGAGAGAGAACGGAAATGTTGCTTTATTCTAAAAGAAATGGGTATTAATAATGGCCAATCAATATTGCATTTAAACCTATGAGTAGGTGTGATGTGGTATTGACAAGAATGTTTATTTTGTGTATTTAAAGTGGAGAGCTCTATAAATATTTATTAAGTTTATTTGTTCCAGATCTGAGTTTGACTCCTTGATATCCTTATTAATTTTCTGTCTCATTGAGTCTAAGTCTCTATGTATCTGGGTGCTAGGATCATTAGCTCTTGTTGTTGCATTGATCCGTTTACCACTATATCTTTGTTGCTTTAAAATCTATTTTATTAGAATTGCAACTCCTGTTTTTTATTTATTTATTTATTTTTGCTCTCCATTTGGTTGGTAAATCTTTCTCCATCCCTTTGTTTTGAGTCTTTGTGTATCCTTGCATGTGAAATGGGTCTGGATGTAGCATACCTTTGGGTTTTGGCTGAATCTTTTGCTTGGGGGATTTAGTTGATTTAAATTTAGGATTACTGCCATTTGATGTTAACTGGCTGTTTTATCCATTCGTTGATGTAAATTCGTCTTTATGTTGATGCTCTTAACTTTTTGGTATATTTTTAGAAAGGCTAATACTGGTTGTTTCTTTCTATGTGTAATGCTTCTTTCAGAAGCTCTTGTAAAGCAGGCCTGGTGGTAATAAAATTTCTGAGTACTTGCTTGTTCATAAAAGATTTTATTTTTCCTTCAGTTGTGAAGCTTAGTTTGGCAGGATATGAAATTCTGGGCTGAAAGTTCTGTTCTTTAAGGATGTTGAATATTGGCCCCCACTCTCTTCTGGCTTGTAGAGTTTCTGCTGAGAGGTCTGCTGTAAGTCTGATGGGCTTCCCTTTGTGGGTAACCTGACCTTTCTCTCTGGCTGCCCTTAGTATTTTCTCCTTCATTTCAGCCCTGGTGAATCTAACGATTATGTGCCTTGGGGTTGCTCTTCTTGAGGAATATCTTTGTGGTGTTCTCTGTATTACCTGGGGTTGAATATTGTCCTGCTTTGCTAGTTTAGGAAAATTTTCCTGAATAATATCCTGAAGAATATTTTCCAGCTTGGATTCATTCTCTCCGTCGCATTCAGGTACACCTATCAAACGTAAATTTGGTCTTTTCACATAGTCCCACATTTCTTGGAGACTTTGCTCATTCCTTTTTATCCTTTTTTCTCTATTCTTGTCTTCTCACTTTATTTCATTAAGTTGGACTTCGACCTCTGATATCCTTTCTTCTGCTTGAACAATTCGAGTGTTTAAACCTGTGCATACTTCTCGAAGTTCCCATATTGTATTCTTCAGTTCCGTTAATTCACTTATATTCCTGTCTAAATTGTCTATTCTCATTAGGATTTCGTCAAACCTTTTTTCAAAGTTCTTAGTTTCTTTACATTGGGCTACAACATGTTCTTTTAACTCACAGAAGTTTCTTATTATCCATCTTCTGAAGCCTGATTCTGTTATTGGGATGCACTTGTTCTCCATCAAGCCTTGTTCCCTTGTTGATGAGAAACTGTGATCCTCTGTAGAGGGAGAGGCATTCTAATTTTGAGTATTCTCAGACTTTATATGCTGGTTTCTTCCCATCATTGTAAATTTATCCACCTGTCGTCTTTGTAATTACCACCTTTCAAATTAGGTCTCTGAGTGGACGTCCAAGTTGTTAATTCCCAGGGCTGAAATATGAGCAACTCACTGCACCGGCCAAAACAGCGGCGTCAAGACTGATGGTGCTTTTCTTCACCGGGAATCTCCAGTCTGACTTCCTTCTTGAGTCCGTAATAGGCGACTCTGCCTTCCCGGAGCTCCAAACCTCGGTCAGAAGGGGAACCAGTCCTGTTTACTCTGCACCAAGAGCTGCCGTGCCGAGGTGCCGGCAAAACTGCTGCTCCAGCCATAGGAGTCGTGCTGGCAACCCATGCTGCTCCTCCAAACCTCGGTCAGAAGGGGAACCAGTCCCGTTTACTCTGCACCAAGAGCTGCCATGCCGAGGTGCCGGCAAAACCGCGGCACTGGCCACAAGAGTCGCACTGGCGACCCGTGCAGCTCCTCCACTGGGAATCTTCTGCTCTGTGAGCGACCAAAATTTGTCTGAAAGTGTGGTGTCCTCTCATTCGCTCGGCTTTCACTGAGAGCTGCAATCTTGAGATGTTAGCGGTCAGCCATCTTGGATCGTTCCTCACATTTATATATTTTTTAATAAAAAGAAGCTATCAATTTAACTGATAAAAGAAATGATTATGATTATCCAAGCATTCTTAAAGTAAACTGCAAAAATCCAAGACAATATTCTTTGTCGGTTTTCTCAGTCTTTTTTTTTTCTTTTTAATAAAAGACAGAGTTTCACAATATTGCCCAGGCTGGTCTCAAGCAACTCTCAACACCTCAGCCTCCTAAGTAGCTGGACTATAGGCATGCACCACTGCACCCAGCAAGACAATAATCTCTGGTTTAGACTGTATACTCTTCGACTGTGTTATTCCACAATTTTATATACTGTACCTTATTCTTCTCTGGCATGCTCATTATAATGAACTACTGTAGTTAATAAATACTTCATTAGAGCTCTATAGAGAAATATAATCTGGTAGTATTCTTTACGAAGTATCCTCTCTAGATTAAGAAAAAAGACTTCACATGTAGTGATATGGTTTGGCTGTGTCCCCACCCAAATCTTAACTTGAATTACAGTTCCCATAATTCCCATGTGTTGTGGGAGGGACTCAGTGGGAGATAACTGAATCATGGGCACAGTTCCCCCATACTGTTCTTGTGATAATAAATAAGCCTCATGAGATCTGTTTTTTGTTTTTGTTTTTTTGAGATGGAGTCTCACCCTGTTGCCGAGGCTGGAGTGCAATGGCACAATGTCAGCTCACTGCCACCTCTGCCTCCCAGGTTCAAACAATTCTCCTGCTTCAACCTCCTGAGTAGCTGGCATTACAGGCGCCCACCACCATGCCCAGCTAATTTTTGTATTTTTGTTGGAGATGGGGTTTCACCATGTTGGTCAGGCTGGTCTCAAACTCCTGACCTCATGATCCCCCTACCTCGGCCTCACAAAGTGCTGGGATTGCAGGCATGAGCCACTGCACGTCAATCTGGTGTTTTTTTTTTACAAGGTTTCCCCTTTTGCTTGGTTTTCATCCTTTCTTGACTGCTGCTATGTAAGACATGCCTTTCACCTTCCACCACGATTGTGAGGTCTCCCCAGCCACGTGGAACTGTGGGTCCATTAAACCTCTTTTTCTTTATAAATTACCCAGTCTTGGGTATGTCTTCATCAGCAGCATGAAAAAGAACTAATACATATAGAGTCTAACAAAAGGGATTCAAAAACAAACCTTAGAGTCTTGAACATACATGTATTGTCTAGCACAGATAGGGCTTCATAGATGTTCCCAAAATTTGACAATGTTAGCACAAGTTCAAAATTTAAGCACTTTTCTCATAAGATGGAAATCCATCAGAGCACTATTATCACTCAACCAGATCAAGGTTGAATTGATTTTGTAAAACACTGGTTAGACATGGTTTATGACCTCAGTAAGTGAGTAGAAGACACAAATACGACATTATCAGTGATGCGGTGTAAAAACCAATGGACTACAAGTTAGAAGCCCTGATATGAGAATAGCCATTAACTGGTTGTATGTCCTCAGATAGGTATCTCTATCAGAGCCCTAGCTGTTTCAGCTATAAAATGAGGGCAAGGTGCACTCAAAGATCCTTATCCAATCTGAAAGTTGTATTTCTAAGCAAATAAATATCAGGAATCAAAATATTAATAAAAATCACATAATAAACTACTTCCAGCTATGACAGACTAGTCTGTAACAGAAGAATTCATCTGCCAAAAACAACTTTTAAAATAGTATCATTTTTTAAAATCCATTTAAAGGCATTGGAGTGGTATTGAGATATTTGAGATGGAAGGGACCAAACCCTGGACAAGAGAACTCACAGAAACTTAGCAGAGCTTTCAGCAATCCCCAGGACTAGGGAGCTAAAACCTGAAGTTCAGAGCTACCAAGGAACGCAAGGTTTGATGTGCCATTACAGAAAGTGAACCCAAGTGTCTAAGCCACCACTATCCTCAAGACACTTGCTATTTTATAAGTAGCATACAACTAGAGGAGGAGAAGACAAATGGAAAGTACCTGCAATAAATCAAGTTATTGGCATTCTCATGGTACTAGAAAGATAAAAGCTAAAGTTCAGAGTCCACCAAGGTGGTGGGGCCTGGTAAGTACCTCAGATTTAAAGATAGGACTATTCAAAAACTAAAGCTTAAGAGTAAAGTTGAACCAGAAATTGGTTTAACTGAAACCCAACTTTGAAATATCTCATTCTGGACTGCATTAAGACGATCTATCTACTCAATGGAGTAGATCGTCTTAATGAGATACTATCTAGTAGTAATACCTACATGCCTGCCAGATATTAAAGAAAATGTTGTCTAGAGGAAGGTAATATCATTGAGATTCTCTTAACATTTTATATACAATGGCCAACGTTCAATAAAAACTCAACCATGCACAACGATAGGACCAAGAGAAAAAACAGAAAATAGAAACAAACCCAAAAATTATTACACATAGAACTTAAAATAACTTATTAATATATTCAAGGAAAAATGATAAGCTAGATAATGTCATCAGAGAACTGGATTCTATAAAAAAAGAAATTGAAATTCTGAAAATATAACTAAAATTAACAATTTGATATATAGGCTTCATAGCAAGTTGAACATAGCTAAAGTGAGATCTGTGATCTAGAAGACAGAATATTTTTAAAAAGCTAACCTGAAAGACATATATAAAGGATAAAAAAATACAGTACAAAGCATAATGGACATATGGAACATGGTAGAAAGGTATAATACATGCAGTAGAAGACCTAGAATAGATGGACCGGAAGAAATGAAGCAGAAACAGCATTTGAAGAGATAATAGCCAAGAATGTACCAAAACTAATGAAAAGGATCAAGTCATGAATTCAAGAAGCTCAGTGAATCCCACAAAGAATATACAGTAAACCACACCTATGCAATTTTACAGTAGAAGTGCTGAAAAACAGGCAAAAGAAAAAGCAAGAAGGAGGGGGAAAAAGATACTATCTTCAATAACAACAACAACATTGAGACAGTTTTCAATAGAAAAAAGTGAAAAAATCCCAAATAAATACATAAAGAGTACATATATTCATAAAACAGAACGCTATATAGAAATAAGCATACATGAATTACTGGTATAGGCATCAACAAAAGTTAAGTCTAACAAACATAACAATGAGCAAAAGAAACCAGGTACAGAAGATATATGAAACCATTTGTATAAAGTTCAAAAATAGGAAATACTAGCCTACGTCAGAATAATGGTTATTCTGTGGTTGTGATTAGCACTGGAAGGAGACAAGAAACTCTAATAAGTTACTGGTAACTCCAGTTTCTGAAATGCATAGAGGGTAAAAAGATATATTTACTTTGTGAAAATTCACAGAAAATTCATTTAAAAATTATTTATGTACTTTTCCATACATAACAGTTAAATAAAATTTATTTAGACACATATATACATCAATGTATAACAGCAGTCTTTAAATTGCAAATTCATTTTAGAAATGATTCATATACACAACTTCTTTACTTCTTTCTATTCACTGCTTAATGTACCTTCCAACTACTCCTTATTTGGGTTCAAAAAACACTAAGGATTGAGATGGTTTTAAAAAGAGGAGCAAAATTTATAGTACATTTATAGATTATTAAGTGAATAAGATACTAAGGACCAGGCTGGAAACTTGGTCTCATTTAAGACATTTCTGTAGCGAACCAATTTAAAGACAAGCAAAGCAAAAAGAATCTAAGACAAGAGGGAAAGACTGTTTCTTAAGAGTGAACGAAAAAGAAGTATGGATTGCTGGGCTGCAGAAACGAGGCTATTAAGAATGCATTAGGCTGGGCCTGGTGGCTCATGCCTGTAATCCCAGCACTTTGGGAGGTCAAGGCAGGCAGATCACCTGAGGTCAGGAGTTTGTGACCAGCCTGGCCAACATGGTGAAACTTCATCTCTACTGAAAATACCAAAATTAGCCAGGTGTGGTAGTGCATGCCTGTAATCCCAGCTACTTGAGAGGCTGAGGCATGAGAATCATTTGAACCCTGGAGGCAGAGGTTGAAATGAGCTGAGATCGCGTCACTGCACTCCAGCTTCGGCAATAGCGTAAGACTGCTTTTAAAAAGAAAAAAAGAGAGAATGCAATAGGAATTTGATAGAGTAGATCAAGAAAATAAATGTAAATATAATATCTTGAACCCCACAGTAAGGAGCCTGTTTGTGATAGATTAAACATTTAGCAATCACTGGAAGAACCAGAAGAACTTTAAAATGGGATAGATTATTCAGTCCGCATTATGTAAGTTCTAGAAGAAATTCTATACTTCTAAAGCAACTTAAGAAAATCCGTCAGTCTGATAAAAGCTTTGGCAAAGATTATTCCAATTTTATGCATATTTCACCTGAAATAAGGAGAGAAAGACCTTAAATTAAA
The DNA here is from genome assembly GCA_031835075.1 of Saguinus oedipus. Lineage (NCBI taxonomy): Eukaryota > Metazoa > Chordata > Mammalia > Primates > Cebidae > Saguinus > Saguinus oedipus. The sequence continues at coordinate 205,131,720 of CM063169.1, forward strand.
TTCCCATCACTACCATGAGTTTGCCTCAAACAGTAAGACCATTACAGTTTGTGATACAGCCTGTTAATAAAACGATCTTAATAATTCAGTAGTTGTTCTTCTTACAGGATCTCATATGCAGTGAAGGTGGCTTTAGGAATTGGACAATGTTAGGAACCAGGAAGCTTGTCCTGGTTTTACAGTATTGTATATTTTTTTCCATTCCAATAATTCTGCAGACTCTGCTGTGCCTTGGGAAAGACAGTTGTTGATACAAATATGCATGTTTGAACTTAGAATTGTTTTACAAGGAAGTACCTTCTTCCTCACCTCTTTTAAGAAAGAAGACACTCCAGCTGCTTCTCTGGAGAGAGTAAAGGTATTCTGCAATACAGTAAAGCAATCTTTGTATTTTAATTCAGAGTGCGAGGGAGGAAAGGGGAGAAAGTTAAAAAAAAACAAAAAACAGTTTTTCTAACTATGCCGCCTACCCCTCCACTCCATTCTGATGGAAATGGTGAGAAGATTGTCAGTCAATGGGAGTATGGGGTGGAAGCTGGTAAGTTTGATTTACAAAGGGTGGCTAGGTGATCCTGACCTCCCAGTTGAAACAGCACTGGATTAAAACTGATCTACAGAAAGTACTGTTACTTTTTTTTTTAAACAGGGCCTTACTTTGGCGCCCAGGCTGGGGTACAGTGGCTTTATTTTGGCTCTGTAGCCTCAAACACCAAGGGTCAAACAATCCTCTCACCTCAACCTACCGAGTAGCTGGGATCACAGGCATGTACCACACGACGGTTGGCTAATTTTGTGTATTTTTTGTAGACACAGGGTTTCACCATGTTGCCCAGGCTGGTCTCAAACCCCCGAGCTAAAGTGATCTGCCTGCCTCAGCCTCTCAAAGTGCTGGGATTACAGGTGTGAGCCACAGCACCTAGCCCACTATTTTTATTATAGGAACCCTTCTAATATATCAATACCCAAATCTTGGTTAGCATAATCCACTGGGATCATGAGCTCAGGGCTAAAGTAATAGGATACAATTGTATATCAAAGGAAAAATAAGTACCTGGCTGATTTGGATTCAGGAGAAAGATGGATCTGAATTAGTAATAAGATTTGATTAAATAGAGTTATGCTACTGCCAAGTATATATAGTAACTATTAATAGAACTTCTCTAACAGCTTTCTTGGCTAGAGGAAGAGATTAGGGATGATAGTCATGGCAGCAACTGCTGTGGCAGCTAACACTTACTGTCCACATGCTTTATGCTAACCATTGTGCTAAGTCATTTATTGCATATTATCCCTATTTTATGGATTAGGAGACTCAAGCTTAAAGAAGTTTAATAACTTACCTAAGATCACAAAAATAGTTAAGTGTCAGACTGAGGACTTAACCAAAGTCTATTTGATCTTAACTATTATCTTAACCACATTCTGCTTATAAATTCTGATCAACACAGTTAATTCCTTATATGTCTAATATTTCTAGATAATTTATGAATACTTGTTCAAATAATTAAATTATGTAAGTATTTTATTCATCCTGTAATCATTTTTAGCTTCACAATTTGACTAGGCAAACCTCCTAAGAAATACTTAAAAGATAAAACTTAGACTCAATCAATTATGACAAATTCTAAATAAAATCAGTAAAATTAATTAGTGAAGTATTAGCAGAGACTAAAATAATAATTTTAAAAAATATTAGAAAGTTCTTGCCACTCTCAATCTCTATCTTCCAGGCAAGGCTGAAAGACATGTTCTAACACACCTTCAAAAAGCAATGGACACCTGGCTAGCAAGTCTGCAGAAGAATATGAATTATGAAATAAACCCAACAAGGAATTCAATGGTGATTTCTTTGCAATGTGATTTCTCTGTGGAAAAGGACAACTTTGGGATTCATATATGTTGTATGGTAATTAGAGAAAAGTACCTTTATTCAGGGAGAATAAAAGATTCTGATTACTGCTTCAAAAACAGATTGTTTTTAGTGAGCTAAAACTGAAATAAGAAAGGATTCCTAATTATCACCTGTATCAGTGAATGGGAAGGGCATTGTTCTACAATCTATGTTAATCAGATTTTAATTATTCTAAGCCACAACGACAAAAATTAAACAAACCTCAGTGATGCTTTCACAAAATTAAAAAGGACTGTAGGAAATTATAATTTCTATTGTTTTTGTTTTAGAAATTATCTTTTTAAAAACTGGACACAAGGTAGATTTTGTTTCAGCAAAGATAACTGCTTTGTATCAATTATATTCCAAGTAGCTAGCAATACAAATTTCATGTTATTTTAGAAAACCATAACACTTATTATTAGCTATGTAGCATTATGAAAAATCATCCATCCCCCTTAAACTTTAGTTTTCTCATCTACAAAACATAAAAATTACTATTAATTTCCTTCAGTTTCTCCAATCTGGCCCCCAGGATCCCAAAGTTAAAAATCAAGTAAGTGCAAGCTTACCCGGCCGCTGTTCTGTTGGGGCAGGCTGCTACGCATTATACCAGAATGACAGCATCTTAGCCGCAAAAATCACATTCTTAGCCTTACAGGTTGTCATTAGTATCTTTAGGAACAATACCTCTCAGTCCCTGAATGATGCTGCAGTCTCTGATATGTCAGGTTATATCTGTTTCTGTGTCTTTTAATTTTGATTTTTTATGCTTAACTCTCTTATTTATTGATTCAATCTGCAGTCTCTAATATGGGTGTAGCACATGCATTATGAAGCAGAAGGCTTTTGGTATATCTCAGGAAGCCTGTCTCTGAATCAAATCAAACTACATAAAAACCCATTCCTGAAATCCAAATACCTGCTCTGGGTTTTCGTAAGAATAACATGATATAATGTATATAAAAATAAGAAATCAATTTGTAAATATTAATCACATGCAAATAACAATCCATGATCAAGGGTAATCATTATTTTAAATGACCAGGATCCAGTTAACATTCTATAAATTGTATCATCATGGGTAAAATAATTAAGAATCTTCAGAAGTCCTATAATTATAACAAAAGAAAACTACTTTTAGATATAACAAATTGAAGCAAGTCACTTGATGATCATATCATATCATTCCTATAAGGCTTCCTATTTCTCAGGATAAAATGAGAGGGTTAGCCCTGGTGATTTCTATTAAATTGCATAAAGTACTTTCTCCATGGGACCTATATCTCATTCTCTGCCCTCAGCTTGGTACTTTCTTTAGAGAGAGGTGGCTCCCCACAGCAGACGCTATAAAACAAAAGGCCCTGGCCACGCAAATCAAAAAGCATTCCCACCACTGCTAAAGCAAAAGTCTGCCACTCCCTCCATCTACTCATACCACCCAAACTGCACCTTTAGAATAATGGGCACTTCATCGATTTTGTACATCTAGTTGAGCCTGGTTTCAGCCATATTTGAACATTTTGCTGTGATATTGTTCTAGGATATGCAGGGTATGTATAGCCAGGAAACAGATAGGACTTGTGAAGTGGTATTGCTTTTTTGGCATAGGGAGGTAGAGTCAGGGCTACCCAGTGAAATTTGTTCCACATGGGTCAGCTCTCACCAGGAATTCAAATCACTAGAATTATTGCTCATCCTTCTTTCACTACCAAGACTTCTATTTTTAATTTTTTCTAAAATTTTACTGTGAAAATTTACAAAGATACAGTCAAAAGAACTGTACAGTAAATGCCATAAAGTATAGTAAGATTCTACATTTCTAACATTTTGCTAAATGTGCTTTATCACATATCTATCCATTTTCTCATCAATCTGTTTTTTTGATACAATTTAAAGTAAATTTCAGAAATTAGTATACTTTACCCCTCAATATTTCAGCATGTATAACACTAATTAACATACTTATATTTTCAGGTAAAATTTATATATAGTAAAATGCACAAATTTTAAATATACCATTTGATGAGTTTTGACACACATATAAACCTAGGTAACCCAAACACATTATTAAGAGATGAAACATTCCTATTGCCATATACATCCCTTCCTAGTCAATCCTGTCTTCACCTCTGCTCCCAAAGACAACCACTGATCTGATTGTTGCCACTACAGATTAGTTTTGCCTATTCTAGAACTTCTTATTAATGGAATTATAAAATATGTTATCTCTTGGTGTCTGATTTCTTTCACACAGCCTAATGTTTTTGAGATTCATTCCTGTTGCTATATAGATTTTATAAATATACAGTTTTTATATCCATTCTTCCATTGAGAAACACTTGGGCTATTTTCAGATTTTGCTATTATGAGTAAAATTGACATAAACATTCTTATACAAGTCATTTTATGGACATATGTTTTCAATTCTCTTGGGTAAATATCTAGCAGCAGACTTGCTGGCCACAGGGTTAGTGTATGTTTAGATTTTAAAGAAACTGCAAGACTTTTTCCAATGTGGTTGTACCGTTTCATGCTCCCAACAGCACATGAGAATTAAATATAATACATCAATGTATGCTGTAAATCCTATAATTCAATGGTATACTTTTTGCTTTAGTCATATGCATTTTAAAGAAATTAAAAAGAAAAAGGTAAAATAAATTGTTTTTCTTTCTTTTTTTGAGACAGAGTTTTGCTCTTGTTGCCCAGGCTGGAATGCAATGGTGTGATCTTGGCTCACTGCAACCTCCCAATCTCGGGTTCAAGTGATTCTCATGCTTCAGCCTCCCAAGTGTCTGGGGTTACAGGTGTGTACCACCATGCCCAGCTAATTTTGTATTTTTAATAGAGACAGTGTTTCACTATGTTAGTCAGGGTGGTCTCGAACTCCTGACCTCACATGATCCACCCACCTCGGCCTCCCAGAGTGCTAGGATTACAGGTGTGAGCCACTGCACCCAGCCAAGAAATCTTTTATATTTACCACCATATTTATTATTATCTCTGGAGGTTTTCCCTTTTTTTCACTACAGATCTGGGCTTCCATTTGATGCCATTTTCCTTCAGAATAAAAAAATCTTCCTTTAGAATATCTTATATTACATGTCTGTTGATAATTTTCTTGGTTTTCCCTTATTTTTTAATATTTTTATTTTGCCTTCACTCTTGAAAATTACTTCTGCAGATTACTGAATTCTGGGGTTGACAGATTTTTTTTTCTTTCAGCAATTTTCCACTGATCTATCTTCAAGTTCATGTGTCTTTCTTACAAAAACAAACAAACAAACGAAAATGCAGATTTTTTTTTTTCTTTCAGCAATTTGAAGATTTTCTCCCACTGTCTCTCCTGGTCTCCATTATTTCTAATAAGAAATCAGCCATCATTTGTATTGTTGCTCCCCCTCTTTCTAATGCATAATTTTTCTCTGGTTGCTTTCAAGATTTTCTCTTTATAATTGGTTTATAGTAGAATATAAAGCACATAGATGTTGTTCTCTGTATTTATGCTGCTTGAGATAAGCTGAGCTGTAAGAATCTGTAAGTTTATTTATTTTTTACTAAACAAGGGGAAAATTTTAGCCACTATTTCTACTAATATTCTCTTTGCATCATTTTCTCTGTCTTGTCTTTTTGTAACACGTATATAATTATACATATGTAAGACCATTTGATATTGTTCCACAAAGCACTGAGGCTCTGTTTATTCTTTTTAATCTATTTTCTCTCTGATTTTCAGATTGGAATATTTTCCATTGATCTATCTTCAGGTCCATGTCTCTTTCTCTGTCATCTCTAAGGCTTTTTAAGCCCATCAATGACTATTTTGATATTATATTTTTCCACTTCATTTTCTTAGTTTCTATTTCTCCATTGAGACTCCCTGTTCACTCACTATAAGCATATTTTACTTTACATATTTAGACATGGCTACAGTAACTTTTAAAACTCTTTTCTATTAATCTCAATATCTGGGTTATCTTGTAGTTGGTCTCATGGAATGCGTTTTTTCTTTAGTATGAGGTAAATTTTCCTGTTTCTTCATATGTCTGATAACTTTGGACTATATCCTGGACATTGTGAATGATATACTGTACACACCTGAAATTTTGTTATATTATTCTATAAAATATAAACTTTTTCATTTTAGCAGTTAACTCTGATGAATTCAAACAACAAACTGTTTCTCCTGAGGTGGGCAGCAGGTGAAATCTCTATTCAGTTCCTCCAGTCTTAGTTGGGTTGGTTGGAATCTGTCCTCACATGCTTAGGGGCTACATAGAGATCTGATAAGAATTTATACATAGAATTTGGGGCTCCCCTATGTGGCTCTCCCCTTTACAGGATTTCCCACCTCACTTTCTGGTTGTTTCTGTGGCCCATACTCTGCCCTCTTATTCCTGAATCAAAAAGGCTACAAGTTTCTATATCATTTTGGCAGCACTGTGAGGACTGGGTCTACACTCTTACAAAAAATATATATATTTTTAAAACCAGGGAATTCACCCAGTATTATGCTCTTTTTCCAAGTGTTAATTCTCTCCCAGTTTCTGCCTGTTTGGTTATTCCTAGTACCCTCATATAGTTGTTTGTTTTATATTTTGCCCACAGTTATGTGGCTGTGCTGATATGAGTGACTTTGACAGAAGCAGAATCTTCTCTTTCCTTTGTGTAGCTACAGGACATAAAAATGATCCCAATATAAACAGCATATACTATGTAAAAATGAAAGAAGTCTATGACTCACATTGCTGTACTTTTTGTCTCCTGATTAAAGACTCAATGTACAAGAGACTCTAGCAGCACTATCCAACAGAAGGTTTTAAGATGATAAAACATTTTTTCTGTGCTGTCCAATATGGCACCTACTAGCCACATTAGTCTATTTTTGCACTTAAAATGTGGTTACTGGGCCGGGCACGGTAGCTCAAGCCTGTAATCCCAGCACTTTGGGAGGCCGAGGCGGGTGGATCACAAGGTCAAGAGATCGAGACCATCCTGGGCAACATGGTGAAACCCCGTCTCTACTAAAAATACAAAAAATTAGCTGGGCATGGTGGCACGTGCCTGTAATCCCAGCTACTCGGGAGGCTGAGGTGGGAGAATTGCCTGAACCCAGGAGGCGGAGGTTGCGGTGAGCCGAGATCGCGCCATTGCACTCCAGCCTGGGTAACAAGAGGGAAACTCCGTCTCAAAAAAAAAAATGTGGTTACTGTGATTTGAAAATCAAATTTTTTACATTATTTAATTAATTTAATATAACCACATGTGGCTAATAGCTACTATGCTGGGCAATTCAGCTCTAAAAATTATGTCATCTGGTCTTCCTTTTTTTTTTTTAATAGATAATGAACTACAGCCCAAAGAACTTCCACAAGAGGGCTGGCCATAATATAAGGCCTCTAGTGGCAAAACCAGGATTTGAATTTAGATCTCATAATTCCTCATCTCAAGTTGCTTCTACTCTACATATGAAGGGACTACAAAATGTTATGACTGAAAGAGGAGAATGAAAAATATAAGAAATGAAGTGGTGATAAAGTAGAACTTCAAAAATTATAGTTGGAAAAGATGAAACAGCGGAGGGGAGAATGATTTGTAAACACATCATACATTACACATATATACATATATATTCCCTGGGTGTACAATTTCTTTTGAGGTGGTAATTATTTTCTCAGCAGAAGGAAAAGAGCTTTTTATAACTCATTACAGGCCCAAAAAGTCAGACTCAGCTGATTTATAATACAAAGTACCAAGAGCACAATCAAGAAATTGATGACCTGTCTCCATTCTTCGCAAGCATCTACTTTCCAAGTCCTACAGTCTTCAGTGATTTCAGAGTTACTGTTTAGCAATCTTATTTGTTTCTCAAAAGCCTGTAAGATACACACCCCAGAAAAGGTTGCCAAGCCTTCCCCTCATGAACTTAATACTCCCTATGAGGATATGTTTCTCTGCTAAAATTGAATGCTTTTTACCTTTTAACCCACTCTCCTGTACTATTAGAAGTAAAATAATTACCTAAACTAAATTCTTTCTCTCTTACACACACACACACACACACACACACACACTTTGTATGGATTTCATATTAGCATTATTGCAAATTATATAATAAAGCACATAGCATAGAAAATGTCTGTAAAAAGGTCCAAGAAAAACAGCATTGTTTTCAGGGAAAGTGCTGTGGTCAGGATGATGTCATCAAAAATCATCTAATTAATTTCCTGTAGCTACATCCTAAAGAAAATCCAGAAGGCTCAATTTTCTCACAAAGTCAAGTAGTCTTTTCTTTTGGTCAGTAACCGTTCATGCAAACCCAGAGGTGTCAAATTGATAATGATTATGATTTACTTTTATTCTTCACAATCACAAAATATGAAATTTCATTTTAAAAGATGTTTCATGTGAAAGGCATCATCAGAATATAAAATGTATCCTTTATTTTAGAGATAAGGTCTCACCATGTTCCTGAGATGGCCTTGAACTCCTGGGCTCAAGCAATCCTCTCACCTTAGCTTCCCAGGTAGTTGAGACTACAGGTGCATGCCACTACATCTCGTTAGAAGTATCCTTATTGAATATGAATTTTAGATTTTAGTTACTGAGAGCAAAGTAACTGCAGAAATGACAAGATGATTAAACTGAGTTGGTATTTACTACTTGGCTTTATATGACAACTTCTCCAGCTCTCAGTAAAACAAACATTACCACTCATAAGAACCAAGGAGAGGAGAGCCCTTTTTACCTACTACCACCCTCAATGTTCTTCCTCCAGGCCAACAGGCATTTATCATGACTGGCCTGGAATACCATAAGAGGTTTGCCAGGAGATGTGAGCTCCTCAAGGGCAAAAATTATGGCATATTCATCTTTATATCCAAAGGCATTACAGCACCTGGTACATAGCAAGCACAAACATGTTCAATGGATAAATGGATGAGATTATTAAAACAAATAAACTGTGCCCCCTTCCCACCAGAAGCTCCCAATTCTACAGTGGGGAGCAGAACACCATTATAAACAAATATATGGGAAGTGCTATACTATGGGATGCTAACAGTAAACCACAGTTTGTCAACCAATTTGAAAAAAACAAACTAACAGATTGATATCAAGTACTAAGGTATTTAAAGCAGCCTTTCTGGCAAGCAGTTTGGGTAAATCTTTTTTTTTTGCGAGGGGAGATGGAGTTTCACTCTTGTTGCCCAGGCTGGAGTGTAATCGCATGATCTCGGCTCACTGCAACCTTCACCTCCTGGGTTCAAGCAATTTTCCTGCTTCAGCCTCCCAGGTAGTTGGGTTACAGGCGTCCACCACCACACCCAGCTAATTTTTTACATTTTAAGTAGAGACAGGGTTTCACCAGGGTAAATCTTTTAATATAAAATATGTATTGGATATTACACCAAAAACATAGATAACGAAAGAAAAAATAAGCAAATGGGACAACATCAAATGAAAAGCTTCTGCACAGCAAAAGAAAACAATCAACAAAATGAAAAGGCAATCTATGGAATGGCAGAAAATTTATAAAACATATATTAGATAAGGGAATTCATACAACTCAATTGCAAAAAATAATAAAAATAATCCAATTTAAAAAAAGCAAAGAACCTGAATAACATTTTTACAAAGAAGACATATTAATGACCAACAGGATTATGAAAAGGTGTTAAACATCACTAATCAATGAATTGCAAAACAAAACCACAATAAGATCACCTTGCAGCTGTTACGATGGCTATTACCAAAAAGAAAAGAGATAACAATTGTTTGGAAGAGTGTGCAGAAAAGAAAATCTTTGAGCACTGTTGGTGGGAATGTAAATTAATACAGCCATTAAGAAAAATAGTATAGACATTCCTAAAAAAATTAAAACAGAGCTACATTATGATCCAGCAATCCTACTTCTGAGTATATATCCAAAGCAAATGAAATCAATATGTCGAAGATGTGTGCACTCTGTTCACTGCAGCATTATTCACTGTAGCCAAGATATGGAAACAACTTAAGTGTCTGTAAGGTGGATGGATTCAGAAAATGGTGTGTGTGTATAGACACACATACATACAAAAAGTATATATGTGTAATGAAATATTACTCCTGACATTTGTGAGACAGCAGGGATGACTCTGAAGAACATTAGGCTAAGTGACATATATATTTTACTTACATGAAATTCCACTTATATGTGAAACTTTAAAAAAGTCAAACTCACAGAAGCAGAGTAGAACAGTAGTTGTCAGGGCTTGGGTGAAGGAAATGAAGAGATATTGGTCAAACAGTAGAAAACTTCAGTTATAAGATGAATAAGCTCTAGGGACTCTAACACACACTATGGTGACTACAGTTAATAATACTCTATTGTTTACTTAAAATTTGTTAAAGAATAGATCTAAGTGTCCTCACAACTCTTAACACATACAAACAATAACATCTGATATTTAATTGTTAATCAATTTGATTGTGGTAATTTCACAATGTATACCTATATCAAACAATCCTATTGTACGCCTTAAATACACACAATTTCTATTCAGCAATTACACTTCAATAAGGCTGAATAAAATTTTTTAAATAATATAATGTATAAGACATCTGTTGACCCAGCAATCCCACTTCTCAGATGCTATTCTAGTTCTAAATGTATACAGAGACTTGTATATGGTCTTTTTTGCTGCAACCATGTTTGTAATGGCAAGAAAATAACAACAAAACCCAAACAACTCCCTGAATTTCAACAGTGTACAAATGGTACACCCATAATACATACTAGTACCCAGAAGTTCAAAACAATGTAGTTGATCCACATGTGCTGACATTAAAAGAGTTTCAAGAATTTCAGCAAAAAAATCATTTGGAGAACAATATCACATTCCCATTTATGAAAAATAAAACAATACATTTCTATATGTGTATATTTAAATGTATAGCAAACAGGCTAGAACCCCACTAATAGAAAAATGACATAAGCCACAAATATAAACTTTCTAGTAATCATATAAAAGGAAAAATCAAATTAATTTTAATAACATTTTATTTAATCCAATGTATTCAAAATATTATCATTATATTATAAACAATATAAAAACTTAGTAATGAGATACTTTACATTCTTTTTGTTCATTCTTTTTTTTTTCTTTTTGTTCATTCTAAGCCTTGAAGTCCAGAGTGCATTTTACATTTACAGCACATTTCAATTCAAACTACCCACATTTTAAATGCTCATGTGGAAGTAGCTACCACAATGAGCAGTATAAATCTAGGAGAATACACTTCAAACTGGTAATAGTGGTTACTTCTGGAGAAGACACTTTTTGAACCTTTTACATCAATACTTAACTCATACATTACCTATGTAATGATAAACTATAACAATAAAAAAACAAGTAGTATGGGAATGCAGATGGCTGAGCAAATAACCCTGTGCCCAGGGTTGCTGAATATCTGGATCAAGGAGGGGAACCAGGGAAAAATAAAATTTTAAAATACCATTTACAATAGTGGGCATGCACGCGCACACACACACACCCCACCTAAGGATAAATTAAGAAATGATATGCAATACTTCTACACTGAAAAGAATAAAGCATTGCAGGAAGAAAATTTACAAGGCCTAAATAAATGGAAAAATATACTATGTTTATGGAATATAAGATTAAAATATATTTATAGATTCAATCCTATCCCAGTCAAAATTCCAGCATGATGTTTAAGCAGAGGAGAGAACTAACAAGCTAATTCTAAGATATACATATATGTAAAGAACCTGGAATATCTACAGCAATCTTATAGTAGAACAAAGCTATAAGAATTACATTATCAAGTATCCAGGCTCATTAAAAAGCTACAATAACTAGGCAATTTACTATTGTCATAAAGACAGACAAAATTATTAACAGAACAGAGTCCTTATATGTACACCTTAAATCTTACTTATGACAAAAGTAACAGGCAGTACAGTCTCATGAATATAGAATATTGGGTCAACTGGATATCCATGTGGAAAAAAAAACATGAACTTTGATTTCTACCTCAACGCAAGCAAGTTAATTCCAAGTGGCAGCAAATCTAAATGCAAATGGTAAAATAATAAACCTCATAGGAGAATACTCCCATGACCTTGTGATATACAAACATTTTCTTAAACAAAAGACAAAAGGCTCTAACTAATAAATGAAAGTATTGATAAACTGGACTTCACTAACATTTCGTATGATATCAGGTAGAGAAGATGGGAATTGAGAAAAAGAGCTTCAATGTGGCAGAAATGACAACTAAACCTGAGAAAGGAAAATGTTGCTACGGAGTCAAAGGTGAAGACTTCTATACAAAGAGACCAGAAAGAGTAAAGGTACAGAAGGGTAAAAGCAGAAGGCCAGCAGACTTGCATAAACAGATTACAAAGTGTACAATATATAGAATAGTTAAAGGTAAGTTATAAGAAAAGGTTATGAAGGGATTTGAACTTTTTATCCTGAAGGGAAAAAGGCTGTCAGTGGCTCTAAGTAGCCTTTTTTCTGATGATGTAATTCAAGATCAGAACTAAATTTCAGAAGAATAACTCAAAGAGCTTATAGAAGATGAACTAGATCAAAAAGAAACTAGAATCAGGACAGAGTTAAAACAGGGCTTTACAAATTACAATATTTACATACCCCAGTGTGACAAGAGGTATGCAAAGCTACCTAATAAGATCAACAGTACTTTTTCCAGGAGTATCCTGTTTATTTAAATATTTAGGAAAAAACAACTTCACACTAAAACAAACACTGATATAATGTACTCATATGCAAAATTCATGAGTTATTGACATGACAATAATATCAATAATAACAATAGCATCCCTTTTGTATCCTTATTATGTCTAAGGCACTATGCTTATCAAGCACTTTATATAAATTCATTTACTTCTCACAACAATAAGCAAAACAGATACTATTAGAATTACTTCCTCCATTAAACTACACATACGAAGTTATTTGCTCAGATGTGTGTTTCCATATACCTCTTTCTGTAATTAAGGTTGAACAATTATTTACAATGGTGATGATATAACTTGGTATAACCACTTTGGAAAACTGGCAAAAACTTCCTAAATGTAAACATCATATGTATGGCCAAATACCTAATAGAAATAAGTGCTGATACTCACCAAAAGATACTCACAAAAATATTTATAGCAGCATTTTTCTAAAAGCTCCGAACTGGAAACAACTCATGAGTCCATCAGTACACTTAAAAGAGTTATATAATTTTTAGGTCACATGGTAATAAGTGGCAAAGCTAAACTTCAAGCCCAAATTTGTTGAATATCTAATTTCACATTCTCAACCACCATCCTATATAGGAAAGAAATTATCTACTCATGACAGCAGCTTCAGACTTTGCTCATAGATCCAAGTAGTATATATCCTTTCTCCTCCACTTGTGTAAGAATATCTATTAAAAAGTATGAAAAGTTCTGAAAGGAGGCTACTGCAACAGTCTAGGTAAAAGAGATGGGAGGAGACAGCAGAGATTTCTAATACAGAAAGAAGAGAATCGAGTAACCAACTAAATATGAGTGAGGGGAGGAGGTGGTTTGGGCAATAGGACAGTGGTGAATACAGAAGTAGGCAGAGACTGAGGGCTCAGTCAACATGAGTTGAAGGTACCTATAGTATAAAGCTCAAGAGACAAATCAAACTGATAAAAAATACTTTGGAGACCGGGCTGGGTGGGTCACACTTGTAATCCCAGCACTTCGGGAGGCCAAGGCGGGCGGATCACGAAGTCAGGAGTTCAAGACCACCCTGGCCAACATGGTGAAACCTGTCTCTACTAAAAATACAAAAATCAGCTGAGCATGTTGGTGTATGCCTATAATCCCAGCTACTCAGGAGGCTGAGACGGCAGAACTGCTTGAACCAGGACCTGGGAGGCGGAGGTTGCAGTGAGCCAAGATCGTGTCACTGCACTCCGGCCTGGGCTACAGAGCAAGACTCTGTCTTAAAAAAAAAAAAAACTGGAGTTATCAGCATATTTGTGTATCAGATATCCTGAAGAGAGAACACTGTCTCTAATACTATGCAACTTATGTACTCTTCTAACAATTAATATTAACTCACAGGAAGGCCTCTGTGAGCAATTAAAATTAATTTTGAAACCATTAAAAAAGACAGGGTGGAGGGGGACTCCCAAGATGGCGTCGTAGAAGCGACTCAGGATTGCAGCTCTCAGTGAAGGCGCAGAGGGTGAGTCCTAGCTGCATTCTCGGATGGACCTTTTTTGCCCACAGAGCGTTGAAAGTCCCAGGTGTGGGAGAGACACGGGACGCTAGTACAGCCGGCTCGGGCGGCTGCTTTGGCAGGCGCCGCAGCGGGACCTGGCACGGAACTCACTGGTCTGGGTGCCCTGTTAAACTGGCAATCTGAGATTTGGAAGGGCAGATTGGCATGTCCATCTGATTGAACGGGACTTGGACAATGAGCCAGACCAGGAGATTCCTGGGAAACGTGATCTGAGCCGGTGCAGTGGGCAGTGGCACGGGAGATCGAACGGATCCCAGTGCCCTATCGGCAGGCTACTGGGGCGCCAGTGAGATAGTCGACCTTTCAGCTTGTGGAGAGGAAGACAGAGAAAGAGAGGACGGACTCTGAGGCACGGAGCTGGGTGATCGGGCTCGGCCGGTCCCACCCTCACGGGGACAAGCAGGGCGGCGATTGGAGGCGCTTGGGGCTGAGAGTTTTGCTGCTGGCATCTAGGACGGTGCAGCCCGGTGGGGGAGGGGCATCTGCCACTATGGACGCAATCCGCCCCTACTGAAGTACCGCCCAGGGCTGACGCAGCCTGCCATTGCCGAGGCAACCTGCCATAACAGAGAGACTCCACTAGGAGTGGGGAGCGCTCCACAGCAGAACGGAGCCCAGCAGCAACAGGGCGGACCCGCGCTAGCAGGTCAGAGCCCCGGCAGGCAAATAGTGAATAGACTGCCTCCTAGTGGGGCAGGACAGTGCAACAGATACTCATAAAGAAAGCCCCAACTCCCTGAGACAGAACATCTAAGGGGGAAAAAAAAAGGGTGGTGTTTTATGAGTTCTGTTGCAGCAGACATAAACAACCTCCCAACAACCCTGAATGAACAACGGAGCTCAGACCCCAAAACCTATAATGCAATAAAAAATAAAAATAAATAAATAAATAAATAAAGGAGACAGAAGGTTAGTCAGAATTAAAGAATCCTGTGGAGATTATACCCTCTCCTCTATTAAGCATCTGAGAGCAACAGTAGAATAGAAAACCTGTTAAGCTATGCATTGGCATGCCTATAGTCCCAGCCACTCAGGAGGCTGAAGCAGGAGGACTGCTTCAGGCCAGAAGTTCAAGGTCACAGTGCACTATGATCATGCTTGTGAATAGCCACTGCACTACAGCCTGGACAATGTAGCAAGACCTCTGTCTTTAAAAAACAATAATTAAAAAAATATATATATTTTGACCACGGTAGCTCACACCTGTAATACCAGCACTTTGGAAGGTCGAGGTCGGTGGATCACCTGAGGTCAAGAGTTTGAGACCAGCCTGGCCAACATGGTGAAACCCCATCTCTACTAAAAACAAAAATAAACTGGGTGTGGTGGCACGAGCCTGTAATTCCAGCTACTTGGGAGGCTGAGGCAAGAGAATCACTTGAACCTGGGAGATGGGAGTTTCCAGTGAGCCAAGATCGCACCATTGCACTACAGCCTGGGTGACAGAGCAGGATGCTTTTTAAAAAAAAATTTTTTTTTTTTAGAAAACCTATTGCTTTTTAAAGGTAAGTATACAAACTACTTTCAGGCTGGTATCTAGCTACTTCAGAAAATCCTAAAACTTATTATAGCCAAAGATGCAAGAGGCAGAAAGGTACAGCTTTGTATCCTTTCCTCCCATAGCATTTACAGTATTAATTTTTGCTTGCAGTTTACTGTATTTTATTTCAATATCAAAATAATGCAAAAGTGCAAACAAGATATAATTTAAGGTCATACAAAGAATGGGATAATCATAAAATCTGTATTACCTGAACTTTTTATATTAAAGATGATAAGACTTCTGTTTGGGAGTATTCTCAAAGTTCGAATTAGTGCAATATTTAGGAAAAAAGTAGGAGTGTAACATAAGAACAGAAATGTACAAAATTATCATTATCTTCAAATAATTTACATTGTAAGAAAATCCAAGAGATCCAAAAAAAATTATGCACTAATATAATTTTAATATGGCCAGTGACAAAACATGCAAGATAAACACCTTTCCTACATACCATCAGTAACTAGCTTTTGTAAAAAAAAATGATAATGAGGGTCTGGCATAGTCGATCATGCCTATAATACCAGCACTTTGAGAGGCCAAGGTGAGAGGACTGCTTGAGCCAGGAGTTCGAGACCAACCTAGGCAACATAGTGAGATACTGTCTCTACCAAAAAATGTTTCAAATTAGCCAGGCATGGTGGCATGCACCTGTAGTCCCAGCTACTTGGGAGGCTAAGGTGAAAGGATCACTTGAGCCCAGGAGGTCAAGGCTGCAGTGAGCCACAACTGCACCACTGCACTCCAGCACTCTGTGAGTGACAGAGTGAGACCTCGTCTCAAACACACACACATACACACACACACACACACACACACACACACTCACACACGGAAAAAATATCTCATTTCCAATGAGATACATGAAGTGTATAGCAAAAGAAAAACTCCCTAAAAGTGTTGATCATTGAGGGGACATGTAAGAATAAAGAGAGAGACAGACCAGGCAACTAAATAAAAAACTATTAAAAATACATCAATTTATTCATAAATAATATGTAAATTCAATACAATTCCAATTGACACCCCAATAAATAATTATCTAGAATCTAACAAAATGATTTTAAAGTTCATTTATGGGGGAAGATTATAAGAATATCCTACACATTAAAAAATAATAATAGTATAGAACTTCTCTAGGAAATATCATGTACTATAGGGCAATGATAATTAAAATTGTGTTATTAGAAGACAAAGTGCCCAACAGCTCAGTAGGATGATACAGAAATGCCCAGAATCAGAACAATACAAAATAACCAATACCACTATAGAAGAAAATAGATTATTAAAGTTCTTTATTTTATTTTATTTTATTTTATTCTATTTTATTTTTTTGAGGTAGAGTCTTGCTCTGTCGCCAGGTGCCAGGTTGGAGTACAGTGACATGATCTCGTCTCACTGCAACCTCCGCTGCCCAGGATCAACCAATTCTCCTGCCTCAGCCTCCCAAGTAGCTGGGACTACAAGTGTGCACCACCATGACCAGCTAATTTTAGTACTTTTTTAGTAGAGATGGGGTTTCACCATGTTGGCCAGGATGGTCTCAATCTCTTGACCTCGTAATCCGCCTGCGTCAGCCTTCCAAAGTGCTGGGATTACAGGCGTGAGCCACCGCGCCCAGCAGTTCTTTATTTTAAAAACAAAGCATAAAGTTCTTTAAAAAAGAAATTTTAAAAAACAGTCAACCCAAGAAGTCATCAAAGAAATGCAAATTAAAACAATAAGATATTACTTTTCTCTTAATCTATTCAATTGATTTTTTGGTTTTAATATTAATGCCCAGTGTTGGCCAGTGCAGGGAAATGAAACCTCTGATACATTGCTGGTAGGCCTGAAACAGATGCAGCCTTCCTGGGAGCAATTAGTAATAAGTATAAGAAGCCTTACTATGTTTATTCCAAACCAACCCACTTCTAAAAATTTAAGTAAAGGAAATGACAAGAGACGTGTTTAAAGATTTACCTACAAAAATATTTTTCCAAATTTTATAATACCAAAATTTTGAAACAACTTAAATATATAACAGTAGGAAAATAGATGAAATAAATGATGAGAAAGCCATAAGAATTTCAGTGGAACACTTAATAAAATGAAGACGTGTTATATAAATGCAAACAGTTATAAAACAACAATACAAGAGGATTTCCATTTCGGTTTGAATAAATATAAACAATTATAATTACATATATGACTAAAAGAGTATACCAAAAATATTAACAGTATGGTAGGATTATTTTCACATAGTTATTTTCATGTAATTGTTATGTAATTGGATAAAAACTAATAAATATTAACTTTTTTTTTTTTTTGGAGACAGGGTTGTTCTCTGTTGCCCAGACTATAGTACAGTGGTGTGAACTTAGCCCACTGCAACCTTGGCTTGCGAAGTTCAAGCAATCTTCTCACGTCAACCTCCTGAGTAGCTGGGACTACAGGCAAGTACCACCACACCCAGCTATTTTTTTTTTTCTTTTTGCAAAGATGAGGTTTCACTATACTGCCCAGGCTGGTCTCAAATTCCTAGGCTCAAGTAATCTGCCCACCTTGGGCTCCAACTCCTGGGCTTAAGTAATCTGCCCACCTTGGCCTCCCAAAGTGCTGAGATTACAGGCATGAGCCACTGTACCCAACCCTATATTAACTTTTATAAAAAACAAGATTCTGTGACTATACTGAATAGAATTGTGGTGAATATTTGATCGTTGCTAAAGCCATGAACTCTCTTATCACTCAGCAAAACATGACTGATATGCTAACCAGAGTTTAGGCTCACATTCCAAGTTTCACCTGTTCACAAAACTTCCTCAAGTTTATACCAGTCTCTGCCCCTCTAGAATTCCAGAATTTCAGCAGTGATTAAGAGAACATTCATCATTTATTGCTGAAACAATGTACTAACATTTTCATGTATTAAAGCTTGCCTCAAAGAGAAGGTAAGTCCCTTAAAGGGAGTAATAACCCTATACCATACTACCCAGACCTTGAACCCTAAGTGCAGTATTAGGTGCTTTATGAGAAGACTTCACACTTAACTGAATTAAATCTAGAATGGCCAACTAAAACTGTGAACCTAGATAAAATACAATATTACTGAAATAGTTCCCTTTAGATATTTTGTATATTCCTTTAAGTTCTAAATCAATATTAATTCCAGTCTTAATAATTAGTGGCTGGTTTCAGGGATACAGGAATAAAGATTTCCGGTAAAACATGGGCAGGTAAGAAGAAGAACTCAAAAACAACCTTAAAAATTAGAGAAATGCCCTTGTTCACTGAAGCATTATTCACAATAACCAAGACATGGTAACAACCTAAGTATCTATCAAGAAATCAAAGTGTAAAGGAATTATGGCTCACACACACAGACACATACAATGGAATGTTATTTAGCCTTAAAAAAGAAGGAAATCCTGTCATTTGCAACAAGATGGATGAACTTGGAGAATATCATGTTAAGTGAAACAGGCCAGACACAGAAAGAAAATTACTACATGATGTCACTTACATACGGAGTCTAAAAAGGCTGAATTCATACAAGCAGAGCATAGACAGAATGGTGATTATTGGTGAGGGCTGAGGGAGAGCAATGGGGAGATGTTGGTTAAAGGGTATACAGTTTTACCTATGCAGGATAAATAAGATCTAGAGATCTAATGTATACCAGGAAGCTATAGTTAATAATATCATATTGTATACTTAAAATTTGCTGAAAGATTAAATCTGAAATGGTCTCCCCCTCCAACACAAAGTTAAAAAGAGGAATTACTGAATGCTTACTATGTATCAGATACAGGAAATACATTTATGAACAAAAAAACTAAGAAAAATCCATTAATTTCTCATGAAAATGAATGGTACTCTGTAATTCCAGAGGCAAACACAACAGAAGAAACACAGAAAAAAAGGAAAATTCCTTAGGTCAGTCAAGGAATCAAATAAATATGCTTGAGCAACATCAACCAGGAGCATCAGCTGAACAGGAGGAACAACTCAGGAGGCCTCTGCAATAGTTGAGCTATGGCTGACAACCCAAGTGGGCCACTGTGAAAAGGGAATGGCCAGAAGAGGGTGTTAAGATTATTAATAATCGGAAACTTTGATGAGAATATTATTAAGCTTAGAAAAGGAATGTGATAGCTGGTCATTCTATCCTCACATAAGGGAAAAAATAATTCCCCTCAGTGGAAATTTTAAATTAGCCCTGGAGTCTCTTACTTACACATAAGGAGAACATCCCAGTAGGCAGTCTTATGGACTACTGCAGTAGCGGCTATGCAAAGATCAATTTTGGAAGGGCTGAGAAACAACTGTGATAGGTGGCAAATCTAAGATAGGTAGGTTTGGGGAAGGAATTGGTGCCAGTATTACCTCAGGGTCCCTTCCTGAGGGACCTCATAATTCAATGATTTTTTTTTTAGATGGAGTCTCGCTCTGTAGCCCAGGCTGGAGTGCAGTGGCAAGATCTCAGCTCATTGCAACCTCCACCTCCCGGGGTCCCAGTTCAAGCAATTCTCCTACCTCAGCCTCCCAAGTAGCTGGGATTGCAGGCACGAGCCACCATGCCCAGATAATTTTTGTACTTTTTAGTAGAGACGGGGTTTCACCATGTTGGCCAGTCTGGTCTTGAACTCCTGACCTCATGATCCGCTCACCTCGGCCTCCCAAAGTGCTGGGATTACAGGCATGAGCCAGCATGCCCGGCCATAGTTCAATGATTTCTTAACAACATAATGTACAGCAGAGGTTATAAAACAAAGAGAATGCAGATGATATAAATTATACTATTGAGAACAGGGAAGGCAGAAAAAATTCATTCCTTCTCTTTAACATCTATGATATTACCCATTTAAAAGTCTTTCCACCCTATCTAGTAATTGGACTAACATATACAGCTTGAAGGTTAAGAAAAAAGAGTATAAATGTAGTTCTTGACTTATTTTTTTTCCGAGAGAGTCTTGCTCTGTTGCCCAGGCTGGAGTGCAGTGGCACAATCGCAGCTCACTGCAACTTCTGCCTCCCCAGGTGAAGCAATTCTGCCTCAGCCTCCCTAGTAGCTGAGATTACAAGTGACCACCACCACACCAGCGAAGTTTTGTATTTTAAGTAGAGACAGGGTTTCACCATGTTGACCAGGCTGATCTTGAACTCCTGATCTTGTGATCTACCTGCCCCGGCCTCCCAAAGTGCTGGATTACAGCCGTGAGCCACCACACCCGGTCAACGCTTGACATATTTATAGCAATTTTCCCCTTCACTAAATGGGCCTATCTGGACAACTATGCTGTTTTATTTCTTAAACCTGGTTCTCACTTCATAATGCCATTAGTATATATCTGTCTCTAGAAGTCTGATCTCCCATTTCACTCCCTGAACATCAAAGAATCAGATCATCTGGCTTAGAAGAATTGTTTGTAATGTTGGAGTTAATTGGGCAATAAGAAAAGTGTTCAGTTAAGTCTCTAGAGAATAAAATTGCCAAAAGTCCTCAGCCCTTCAATAGTCTGTTTTGGTGGCTTTCAAAGGCTTTTCTTTTCTTCTTCACCTCCCTCATAGTGCCTGGCCATGTTCCTGAAACATGAAGTTGCTGGATCATTTAAACAATATAATTAATCTTTATAATGTCCCATAGAATTCTTAGATGTAAACATGACTAAATATATTTCTCAACACATAGAATGATTTATAAACTTATTGTTGCCTCTGCTATTAACCTTCTCTTCCCTATTAATAATATTATAATAAAAGCTATCATTTATGGAATTCCTTTGTGGAATGCCATTATGGAAATCCTGGCACCATGCTGGGCACTTTACATATATTATTTATAATCCTACCACAACTGTGTTTGGAATAAATAGATAATAATCACTTCCTGAATAAAAAAACAGAGGAGAAAAAGAAAAATTAAGTTATAACTACTCCCAAGATTCCACAACCATGAAGTACTACAGCTGGGATTTAAATCTTAGTCTATCTGATGCCAAACCTCACCTTCTTTCCACTTTGCAGACACGCTCTAACCATGTTACATCTACTGAATATTAACTCTTTGAGCATATTACAGTATATCTCTTTAATAAAGACTAGGATGATACTTCTTTACCATTATGATTCAGATATCAAACTTAGTATGCTTCTGAGTTAAAAATCCAACAAAGCATCAATGTAAACAGGTTGCAGTAATAATATTTGATCTTAAAAAAAAAACCACAATGTTTGCTTTTTACAATTAATGAGTATGCTATAATAATATAGCTTTTTTCTACTTTTACATAAACATACGCACATTTGAAGATAATAAGAACAATGCATCTGACAAAGCATTAGATCCTGAGGTGGAGAACAAGGTTTGATCTATTTCTATATATCCAAGGACTATGCTTGGTTGATACCCAACACTCAATTGTTAATGAAAGACAGAATCAATAATTCTCAAGTAATACTTTCTTCTCAAAGTAATATTTTAAGATACCTGAAAGAGTAGTTTAAAAAAAAAAGAAAAGAAAAGAAAATAGAGCTCCACGTTTCAAAAAAAGAGAGAAAAAATGTTTTTGGTCTGCAGATGAACTTCCTACCTCTCGATCTTTGAGTTTCATGGCGAGTACCAACTGATGCCTGTGGTTAGTGAGAGCCTCCCGGTAATTTCCTTTGGAGAAGAATGCAGAGCCCAAATTCCCATGAGCTCGGCATTCTCCTGTCTGGTCACCTGGATTGAATTGATTAAAAAAAAAAAAAGATAAAATTTTCTAAGTTACAATGTTATTTATAATATATAATGGTCATCTTAAGAGCCACAGATTTATTAGCTAAGATGTCATTTATCTTCTTTTAGAAAAGTATGTTTCTTCCATAAGACACTATGTAGGGAGTTATTGTCCTAGAATTTAAATCTCTAGATAACAACTGCTATTATTGTCATAATATACAACTGCAGACAGGGACTTAGGTATCTTGAAACAAAAGACCTTAACACAAACTAGTTGCTATTTGAGCCTCCTCATTGCTCTGCTCATGACCTTTGATTCTAAACTACCATCAGTTTGTTGGTTCAGTCATTTGACTCCAAACCTACAAGGAAATATCTTTACAAGTATGCTGGTGGTAGATTCACCATATCCTTTCCCTTACTGCAATCCTGTAAGTCCTTGAATAATCACCATAATGACCATCATAATCATAAGCCATACTTATTTTACAAATGAGAAAACTGGGTTACAGAGATTAAGAAATTTGCCCCAAGTCACAAAGATAGTAAGCGACAGAGCAAGGCTTCTAAACCCAGTAGTCAGACTCATGGTACACACTCTATATTATACTATCTTCTTCAACAAAATGATGATGCATTCTAATGGAGGTAAAAATTAAAATTAAGGTGAAAAACTCACCCACCAAGGCTATCATTTGACATATTTTGTAAGCTCAAATCTCTGAAGAGAGCAATGAGTATATTAATCCACATCTCTTGGTCTTTTAGGAGTGTTAGCATCTTGTTCTATGAGAAAGCTGTAAAGACCTGAATACTCTAAAATAGAGAATGTTCTAGAGGCACTCACTTTCTTTTTTATTTTTTAGTTTTAAGAGACAGGGTGTCTTGCTTTGTTGCCCAGACTGGAGTACAGCAGTGTGATCATAGCTAAGTGTAACTTGCATGCCTGGACTCAAGCAATCTTCCCACCTCAGGTTCCAGAGTATCTAAGACACAGGTACATGCAACCACACCCAGCTTTTTTTTTTTTTTTTTTTAAATAAAGAGGGTCTCACTATGTTGCCCAGACTGGTCTCAAATTCCTGGCCTTAGGCAATCCTACCAAAGCACCAGGATTACAGGTGTGAGCAACCATGCCTGGCCATCACTTTTTATTGCATATGTTATTTTCATTCATGTCAGGTGACTCGGCTTTCTTACTTCCCTTTTTGCACTGAAATAGAAAAAAGAAGCATCACTCTACCTAAGGTCTTGGCTACATCCAAGTCCTGCTGCATATATCCAGTGCTCTTTTCTGTATTTCCAAGAGACCAGTAAGCACTGCTCAGGGCAGAGAAAACAGAACCTCTCAGTTTGAGGCTGCAGGTGCCAATCTTCAGTGCGGCTTCTAAGACAACCACAGAGGCCCCATGATGGCCAGCTGTCAGGAGTTCCTGCCCAACCACAGACACGACCACAAAGGGACTCTTGTCCAGTTTCATTTTCTGAAGCTGCTGATAAGTGGGCTCGAGGGAGTCTGAAAATAAACAACAACAACAGCAACATAACAGGAGAATGTAGGATGATACAAAAACAATCTTTTCTAATGTGCTCCAGAAACAAATGTTTATCATACCTTTTGTGGCTTATTTCAAGTATAAACTCTTCAACCTTTATTCTAGCACCACCCTAACTGTCCACTTAACACATATGACTAGTATCACAAACCCCAGTCTAGTATTTTCCTTCTCCTCACTCTTGCATTATATGTCTTATCCTTTCTTTTGGCCTTTGTGATCATGATGTGCCACCTTCCCTGAATAGTTCCCCCCTCAAAACATTACAGACACATCCCAAAAGTCCCACTTGTACCAGGAATATCCCAGGTCCTCTGGCATACATTAATCTGTATATCTAAACTTCTGCTTCATTTTAATAGTACTGCACAGTTTGGTCATTAACTATTTTAAAATTGTTCTCCATGTATTAATTTTTAAAATATTTTTCCAGCTAAATCCAAAGACTGCTATAGGACTATCTATTGTTACTCCATAGCAAGTGGTACAATGTGGGTACTAGAAAACTCGTCATGGACACAAAGGAAAGTACCTAACATGTCTGACATTTGATAGAGGTTTGTTTGTGACAGGTCTTGCTCTGTCACCCAGGCTGGAGTACAGTGGCATAATCTTCGCTTACTGCAGGCTCAACCTTCTAGACTCAAGTAAATTCTTCCACCTCCACCTCCCAAGCAGCTGAGACCACAGGCACACACCATTGTGCAGGGCTAATTTTCAAAATTTTTTTGTAGAGATGAAGTCTCATTATGTTGCTCAGGCTGGTGTCAAATTCCTCGGCTCAAGCGATCCTCCCGTCTAGACCTCCCAAAATGCTAAGATTACAGGAGTGAATTACCATGTCCAGCCTGGTAAACTTGAATCTGAATTACAGATTAATAAACCCGGTCCATATTTTTTCCTAAAAGATGCAATAAAAGAAGCTCTCCCAACAAAGCCCTTGTCATTCTCACTGGTAACACAGTATCCACTGCTGCTTCTGAGACCTGTAGCCCCCAACTAAAAAAAATATTATCGATTTTTGTTGTGGTCATAAATGAAACCATAAAGAAATCATCTGAATTTATTAAGGTAAGATGGAAGATAAAATTAATGTTGGTTTCATTTTATTTTCATATGGTATTAAAAGGACATAGATAGGGGTCAGTAAGCCATAGGAGATTTTTTTCCCTTTGAAGCTAAGTTTCAATGTAGATAACCTCCAAGCTCCTTCTCTCAATTCTCCTTTTTTTCCTTTAAAGACAATTGCAGAGGTATTAACTATAGCCCTACAATGAGATGACACTTATAAGGCATTTATTATTGGCTTTCCTGAAAAACTATTTCACATTAGTTTTTCCACTATGCACATATTAAAAAAAAACTATAAAAGGGTTGGTCGCTTTAAATCTTGAATCTCCTAGCCAACAGTACTGCATTAAAATGTAATTCTTACAATTTATGACTTTGAATCTAAACTCTCCACTAAAAACCTCTCATCTGAATCAACATTGCCACAGAAACCCTGAAACCTGGAAACGTGCTGGTGCCTAAAGCATTCTTTTCCTTCAATTAGATCACTAACAGAGAACAAAGAACATTTTTACACCTGTCAAGACTCAAGCTGTGCAGAGTACTGGTAAACACTAGCTAAACAATGGGGTTAAGTACAGACACAGGAACCCAGGAGTTGCTAGAATACAGAAGAACAATACCATAACGAAATACTGTGGGCAGAATTTTGGTGGTGTCCGCTGATGAGTTTGGCAGTTGATGTTGATCACATCAGCATCTCAGTGGCCAATTAGTAGAAACAAAAATAACAGAATTTTTGAGTTGAAAAGACTTTAAAAATATGCTCTCTTAAAAATGAAGAATCTGAACATTTAGGTGATTTACTCAAAGTCAGAAAGCTTGGAATAGAGCCAAGATTAGAACACACTGTAGGGCTCTAAGCCCAGGTTCTCTGATATTGCACCAGGCAAGATTATTAGTTGCTAGTGACAGAAACCAATCTTGGCTGCTTGTAAGCAGAAAAGAAACACACTGAGTGACAACTGGGAAAGGTGGAAAACCAGGCTCCAAACCCACAGTCAAAATCATACCACAAAAGCTGCCTGTTGAAGGCAACTTAACCACTGCAATCAAACACAGGACACCACAGCTCAATGTTCCTCCCCACACCACCTCACTGAATGCCACCCTTAGAAAATGGGTGTCACCATTGCCACCTCCACCACCAGGAAAAATTCTGTGCTATCCTTTCTTCTTTGAACCTTTAGCCTCTGATTCAAGGATGGAGTCCCAGCTGCTAGGGAGAATGGGAAAATTAGGATATGATGCTTTCAGCTTTTATTACAGACAGCAGAAGCAGAAGTGTATGATGGAGAATTCTAAACACAGGGAAGAGTGTTCAGAAACTGTCAGCCCAAATTGACTGATGGTTAGCAAAGATACTATGCTTTACTTGGTGATGTTTCTTCCCATAGCACCCCCAGCAAAGTTAGAGAAATAGTCATCTAATTGAGCATCTGAAATTATACAACACTGGTAGAAAGAGGAGTGAACATTGCCACAGCAAGAAATATCTAGAGGATTCCCTAAAGAGAAATAAATCTTTAATTGTATAAATTTTCATTAGATGAAAATGAAACTGATGAAAGAGAAGTAGAAGATGAAATTTACTTTTTCAGTATATAGGAAATACACTTCAAAAGATAAATTATAATGCAAAGTTCAGTATAAGGCTAATATACAAAACACGCTATAAGAGTTTGGAAAAGGGAGGGATTATCAAGAGCAATTGGAAAACTTCATGGAAGCAGAACTTGACCTCTTGAAGAAAGAGTAGGGCTTAGCCAAGTCTTTGTTATTTTCTGAGAGTAGAAGGCATTTTTTGCAGATCTCTCCTAACAAAAGTGTCAAGAGAAGACAGATACATGAAATGACAAGGCCTGCTGAACAGGCCAGCTTGAACTTATCAAAGAATATTTGTAGGAAAGGAAATTGATGTGAAATAATGAGGAAAACACTTAGCAAAATACATACAGACACCTGTATTTCAAAGTCACATAGCCTCAGTCTCTCACTTGGTCAATGTATAGGTTGTAACTGTGGTGGCTGTTACACAACCCTATTCATGTATATACGTATGTCTACATGTACAGATATATACACACAAAAGTCCACTTCACTGTATATAAATTTTTAAAAAAAAATTTTTTTTTTGAGACGGAGTCTTGCTCTGCCACCCAGGCTGGAGTGCAGTGACACAATTTCAGCTCACTGCAACCTCCGCCTCCCACGTTCAAGTGATTCTCCCGCCTCAGCCTCCCAAGTAGCTGGGACTACAGGTACATGCTACCTTGCCCGGGTAATATTTGCATTTTTAGTAGAGGCGGGGTTTCACCATATTGGCCAGGCTGTTCTTGAATTCCTGACCTTGTGATCTCCCCACCTCAGCCTCCCAAAGTGCTAGGATTACAGGCATGAGCCACCATGCCCAGCCAAATTTTTAAATTTTTTAATATCGAATTTCTTGGCTTGGGCTCTAATTATGTCTCATTGGTCCACACCCACAATCAAAAGCTCAAGATGGCAGCTGTATATGCTTTTGATGAATACAAGTGGTAAAGTAAGTTTTCTAAACATATAGGTGATTACTACAATTATTTCCAACTCTATTATTCTAATTCCTATTTTAGAGTAAACTTGGACTATTGGCAAAGGGACTAATTTTGAGATTGTATCAGGCTAGGTGAAACAGAGTTTTGGCAGTCTATAGCTATTAAGATGTTTTTATTTCTAGAGTTTATGGATAATATGTGAAATAGGCAATGTCAAACCAATTCCATAAGAGCATAAAGCCCTTTGCAACATCAGTTCAACAACCATCAAGTGTTTTTGAAATGCAAAGGCTTTAAAAATTTAAGATTAACAAAATAATATTTCCTAACATTTGATGAGCTTGTAGGAATGTAACAGCGGATAATAATAAACAAACTCACACTCAACTAAGACATATTCAGTGCTATGCAACGGGGTGTCACTTTTATATCGAAATAGGCCTAAAAGAGCTCTTTCAGTATACACATAAAATAAAAAGTTACATGCTAAGAGAGAATTGTGTCATCATAATAGTCGGTAGTTTTTTTCTTTCTTAGTAATATGTAAAATAATAAGGCCAGGCGTGGTGCTCATACCTGTAATCCCAGCACTTTGGAAGTCATGGCAAATGGCCCAGGAGTTCAAGGCCAGCCTGGGCAACATGGTGAAACCCCATCTCTATAATAAAATACAAAAATTAGCCGGGTGTAGTGGTACAGATGTACAGTCCCAGCTAGCTACTCAGGAGGCTAAGGTGGGAGGATCACCTCAGCCTGGGAAGGTTGAGGCTGCAGTGAGCCATGACCATGCCACTGCACTCCAGTCTACGTGGTAGCGTGAGGGCCTGTCTCAATAATAATAATAATAATAATAATAATGATGATGATGATACAACTTTAAATCCAGAGTTCTTTGAAGTGGTAAAATGTGCCATGGGACCCCAAAAGAGAAAGGTGTTATTGACTCTATTAGGGTAGGTCTGGGAAGGCTTCCCATAGGAAGTGGCACCTGAATAGAAATTGGAGATATGAGAAACCATAGTGTTTTCTAGGAAATGCAGGAATTTTAAGTTGAGAACATCTGGAGATAAGGAAAGAGAGGCAAGGTCTTCTATTCTAAGGCCTGAGAGAAACTTCTCCAGTGAGTGCTCATAAAGAGAAACTTAAGTACTACGTAGTGTTCATTCCATATCCATACCACTACGCTTGCCCCAAACATAAGAGCAATTAGTACTGCTACTGCTTTCACTCCTCAGCGAGAAGAATGGCATCACACTGCAGAGGCCTGCCATTAGATGCCAGTTCCTGACTTTCAAAACAACATTAGGAGACAGATATTATAATTTCCCTCTATGGAAACAGACTGAAGTATAGAGAAAGGAAGCAACCTTGCTCAGCCAATGGACTAATAAATGGCAGTGCTGGAATTAGATTCCAATCTTTTGGGGGGAAAAGCCTGTGTTTTTAACATAACACTTTAGAAGGAAGCCTCCTATGAAAAGAGACTCCCACCTAAAAGAGAATCAGGGGGAATGAGCCCATTAAGGTAGACAATTAGGCAAATAAAAGGTGAGCCCCAACTTGACCCTGCAAGAAAGGCTTATACATTTAACAGGCATTTTCCATCAGCACTTCAAAAAATCAGCTTCCCTGGGTCCCCAGGAGCTGGCAGAAACACCACAACAGGTGATAGCCCACAAATGTAATGGTCTTTAGATTGCAGAATTAACAGGAAGACAGACAATATACATAAAAGGTCCTCAGCAAGAAGCAACCCTAGCATCTTTAGAGAAACAAATAAAGGTGAACTCAATCTCATTTAGTAATTACATTATTAAATCCATTGTTGGCAGTAATAGTATGCTACAACATCCAAATTTGCTTAAATGTTTTTAAGACACAATAAACTGTAATTGCTGAAAGATTATCAAAAAAAGAAATAGAATATGGTAAAATGATTACTTGAGAAGTCATGTAAAAGAAAGTATCAATTTATATTTATTTTATATTTTCATTAATGATTTAAGAGAAATACATCATATAAAATAATGTAAGTAATATCCACAGGAGAAAAGGTTTAGCTGTTATCTGATTTGTGTGCATGAGTGAAACTAAAACAGATTTAATTCAGTTAGAAATGTTGGCAACAATAATAAAAAACCAAATGAGTTTCAACATGGTAAAATAGAATGTATTTATATGGGGGAAAGGGTATATTAATATAGGTTGGCCCTGCCTTAAAAAAGTAAAAACTTAAAACTTCCACAAAGACCAAACCACAGGAACACTGTGTAGGTTCATGAGAGTTTTGTCTGCTTATAGAAGCACCTGGACCAGAGAGTTTTCTCTTGCATTTAAGGATTACAAAACAAGTTGGTGTGAGTGCAATAGCAGCTACAACTAACTGATCAAAACCAGTTACAGACTTATCCTTCTCCACTCACACTGCTTCACTTGACTAGCCTTTAAAATACAAAAAATATATAAATAAATAAAAAATAAGAAACAAAAACAACTGACATTAACAGATCAGATGTATATGTAAAGTGACTCAAACTGCACAGCTATGCAACAATGGCAAAACTTAGGAAGCTGCAGGAGGCTAAAATAAACAATGGCTAAAAAAGTAGGCAGCAAATAATGAGAAATTTTGTTAATTACAACCATATGACAAAAAGAGAGGTCATTAAGATGTGGGATGATGCACAGAACAACACTGTGCAAAGCCACAGACTCTATAAATTGTTGATAAGAAAAGCCCACCTGGAATAGATACAGTGGTAAAGGCAATGCTAAAAATAGATGAGATAAATTAAATTGCCTTAAGGGAAGAGAAGAAGATACTGAAGTACTCTAGGCACCAGTAAGAAGCTGCTTTCTCCAGGTTCAGCCTTAGGTCACTTACATAAGATAGGAAAGAAAGAACCTGGTACAGAAAACCCTAAGAGTGACAGTAGCTCTGAGCTATTTCTAGTAGTGCAGGGAAGATTTCCTTACATTTATCTAAAGAGATTGCTTCAAAGGCAAAATGCTAAGTATGATTCTGCTGATCTCAACACATTCACTCCAATATTCTAAGGCAGCAGCAGAAGTACCTTAGAATAAAAAGGTAGTATCTTCATTAACTAAATAAAAATGTTCCATGTAAATTCCTTGTGGAGGGGTTTAGGGAGGGAACAAGAAAAAACTAGAAAATGGAGAAATAAGATGATTTTTTTTTCTTGTTGTCCATGCTGCCCGGGCTCCCTGAGCCCAGGCACTACAAAATGTATCTGCTCTAAGTCAGAGTTTATTAACAGCAGGTCCCCGAGGGGGTTCAGCCTGTAGCAAAACCTCAGCTTCGTACAGTCTATAAAATCACATGAAGAGAGACTTTCTTAACACTTTTTCCCTAAAACATGAAATCCCTAAATTCCAGGAAAATATTTTTTACACATATGAATTACCCAGAGACCAAATGAGTACCATTTGGTTCATCAAACTTTTATTCGGCACATATTTTGAGCCAAATATAATACTAGCCAGTATATTTAAAATATCTAATGATGCAAACATTTTCAAAACTAGATAAAATATTGAATGATGCTGCCATAAAAAAATTTTAGGTTCATTTTTCCACATGAAAAATTAAAAAACATACCATTTCAGACTAAAAAACATAGTTCTGCTTGGCATACCCTGTTTAAAATGAATCACTATTAGCTGTCTACTGTTTACCATAAATCTGCCTCATGGTCTCCATCACTCCCCAAAGACAGCAACTGCTATATATGTTTAGTCAAATCTTCCCAAGAACTCTTTCCCGAAAAATCAATGTTCCTCAAAATAACGCCAATCTGTTTTGGGCCTCAGAACT
Source organism: Saguinus oedipus (assembly GCA_031835075.1). Lineage (NCBI taxonomy): Eukaryota > Metazoa > Chordata > Mammalia > Primates > Cebidae > Saguinus > Saguinus oedipus. The sequence goes on from CM063169.1 coordinate 205,163,152, forward strand.
CCTCCAACCTCCACAGTAGCATTTTCAATCCATTCTTTTGTTTTCCAGAATACCAACCAGTGTAAAGTAGAAGTAAGAACGGGGAGAAAATATGTAAACTGGTGTCTGTCTTGTTTCTTTCTTCTTTTAATTCAACGCAATCTTTTAATGCTCCTCTGAAAACTCTGAGACACAGCCTACAATTAGATATACATTTCCTTTATGAAATATAAGAATGTTAAATGTCTTCTCTTATTTGAGTATTTCTAGAAGGCATATTGGTTCAACTGAAGAATCAGTTTCCTACTAGAAGTGTTGTGGTTTAGAATTACAGAATTTCAGACCTACAGAAAAACTATAAGGGCTTTTAAATAATACTAAAATCCAGAGAAGTCGATCCATTTACCCATGGTCATACAGTTAGTTAATAAAAAAATTAAGAATATAATATAGGTCAACAAAATTCTAGGTAAGTGACCCTCCTACCATACTACTCTGCCTCATTAACGTCAGTTGTTGGCAGTGATTCTTGATCTTTCTTGGTCTAAAATATCAAATCTTAGTAAATTTGATAGCCTATCAATTCTCTGCACCTGAGCCTAAAGGCTTGGAAGACTAGAAATGTTCTACTTCAAATTAATGTTATACCAAGTACTTTTATCATATTTACCTCTCATGGGAGATTTCATGGCGGCTTCCACCATCCCCACCAGAAGCTGAAGACTCTTGGGGTCTTGAGCCAGTCCAGATGCAAAGGCTGCCAGGGCATCGGCATGACGTCCAAGGTACTGGAGGGCAACACCCTGTCGGAAGTATGCCTAGAAATAAAGGATATATGATGCATGTTTTGCCAGTGCTCCAACAAGGCTGATGGTGATTCTTTACTAAAACAACAGATCGGGCCGGGTGCAGTGGCTCAAGCCTGTAATCCCAGCACTTGGGGTAGATCATGAGGTCAAGAGATCGAGGCCATCCTGGTCAACATGGTGAAACCCTGTCTCTACTAAAAATACAAAAAATTAGCTGGGCATGGTAGCGCGTGCCTGTAATCCCAGCTACTCAGGAGGCTGAGGCGGGAGAATTGCCTGAACCCAGGAGGTGGAGGTTGCGGTGAGCCGAGATCGCGCCATTGCACTCCAGCCTGGGTAACAAGAGCGAAACGCCGTATCAAAAAAAAAAAAAAACAGATCGGCAGAACTAAGATTGAGATGTACTTGATTTAAAAACATAGTGAACAGTTCATGATAAAATGAACTAACATAATATCATAAGCATACTTTTATCAGCAACTTCTATTTAAAATTTTCATCTTTTCCCTTCTAAGACATCAATTTTATCATATTCTTTGGTATTTATTCACACATTGCTTTTATTGTTTTTGAACTATTTTAAAAATATTTGTTATCCCACTTTTAATGCCATAAGCTCCTCTGAACAGGGACTCGAAGATTTATTTATATCTCGCCTAAGTATCTGGTACAGTGCAAAAATAAATGAGATAAATTCCACTTATTTTCTGTTTCCCCCCTTAAATAAAGAGAACAAATCAGTGTGTGATTATATCAAAATAATTTTAATAATGAGTAACACAACATAGCTACTTACTTTTAATGTATTGTTTCAAATATGATATTTAAAAGCAATTACCTATAATATGTGTGCTTTGCTTAGAAACCAAAAAAACTATTATCCTTTATATTCTTTAATTGGATTATTTTGAAAACTAGTATTATGTGATTCCTCTTTCCAACTAACTGCAGAAACGGCCAGAGAATTAATAAGATATTTAAAATTTTTAATTTTACAATAGTTTTAAGAAACTGACATTTGTTTTCTTCTCCCTTTTTCTTTCTTTAATAGACAGAGGGTCTCATTCTTTAACCCAGGCTTGAATCATAGTGGTACAATCCTAGCTCAATGCAGCCTTGAACTCCAGGGTTCAAGCAATCCTCCCACCTCAGCCTCCCAAAGTGCTGAGATTACAAGTGTGAGCCACTGCACCCAGCCTGCAGTTTGTTTTCAAGTATACAGAATAAAACCAAGCAGGTGGAGAAAGTGTTACTTGTACGCAACCAGAAAATTAGGTGTATACCTAATTAAATAATACATAAAAGTAACATAACTAACATATTCATTGCTTATATGACAACATCTGCTTCTAAAATACTTGGCCTCCTATTCAACTGAAATACTTTCACAATACTGTTTATAATTCAAACTTAATTTTCATCAGTCCAATATACTTAGAAATTGTCACAAATTATATTCATGGGATCTAAATGAAGTTTAAAACTCTTAAAACTACCACTCAATAAAACATACATAATTCAAAAATTTTATATTACACATGACTACTATAGAGAGTGAGAAAGCACCTTTCATGTTTATAAAATAATTTTACTTATTTTTATAATGACTTTTTGAGGTAATTTAAGATAGGCTACACCATTCAGTGTTTCTATTAAAAAACAATCCACAAACAGAATGAATACTCAAATTATTATGGACTATGCAGGCTTCTATTAGTTTAAAGTATCAGCAGCTGTTAAAACTCAGACCCCAGTAAGATAATAAGCACTTTCATTACTAATTCATAGGATCACTTCCTTTCACTGGACTCAGCCACTGTTTTAATCTTTAATGTGTTTACAAACATTTTCATTACCTTTTTCATTTCACATTTTAGTTGGTTTCTATATTCCAAGAGGCAACAGTATATTCCAACTAAAAATAACTATAGTTTACATAAGTATAGAAATGCTATGTTAAAACTAAGCTAAAAATATACATATTTGTTTATGTTTTTATATATAAATATGCCAAATAACTGTAAACTTATTAAGAGACACAAAAAGTGTCTTAGTTACTGATTTCACATTATAAGAAACAAAAATCTTAAGTTAGTATCATCGAATTTTGATAGCTTCTTACATATTTAAAGCAAACCTTTATCACTCATTACTTAAGAAGGCAACTGATTTTCCTGTCTGCCAAGTAAAACCACTGAAACACAGGATTTGCCTCCCACTAGGGAGCTAAGTAAAGTTCAGTGTTAAATGCAAACTTTGGTCTCATATTCACACAGGAGCCCAAGAAGAATGTGCATATTTTGTTTTCTTAGAACACTTATAAATTAGATAAGAAAAGTTAAGACTGGACCATGCCTCCCACAATCTTGGTTTCTTTTCTTCAAGAAAAGATTTTAAAAAGAGGTATAGGAGAGAAGGCTCAAAGGTCATCTTTGGTTTTCCCTTATGCCCTTTTAGAGTCCCTAATCCATCTTGATAAGATTTTACTTGTTAGAAGCTTAGGGTTGTATCCCTGTAAAGATAGTATAATGAGTATAGCTCTTAAAACCCCCTGTTCAAACTCACAGAGTGGGGCTTTCCCAACATTTATCCACGCAATATTCACTGTGTGTACAAATGGCTGTTGAAGATGCTGGAGAGGATGTGGAGAAACAAACGCTTTTACACTGTTGGTGTAAATTAGATAAATTAGTTCAATCATTGTGGAAGACAGCGTGGCAATTCCTCAAGGATCTAGAACCAGAAATACCATTTGACTCAGCAACCCCATTACTGGGTATATACTCAAAGGATTATAAATCATTCTACTATAAAGACACATGTACATGTATGTTTACTGTGGCACTGTTCACAACAGCAAAGACTTGGGACCAACCCAAATGGTAGACCGGATAAAGAAAATGTGGCACATATGCACCATGGAATACTATGCAGCCATAAAAAAGGATGAGTTCAGGACCTTTGTAGGGACATGGATGAAGCTGAAAACCATCATTCTTAGCAAACTGACACAGGAACGAATACCAAATACTGCATGTTCTCACTCATAAGTGGGAGTTGAACAATGAGAACACATGGATAGGGAGGAGAACATCACACACCGGGGCCTGTCAGGGGGTTTGGGGCTAGGGGAGGGATAGCATTAGGAGAAATACTTAATGTAGATGACAGGTTGATGGGTGCAGGAAACCACCATGACACATGTATACCTATGTAACAAACCTGCACGTTCTGCACATATATCCCAAAACTTAAAGTATAATAAAAAACAAACAAAAACCACAAATAGCTGTTGAATAAAAATGAGTTGTTTATCCTTTTGTGAAAGATATGTCACTATGGAGTTCAAGCTGATGATAAAATCTAGACTGTGAGTTATTGTAAAGAGAATCCAGTACAGTACTTGGCAGACTGAAGTACTCAATAAAATTAGCTATTTACATTATTAGTTAATGGGGAAAGAATCTTAATAAGAACACATAATTACAGACTAACAGAATACAAGGGAGTCCAATAAATATTTTATCATTCAATATGATATTATTCAATTTCTATCACTGTCTCATTCATTCTTTCCCTTGTTCCAGAAAAGACTATGAGCAATCAATAAACTATATAATTGAGAATTCTCATTGCTGTTAAGGCTCCCAGACAAAATCTAAGCCACCTGACTAAATGAAATTGGTATTGCCAAGTTCTGAGACAGATAACAGCTACCCATAGGATCCTTTGCCAGCCTCTCCAAAGCAAAGGTCAGGATGTGTCAAGATTCACAGCTATTTATCACAGCTTCAAGAAAACTGATGTGACCTGCCATAGCCTATCTGCTTCTCCTTCTATGGGTTCCAGCTACTAACATTTATTGCCACAGGTTTCACAGAAAGCCACTTCATCTGGGAGAGGTACAAATTTTGATCACTTAGGACTGAGTAGAGGCAGTACATGTGCAGCATGCCAAAGTTGGGATCTCTAGGGCAATGTTGAATACTTGGTGCCCAGTCAACGTCAGATCATATACACATTTACTTCATGAACCCACCACACATACACCACATGTCGGTCATTGGTCTGGCAGCAGATGGAGAAGAAAAGGCAACATGGACTAACTGTTGAGAACACTATACCCTGAGTACAATGGTTTTAAGCTGAAGCTTTAGCCAAGAGAAATATATAGGAAGCTAGTTAATACACTGGACTAAAGTAGGATGCCTAGATTTTCAAATGTTACATTCACTTAACTTTCTTGCTGTTCACCAAAAGACACCACAGTGATTATTCCATGCATACTACTAGGTGATTTCACAAATCATATAAAGACAACAGGATTACAAGAGTGAATTTCCATTACTTCTTTCCCTCAATTGACATTCCCTGAAAATCGACAGTGCTAGGCATTGTGACACAGAACACAGTTAAAAACAAGACAAGAGCACCCTCAAGGTGCTCATAGTTGAGAGGGAAAGAATATAAAAGCTATAAGTGTCTTAACTGATAGCTGCAGTAAGTGCTAACTAAAAGTAACTAATGCTGCAATATTTCAAAGGCAACAAAAATGTAATTAATGACCAAAGTATTTATGCCCTATTGTTAAAATTGTTAGTATTACTAGCATTTGCTTTTTATTAAGTGGCATTTCTCTCATCCCAAAGGGTTAAAGTAAAAACACTGAAAGCCTAAATAAGTGAAACAGTAAACAATTCACTCTGGAAGAAGAGAAGAACCTTTAAGTCTTTACTTTAAACACATCATTCCTGGTTCAGAATTCCAAAATGTCACTGAACCCAACAATAACCTAATACCTTATTCTCCATTGGCCTAAACCGAGTAACAAGGTAAACTACTATGCTCACAGGTACATGTGTATAATTATAACAATATATATAACAAATATATGTAATATGTAATGATATATACAATGGTGTATACTCATATGTACAATGCATAACCTAGTACTTATTTCAAGCATTTGCAAATAATCTGCCTTTGATTTTACCGGTATTTTCAAATATTATACTTACAAATTCTTTTTTTTTTTTTTTTTGAGACAGTCTTGCTCTGTCATGCAGGCTGGAGTGCAGTGGCATGATCTCAGCTCACTGCAACCTCCACCTCCTGGATTCAAGTGATTCTCCTGCCTCAGCCTCCTGAGTAGCTAGAACTACAGGCATGCACCACCACTCCGAACTATTTTTATATTTTTAGTGGAAATGGGGTTTCACCATGTTGGCCAATCTGGTCTCAAACTCCTGACCTCAAATGATCCACTCACCTCAGCCTCCCAAAGTGCTGGATTACAGGTATGAGCTTCTATGCCTGGCCTACTTTAATATTCTTAGCCTGTATTTCACATTTGGAATTTGAACTTTTAAAATCTGAAGAATAATTATTTCTAACTATAACACAGTGTTATATCTTTTAGTAAATATATGTTTTCCACATAATCACCATCTTTGTTCAACTATACTTGTAAAACATATGATTTTCTACTAAAATTTCCCTTTTACTTTAAAGATGAGTAGAAACAGGGAAAATAGAAATGCTGATGCTAGTTTTTAAAAAGCAGCACCACTGATTTATAATTTAATACAACTGGGTCAAAAGCAAAAATGATTATGAGTCCAAAACTAATATATACAAAACAACTTTGTTCAACTGTGATGGAAAAGGATAAAGTTAGAAAATATGTAAAACTTGGTTTTGAAAGAAAAGATTATTTTTGAAAACTTTGTATTTTTAATTTTTGCAGGTACACAATAGATGTATATATTTATGGGATACATACATTTAATACAGGCATACAATGCACAACAATCACATCAGAGTAAATGGGGTATCCATCACCTCAAGCATTTATCCTTTCTCTGTGTTGCAAACAAGCCAATTATACTTTTATTTTTAAATGTACAATAAATTATTGTAGACTATAGTTATCCTTCTGTGCTATCAATACTAGATCTTATTCATTCTATGTAACTATATTTTTATACTCATTAACCATCCCACCTTATTTGTCTCCTGCACATACTACCCTTTCCCAGGCTCTAGTAACCATCACTCTACTCTATCTCCAAAAGTACAATTGTTTTAATATTTTTAGCTCCCACAAGAGAAAATGCAATGTTTATCTTTCTATGCCTATCTTATTTCACTTAACATAATAACCTCCAGTTCCATCCATGTCATTGCAAATAACAGAATCTCATTTTTTTTACGGTTGAAAAGGTGTATTATGTACCACATTTTCTTTATACATTCCTTAGTTAATGGAAACAGGTTGCTTCCAACTCTTAGCTATTGTGAATAGTGCTGCAATAAACATGGGAGTGTAGATATCTCTTTGACATACTGATACTCCTTATATACCTAGCAGAAGAATTGCTGGAACATACAGTAACTCTATTTTTAGTTTTTTGAGGAACCCACAAACTGTATTCCATAATGGTCATACTAATTTCATTTCCACCAACAGCGTATAAGGATATCCTTTTCTCCACATCCTCACCAGCATTTGTTACTGCTTGTCTTTTGGATAAAAGCCATTTTAACTGTGGTGAGATGATATCTCACTGGAGTTTTGAGTGGCATTTCTCTGATGATCAATGATGCTGAGCACCTTTTCATATACTTGTTTGTCATGTGTATGGTGTATGTCTTTTTTTTTTCTTTTTGAAATGGAGTCTCACACTGTCACCCAGGCTGGAGTGCAGCAGCTCAATCTTGGGTCACCGCAACCTCCATCTCCCAGGTTCGAGCAACTCTCCTGCCTCAGCCTTCCAAGTAGCTTGAGAAATGCCTATTCATATCATTTGCCCATTTAAAAAACTGGATTATCAATTTTTTTTCCTATAGAGTTGTTTGAGCTCCTTATATATTCTGGTTATTAATCCCTTGTCAGAAACAGATTTTGCAAATATCTTCTTCCATTCTGTGCGTTGTTTCTTCACTTTGTGAATTGTTTCTTTGCTGTGCAGAAGCATTATAATTTCATGTGATCCCATTTGTCTATTTTTGCTTTGGTTGCCTGTGCTTGCAGGCACAAGAAATTTTGCCCAGGCAAATGTTCTGAAGAGCTTCCTCAATGTTTTATTTTAATAGTATGAGGTCTTATATTTAAGTCTTTAATCAATTTTGATTTGATTTGTTTATGTGGCAAAAGGAAACTAGTTTCATTCTTCTGCATATCCAGTTTTCCTAGCACCATTCATTGAATAAACTGTCATTTCCCCAATGTATGTTCTTCACACTTTTATTGAAAATGAGTTCACTACAGACAAAGAATTTGTTTCTGAGTTCTCTATTCTGTTCCATTGGTCTCTGGCTGTTTTTATGCCAGTTTCAAGCTGTTTCCATTACAATAACTCTGTAGTATAATTAAAAGTCAGGTAATGTGATTCCTCCAGTTTTGTTCTTTTTGTTCAGGATAGCTTTGGCTATTCTGGTTCTTTTGTGAAGAATGTCACTGGTATTTTGATGTGGACTGCACTGAATTTCTAGATTGCTTCAGGTGGTATGGACATTTTAATAACATTGTTCTAATCCATGCACATGGAATATCTTTCCATTTTTTCTATCCTCTTCAGTTTCTTGCATCAATGTTTTATAGTTTTCATTGCAGAGATTTTTCACTTATTTGCTTAATTACTAGGTATTTTATTTATAGCTATTATAAATGAGACTACATTTTTTATTTCTTTTTCAGATTGTTTGTTATGGCAAATAGAAAAGTTACTGATTTTAGTATGTTGGCTTTGTATCCTTCTATTTACTGAATTTGTTTATAAGGTCCAATAGTTTTTGGAAGAGTCTTTAGGTTTTTCCAAACATCAGATAATATCTGCAAACAAGGTCAATTTGATTTCTTCCTTTCCAGTTTGGATGCCCTTTCTTTCTCTTCTCTTATTGTTCTAGTGAGGGCTTTGAGTACTATGCTGAGTAACAGTGGTAAAGTGGGCATCTTGTCATGTTCCAGGTATCAGAGGAAAGGCTTTCAGTTCTCCCCAATTAATGTGGGTCCCCAATTGATGTGGGTCTGTTGTATACTTTTATTGGGTTGAGGTATATTCCTTCGATATCCAATATTTGAGGGTTTTTTTTTTTATCATGAAGCGATGGTGAACTTTATCAAATGCTTTTTCAGCATCAACTAAAAGTGATCATATGGTTTTTCACCTTCACTCTGCTGATTCACTGTATCACATTGATTAATTTGCCTGTTGAACCATCCTTGCATCTCTGAGATAAATTCCTCTCAGTCACGATGAATGATCTTTTTAACCGGTTGTTGAATTCAGTTTGTTAGTATTCTGTTGAGGATTTTTATACCAATGTTTATCAGGGATACTGTCCTGTAATTTCTTTTTCTGATATGTCTTTTTATAACTTTTAAGTTCTGGGGTACATATGCCGGTTTGCTACATAGGTAAATGTATGTCATGGGCGTTTGCTGTGCAGATTATTTCATCACCCAGGTATTAAGCCTAGTACCCATTAGTTATTCTTCCTCTCCCTACTCTCACTCTCTACCCTCCAGTAGGTCCCAGTGTGTGTTGATCCCCTCTATGTGTTCCTGTGTTCTCATCATTTAGCTCCCACTTGTAAGTGAGAACATGAGGTATTTGGTTTTCTGTTCCTGTGTTAGTTTGCTAACAATAATGGCCTCCAGTTCCATCCATGTGCCTGCAAGGACATTTTCTCTTCCTTTTTTTGGCTGCATAGTGTTCCATGATATAAATACACTACATTTTCTTTATCCAATCTATCACTGATGGACATTTAGGTTGATTACGTATCTTTGCTATTGTGAATAGTGCTGCAATGAACATATGGGTGCATGTGTCTTTATAACAGAATGATTTATATTCCTTCGGGTATATACCCAGTAATGGGATTGCTGGGTCAAATGGTATTTATGTCTTTAGGTCTTTGATGAATCACCACACTTTCTTCCACAATTGAACTAACTTAACTCCCAACAGTGTATAAGCATTCCTTTTTCTCCACAACCTTGCCAGCATCTGTTATTTTTTGATTTTTAATAACAGCCATTCTGACTGGTGTGAAATGGTATTTCATTGTGGTTTTGACTTGCATTTCTCTAATGATTTCCCTTTGTCTGCTTTTAGTATTGGGGTAATACTGGCCTTATAGAATGAGTCTGGAAGTATTTCCTCATCCTCTATTTTTCATAACAGTTTGAGTAGGATTGGTATTCATTGTTTGTTTGGTCAAGTTCATCAGTGAAGTCACCAGATCCCAGATTTCTTTTCTGGGAGAATTTTCAATTACGGCTTGAATCGTGTTACTTGTTACTTGTTCTGTGTTCTGTTCAGGTTTTGAAGTTCTTCACAATTCAATCATGGTAGGCTGTATGTGTATAGAAATTTATCCATTTCTTCTTGGTTTTTTCCAATTAACTGACATATACTTGCTCATATATTCTCTAATAATCCCTTGAGTTTCTGTGGTATTGGTTGTAATGTCTCTATTTTCATCTCTGAATTTGTTTACTTGGGTCTTCTCTATTTTTTTAAGTCTGGCTAAAGGTTTTTTTTTAATCTTTTTTTTAAGCCAATTTTTCATCCCATTGATCCTTTGTATTGCTTTCTCCACTTAAATTTCATTTATTTCTGCTCCAAGTTTTATTATTTATCTTCTTCTACTAATTTTAGATTTGTTTTGCTTTTGCTTGTTTTAGTTAAGATGCATTGTTAGATTTTTTTCTGTGTAGTTGCTTATGGCTGTAAACTTTCCTCTTAGTTTGGGTTTAATGTATCCCATAGGTTCTGGTATGTTGTATTTCCATTATCATTTATTTCAGAAAAATTTTCAATTTTATTCTCAATTTCTTTATTAACCCACCAGTCAGTCATAAGCACATTGTTTAATCTCCAAGTGTTTGTATAGTTTCCAAAATTCCTCTTGCTTTTGATTTCTAGTTTTATTCAATTGTGGTCAGGGAAGATACTTGATATTATTTCAATTTTTTGAATTTTTAAAGACATTTTTGTGGCCTAATATATGCTCTATCCCTGAGAATGATTTATGTGCTGAGGGGAAGAATGTGTATTCTGTAGCCTTTGGATAAAATGTTCTGTAAATATCTATTAGGTCCATCTCTATAATGCAGATTAGGTCTGATGTTCCTTTGTTGATTTTCCAACTGGATGATCTGTCCAATGCTGAAAGTGGGGTACTGAAGTCTCTAGCTATCACTGTACTGGAGTTTCTCTCTCTCTTTAGTTCTAATAATATTTGCTTCATATATCTGGGTGCTCAAGTGTTGGGTGCACATATATTTACAAGTGTGATAGCCTCTTGCTGAATTGACCCCTTTATCATTAGATAATGATCTTTGTCTCTTCTTACAGTTTTTGTCTTGAAATTTATTTTGTCTGATATAAGTGTAGCTACTTCTGCTCTTTTTTGGTTTTCATTTGCATGGATTATATTCTTCCATCTCATTATTTTCAGTCATGTGTACCTTTACAGGTGGAGTGTTTCTTGTAGGTAACAGACCATCGGGCTTTGTGTGACCATTCAGCCATTCTATGTCTTTTGATTGGAGAGTTTTGTCCATTTATATTCAATATTGTTATTGATAAGTAAGGACTCACTCCTGCCATTTTGTTATTTGTTTTCTGGTTGCTTTTGGTATTCTCTCCCTTCTTTCCTATCTTCCTTTCAGTGAAGGTAATTTTCTCTGGCAATATGTGTTAATTTCTTGCTTTTTACTTTTTGTGTTTCTAGGTTTTTTGATTTGAGGTTAACCATGAGGCTTCCAAATGCTATGATATAACCCATTATTTTAAACAGCTGACAACTTAACACCGATTGCAAAAATACACAAAGAAACAAGCAATGAGAAAACTAATAAAAACTTTACACTTTACCTTCATCCACCGCTTTTTAACATTTACTTGTGTCTGTTTATATTTTATTTTACTGTCTCTGTCTTGAAAAGTTGTTATAGTTACTATATTAGATCAGCTTATCTTTTTTTAAATTATTTATTTATTTATTTATTTGACACTCAGGGTCGATCAGGCTGGAGTGCAGTGGTGTGATCTCGGCTCACTGCAGTCTTGATCTTCCAGGCTCTTGCAATCCTCCCCCCACTTCAGCCTCCTGAATACGTGTGATTACAGGCATGAGCAACAACTCCTAGCTAATTTTTGTAGAGACAGTGTTTCACCATGTTGCCTAGGCTGATATTGAACTCCTGGGCTCAAGCGATCTGTCTGCCTCCGCCTCTCAAAGGTCTGGGACTACAGGCTTGAGCCACCCCACTCAGCCCAGATGATTTTTTATTGCTCATTAATGTCTTTTTCTTTCAGAGTGAATAACTCCCTTAGCATTTCTTTTAGAATAGGCCTGGTGTTGATGAAATCCCTCAGCTTTTGTTTGTCTGTGAAGGTCATTATATCTCCTTCATGTTTAAAGAATACGTTCATCAGATATACTATTCTAGCATACAAGTTTTCTTCCTTCAGCTCTTTAAATATGTCATGCCACTTTCTCCTGGCCTGTAAGGTTTTCACTGAAGTCTGCTGCCAGCTGTATTGGAGCTCCATTGTATGTTATTTATTTTCTCTTGCTGCTTTTAGAATTCTTTCTTATCCTTAATCTTCAGTACTTTGATTATTAAATGCCTTGAGGCAGTCCTCTTTGGGTTAAATCTGCTTCGTATTCTATAACCCTAACATTCTTGAATATTGATGTTTTTCTCTAGGTTTGCAAAGTTGTTATTTTCCCTTTGAATAAATTTTCCACGCTGATCTCACTCTCTACATCCTCTTTAAAGTCAGTAACTCTTAGATTTTCCCTTTTGGGACTGTTTTCTAGATCTTGTAAGCCCACTTCATCATTTTCTGTTCTTTGTTCTTTTGTCTCTCTGTGTATGTTTGAATAGCCTGTCTTCAAGCTTAATAATTCCTTCCTCTGCTTGATCGATTCTTCTGTTAGGAGACTGTATTGCCTTCTTTCATCTATCAATTGTATTTTTCAACTCCAGAATTTCTGCTTGATTCTGATTATTTCAATAGCTTTATTAAATTTATCTGAGAGAATTCTGAATTTTCTGTATTATCTTGAATTTGAGTTTCTTCAAAACAGCTATTAATATTTTGAATTATCTTTCTGAAAGGTCATATATCTCTGTCTCTCCAGGATTGGTCTCTTGGTGCCTTGTTTAGTTCATTTGGTGAGGTCATACTTTTCCAGATGGTCTTGATGCTTGTGGATCTTCATAAGTGTCTGGGCACTGAAGAGTTAAGTATTAATTGGAGGCTTGCAAAAGTTAAGTGACTAGCCTGAGGCTGCCCAGGTAGTAGGCTGAATAATGACACCCATGAAATGCTCATGCCCTAATCCCTGAAACCTGTAAGAAATGTTACATGTTAAACGACTCTCTCAATGTGACTAGGCATCTTAAGTTGGAGGACTATATTAGTGGGCCAAATGTAAGCAGATAGGTCCTTTTAAGACAGGGCAGTAGGAAATATTGAAGACTGAAGCATGAGTTTGAATTGATGGGAAGAAGTAGTCATGAGCCAAGGAATGCAGCCAGCGTCTAAAGCTGTAAGAAGCAAGAAACAGATGAGGATTCAGAAGGAAGCAGTCCTATGGATACCTTGATGTTAGAGCCCTGTAAGACTCATTTTGGGGATTTGACCAGCTCCAGAACTGTCAGAGAATAAATATGTGTTGTTTTACGCTACTAAATTTGTGACCTGTTGAGAAACATTAAGTTTATCCTGCTCCCATGGCTTCCTTGTGGAAGATACTTTTAGTTTGTAATTAAGAGTATGCAGATAACAGCTGCCTACCTATGTATTAATAAGAATCATCTGTCAAAGAGCAAATAAATGTGTGCATGAATCTCTGCTCGAGACCTTCAGTCCTGGAGAGCTGTCAGTCCCGCAGGCTTTCAGGCTGTTGGTCCTCAAATAGATCCACTCTGTTGTGCTATCTGGGTGTCTGCCTCTCAATACCTTCAGCCCATCTGGGTGGGAGCCTCCTGATCGAGCAGGTTCTTGGTAGTGATCATTTGTTATATTTGCAAAAGGATAACTAATGTGCCTAGGAAATGCCCGTTCAGTATTTTCAGTGTCGGAATAGGGTTGATGGGCTAAGGAACTTTTTAATATTGAACAGAAGTGATTCTCTCACTGTTACGCTCTATTTGGCACTGCTATTTATTCAGGTGGCTCATCTGCTTTACCAGCTCACATAAGTCACCTTTTGTAAAGTGGGTAAAGGGGTGACAAAAATTAGGCACAAAATAAACATTAATGATCATAATGATCACTCTGAGTCATTAAGAAAGTAGTTAATTTATGTTTTTTATATTCTGTTTCAAAAGCCTATATAATAGATAATACATTTCAGGGAAACTTCAATCAAAAAAATTTTTTTAATGTTTACACTTTGGCAATTGACTGGACAGGCTGCAGTTATCCAGTAAGTTAATCATTTAGAAAAGACATTAAATGCAGGTTAAATAAGGTCCTTTGGCTTGAGTGGAAAAGAAAAAACAGGTGTCAGAAAACAAAAGACCAAAAATCTGTCTAAAGGCACATGTCACTCCTCCCTTTCAGAGACTTATCCTGATTCATTGATTATTAGAATTATTTCATGGTTTTCCAAAGCCCAAGCCCAATACCTATTTTAGAATGAAAGAGTCCTGTATTGTCATATCAGTCCTGCCACTATAAATTATCCTAAGTTTTTCTACATATATATAGGTATTTTATTTTTCAAAACTTTTTCTAAGTTGTCATTTGTGGAATAGCTACTCTGTACTAGACACTGAGCTTTCCACAGTTTATCCCTAACCCTCACAATACCCTGCAGGAAGGTCTTATGATGACTGTTGCACAAAAGAGGTGGTTACAAAACTTACCCCAAATCATACAGCTACAAAGTAAGACAAACCTACTGTCATAGTCTCTCTCCATTTTCCACACGGCCTCCTTGATACAAGAATTAATGGTGTGCAATTAACTTCTAAATCAGCTTTTTGTCCAGAAATTCTTATACTTGTAAAATTCAATGTATGGAAGCAGAAATGAAGGAAAATCAGAAATGACACAGAAAATGTATGAACATGAATATTTAATATCTATTCCATTAGCAACCGTTGATTGTAGAACAATTTTTAATGAATTGGATGGAGGGAAAATTCATTTCATTAACCTTTCATATAAATGTATTATTATTGAACCAAACAGGCCACCATACTTGCAACTCAGTCCAATGTTAATTAGATTACAGGCATGAGGCTTTAAATCAAAGAGAAACAAAAGGAGCCATCAGCAAGCTTCTCAGCCAATGCCTGTTGTTTGGTAGCTAAAATTGATTTTTTTTTTTTTTTTTACCAGAAGCATAATTTGCTATATTTCTTTTATTTTCTGATATATTCAAGTGAATTTTATCTTTCTATTTGTTGACACTTTATATCAAAAATAAAATAAAACCTTGAGAATCAGCAAAGAACACATTCTTCATGTCACAATGTGTTTTACCTGATCAGCTCGGAGTAAACATTCCTACCTCTCCAGAAAACTACACTTCTATTTTTCACTAGTCTATCATATTGTATGCTGAAAGCACATGCAAAAGGATTGACAGCTATTTTAGAAAACACTGTTATTTAGTTTGGAACCCAGAATGAGAGGCCCAAATGCCCTAAACATAAATGTTCTAACCAAATCTGCAGCTGTGAATTGTTTCTCTTTCTAACACTGACTTTTGGTACATTTAGAATAAATTTCTAGAGGAAATCTATTCTCAATTCTGATTGTTTCATGTATCAGCTACTTCTTTTCCCAAAATTAATGTTAAATGAATTGTATCAAAAGTGTTATTAAGGTGACAGGTTTATGAGAAAATCATATTTACAAAAGAATTACAAATTTGAAAGGAAGTCAAAGAAAAGACAAAATGCCAACCAGGAATTAAACACCTAAGTAGGTGTTATTTTCTAGCAATGGAGGGGCCCCGAAGTACAGTTTATGACAGATTATAAAATGTGTACACCATCACTGGAGTTTCTCTCTTCTAAACTTTAAAAATAAACAATGGAAGAAGTATGCAGTCCCCTAGAGCAATGGTTCTCAACTTTCCATATCTTGTGCCTTCATTCTATGGGTGTAGTGTAGGATATGTGTAAAGTCATGCCTCTCCCCCTCACCCAAAAAAAAAAAAAAAAAACCCTAGAGATTTATCTGAACATTCTCCAAGAAATCATCTGGCTTCAGCATAACTTGTGTGTCCCTGCCCTACCAATCTTCTCCCAACCCTAGAACATAGAGAACGTGTGCTTTTATACACATAGCCTGGTCCTAGTCCTGAGGAATATGGTTAAGACCAGAAGCAAAATAGAAAAAAATAATAGTAGCAGAGAGAATGGTGAATTAGGAAAAGCAGCAAAGCCAAAAACATGGGAATCAAACAGCCTAAATTCTCACCAACTGTTGAAAAAAACACATGGCTACCGTAATGTAACCATGCCCAAACCATGTCAGATTAATGAGAATACGCTCCTTCCAGACAGTAGACTATGAAAAATTATTACTATAAGTAGGTATACACTGAGATATGGGCACTCTGCATAAGGTGTCTTCAGACAGATTAAATTCTACTGTTAATGACTTATTCTTTTGATCTTTCTAGCTATCAACTCTTTATTTTCCCTTCAAATTATTCAAATGGATTTCTCTAGCATTATACCAGAAAGAAGACTACAGCAATACCCTAACATGACACATCTCCTGAAATGTCAAAGTTACTTGAAGTTTTGCGAAGAGAATTTTTTTAAATTAATACGCTTTATTTTTAGAGCAGTTTTAGGTACACAGCAAAACTGAGCAGACAGTACAGAGAGTTCCCATATACCCATCCCCACACATGTGTAACCTCCCCCATTACTGACATCCCACACTGCAGAGTTTTATTATTTGTTATAATCTACAGAGGATTATTTTAATATAAAAATTATTGAATAAAATGAAGAGTTCACACAATTTTTTAAAAGAGAAAATACAAAGAAATGCCCATCCCTACTTCTCCTACAGCCTGAATTCTTGGAATAGTCCCTCTCTTCTTTCCCACTTTAGATGTTTGGGAAAGCAAAGTTCAAGAAGTATTGCTAGGCTTACTGACAACTAATACCTTTGTCAATTGCTAGTGAGTAGTAAGAGTCCCCAAAAAAGAACATGCATCTGAGGGAAGGACCTGAACAGGGTGACATGAGCAAGTGATAGGAACAGGGCAGAAAGACAAATATATATGCCTAAAAAACACTTGCATAAATATTTCACACATTTTTCTACAGAATAAACTTACAAGCCATGAGTGGTGGCTAGCATCTGTAATCGCAGCACTTTGGGAGGTCGAGGTGGGAGGATCGCTTGAGTCCAGGAGTTCAAAACCAGCCTGGACAACATGGCAAGATCCTGTCTCTACAAAAAAAAAAATTTTTTTAATTAAAAAAAAAAGCCAAGCATGGTGGCACACACTTGTAGTCCTAACTACTTGGGAAGCTAAGGCAGGAAGATCACTTGAGCTCAGGAGGCCAAGGCTTCAGTAAGCCATGATCACACCTCTACACTCCAGCCTGGGTAAGGGAGCAACACTCTGTCCAAAAAAAAAAAAGAATAAACTTCCCAGCCTCTGATTTTCTCTTTCCCATTTTATATGAACTTTCTACATTGACATATGTGTGTAGGGTACCATGTATCAAAATGAAAAAAAAAAAAAACAAGAAAAGAAAAACGAATTGCCTCTCAATACTAATATAAAATACAACATGATATTTTGTATCTTTTCAAAAAGAGGTTCCAGTTCTAAGCAAGCTGGAGCAAGTACACTCCATCTAATCTTTTCTACTGAATACAACCATACCCTGAAAAGACTTCACAGAATAGCTCTATGAAGACTCTGAAGAGTAAATGGTAGCAGGAGACTCAAGGGAGGAGACCAGAATTCAAAGCAGTACCACGTTAGCAATGGGTTTCCTGATTTGTTTTGGTTTTCCTTTCCCGTCTGGTGTTACCAGCTTGGATTCAAAGGCAGCTTCAAATCAGGATTCACTTACTGGATGCAAACAGAAAGTGTGCCAAGAAAAGCCTTCTCTTTGGTCAGAGAAGCAAAAAAGGGAACTCTTAATGTCGGAAAGAATGGAGAAAATCTGTTTTTCTTAACATTCTCTCCCAGTCCACATTCCAGGCAAGCCAGCAATAACAGGGAGATCAAAGCAGTGGAGTGGACCAGGGGCAGTGGCTCATGCCTGTAATCCCAGTACTGTGGGAGGCCAAGGCAGGAGGATCCCTTGAGTCCAGTAGTTTGAGGCCAGCCTAGACAACATAGTAAGACTCTCATCTCTTAAAAACTATATACTTCTTTTGATTAGCTGGGTGGGGTGGCACACACCTGAATCCCCAGATACTTGGGAGGTTGAGGTGGGAGGATCACTTGAGCCTAGGAGGTCAAGGCTGCAGTGAACCATGATCACACCACTGCACTCCAGCCTGGGTGACAGAGCAAGACCCCATTTCTAAAAAAATCAAATTGACAAGCAAAAGCAGTATATAATGGGCAGGCATCTAAATTCTGAAGGAGACCGTTCTCTCTGAGTATAGGAGCTGTGGTCTTGAGGGTACAGATTGAGCTACAATACTTTTTCTCTCTCTCTGCATTATTACTGCTTGATACTTTATGTAAACATAATTACAAAATATGTATGATGACACAGGGAAACTTAAGTCCTACCTTTTGGCTGAAGATGGAGAAACAGCCAAAGAGGGGAAAGTGTCGAAGAGATCAGATATAGGCGTAAGCTCACGAGAGCAGGGATTACAGGCATGAACCACTGACCCTGGCCCACTCCACTGCACCCATTATGTGCTGTATGATTTTTACCCTAAATAGCATACCAAAGGCTGTAAAAAGTATAGGATAGGCCACTATCCAGTTTGCAGAACACTCAGTGGTGCATATGAAAGACAGGTTCTAGTGGAACAGCAAAAGCTATGAAAAGCTGACATTGGGAATAAAGACTATAAAATGTATATTGAAACTAATAGCCTGAATCTAACCAGGTAAACTGTTTGTTAAAACAAACAAAACGGGCCAGGCGCAGTGGCTGAAACCTGTAATCCCAGCACTTTGGAAGGCTGAGGCGGGTGGATTACGAGGTCAAGAGATCGAGACCATCCTGGTCAACATGGTGAAACCCCGTCTCTACTAAAAATACAAAAAAATTAGCTGGGCATGGTGGCGCGTGCCTGTAATCCCAGCTACTCAGGAGGCTGAGGCAGGAGAATTGCCTGAACCCAGGAGGCGGAGGTTGCAGTGAGCCGAGATCGCGCCATTGCACTCCAGCCTGGGTAACAAGAGCGAAACTCTGTCTCAAACAAACAAACAAAACAATAACTACATTCTTCTTAAAATATAAACAGAAATGACCAGGCACGGTGGCTCACGCCTATAATCCCAGCACTTTGGGAGGCCAAGGCAAGTGGATCACGAGGTCAAGAGATCGAGACCCTCCTGGTCAACAAGGTGAAAGAAACCCTGTCTCTACTAAAAATACAAAAATTAGCTGGGCATGGTGGTACGCGCCTGTAGTCCCAGCTACTCGGGAGGCTGAGGCAGGAGAATTGCCTGAACCCGGGAGGCAGAGGTTGCAGTGAGCCGAGATTGCGCCATTGCACTCCAGCCTGGGTAACAAGAGCGAAACTCTGTCTCAAACAAACAAACAAAACAATAACTACATTCTTCTTAAAATATAAACAGAAATGACCAGGCACGGTGGCTCACGCCTATAATCCCAGCACTTTGGGAGGCCAAGGCAAGTGGATCACGAGGTCAAGAGATCGAGACCCTCCTGGTCAACAAGGTGAAAGAAACCCTGTCTCTACTAAAAATACAAAAATTAGCTGGGCATGGTGGTACGCGCCTATAGTCCCAGCTACTCAGGAGGCTGAGGCAGGAGAATTGCTTGAACCCAGGAGGCGGAGGTTGCGGTGAGCCAAGATTGTGCCATTGCACTCCAGTCTGGGTAACAACAGCGAAACTCTGTCTCAAAAAAAAAAAAATATACATATATATATATATATACATACACACACATATATACATACATACATACATACATACACACGTAAACAGGATATAAAGATTCGTAAGATAACAAAATATCCAGAATATAAACGAAAATTACTTCACCTATGAAAGACCAGGGAATTCTCAACTCATAAGGAAATAAATCAGTCAATAGACACCAACTATAAGTTGACATAAAAGTTAAAATTATCACACAAAGATTTTATAGTAGTTATTACAATCATTCTCTAATAAATAAAGGCAACCCTTCTCATAACAAATGGAAAGACAGAAAAACTCAGAAAAGAAAGAAAAGACATAAAAATGAATAAATAAATGTTTTAAAGCATAAAAGTACAATAACAAGCAGGGCACAGTGGCTCATGCTTATAATCCCAGCACTTTAGGAGGCCACAGCAAGAGGGTCACTTGAGCCCAGGAGTTCAAGACCACACTGGACAACATAAGGAGATCCTCTCTCTAAAAAAAAAGTTTTTTTAAGTTAGCCAGGCATGCTACTGCATACCTGTAGCCCCAGCTACGCAGGAGGCTGAAGTGGGAAGATCACTTGTGCTCAGGAATTCGAGGCTACAGTGAGCCATGATCATACCACTGCACTTCAGCCTGAGTAACAGAGTGAAAATTTGTCTCAAAAAATTAATAATAATAATAATAATAATGGCACATAAAATTAAATCATATTTCATACTGGCAAGGAACAACTGATAAGTGAACTTTTAAAAACAATAGCTCAAAAATATAAATTACTTAGATACAAATCTAACAAAATATGTGTAGGATATATACAATAAAAACTAGAAAATGCTCAGGAAATAAATCAAAATGAGAATACATAAATGAGGAAACATAGCCTGTTTATGAACTAAAAGACTAAATATAGTTATGATGCCAGTTCTCCCAAAATTGAACCAATAAAAATAGATTTAATGCCAATGAAAATCAAGCAAGATTTTTTGTACATATAGAAATCTGAGTCTAAAAATATTTATATGGAAAAGGAAAAAACCTAAAATAGCCAAAACCATTTTGAAAAGAAAAAGTTGGATGCATCACAGAACTCAATTTTAAAACTTCCTTAAAAAAATTACAGTAATCAACACGGTGTAATGAGAGAAGAGAAAAGAAGAAACAGGTCAGGCAGACAGTTAGGGTAAGTCCTCCACTGAATTCTTTCAAACAAAAGAACAGGCTGGGCGCGGTGGCTCACGCCTGTAATCCCAGCACTTTGGGAGGCTGAGGCGGGTGGATCACGAGGTCAAGAGATCCAGACCATCCTGGTCAACATGGTGAAAACCCGTCTCTACTAAAAATACAAAAAATCAGCTGGGCATGGTGGCGCGTGCCTGTAATCCCAGCTACTCAGGAGGCTGAGGCAGGAGAATTGCTTGAACCCAGGAGGCGGAGTTTGTGGTGAGCCGAGATCGCGCCATTGCACTCCAGCCTGGGTAACAAGAGCGAAAACTCCGTCTCAAAAAAAAAAAAAAAAAAAAAAAAAGAACAGCCGGCAGGCACAGATAAGAGAACTTACACAGTGGGGGTTGCTTAAGACATGCCCACAGCCACACGGATAAGAAAGGCTGCACAGATGACTTGCCCAAGCACACCTGCAATAAAAAATTCCATCCCCTGACACATGTGCAATAAGTGGAATAAAGCAGTATGGAGTAACTCAAACTTAGAGCCCACATGCACATTATAAGGATGGGGTGGAAGTACCAGAAGTTCAAGCCTTATGCAAATGAGACACCCAGCCCTCATCAGTTTCTTATAAAGTCTTTGTGTGGCCGAGTGCAGTGGCTCACACCTGTAATCCCAGCACTTTGGGAGGCCCAGGCAGGTGGATCACGAGGTCAGGAGATCAAAACCATCCTGGCTAATACAGTGAAACCCCGTCTCTACTAAAAATAGAAAAAATTAGTCGGGCATGGTGGCAAGTGCCTGTAGTCCCAGCTACTTGGGAGGCTGAGGCAAGAGAACTTCTTGAGCCCAGGAGGTAGAGGTTGCAGTGAGCTTAGATTGCAACACTGCACTCCAGCTTGGGTGGCAAGAGCAAGACTCGATCTCAAAAAACACAAAACAAAACAAGTCTTTGCATTCAACTGTAAAAACTACAGCTGAGAGCTTTCTTCTTTCTCTTATTAAAATTTCCCTCCAGTCTCCCCCTTCGTGTCCATGTTCCTTAATTCTCTTGGTCAGGAGACAAAGAACTCTGGGTAATACCTCAAACAAGAGACTGCTACACTGTGGTGCACTGGTGAGACTGTAACAGTAATGTTATGAAGGGGTAGACACATATTAATAGAACAGAATAGAGAGCCCAGAAATAGACCCATATACCTATGAACAACTGATTTTTTTACAAAGATAGAAAAGGAACTAAAAAAGAAAGTAAATTACTCTTTTCAATAACTGGCATTGTAACAATTAGACATTCATATAAATAAAAATGAACCTAAAACCCTGTTTTGCGTCTTACGTAAGAATTAACTCAAACTGGACTATACAAATCTAAATGTGAAAAAGTAAAACTGTAAGAACTTTAGAAGAAAATGTTTGTAACCAAGGGTTAGACAAAAAGTTCTGAAACATTATAGCAAGGAAGAATCCATGCAAAAATGGAGAAGTAGGTATTACAGCTCCAAGGGCCTGTCCCTCCAAATATTAAAAACTCAAGAAAAGTTGTCAATACCAACTTTGTCAGAACTCTGGAACACAGTCACAGGTTTATACCAGTTTAAAAAAAAAAAAAAAAAGTCCAAATCCAGAAGAAAGCAACTTCAAAACAGCATAAAAGACTTTGACATTTTAACTTCACTTTGGCCCATCCTCCTCCCTGACTTGTTGACAGTTTTAAACTTGACAGTCCATATTCCCATAATGAGAACTAGGTCTCTGGTTCTGCAGGGAGCAGAGCAGATCTTATCTTCAAATAATTGTGTTTCTCTGATCTAACCTGTCTGGGGACTACCTATATTACTAATACAAGGTATTTGCCTTTGTTTCACCTAACTCACAACTCCCTCGGGAAGGAAAAGCAGCAAACATTCCTGAAAAACACTGTAATGCAAACAATCCCCAGTGACCTATGCAAAAGACTACAGATAGTCCCCAGTACACAGCCAATCTATACAAACTTCGGGGAAAAAATTTTTTTTAAGAGACAAGGTCTCACTCTGTTACCCAGGCTGAAATGCAATGGAGCCATCATAACTCACTGCAGCTTTGAACTCTTGGGCTCAAGCAATTCTCCCACATAGCTAGGCCTACAGGCACATACCACTACATCTGGCTAATATTTTAAATTTTGGTAGAGATGCAGACTTGCAACATGCCCAGACTGGTCTTGAAACTCCTGGCCTCAAGCAGTCCTCCTGTTTCAGCCTCCTGAGTTGCTGAGATTATAGTCATGGCCCACTGCACCCAGCTCTGGCTCTGAGTCTTTTCTTCCCTTCTCTCATCCTCTCTCTTTCTTCTCTCTCTCTCTCTCTCTCTCTCATTTTTCCCTGCTATTCAATAAAATTTTTATCAAACCAACAAACAGCTACAGCCCACAGCAAGCAAAACAAAAAAACAAAGCAAGCAAACAAACAAAAATCCCTGAAGGGGAAGAATCTCATTTTCGGAGTTTTCACATAATATGTTAAATGTTTAGTTTATAACAAAAATATTACAAAGCATGCAAGAAGCAAGAAAGTATGGCCCATTCACAAAAAAAATTAATAGAAACTACTCTATAGAAAGTACATATATTGAATTTACTAGAAAAGACTTTAGTTGATAAATATGCTCAAAGAACTAAAATAAATCATGAACAAAGAGCTAAAGAGAACTAAGAGAACAATGTATAAAGAAATAGGAAATATCACTTTGGAGACAGAAATTGTAAAAAAGAACCAAAGAGAAATTGTGAAGCTAAAAAGTATAACTGAAATTAAAAACTCACTAGAGGATTTCTATGGCAAATACAAGTAGGCATAACAAAGCATAAGTGAAATTAAAGACAGGTCAGCTGAAATACAGTTTCAATAGAAGAAACAAAGAATGAAGAAAACTGAACAGTGCTTACGAGACCTATGGGACACCATCATAAATACCAACATATGCATAATGAGAATTCAAGAAAGCAGAGAAAGAAATCGATCAAAAGCATATTTGCAGAAATATGGCAAAAACCTCCCAAATTTGATAAAAGATCTGAATCTATACATTCAAGAAGCTCAGAAAACTCCAAGAAGGATAACTAAAAAGTGATCTACACTGAGACACACTGTACTCAAATTGTCAAAAGTCCTATAAAAAGAGAACCTTGAAAGCAGCAAAAGAAAAGCAACTTGTCATGCATAACGGATCCACAATAAGAGTAACAGCAGATTTCTCATCAGAAAAAATGAAGGCCAGAAAAGAGTGGGATGATATTTTTAAATTGCACAAGGGTAAATCTTTATGACCTTGGATTTGGCCATGGGTTCATAGATAAAACACCAAAAGTATGGGCAACAAAAGAAAACATACATAAATCAGACTTCATCAAAGTTCAAAACTTTTTTATATCCAAGGACACTATTAAGGAGGTAAAAAGTGAATCTACCAAATGAGAGAGAATATTTACAAATCATTTATCTGATAAAAGTCTAGTATCCAGAACATATAAAGAACTCTCACAACTCAATAAGAAAAAGACAACTTAATTAAAATATGGGTAAAGGATAACTGATATGAATAGACATTTCTCCAAAGAAGATATACAAATGGACAAGAAACACATGAGAAGATAGTAAACATCATTAGTCATAAAGGAAATACAAACCAAAGCCACAATGGGATACCACTTCATACCCACTAGAATGGCTGTAAAAAAAATGCCAAATAATTATTTTATTTAAATAACAGATAAAAATGTTGGCAAGGGTGTATTTAAATTGGAACTCTTGTGCATTGCTTGTAGAAACACACAATGGCTTAGTCACTGTACAAAAGAGTGTGGCATTTCCTTGAAAAGTTAAATATAGAATCACCATATGATCCAGCAATTCCACTCCTACATATATCTCCAAAAGAACTGAAAAGAAAAACTCAAATACTTTTACATGCATGTTTATAGCAGCACTATTTACAACAGCCAAATGGTGGAAAAAATCCGAATGTCCACTAGTGAATGAAAAGATAAACAAAATGTGATATATACATACAATTAAATACAGTCATGTGCTACATAATGATGTTTCAGTCAACAATAATCTGGATATATGAAAGTGGTCCCATGAGATCATAGCACTGTATTTTTACTATACCTTTTGTATATTTAGATATGTTTAGATACACAGATATTTAACATTGTGTTACAAGTGCATACAGTATTCAGTAGAGTAACACACTGTACAGGTTTGCAGCCCAGGAGCAATATTTTATGCCATATAGCCTAGGTATGTAGTAGGCTATACCACACCTAGATGGATTTGTATAAAATATACTCTAGAATGTTCAGACAATAATGAAATCAACTGCAATGCATTTCTTAGAACATATCCCCATCATTAAGTCATGTATGTCTGTATTATTGAGCCATAAAAAAAAGAATAAAGTACCAATACATACCACAATATAGATGAATCTCAAAAAACACATAATGCTAAGTGAAAGAAGCCAGACACAAAAGGTCATATATTACATTACTTTGATTATATGAAATATCAAGAATATGTACACCCAGAGAGACAAGAAGCAGATTGGTGGTTGCCAGGGAGTAGATGAATATGGAAAATTGGCAGTAACTGTTCAATGGGTGTGGCGTTTTCTTTTGAGGTGATGAAAATGTTCTGGACTACAAAGAGGTAATGGTTGCACAACATTGAGGATGTATGAAATGCCACTGAATTGTTCACTTTAAAATAGTTCATTTTATATTGCGTTAATTTCATCACACTAAATGAAAACTTTTTTTTTTTTTTTTTTTTTTTTGAGAGCTCTGTCATCAGGCAGCACAATCTCCATTCACTGCAACCTCCGCCTCCTGGGTTCAAGCAATTCTCCTGCCTCAGCCTCCCGAGTAGCTGGGACTACAGGCCGCGCCACCATGCCCAGCTAATTTTTGTATTTTTTTTTTCAGTAGAGACGCGGTTTCACCATGTTGGCCAGGAGAATCTCAATCTCTTGACCTTGTGATCCGCCCGCCTCGGCCTCCCAAACTGCTGGGATTACAGGCATGAGCCACCGTGCCCGGCCACGAAATGAAAACTTTTAAAAACTAACACTAAAAACACAATCCATAAAGTAAGTCTGATAAGTGGGGCTTCCTCAAAATTACAAGCTTCTGCTCTGTGAAAGGCATTGTTAAGAGGAAAAAAAAGCCAAGCTACTTTTCTAGAAGAAAATAGTTGCAAAATACAAACTCAAAAGAGGATGTATATCCTTTACATACAAAGAATTGTGAAAACTTACTGGCTAGAAAACACAGAACCCAATTTTTTTTTTCGAGACAGAGTCTCACTCTGTCACCAGGCTCGAGTGCAATGGCATGATCTCAGCTCACTACAACCTCCCCCTCCCGGGTTCAAGTAATCCTCCTGCTTCAGCCTCCTGAGTAGCTGGGACTACAGGTGGGTGGCATCACACCCAGCTAATTTTTGTACTTTTAGTAGAGATGGGGATTCACTGTGTTAGCCAGGATGGTCTTGATCTATTAAACTCGTGACCTGCCTGCCTTAGCCTCCCAAAGTGCTGGGATTACAGGTGTGAGCCACCACACCTGGCCAGAACCCAATTTTTAAAATGAGCCAATAGATTGGAATATACACTTCAACACAGAGGATATTCAGAGAGCAAACAAGCACATGAAAAGATTTTCAAATCGTTAGCCATTAAGAAAATGCAAATTAAATTACAACAGAATACCACTATATACCTATTAGAATAGCAAACAAAAAAAAGAAAAAATAACAATACCAAGTGCTAGTGAGGACAGAGAGAAACTGAAACTCTTATACATTATTGGCAGAATACAAATTCTGGAAAATGGTTTGGAAGTTTCTTATAAACTGAAATTTAGACTTATCATATGACCCAGCAATCCCACTCCTAGGTACTTATGCTAGAAATAACAACCTATGTTCAGAAAACCAGTACATGAATGTTTATAACAGCTCTATTCATAATTTCCCCAAACTAGAAATAATCCAAATATCCTTCAGTGGGTAAATGAATAGACATGCTGTGATAATCCATACAAGGAAAGAGAACTAAGCAATAACAACAACAACAAAACCCCAAAACTATTGATGTATGTAATACAGGTGAAACTCAAAGGGATTATGCTGAGTAAAAGAAGTCAGTCTCAAAAGGCTACATACCATATAATTCCATTTACATGACATTTGAAAAAGACAAAAGTATAGCAATTAGTTGTTGCTGGGGTTTTAAAGATAGAAAATTTAGTAGTGATATAACTGTTCTGTACCTTAATTCTAGTGGTAGTTAAATGAATGCATACCTGTGTTAAAATTCACAGAACTACATACACATACAAGTCAATATGACTGGAAAAGTTTGAGTAAATAGAGGTAACAATTATACGGCTTTGTGAATGTAATTCATGCCACCATATTGTACACATAATACAGTTAAAATGGTAAATGGATAAAATAAATATGTATTTTATCACAGCACTGGCATGTGAACTTGTTTTGACTAAATGAGTCAGTTAAGATGAGAATGCTTGTTTTATAATTAAAGAGTGATACAAAAGACAGATACCTTTTACTCATAGATACCTTTTACTTGCACATATTATCAGAAGAAAGCATTGACAGTTTTATGACAGCAAGGTCGAGGCATCTGCTAAAAACTTTATAAACCGATTTCTTTGCAGTCTGCTTTCACTTTTTGTTTTCCAAGTCTGATTTTTATTACTAATATTTAGCCCATTTGCCAATTTCTCCAAACTGAGTCAAACTATAACCCAAATAAAATCAAGCAATAAGTAAATAAACATGAATCCAGGGTTGTGAGACCTGTGGAAGATTTTTTGAAGTATATTATACTGAAATTTAAAAGCAAAATAGTACTTTGGACATCTCAATGAAAAGTACACACAAACACACACACACGTGCACACAAGCACACACACATACACACACAGAGCAAGCCTATTGTGAAATAAAAATAATACATAAAAACAAAATATGCTTTGTATTTTAAGAATGCCAAAAACCACTGTGGAAGAAGAGTTACTCATATGTATATTTATGTAAATGTGTATTATTTAAAGTAAAGCACCAAAATGAAATTAATGAGATTATTAGACATAACTAATGAATAGAAATATGTGCAGCTGATCTTATTATTCACAGATTCTGTATCTATAAATTCGCCTAATTATTAAAATGCATTTGTAACCCCAATTCTCATATGGTAAAGTATCCTTTTTGTTGATTTCATTGTTTAAAATGACCCCCAAGTATCCCATATTTATATAAAGTGTTGTCTAGTGTTTCTAAGCTCAAAAAGGCTGTGATGTGCTTTACAGAGAAAATACTTGTTTGGTAAGCTTTATTCAGGCATGAGTTATAGTGCTGTTAGCCAAGAATTCAATGTTAATGAATCAACAATACATATCGGTCAGATATCTTTAAACAGAAGCACATATAAAAGAAGGTGATATATTGATCAGCTGACAAAAATGTTGTGACCAGAGGCTCACAGGAACTTAACCCTGAATTTCCCTCAAACAGTTCAGTATTTGCTAACTCAGTATTTGCAGCAACTTCATAGAAAATAACTATCATAAATAATAAGAATTAACTGTATGTTTTGATTAGAGGAAGAAGAAACCACATTCCCCTTGCCTTTGATTCCCAGTGAAATGGCAAATGTATAGGTGCCTACTGTTCACTGCTCTCTCCTACAGCTCTAAGGCAGGAAGTAAAGAGTAGATACCTGCATCTCTAAGTAGAGATATAATATCTAACAGTAACCGTAACAGCTACTAGACGTTAAATCTCTCCAAATTTACCAACACTCTTCCAGGTGTTTTATATTTGTTCACTCATTCTTTAAACAACTATGTGCATGACAGCTCAGTGGTCGGCATTGTTCCAGTGAAAATTAGAGAGAGAAAAGATAAACATGGTCCCTGTCTACCTTAAAGCTAAATATCTAGTGCAAGAGACAGAGAGTAAACATACAGTTAATACAACAAAATAAATTGTAAAAGTTCAATAAAGAAACAAAACATGTAATAAAGAATAAGGAGAAATACCTTACTTAAAAACATGCTCTAGGCCAGGTGAGGTGGCTCACGTCTATAATCCCAGCATTAGGGGAAGCCAAGGCAGGAGGATAGCTTGAATCCAGGAGTTCAAGACCAGCCCGGGCAACAAAGCAAGACCCCATCTCTAAAAAATATAATAATTAAAAAAAAAAAAAGCTGGTCATGGTGGTGTGCACCTGTAAAACTAGCTACTCTGGAGGATGAGACAGGAGAATCACTGAGCCCAGAACTTCGAGATTATAGTGAGCTATGATCATACCACCACTTCAGCCTGAGCAACAAAAAAAGAATCTGTTTAAAAAAAAATTAAAATAATAAATAAATAAATATATGCTCTGAAGAGGTACCTTTTAAGCTGAGAACTAAGAATGATAAGCTAACAATGAAAAGAGCACTACAAAAAGGAGTACAAAGGCCTGAGACCGGGAAAAGTATGACTAGGTTCACGGAATTCAAAGAAGGCCACTACATTAAGAAAGGATGGCATGACATGAGTCATTTAGTTCCCATTTTCAAAAAGACAAACCTGAATTCAGAGAGGTAAAGAAACTTACCCAAGTTGCACAGATAGTGGGCAAGAATTTAAGCTCAGGGTAAATTGGTTCAAGACTCCATGTTCTTTTACCTACCTCATGCTGCCTCCTACGTTCGTCCTGCTGTCCTGTAACTTACCCCCAATAACTCTCCTGCAATTATATATACATATATATACAATGTATGTATGTGTATATATGTGCGCATGTGTGTGTGTGTATAGTAGTATACACAAATGCAGACATAAAGCTTAAAGAAAAATAAGCACAGAAACCTAATAAATAGGACCTGTGGATGTCAACAAGTACAACTGATATACGCTGTTTCTGTCAGTATACATCCCAGGATCTTACATACTTCTAAATAGTCACATCATACTGCTGACAAATGTTCAGTAATGACATCATCATCTTCATTACATCTCTATAACCACTTGATGCCAGGGCTTTCTCTAAATCACAAGCTAATATAGCTTTCCGCTATACGATATGAAAAGGAAATGGCTTTTATTTTATAAAAATAAGGTAAAGAAAGGTAAAATTTTACAACATCTTCATCTTAGCACTTTACAGTTATCCTAACAGGCAGTTTTGTTTTGCACTTTACAGACACTTTAATGCTGAAATGTTCTGTGCCAGGGACTCAGGTTTCTCATTTTCTTTCTTTGTTTTTGTTTTTTTAGGTAGTTATTTATGTTACTGTCCTCCTAACTAAATGGACCAATCTGGGCATAAACCATTTTCTCATTTTCTCTGCTTATAGAAAGGAATGGTTTATTTCAGCAGTGCAGATAACATCTTGAGGTCTCAGGAGGATGACAAATTGAAACAGTCTCTTTCTTGCCTAACATTTCTTACCGAAGAGTCAAGCGATGATGCTGGGGAACAAATCTCTCTTCTCCTGACAATTTGCACTTATTTTCTTAATAGCTCTGCTAAAATTCAGTGAATTTCATTTTGCTTAGAGCCCACTTAGTGCCTGCCAACAGGCACAGGAAGCTTTCATTCATCAGCACAATAGTCCTACTGGTGATGCATTCCTATGAAATTATAACAGCAATTCCAAAAACGAAACAGCAGAGATGGAGCAAACAAATTATTTTTCAAAAAGAGCCATCAGAATAGCATAGTAGTTTCTATATAACTAGAAACTTAATAAATTATTTTGATTGAGAAATGTTTAGGAATTTTATTTGGGTATAGTATCAATGTAGTTAAAAATGACCTATTCCCTAGTATTATCGGTATTTTACAAAATCATTTGAAAATAAGCACAACCACAAAATACAACTGCATAACTCTATTCATAAATTCAGGTCTTGGTAACACGACACAAAGACAGTAACATTCACAGACAACTAGTGCCTCGATTGGCTGAAACACTCCAGATTTATGCTCTTCTTTAACCTGTTAGGGTCCCTTGTACCACAGGATTATGGGGTGCTGACAGATACCTTTTGTGCATCAATGATGTGATTCCACACCTTTTTCAAAGACTGCAAATTGCTAACATTGTTCCTTCTGTCATTTAAGTTCTCTTTCTATAAAACATAAATTGAAATTATTTTCTAGTATTATTTGTTGACAAGTTTTAAATGGCAGAATCAAAACAACTTCCTATTTTTAATAAAAGGTATCTTTGGCATTTTATCTGTAACAGTTTCACCTTACATCAAGATTGTATTTTCTACCTACTATGAACAAAGATTTTCAGTGCAAAGGGGGTATATAAGAAAATTAATATCAGCCAAAAAGTATATAATCAACTTGGGGAAATACATAAATGCTGCACATTAAATAATTAAAGAGTTGTTTCAAAGCAACATAAGAACATGTAAAAATTTAATATAGGTATCCCCCAACTTACAAAGGAATTGTGTTCCAAAATTCTATTTTTAGGTCAGTTATCTGGAATGTTTTAAGCATTTTATCCATTAAAAAATTATGCTGTAAAGAGTAGTTATATTCACAAGCCAATTCTAATGGCCTAGTTCATGCAAAATGTCACTGAATTATAGGACTACCAATATTGAAGCTGATAAAGATTAAGGATTTGCCTAAGCTAAGAGCTTATAAGTGACAGAACAGAGATTCAAACCCAGAACTGTCTGCCTCTGAAGCCAGGACTCCACTCCTAGAATATGCAGTTTCCTTTTAAAAAGGCATATATAAGGAAAACTTTTTTCCATATTCCAAGTGAAAATGTTTGGAATATGCTTCACAACCCCAAAGATTCTGGAGCACAGAAACAATGCCTTTTCATCTTTCTATCTCCAGTACAGGGTTTGACACAGAATAAGCAGCCAATGATTACTGAATAAATGAAAATATTAAGAGAAAATGAGTTCCTCAAAAGTTAGGATCATCTTTTATCCATACGTATATACATATAGCCTAATACAGGTACATAATCTATCCATCAATAACTATTTATTAATTAAAAAATTCCATCTTACTTGTGTATCTCTCATTCTGCTTCTTTTAAATAAACACTCCTGACCACTTCCAATATATTACTTAATGTCTTTCAAACTCTCAGTTCCTTCCTCCTTCCTTGCCTTCAATACTGAAATCCAGAGAGAATAAATTCATATTTACATCTTTCATGTGGTAAGCATGCTCCCCAGCTAGGACAGATATGAATTTAACCTAGAAAGCTTTACCCATAATACTCCTAAATCTCTGAGCTTGAAAAAGATGCACTGCCCCGTGGGGAGAAATTATCCAAACTAATATCAATGAAGTGGATTTATCCTGTCCAGAGGAAATGCAAATGAAACTTGGTTACATCAACTTTCCGAAACTACACTTCTAAAGCAAATTAAGAAACCCATTTTAAGCTGTTCGAAAGGAATGTTGGCTGACACTTGCAAATGAGTCTTCTACAGAGAAGTAGCTCTGATTCTCCAGCTTATCATTTCAAATGGTTTTAGAAATGAATATTCAGATTTCACATCAATTTTTAATGTAATAGAATCCCAAATGCTTAAAAACTAGGCTCCACTTCATAATCTGTCACCCTTTCTACCTTCTTTCAGGATACATTAATTTTTTAACAAGCTCTTTTAACTTAGCTCCTAAGATACATTTTTAACCACTACAAGTACAAAAACAATGCACAAAGTCCCTAATTTAATTAATATCTTATGTAAAAAATACTTGTTAATTATAAAATTGTGACCATGATGAAATTAAAATATAGAATAGAAACACAAGTTCTGAATTTCTCTCATCAAAAGACCTTGAAAAAAAAGTCAAATCATTTCCTTAAGCTCACAGATATTTAATATCCTATACCAACCATGTTGATGATTTTCAAAATTATTCTGAATATTAATGCCAAATGTTAAACTACCAAATATTCTGCAGTATTGGTAAGTACTCTTCTGAAGACATGGCTCAGTAATTTCAGTGTGAACACATGGTGAAACAAGAGAACCAGTAGTACTGTACTTTCAATAAAGAACAACAAAATCTTCATTCACTTCAGCACAATGAAACAGAAATGTATTTTTAAAACATACTTTATATCCCCATTTAAATGCCTAATTAATCCTAATAATTAAATGCAGTCATTAACCACTTCCTTTGCAAGATCTCTTTTTTATTTCCATAAACTTGAAATCTAATGGAAATCATTGTGTCATTATGGCTAGGACAATAAATGCCTATTGGTCAATAAGCTCTGAACCTTAACAGGCAGTTAACTAATTCAGCTGGAAATAAGACCAATAGTTCTAATGGCTTCTAATTTCACTGGAAGAGTATACCCTTATGAACTTTAGATGGTTTTCATGAGCTCTTCCTACAGCAGAGAACAGCAATTTAAATGTAAAAAACATGCATTTGAAATTCAAGTGCTTACACTGATTTCATTTGCCAGGGAGACCATAGATCAAAAGAGGTCCTTCTTGAAGAAATGTTTAAGTGAAATAGGCAAGACCAATGCAAACAAAAATAAAACAATTTTAAATTACAAGAGCCAATTTAGTCTATTTCAAAATCATTCAGATTTTCTTTCGCTTATTTCAAACAATCTGAACCAATTTTTTAAAAACTAAACAAATGTAATAACTGTAAATACATCTTGTAATAAAAACGAAAGGGAAGGTTTAGAAACTTGATCTTTTCCTGCTGTTTCACTCCTCCCAAGAATTAAGTCCTCTTGATTTCAACATAAATAGATATAACTTAGGATATAGATATCAGTACACTTGAAATCAAAATAGTCTGGAGACATCAGTATCCACTCTAAACCTGATCCTTTCAGCTGTATATCTCACACTGCAACAGAAGAGAAGGCATTTTCAAGCAATGAAATTTGCTCTCTGATTCCAGGGAGTGACTTCTACATGAAAATGAACTAGGTTATATTTACTGTTCTGCCAATATTCAATTCTGACCTGATCATGTGGTGTCTCTTACAATACTTCTATAGCAGCTACACCTATTTCCAGAAATGTCTTAAATTATACATTTCAGCTCCTCATTCCAAATGATATATAATTTAAAAACCATTTTGCATATCAAATTTTAAAACCCTTATACATATTAATCACTTACTTTGTTAATTATGATCAAAACAGTTAAATCAAAGTTCTGTGGCATAATTTTGTACAAGACTTTTGGCACACCTAAGGAAAATCACTGTATTTTCTAACCTCCAGTTCAATCATAATCACACTTCCTGCAAAACATTTAGATTGTTTTCCCTGATAACATTAGACAGGGAATAAGGAACAAACCCTGGGCTGGTCCTATCCTTATTTTATTTATTTATTTTTTTTTTGAGATGGAGTTTTCGCTCTTGTTACCCAGGCTGGAGTGCAATGGTGCCATCTCGGGGGGTTTCACCATGTTGACCAGGATGGTCTCGATCTCTTGACCTCGTGATCCACCCGCCTCGGCCTCCCAAAGTGTTGGGATTATAGGCGTCAGCCACTGTGCCCGGCCGGTCCTATCCTTACTATTGATCAGTTATGTGAACCTCATTACTTTCCTTCTCTGAGGTTTGGTTCCCCATCATTTCTAAACTGAGGGGTTGGGGTAAGTGACCTCTTAAGGTTCTTTACAACTGTAACATTCTAAACTTCTATTCTATGAAATGTGATCTTCTTTGCCTTTAATTATTTATAGAATGGCTAATTGCTAAGGCATCCCAAACTTCTCCTTAATGCCTCCAAATTCACTATAATTTGGGACCTTGTAATCACCACACTTAGTTTCATTTCAATGTCAACTTCTTTCCTTTTCAAACATTTTTCCTTAAAAAAAAAAAGTAAAAGAACACCTAATATAAAAATATTGGATAAGTAATCTGTCGCCACCATCCTCCCAAAAGCAGGGCAACCTTCTCCTTTTAACAAAAACACGTGTGATTGGCAAGAAGGGTGTGAGCCAAGCTATTTCTTTCCATGTGTTAATGAACTACCTATTGCCAAATGGAACTCTCTCCTTAACTCCAGATCAGCAAACACCATTTTCTGATGATGTAAAATGACAAAGTACTAATTAGAAGGAACCTACTCTGAGTCACAATCCTTTTTAATTGGAAGTTACTGCAGTAATTATTAACAAGTCACATTATCATTAGACCAAGGAAATAGTCAAAATTGATTTACACATACAGGAACCTCTAATAAACAGGGTCTACAATGAAGGTCCAAAATGACCAAAGCAGAGAAAATAACATTTTATATTTTGATATATATGCTCCAAAAATCTCACACTGGTTATTGCTCAGGTGCCTTTTTCCATTAAAGATACCCTGAAATACTAAATTAAACTAGATGACTAGGAAGAAAAATTATTTTAAAGTCTGTAAAGGGCACATGTAGCATCTTTTGAGAAGCCTAAAACAATGCCAAGATGACTAATACTCTAAAGATCCTAAGATGCATCTATCTCTAAGGTCAAAGGATCCTGCCTTTGTTTCAAGTTCAACTTGCTAATTAAGATGAATTGAAGATAAATGCAAACAGGAACTGTGGGCAATTGGAGACCAATATATCAAAACAATAGAGGAAGAAAAAACTGCTCCATTAATTGCAAGGCCATAATAAAACATGGGTAAATTTCTTGTTTCTTTCGGAATTTATTCAACTTCCTGATTCTTTTCTTACAAGCTTTTACAATTTTGAATGATCTCAGCTTATATCATACTGACATTTTTGGCTGTGAGTACTGGCTCATGCCTGTAATACCAACACCTTGGAAGGTTGAGGTTGGTGAATCGCTTGAGGTTAAGAATTTGAGACCAGCCTGGGCAACACAGTGAGATCCCATCTTAACAAAAAATAAAAATAAAAATTAGGCTGGCTGGGGTGGTGCATGGCTGTAATCCCAGCACTTTGGGAGGCTGAGGCAGCCTGGCCAATATGATGAAACCCCATCTCTACTAAAAATACAAAAATTAGCTGGGTGTGGTGGCACATGCCTATAATCCCAACTACTCAGGAGGCTGAGGCAGGAGAACCACTTGAACCCAGGAGGCAGAGGTTGCTGTGAGCCAAGATCATGCCACTGCACTCCAGTACGGGCAACAGAGCAAAATTCCATCTTAAAAAATAAAATTAAAATAAAAATTAGCCAGAAATGGTGGTGTGCATCTGTAGTCCCAGCTACTTGAAAAACTGAGGGGGGCAGATGGCTCGGGCCCAGGAGTTCAAGGTTACAGTGAGCCATGATCATGCCACTGCACTCCAGCCTGGGCAAGAAAGCAAGATTCTGTGTCCAAAAATAAAATTTAAAAATAAAGATATTTTAATGTTAGTAAATTTTGTTATATATTTGTACTCTGAACACGTTTTAAACTCTGTAATAAAAAGTGATCTATCTTTGGGCTTCTACAAGCTAAAATTGTTTTTTGAGTTAAATTTCCTAATTGCTACATGTGGTCTGGGTTAGAAAACGATGTTCTCAGTGCATGACTAACATGTTACTGTAATGGTAAAATAAAAAGCTAATATTACTTTATATTACAGTTAAGTTTGAGATTCATACTCAAATACTTTATGCTAATATATTTGTCACCTTCATTAATCAAAAACATAACTTTCAACCAAAAGAGAGTAAGTTAGATTTCAACTGCGTTTATTTTATTTTAAAGATTCTTATTTTTCTTATTAAAGAATATATGTTCATTCTAGAAAATTTAGGAAAAATATAAAAGCACAGCCATTGTTCAGAGACCAACACTTTCATTTTCACTTATATGTTGCCAATATTTTCTATTCTGACATATGTTATTTTATAAGACTTGGAATTTGTCTGAACTTTTATTTTGGGATTAAATTGCTTTAAAATAGTTATTTAATTACATAATTCTCATAGATAAAAATGGACAAAGAAGGATGAAGTTAATTTACAAGTCGCTTATGATTTTGTATATATTTACATATGCATGATACACAAAAAAGGATGTATAAAATGCGTACATATGCACATATTAAAAATCATCTGTTAAGATCTCATCTTTCACACAGATCCAATCAAATTTACATTTTAGAACTGAAATATCATAATTCTACCAAATAAGTATATCTACACAGTATGTTTAAGTCATAGGCTGTTGATCACGTTATAACCACACAATGAAGACTAAGCAGAAAAGAGAAACTGTAATAGCCTGAAGTATAAAACATTTTCCAAATAAGTGTGGGAAATTAACATAAGCACGCACAGTAGACTAAAATTGTTATTAGATCCACAAGAGGAAATTACAAACCTTTCAATTCATATCAGTCTTTGCTACTAGAGAACCAACTACTCTTACAAAATAAAGTGAAAAGAAATATTTTCACTATGAAAACATCTAGTTGGTGGCAGAAGAGAACATACGCCCATATGAAAAAGTACAACACCTTATGAACAATGCATACAAATTGTATTGATTTACCTAATAGTAAGAAGTATCTCCAAAACGTATAATCCACAAAATTGTTTAAAAATAGAATAAAATAAAATACAATGGAGATTCAACAGAAAAAACTGGATGGAAAAATCAGATGTAACTTTAAAAGCTTCTGATACAAAGGGATAACAATGACCTCCGCCTAATTCAAAAATTTCAAAGGATTACTTTTATGGAGCACAGGTAAGTCCTTTAAGTGAGATTTGTACAATGTGATACTGGAGATGAATATGCTTTAATTTATAACATGGGAAAACATCTGTAAACATCTACTGGAGCCTGTTCTTTCTACACCAACATTTTCATTGAGTATTCTGCCTACTAGATACAGCTGCTCTGCAACTTTCAAGGGCTGGTATAAAACTTTTACCTATTTTTAAAAATTACATGAATAGTAAAAACTTGGATTTACCCAGTATACTGGTGTTTTCAATTTCCTTGGGAGCTTAGAGAAAGGAAAAAGAAAAGGATTCTTTATTTCAACATCAAATATATGCTATTCTTTACATAGGAAGATAACCACATATATGTATAAATTCACTGTTACTTTTTAGCAATACTATAAAATTCAACCAAAAAAAAACAACATTCACTATTTTTTAAAAGTCTCATTCTTATAGTTTTTTGACATCTGGCCTATGCCCATCAAACAATGTGTTAGCCACACATATACCACCAATCCTATAATCACTGGTCCGGCAATCTAGTATGGTATCTGGAAACACAACTCAGAAATTAAGCTATATGCAGAACAAGTACCGTCAAGGTGTGTCTTGAAGCCGTAGT
Source organism: Saguinus oedipus (assembly GCA_031835075.1). NCBI lineage: Eukaryota > Metazoa > Chordata > Mammalia > Primates > Cebidae > Saguinus > Saguinus oedipus. The sequence goes on from CM063169.1 coordinate 205,201,561, forward strand.
ACTGACCAAAGAGGAAGAATGGAACATATATTCCCTGAAGCAACATTACCACAAAAATCACAGCAAATTCAACCAGACTTCTGTTAAAATATTCTCAACTCAATAAGCTTTCTTCAAGTTTCTTTCCTGATGCAAAGGATCCGATATAAAGATCATTTTGAAATAAGTTTAAGAACTAAGACATGACAAATACCTTATTGTTAGTATTAAACCATGACACTACTAGCCAAGACATGTACTGGCCAAGATATGAAAGCATTAAAGAAACTGTAGGAATGGATCTCTAACATGCTGAAAGAGCTAGAAAGTTTAAAAGAAATGTAATTGAAAATAACAGATCTATTCTTTTGATTATCATTAAAGAATTATAACAGGCACTCCATTTATGCCCCAACCCAAAAATTATTTTATATCCATCCTAATTCTATAATCTGTATGTGATAAGACAGAGTCTACTATCAGGATAGTAAAATTTCCTGAAGGTATCAGAAAACAAGTCTCCCTAACCTTCATGAGGAAAAAGAAGGCAGAGTTTTTCTCTCCTTTCATCTCCAAAGGAGCTCCTAAGGCTCTGTCACCATGTGAAACCAGAGGTTAAATCATTCTTTGAATAATAAGGAGCGAAAGAGGAAGGAGAAGAAAGGAGGGGACTAATACGAGCAGATCTTTACATATCAGACATTTTACATAAATTAACGTTCTCAGTCATCCCAAAATATAAGAATTACAATTTATTTTTTCAGTGAAGGAGATGAGCTTCAGATAGGGTAAGCAGCTTGCCTCATGTCACGTCACACACATTTCTTAAGCAACTGAGTTAGGATTCAAACTCAGATCTGACTTCAAAGCCCCCACTCTTTCCACTGTAGTATGCCGCCTCTCTGACTGAAGTTTTATGCAGCACGGTTTAGTCATAATACCATACTGCATCAAAATAAATAACTTTAACCAGCTGGTCTTAATATCATAGGAACTGAAATTAGAAAGAAAATCCCACAATAGCCACAAATATTTGGAACCACAAAGGAATATGTCATACTACAGCCAATAAACTTCTAGTTAATAGAACATCCAAAGCTAGACCCCCTAAATAAAAACTCACAGGAAGGAGAAAAAAATAACTGCTGCCAAAATACTAATAATCACCCCCTAAAAATCCTTATACACAGTGCATGGGACTATTGAATCCTCAAGTCCAGAGCCACTTCCTTTCCAAGCCCTCCTTTCTTCCCATTCCCTCAGTCCTGCTCTTGCAAGAGAACTAGGAAGGCTGGTTAGCTGAGGTGCCTGCAATGACCTTTTATGGATCTGCCTGAGCTTGTTCACAGAGCCCAAGGCAAAGCAACTTTGAGGGTTTGGCAAAGAAACTCAGTTTTAGTTGTTTTTATTTTTAAAAGAAAACATCATCACAAAAACACTGATGCTCTGGTTACGAAAATGAGAAATACTTCTAATGAGGCTCAGTCTCTTTTTCAAAGACTTTTATTGAACAGAAATCAGAACTTTAAACCCAGGAAGGTATATTATATTGGTTTTACAAAAACAACAAAGAATCATGAAATTACAGAGCTTAAGGAGATCTTGATCAGTGATGTAGTACAATCTCTTCATTTCAAACAAACTGACATTAAAGTATTTAAATTAAATGGGAATTCATTCAATATTAAAACATCTCAGAAAAATGTCACAGGTAAGAAATTCTTTTTCATAACTAACCTGAATCACTCAGTCTGCCTTACAAATCTGTAAGTTTTATTCAATCTTCAGAGTAGAAGTTGGTGGAGATGGTGGTTTCGGTGAAAGAAAGGAAAACGAGTATTATCAAATGCCAAGGCACTATCCTGGATGCTTTTTAGATATGATATTACTTAATCTTGATAACAACCTGTGAAACAACTACTGCTAGCCCATTTTACTAAGCAGAAATTGAGGTTCAAGAGGGTAAATAAATTGCCCAAAGCCGTAAGGTAGTTAAGATTTGGGACATGAACTCAGGTCTGTTAAACTTTCCACATATCAGTTCATAGTTTATCATTCTTTATACCAGTTATCACCAAACTTGTCAAAGTGAGGTACCGAAGTGTTGCATTACTATCATTCTAATGTATCAGATGGGATTAGGGATCACAGCTTGCATATCTGGGGACAAAGACATGTACTGGCCAACAGCTTTTCTTTGAAACACTGGGGCTACTATATGTTCACTGGAAACTTCTAAAAATTAAGATGGACGACACCAGCTCCAAACTCTCACCAAAATTTGGCAGCAGGAGATCCAAGCTGGCTGACAATGAGACAAAGAATACCACAGAAATATCCAAAAGCTGTCACCACCTGTTAAGGCAAGTGACTGACAGTAGCTCTTGCAAGTGACAAGGAGTGGGACTTGTGAACGTAACTTTCTTGTGTATCCATGAAAACTGCCTAACAGCTATGTTTGGTGTACATTTAAAAGATCTCCAATTTCTGTAATGCAAGACTCTTTAGACAGGCAGACAATGTGGATGATTTAGAGGAAGGGGAGCAAGGAAAGAACAGGATGAAATAAAGATGCCTGAAACACTGTTCTCAGAGATAGGTTAGGAAGTAGAGTAGGGCTGTGCACAATGCATGGCACAATAACAAAGGAAGCAACTTAAATCAAAGGGGAAAGCAATTGTCAAGGAACAAACAAGCCAGCAACAAAAAAAACAAAAAATATTCAGTGAGTAGATCAGGGTAGAAACAAACTAAGGCTTTTAAAGAAAAGGCTATGGCTGGGTACAATGGCTTATGCCTGTAATCTCAACTCTTTGGGAGGCCAAGGAGGGTAGATCACTTGAGGTCAGGAGTTTGAGACCAGCCTAGCCAAAATGGTGAAATCCTGTCTCTACTAAAAAATACAAAAATGAGCCAGGTGTGGTGGCCTGCACCTGTAGTCCCAGCTACTTGGAAGGCTGAGGTGAGAGAATTGCTTGAACCCAGGAATTGGAGGGTGCAGTGAGCCAACAACACACCACTGTACTCCAGCCTGAGCAACAAAGTGAGACCTTGTCTCAATAAAGAAAGGGGGGGAAAAAAAGGAAAGGCTCTTGGAAGTCACTGCCCTTTTCTGCTTCAGTTACTTCAACTCCTCTCCATTTACAGTGCACTCCATTCAATTTCATATTTCATCCCTAGAGTTTTGTTGATAAATTTTCATCACAGACAGTTTGAGAATGATCTATATATTACTCAGTTACAATATAGTTATGTAGGTGTATAAAGCACCTAAAGCCCTGAGATTACAACGTTTACTCCGAACCCATTAGGGGCAGGTAAGCTGCACCGAAAAGGGTGGTAGAAAGCATAGCACCTGGGTGGGCATGGTGGCTCATGCCTGTAATCAAGCACTTTGGGAGGCCGAGGTGGGTGGATCACTTGAGATCAGAAATTCGAGATCAGCCTGGCCAACAAGGTGAAACCCCATCTCTACCAAAAATATAAAAATTAGCCAGGCATGGTAGCACATCACTTGTAATCACAGCCACAAGGGAGGCTGAGGCAAGAGAACTGTTGGAACCCAGGAGGTGGAGGTTGCAGTGACAGTGAGCCAAGATCGTGCCACTGCAATCCTGGGTGAGAGAGTGAGTGTCTCAAAAAAAAAAAAATAAAAAAAAAATAAAAAAAAAAATAAAGAATAGCACCTATGCACCTACGCTGCCTTACATATTTTGAGAAAGGAACTTAAAGTATTGGGGTTTTGGCATCCCCCTTCAGACCTACCAGACTGGTATCAACCACTCAAAACCAAAAGCAGACTGGCTACTCAAGTAAGAAACAAGCAGGAAAGAGCCTGGCACATGCCATTCCTTCTACTGTTCCAAGTCAGTCTAGAATCTGCACCTTGGTTTCAGATAGTCTACCAAGTGCTTAGGACTGTTATAGAAGATTCTCCCTAGGATAAAATATGTAGAGGAAAATGCCATTACTGTCTTAGACACTAGGAGCAATGGCAGAACTCACAGATGTGGTCTAAAAGTAGAAGATGCAGCTCCAGGCATTGCCCCCATGCATGGAGGCCCTCAAGTCTTTTCATATGCCTCTCATTCTTAAAAGGTAGAATGAAGCTGAGGGACTAAGGAAAAGAGCTGCTATTCGGGACTCCCTGGGGCTCTCAGAGGGTACTATGTGCAAATTACCTAGGAAGCCTCTAGAGGCTAGTTCTAAGGATCCTGGAAAGATCCTGGGGTGTTCCAAGATAAGCCCAATGTGCTGAGAAACTGAGCTCAAAATTGAGCATACATATTTTCTAACATCCTTGGAATTAGCATTCACCTTAGAGGAGGTGAGGCTTCTCTGCAACCCATTTAGCCAGACCTACTTCTCCATCCCTAAACCAGAACAGGATAGACCCACAAAGGCTACAGAAATATCCAGCTGTTTGAGGGCTGACTTCCAAACATGAGGACCTTTCATTCATGACCAAATGCTACTTAAGAGTTACAGACTACTGCTAACCAATCGATGGCTTCTGATCCCATACTCCCTGCTCAAGTGAACACAGAGAAATGAAATGTCAGGCTCTTTAAACATGCCAACTGGAAATCAAAGTGAAATGCTCAAGGAGAACTGACAGGTCAGTGTTTCTCTCTAGTATAAATTCCCTGATGCTCACTCTTAAAAGAATCGTCCCAGTCCTTTCCTGTTTGACATTTCCTTCCTAGCTCAAGCTAAAGTGGGTTCTGTGCATAATCACTGATGAACTAAATGCCCACAAGACCACCTCAAATGACACACACAGTGCCCTGACAAAAAACAAAATCAATAACCTGCTGCTCTATGTCACATGGAAATCCTGACTGCTGTCAGCAGACAGGAGGAAGAAGCTTGGGGGTTGCAGTAGAGACAATTAGGACCTTTGAAAAAGCAGAGAAGAAAGTAATGAAACCTCCCCAAGTTCATCAGTTACACACACATGCACGTGCACACACACACACACATACAGACATGTACATACTTATGAAATCAAAAGGCCATGTAGCCAGAGGTCATATTTTTCCAGCCTGCTAAATTGAAATGATTCAAAACCTCTGTAATTACATAGAAACAGATGAACTAAATTGTAAAAGCACTTTAAATGTCGTAAGTTTTGATGCAATTTAATAATTTAAACGGACATTGCTCAGTATAGTCACTGATTTTCTACCAAACAGATGGGAACATAATCCATGTCCATTACCAAGAATGAACAAACGCCCATCCATCTGCCTGAACAGTACTGAAGAATACTGCAAAGAAAGCAAAGAGCAAACCCTGTCAGACTGAAGTGACAGAAAAGAGTCCTGGAAAGGAGCCAAGAGGCTTGAGTTCCCATCTTAGTTTCTATACCTTACTGTGACTTTGGGCAAGACACAACCTCTCTGGACTTCAGTCTCCTCTTACACAAAATAGAAATAATCCCTGCCATATATGTGTCACTAGTTACTGTGAAAATAAAATGAGATTGAATAAGTTAAAATGTATTAGAACATTACATCCAAATGTAAGCAAGTATTATAATTTTGTGATCACGTATTTGGGACAAAATATAAAACTCATCATTTCTAAAAAACATTTGAATTAACTTTATACTAACAAGTTGGCAAAAAAGCAAATGAATGACATGATCCCAGTACATTACTTGTAACCCCCAGAGTGTCCAACACTTCTAAAAGAAATTAACTCAACATTATGTTACAGTGAAGATGAGATAATGTTATCCTCATGTACAAAACTGGCACAACTGTCCAGTGTGTATCTAGAAAGTTGAAAGAGTAAATGTACCTCTTTTCATATCTAACTCATTTAGTAGAGAACGACATAAGCACTGGAGAGAAACAGGTCCATTATCTCTCACCTTTCTTTGTCCCTTCCTATATGCATTTGATATCAAATAGCAACTAAGGAAGGCTGTAAGAGCAGCACTGAAGTGGGAAATTTAAATGTTAACCACATTCCAGACAAAGCAAATTTTTCTTATAGCTATATTAACTTATTTTCCTGTGTATCTAGCAGATTTACTAGCAATTTTAGGAAGAGAATGTATTATATATACAAATTAATGTTGTAAGAAATTTTGGATCTTTATTTTTACTATTTAGATTTTTTTCAAGGAGTAATGATCATGGTTTAATGTGTTTTGTTCAAACCCTAATAATCTGTTTTGGGGTCAATAATAGGAATGAAAAGCTTTAGCTTTGATGGAATATTTTTTGAGGTCTAGATTAGTTTACACTAGAAGACATTCCATACTTTGAGCTGTATGGAACTCCCATAAATGGAACTGTATTTCTGTAATCAGTCTCTCTTGTAACCATAGGCTGTAACAAACTGCTAAAGGGACCCACGGCATGCACACACACACACACACACACACACACACACACACACACACACACACACACACACAAGCTTGAGGTGGGTGGATCACGAGGTCAGGAAATAAAGACTACCCTGGCCAACATGGTGAAACCCTGTCTCTACTGAAATACAAAAAAATTCACAGGGCGTGGCAGTGCGCGCCTGTACTGTCAGCTACTCAGGGGGCTGAGTGAGGCCAGAGAAGCGCTTGAACCCGGGAAGTGGAGGCTGCAATGAACAGAGATCGCATCACTGCACTCTAGCCTGGGCGACAGTGGGAGACACAATCTCAAAAAAAAAAAAAAAAAAAAAAAATATCAAGCCCGGCGCGGTGGCTCACGCCTGTAGTCCCAGCACTTTGGGAGGCCGAAGCGAGCGGATCACGAGGTCAGGAGATGGAGACCATCCTGGCTAACATGGTGAAAGCCCGTCTCTACTAAAAATACAAAACATTACCCGGGCATGGTGGCTGGAACCTATAATACCAGCCACTCAAAAGGCTGAGGCAGGAGAATCGCTTGAACCAGGGAGAGGGAGGTTGCAGTGAGCCGAGATGGCACCACTGCACTCCAGCCTGGGCGACAGAGAGAAACTCTGTCGCAAAAAAAAAAAAAAAAAAAAAAAAAAAATCCCTGAATTAGTGGAAAGCCATCATGACAATGCAATCAGAAACAAAGAGGGCAGGAGTTAAAACATAAAAGTAGAAAAACAGAAAATGACTGAAGAGGTATTTAGGAGACTCCCCGCCTTGCCGACTTTAGATCTTAAAGTGCCAATCTATACACACATAGAAAACCCAATTAATCTTTTACAGTAAATAAAGTGTGAGAATCACTGTTATAATCCTTAAGAAACACTTCTCCGGAGCTATCAGGAAAGGACTGGCAACAGCGCACACAGAGAGCATCTCCTGACGACATGCATTCTACAAACAAAAGAGCTCACTCTCATAACAAACAGATCTCAGTTTTATATGTGTAAAGAAATGGTATTTTAGTCCACTCAAAAAGAAAAATACTACCAAAACAAAGAGAAGATCATATCTTAATATAGTCTTCTATTGTTTCAGTCATGGGTTCACTTGATCTCAAGAATCCCATATATGCTTTGAGAGGTGAAAAGCCTTTGTGAATAATTGAAGACAAAATAATGAAACCGTAGAATGTCAAAGACATATTATAATTTTGTAGAATTCATCGCGGAGCTTTTAAATTCCCAAATACTACATGCTGAATAATTTATTCCTGTGTCAATATGGGGCCAGCAGATGTTCATTCAGAGCCAATGTTAACCCTCCTCAAGCTGAAAAGCAGGAAAATGGCCTCTGCCTGAGATAGAAGAATGCACCTAGTCTAAGTGAGATTACCTTGGTGTTTATGAGAAAATTAAAGAAGCTTTGAAAGTAAAGAAAAAAACATACTACTTAGTCAGCAATCTTATATCAAAGTCTGCTTTAAAGATAAGAAGGAGAATTTCATGAAGAGACACAAATGGTTGATACATAGAGAGCTGATAACACTGCTCTCTCCTTTCAGAAGAGTCCCTGGGGATTTTTCACTGATTCTGTCTAAGAATATCTTTTAGTGGCTTATTGATATCTACCTCCTTCTTTGGATCACTCACTCATGGTACAATTTTGAATAATCTACTGTGTGTTCTAGATATTCTCCCCTCTACAACCCACCCTATAATTCAGTTCACTTTAATTAACAGGCTATATAGAATTCATTTAAGAAGAAAAGTAAAGCAGAAGAAAATCATGAAATTAAGCAATAAAAAAATTTAAAGTTTCAACAATGATCTATAAATTTTCAGAACTGGAGACCAATGACTTAGATCTCATTCACTTATCCCTCATTTAATAGCTAGTTATTGAGGACTAACTATGTACAAAGTAATATCCTAGGGCTGAAAAAATGATGTGATTAATCAAATACTCTAAAAACTTATTAGACAGAGATATATACATATATATGTCCCAGTAAGTGCAGAGGCTTGCAGTCAATACAGCAAAAATGGTATATTGGGCTATTGTGGAAAGGTACAGCTCTAGGTCTAAAAACAAAGAATGGGTAGAATATATTAAAATAATCTTAGGGTACATGTTGGAGCTCATATCCAAGAAAGGAAAATCCCCAAGTGCCAGAAACAATGAGGAAATAAAAGTCAGAGAGTTAAGCAGAAGCTGGAGCCAATAAAGCTCCCAGGAAGCGAGAGGACTAGAGTCAGTCATAAGCCTCAACCACTTGGGGGTAGCCCACTGATACCCCCCTCAGCAAAAGGTACATAGGCTGCAGGCTTCATGCAAGCTGCTTGGTAGAAATGAGCAACCTGATTAAAACCAAGAGTCGCCAAGGTCTGCCCATGAAATAGGAACTGGAAAAACTCTACCTACCAACCAGGGTAGTGATGTAGATGGGCCAATTTGCAGCACAAGAGTTAGATATAATTTAACAGACTAAAAAACAGTTTAAAGCAACTATGTTTAAAACGATGAAGGAGATAAAGAAGGAGAGAGAGATAATAAGGAGAAAAAAGGACAGCATGAAAAATAACCAGGCAGATTTGAAAAAGAATCAAATGGAAACTCTAGAAATAAAAAAGAGGGGACTTCATTGGAATGGAGAACCTCAATAGTCAGTCCGAACAATACACAGCTGATAACTAGTGGCTGGGAAGATTAACCTAAGAAAATCATAATGGAAATCCAAAAACATAGGGCAGACAAGGAGATGAATATATTAAAAATATGTTGAGACAAGAAAGTTAGAATAAAATGGTTTAGAAAGCATCAAACTAGTTCCAGGAGAAATCAAGAGAGAGAGAAACGTATTGCCTTATATGCTGGCAGCCCATGAGGCCTTAAGGATTGTATTTTTTGGACTACTCACAAATTTTTTCAAGTTGTTATTTTTAAAATTTAAATGAATATATGTATTAAAAGCAGACAGAACTCCTAAAACTCATATGGAATCTCAAGGGACCCTAAATAGCCAAAACAATCTTGAAAAAGAAGCACGAAGTTGGAGTATCCATACTTTCTGCTTTCAAAACTTACTATAGAGAAATGCTATCAAAACAGTTGTTATGATGGCATAAAGGCAGACACTGACCAATAGACTAGAACAGAGAGCCCAGAAATAAAGCCACACATACAGTGAATTGACTGGTAAATTTTCAACAAGGATGCAAAAGACCATTCAATGAAGAAAGGACAGCCTTTTCAACAAATGGTGCTAAAAAACTGGCTATCCACATGCTAAAGAACGAAGTTGAACACTTACCTTATACTGTATATAAAAACTCCTTTTTGTGCATCAAAGGACACCATATAGAGTAAAAAGACAACACACAAAATGGGACAAAATATTTGCAAATCATACACCTGATAAGAGATCAATATCCAGAATATATAAAGAACTCCTATAATTCAACAACAAAAGAAACAAGCAACCCAATTTTTTAAATAGCCAAAGGACTTGAATAGACATTTCTCCAAGGAAGATACACAAATGACCAACAAGCAAATGAAAAGATGCTCAATGCCATTAGTTATTAGAAAAATGCAAGTTAAAACCATAATAAAAATATAGTCACTTCACACCCATTAGGATGGTTATTATTTTTGAAATTGGAGGGAAAAAGAGCTGGTAATAACGTAGAGAAACTGAAACTGTGATGTACTGCAGGTAGGAAGGTAAAATGGTGCAGCTGTTATGGAAAATAGTTTGGTGTTCCTCAAAATGTTAAACATAGAAATACAATATAATCCAGCAATTCCACTTCTAGGTATATACCCCCAAAATTGAAACAGGGACTCAGATAGTTGTGCACCAGTGTTCATAGTAGCATTATTCACAATAGCCAGCAGGTAGAAACAAACCAAGTATCCATCATCAGATAAATGGATAAATACAATGTGTTATACACATACAATGAAATATTATTCAGCTAAAAGAAATGAAATTCTGATACCTGCTATATCATGGTTGAACCTTGAAAATATTATGCTAAGTAAAATGAACCAGACACAAAAGGACAAATATTTTATGGTTTCACTTATATGGGGTACCTGGAATAGGCAAATTTATATCAACGGAAAGTAAAAAAGAGGTTATCAGGGCTGAGAGAGGAGGAATTGGGAGTCAGTATTTAACAACTACAGAGTTTCTGACTGGGGTGATGTAACACTTCCAGAACTGCAGAATGGAGGGTATTTATAGTTACAAATGTACCTACTACTACTAAATTATACACATAAATGATTAAAATGGTAAATTCTACGTTATGTACATTTTACCACAATAAATAAATAAATAAATAAATAAAACAAAGAAAGCAAGCAGACAACACTGGCACGTGACTCAGTGTTGTCTCTTCCTAATGTTATTGATATATAGTAACTTATCTTAACCATCTTCAAAAATAAAGAATACTCTACTACCACAAATATGTAAGTATTTAAAAACACAGGATCTCTAAATAATCTCAAAATAATATGCAGTTGAAGAAAATAATTACTGCTAATATTTATTGAGCATTTAACTGTGCTAGCTACCATTCTCACATAAACTTCATAAAAACACTATGGTATGTATTATTATCCTGATTTTTTTTTTTTTTTTTGAGGTGGAGTTTCACTCTTGTTACCCAGGCTGGAGTGCAATGGCGCAATCTCGGCTCACAGCAACCTCCGCCTCCTGGGTTCAAACAATTCTCCTGCCTCAGCCTCCCGAGCAGCTGGGACTACAGGCGCATGCCACCATGCCCAGCTAATTTTTGTATTTTTAGTAGAGATGGGGTTTCACCATGTTGACCAGGATGGTCTTGATCTCTTGACCTCGTGATCCACCCGCCTCTGCCTCCCAAAGTGCTCAGATTATAGGCGTAAGCCACCGCGCCTGGCCTATTATCCCGATTTTACAGATAAGAAAAGGACGGTCCAAAGAGGTTAAAATCTACTTGCCCTTATTTAAATGAACACTATGGAGTAAAATATTTATAAAAAAATGAGGATATTTTCTTTGCAAATGTATTTTTTCCCCTTTGGAAAAGGAATTATCATGGAAAGCTTTCTTTTGGTGTCAATCCCACCTAACATATTTTAAAAGTTTAAACTGATTTTGTGACCATCTCTGGTGCATCAAGGAAGGTATATATATATATATATATATATACACACACACACACACACACACACACACACACACACACATACACACACACACAATACTCACCTTTTTAAAAAGAGGAATCAAGATGGAAACTAATGTGTCAAACATCTAATCATGTGCCAGACATTGCACTCAGCATTTTACATGTCTTATCTAATTTAATCCTCTCAACAAACTTGTGAGGTAGATATTATTCTTCATTCCACTGATAAATAAAAATACAGTAATTCTAAATACTTCCATTCACTACTTTCAAGTTCTAATAAACATTCTATTAAAGTGGGAGCCAATTAATTCCAATTCCTCAAGGAGTCAAAGAATAGTAGTCATGGCCAAAAGCTGTCCCAGATCTCAGAAGGAGCCAATATGACAGCTGCCCCCAGCATGTTGCATGGCTGAGTATTCAAAAGCCCAACAGATCTCACACCCAAATAGCGCTCAAGGGCAGAAGATCACCCTGCTTTAATATAGAGTCAGAAACAACGAATTGTGTGTCCTTCTGCTCCAGCACCAGCCCACTACAGGGGGGAAAAGACAGCCAAATATGGCTGGCCTTGAGCCACATTAAAGGGGCTCACATTGCCCTCCCCTATTTGAGTGTAAAGAATAGAATCTAAGGCACCTTCTGTTGCTTTAGAAATAAAAACTTTTGAACCTCATTTCAAGAGTGAATAACAAAAATGATATAAATTTTCAGTAAATATTCTGGAAGTGATATTTAACTTTTCCTTCTCAACTAACTTCATCATATTAATATTCAAATATGCTCAGTTCTTTCTAAAAAAGGAAAGGCAAACAACGAACCCCTCCCTCTATCTTCCACTCCAGTTATTACACTCTTCCCTTCTCTTCAAGGCTAATCTTTTTAACAAGGTTTGTGTCAATTGCTATCTATACTTTCCACTTCCTCACTTTTCACTCACTCCTCCATCCAATGGATTCTCCTCTATCCCTAGCAAAAGCTCTAGTCAAGGTCATTATTGCATAGTCCATGGAGGCCCTGAGAAATCCTTAGGGCTCTTAAGAACAGCACCAGTTACATATTTCATAGGGCAGCCACATAATTTGGCTAGTGCAAAATAAAAATGAGGGGCTTCTTGTTTAAAAAACAGGAAAAAGCTTTTCCTTTTTTTTCCCCATGGTCACTCTCTCACAAGTTATGTGTGTGTGTTTTTTTTTTTAATTTGCTACTTAATTGTTCTCCCTCAAGCATGAGGACACTTGAAGGGCACTGAAGACTTTCACAGGCACCCAGGATACCACCCATAATTTTGTGTGTGAGGTATACACCCAAACCTACTTATTTTGTGTCCAAACCCAAGCCCTGTCAGGGGTGGAGGGTGGCAGTAGTCACTGCGGTAGGCACAGGGTAGTGGGCAGCTGAGAACCTGTAGCAAGTGAGTAAGGAGTGACAGACAAAAGGCATGCCCATAGTGGGTTCATGTCCCAGCACGTGCTCCATTATCTTATCTGACTTCACTTAAAAAATATAAATTCAAAAAAATTAATCATTCGGAATGTCAAGACAGCAACCATATTAATTTCCCAGCACAGAACCTCCTTCTGAGGATGAGACCCCATGCAACTACAGTGGTGGCATGCCCAGGAATCTGGCCCTGGTCGTGCTATACAATAATAATAATGTCTGCATAAAACATCATAGTCCACAGAATAACTCCAGTTTCATTTTAGTTTCAAAATAAATCTATAAATACACATAAATAGGTATCCTCATTTTACAGATTAAAAAACTAACTCAGAAAAATGAAATGCATTGCTAAAAGCATCAAAGGGCAGGTGCTAAACCCAGGCCTTCTGGCTCCAAGTCCAGGATTCTCCACTACTCTGTACCTCCCCAAGTAAAAGGTAAATGAGAGAGGACCAGTAGAGTGACCATTTCTCTACATCATCCACTGGTTTAATCATTAGGTGGAAATTACTTTTATCAAATTTCTTATTTTTGTTTGTTTTTTTGAGACAGAGCCTTGCTCTGTCATCCAAGATGGAATACAGTGGTACAATCATAGCTCAGTGCAGCTGTAACTTCCCAGGATCAAACAATCTTTCTGCCTCAGCCACCCTAAGTAGCCAGGACTATAGGCATGCTCCATCATGCCTGGCTAATTTTTTAACTTTTTGTAGAGACAAGGTCTCACTATGCTGCCCACGCTGGTCTTGAACTCCTGAGCTGAAGCAATCCTCCCATCTTGGCCTCCCAAAGTGCTAGGATTACAGGCATGAGCTACCAAGCCCAGCCACTTTTTATCAAATTTCTGTCAATTCCAGTCAAACCATGCTAAGTCAATTGAGTTCTTTACATTCTAAAATTCAAAAGTTTTATATAAACATACAGTCTAAGAGAACAGAAAGAAAGAGTAACAGGTGAAAAGTTAGTTTTTTTCCCCAATGTTCCCCAACCAGTATACACCTTGACCCACCAATATGGACCCCTAATCACCAGGGGTGAGTCACAAAAAACTCCAGACCAGCAGGCGACACCACACTTCACTGGGATACAACATAAGAGCTGATTCATTGATTTAGTTGGGGAAAGTTCATCAAAATGCCAGATAGACAGTAAAAACAGGTAAGGTTGCAAAGTACTTAGCTAGGAGATACCAAAATCAAAGAGGGAGTTATTTTCTTCAAGCTCTTTTTTACCCTCATTCCACATACTTTATATAATTCCGTCTTTCCAGATACTGAAATTGTTGCTAAACTTCTTCATGTTAACATAAAGTACCTAATTTTGGGAATTAAACTCTCAATGTATTCCAGTTTCGTAACTTGGTAATTAAACAATCTCCCTGAACACAAGAATAGAGCATTTTTTTGTTGAACAAATATGCATTTGTCACAACCATCTACAGCATCGACCCTTCACACTGGCTGATCACCCAGAAAATATCCAAGGAAAAGGAAGTGCAACTGAATGTTAGATCTAAATAGCACAATCTCTCAGCTCACTAGAGCAGAATCTCTCTCTAATGCACTGGACACAGGCTCTATTACTAGCTCTTTTTATCCATCTTGAGGTAGAAAAGCCGTAATTTAAACTGACAGCATTACTTGTCATGAAGTCTGTGGGTTTACAATTTCTAAATGTCAGTTTGAACTTCTGACTGGTTCCTTAGAGCACTACTGTTTGTTTCTAAATGAGGCAACATGTCAGCTCTGCATACATAAAAGCAGTTAATCAGCAATTTGCAGCGCAACACAAGAGAAATCAGCTGGTATGCCAATAGTCCCGCAAAGCACCTCCAATTAGGAAACAAAGCCTTGTCCTAAGCCAATAATACCCTGATATATCACAAAATTCATTCTTCTACCTAGTAGATGAAACATTTCATGCCAAGGAACTTATTATTTTGAAGCAATTGTCTGCATTTAGCCTGAGCTACCCATGTGTCCATTGGCCTATAATGGAGGAGCTACAGGCAGTGGGTGAATGAGGACCATTATGATTCCTGATCCTCCTCACTAGTGGCTTTCGTTCAGTTTCCAGTGGGTTCTTATTCTTTGCTCTGTCCTTCTATACTATCCTACTCCTCCCTTTTCTATATTGCCTTCACATCTCCTGTCTTCAGCTAAGTAAAATAGGGATGGGCTCTTACCTGTGAAGTACTTTGGTTCCCTTACTCTCTAAAAAGTTACTGTAATATATACCAAAATTCCTAAGATATCACTATAAATAACTAAAAATGAGATTATGTCATTAATAAGAACACTCCACTATAAGGATAAAAACAGTTTGGCATAATTTTTAACTATCAATAGGCTTAAGTTTATGAACTGAATGCTAGAATATGGATTGGAATAACTAAAATTAAATAGCAAATAAAGAAAAGAAGCACAAAAAACTTTTTAATAAAACCTCTTTCATTACCCCTAGTGGCCATCTATCTTGGGTTTCATATAAGAATCCTATCAGAAGAAAAAATGGTTTGTTTTACTGTAGTCTTGTACCTCTCCCATTTACACAACCTTTGTCTGTGATAGCCTCTCAAATCAGATTTTAAATTGATCAAGCAAATTAGTTTAGTGATTGGGTCAAGGAAAAGAGCTACCCAACTTAATCTAATAATCCACTTAGCCCAAATCCAATAATCCATTTTCTTCATATGAGACATATTTTATTGAAGTTCGAAAATAAATGCTTCTGTATATTGCTTCAGAGTTGTTCTTAGTCCCTAAGACATTTGGGGAAAAAGAAAAATCCTGGATTTTTCTGGATTCTGGATTCAGTGGCATTCATCGATCAAATAACAAGTGGTAAGTATATGGAAAGATATCAAGAAACAGAACCTGGCTCATGGTAAGTCCAAGCACCATCTGCCAACTGCCAGACAGGTGCCTGATGGCAACCAGAGAAACTGTGTTTATAGATCACAATAGGCTACCCTACTGACATTGATCAAACAAGGGAAATTCTGAGACATAGGAAAGACTCCTTATCAACTTCAGGTTTAGTTATCTCTTCACAATACCATTTCGCCTGGGGGTGTGAGTGGCAGGGTCAGGCCACAGAGCTCAAACAGCCGCATTCCAAGCAATATACATGACATTATAGAAATACGCTACACCCTGAGATAATCTCTATACCTTCCCTATTTTGCCCCACCTCCAATTAACAGAATAGAAAATCAAGGCCCGGAAGTCATTATTCAAGATGACATGGAGCTTCCAGAGTCAGGCCTCATTTTAAAATATCTGAGTACGAAGTCAACATATTTCCCTCTTTTCTTTCCTTGTCTCCCCTCTTCTGTTTCTCTTTCTCCCTCCTTTTGTCTTTATCAGCATCTTGAGGCAGCCAACATCTTCCTTCAAACAAAATCTCAACCAGAATTCCAGTATTAAAAAACAGATAGGCTGGGCGCCCTGGCTCGCGCCTGTAATCCCAGCACTTTGGGAGGCCGAGGCGGGTGGATCACAAGGTCAGAAGTTCAAGACCAGCCTGAACAGCATGGTGAAACGCTGTCTCTAATAAAAATACAAAAATTGGGCCGGGGGCCTGTAATCCCAGCACTTTGGGAGGCCGAGGCCGATGGATCACGAGGTCAAGAGATGGAGACCATCCTGGTCAACATGGTGAAACCCCGTCTCTACTAAAAAATACAAAAAATTAGCTGGGCATGGTGGCGCATGCCTGCAGTTCCAGCTACTCAGGAGGCTGAGGGAGGAGAATTGCCTGAACCCAGGAGGCAGAGGTTGCAGTGAGCCAAGATCGCACCATTGCACTCTAGCCTGGGTAACAAGAGCAAAACTCTGTCTCAAAAAAAAAAAAGAAATACAAAAATTAGTCGGGTGTGGTGGAGCCTGTAATCCCAGCTACTCAGGAGGCTCAGGCAGGAGAGTCGCTTGAACCTGGGAGATGGAGGTTGCAGTGAGCCAAGATCGCGCTATTGCACTCCAGCCTAGGCAACAGGAGCGAAACTCCATATAAAAAAAAAAGATATAAAAAGGCCTGCTTAGGTACAAACAGAGAAGAGAGGCAGGGCACAGTGCTAAAATCCTGCTCACTTAACTGAGCCTGCAGCTTCCTCTGGGATCTGGGGAAAAACACTGCGAATAAGGCACCTGAAATCAGGAGACCTACTTCCTTGATAGGTTGCAATAAAGCTATCCTAAAACATTAATTAGAATATTATTTTATACAAACATTATTTTATAAAACTTTAATAAAAGATATGGTGGAACGGTGTTGCTTTTTTTTAAAAGTTATTTTCTTCAGTTAATTTAAAGCAAAGTATATTCTCAAAGCTGAATACAAGGGTATTCTTTTCACTAAGGAAACAATAGTAAATCTGAAACACAGAAACATTAATTTTCTTTTACCATCAGTACACATGAACAACTCTGGAGTGATAGATCTATTTAGCTGATATTCAAAATTAGAAAACAAGGCCATGAAATGACTGCTTGTACAGGCATACTTTGTTTAATTGCACTTCACTGTATTGTGCTTTGCAGATACTACATTTTTTGTAAATTGAGCTTTGTGACAACTCTGCACTGAACAAGTCTATTGTCACAATTTTTCCAACATTGTTCACCTAGTGTCTCTGTGTCACATTTTGGTAATTCTCAAAATTCAAACTTTTTTTAATTTTTTAAATTTTTATTGCATTATAGGTTATGGGGTACATGTGCAGAACGTGCAAGATAGTTGCATAGGTACACGCATGGCAGTGTGTTTTCCTGCCTTCCTCCCCTTCACCCACACTTGGCATTTATCCCCAGGCTATCCCTCCCCAGCCCCCCCTGCTGTCCCTCCCCCATTCTCCCCAATAGACCCCAGTGTGTAGTAGACCCCCTCCCTGTGTCCATGTGTTCTCATTTTTCTCACCCACCTATGAGTGAGAATATGCGGTATTTCGTTTTCTGTTCTTGAGACAGTTTGCTGAGAATGATGTTCTCCAGATTCATCCATGTCATTACAAAGGACACAAACTCACCATTTTTGATTGCTGCACAATATTCCATGATGTATATGTGCCACATTTTCCCAGTCCAGTCTATCATTGATGTGCATTTGGGTTGGTTACAGTTCTTTGCTATTGTAAACAGTGCTGCAATGAACATTCGTGTGCATGTGTCCTTATAGTAGAACGATTTATAGTCCTTTGGATATATACCCAGTAATGGGATTGCTGGGTCAAATGGAATTTCTATTTCTAGGTCCTTGAGGAATCGCCACACTGTCTTCCACAATGGTTGAACTAATTTACACTCCCACCAACAGTGTAAGAGTGTTCCTATTTCTCCACATCCTCTCCAGCATCTGCTGTCTCCAGATTTTTTAATGATCGCCATTCTAACTGGCGTGAGATGGTATCTCAATGTGGTTTTGATTTGCATCTCTCTAATGACCAGTGATGATGAGCTTTGTTCATGCGTTTGTTGGCCTCATGTATGTCTTCTTTTGTAAAGTGTCTGTTCATATCCTTTGCCCATTTTTGAATGGGCTTGTTTGTTTTTTTCCTGTAAATCTGTTTGAGTTCTTTGTAAATTCTGGATATCAGCCCTTTGTCAGATGCGTAAACTGCAAAGATTTATTCCCATTCTGATGGTTGCCGATTCACTCTAGTGACTGTTTCTTTTGCCGTGCAGAAGCTCTGAAGTTTGATTAGGTCCCATTTGTCTATTTTGGCTTTTGTTGCCAATGCTTTTGGTGTTTTGGTCATGAAGTCCTTGCCTATTCCTATGTCCTGAATGGTTTTGCCTAGATTTTCTTCTAGGGTTTTTATGGTGTCAGGTCTTATGTTTAAGTCTTCAATCCATCTGGAGTTAATTTTAGTGTAAGGTGTCAGGAAGGGGTCCAGTTTCTGCTTTCTGCACATGGCTAGCCAGTTTTCCCAACACCATTTATTAAACAGGGAATCCTTTCCCCATTGCTTGTTTTTGTCAGGTTTATCAAAAATTATATGGTTGCAGATATGTTGTGTTGACTCCGATGCCTCTGTTCTGTTCCATTGGTCTATATCTCTGTTTTGGTACCAGTACCATGCTGTTTTGATTACTGTAGCTTGGTAGTATAGTTTGAAGTCTGGTAGTGTGATGCCTCCCGCTGTGTTCTTTTTGCTTAGAATTGACTTGGCTATGTGGGCTCTCTTTTGGTTCCATATGAAGTTCATGGTGGTTTTTTCCAGTTCTGTGAAGAAATTCAATGGTAGTTTGATGGGGATAGCATTGATTGCATAAATTACTTTGGGCAGTATAGCCATTTTCACAATATTGATTCTTCCTAACCACGAACATGGAATGTTTCTCCATCTGTTTGTGTCCTCTCTTATTTTGTTGAGCAGTGGTTTGTAGTTTTCCTTAAAGAGGTCCCTTACGTTCCTTGTCAGTTGTATTCCTAGGTATTTTATTTTCTTTGTAGCAATTGTGAATGGCAGTTCGTTCTTGATTTGGTTCTCTTTAAGTCTGTTATTGGTGTACAGGAATGCTTGTGATTTTTGCACATTGATTTTATATCCTGAGACTTTACTGAAGTTGCTTATCAGTTTCAGGAGCTTTTGGGCTGAGGTAATGGGGTCTTCTAGGTATACTATCATGTCGTCTGCAAATAGAGACAATTTGGCTTCCACCTTTCCTATTTGAATACCCTTTATTTCTTTTTCTTGCCTGATTGCTCTGGCTAGAACTTCCAGTACTATGTTGAATAGGAGTGGTGAGAGAGGGCATCCTTGTCTAGTGCCGGATTTCAAAGGGAATGCTTCCAGTTTTTGCCTATTAAGTATGATATTGGCTGTTGGTTTGTCGTAAATAGCTATTGTTACTTTGAGATATGTTCCATCAATACCGAGTTTATTGAGGGTTTTTAGCATGCATGGCTGTTGAATTTTGTCAAATGCCTTCTCTGCGTCAACTGAGATAATCATGTGGTTTTTGTTTTTGCTTCTGTTTATGTGGTGAATTACGTTTATAGACTTGCGTATGTTGAACCAGCCTTGCATCCCCAGGATGAATCCTACTTGATCATGATTGATAAGTTTTTTAATGTGCTGTTGCAATCGGTTTGCCAATATTTTATTGAAGATTTTTGCATCTATGTTCATCATGGATATTGGCCTGAAGTTTTCTTTTCTTGTTGAGTCTGTGCCAGGTTTTGGTATCAGGATGATGTTGGTCTCAAAAAATGATTTGGGAAGGGTTCCTTCTTTTTGAATTATTTGGAATAGTTTCAGAAGGAGTGGTACCAGATCCTCTTTGTGTGTCTGGTAGAATTTGGCTGTGAACCCATCTGGACCTGGGCTTTTTTTGTGTGGTAGGCTCTTAATTGCTGCCTCAACTTCAGACCTTGTTATTGGTCTATTCATAGTTTCGGCTTCCTCCTGGATTAGGCTTGGAAGGACACAGGCGTCCAGAAAGTTATCCATTTCTTCCTGGTTTACTAGTTTATGTGCATAGAGTTGTTTGTAGTATTCTCTGATGATGGTTTGAATTTCTGTGGAATCTGTGGTGATTTCCCCATTATCATTTTTTATTGCATCTATTTGGTTGTTGTCTCTTTTCTTTTTTATCAGTCTGGCTAGTGGTCTATTTTGTTGATCTTTTCGAAAAACCAGCTCTTGGATTTATTGATTTTTTTGAAGGGTTTTTCTTGTCTATATCTCCTTCAGTTCTGCTCTGATCTTAGTTATTTCTTGTCTTCGGCTAGGTTTTGAGCTTTTTTGATCTTGCTCCTCTAGCTCTTTCAATTTTGACGATAGGGTGTCAATTTTGGATCTCTCCACTCTTCTCATGTGGGCACTTATTGCTATATATTTTCCTCTACAGACTGCTTTAAATGTGTCCCAGAGATTCTGGTACATTGTGTCTTCGTTCTCGTTGGTTTCAAAGAACTTCTTTATTTCTGCCTTCATTTCATTGTTTATCCAATCAACATTCAAGAGCCAGTTGTTCAGTTTCCATGAAGCTGTGCGAATCTGAGTTATCTTCTGAATTCTGAGTTCCAACTTGATTGCACTATGGTCTGAGAGACTGTTTGTTATGATTTCAGTTGTTTTGCATTTGCTGAGGAGTGCTTTACTTCCAATTATGTGGTCAATTTTGGTGTAGGTGTGATGTGGTGCTGAGAAGAATGTATATACTGTGGATTTGGGGTGGAGAGTTCTGTAAATGTCTATCAGGTTTGCTTGTTCCAGGTCTGAGTTCAAGGCCTGGATATCCTTGTTAATTTTCTGTCTGGTTGATCTGTCTGATATTGACAGTGGAGTGTTAAAGTCTCCCACTATTATTGTGTGGGAGTCTAAGTCTCTTTGTAAGTCATTAAGAACTTGCCTTATATATCTGGGTGCTCCTGCATTGGGTCCATATATATTTAGAATCGTTAGCTCTTCTTGTTGTATCGATCCTTTTACCATTATGTAATGACCTTCTTTGTCCCTTTTGATCTTTGTTGCTTTAAAGTCTATTTTATCAGAGACGAGAATTGCAACTCCTGCTTTTTTTTGCTCTCCATTTGCTTGGTAAATCTTCCTCCATCCCTTTATTTTGAGCCTTTGTGTATCCTTGCATGTGAGGTGGGTTTCCTGGATACAGCACACTGATGGGTTTTGGTTTTTTATCCAATTTGCCAGTCTGTGTCTTTTGATTGGTGCATTTAGTCCATTTACATTTAGGGTTAATATTGTTATGTGTGAATTTGATACTGCCATTTTGATGCTAGCTGGCTGTTTTGCCCATTGGTTCATGTACATTCTTCATTTTGTTGATGCTCTTTAGCATTTGGTATGCTTTTAGGATGGCTGGTACTGGTTGTTTCTTTCTATGTGTAGTGCCTCTCTCAGGAGCTCTTGTAAAGCAGGCCTAGTGGTGACAAAATCTCTGAGTACTTGCTTGTTCATGAAGGATTTTATTTTTCCTTCACTTATGAAGCTCAGTTTGGCTGGATATGAAATTCTGGGTTGAAAGTCCTTTTCTTTAGGGTTGTTGAATATTGACCCCCACTCTCTTCTGGCTTGTAGAGTCTCTGCCAAGAGATCTGCTGTGAGTCTGATAGGCTTCCCTTTGGGGGTGACCCGACCTTTCTCTCTGGCTGCCCTTAGTATTTTCTCCTTCATTTCAACCCTGGTGAATCTGACGATTATGTGCCTTAAGGTTGCTCTTCTTGCGGAGTATCTTTGTGGTGTTCTCTGTATTTCCTGGAGTTGAGCATTGACCTGTCTTGCTAGGTTGGGGAAATTCTCCTGGATAATATCCTGAAGAGTGTTTTCCAGCTTGGATTCATTCTCTTCATCACATTCTGGTACACCTATCAAACGTAGGTTGGGTCTCTTCACATAGTCCCACATTTCTTGGAGATTTTGTTCATTCCTTTTTGCGCTTTTTTCTTTAATCTTGGTTTCTCGTTTTATTTCATTGAGTTGATCTTCGACTTCTGATATTCTTTCTTCTGCTTGGTCAATTCGGATGTTGAAACTTGTGCATGCTTCACGAAGTTCTTGTGTTGTGTTTTTCAGCTCCTTCAATTCATTCATATTCCTCTCTAAGTTTTCCAATCTTGTTATCATTTCCTCAAATCTTTTTTCAAATCTTTTTTCAAGGTTCTCAGTTTCTTTGCACTGATTTAGAACATGTTCTTTTAGCTCACTGAAGTTTCTCATTATCCACTTTCTGAAGTCTGATTCTGTCATTTCGTCACACTCATTCTCCGTCCAGCTTTGTTCCCTTGCTGGTGAAGAGTTTTGGTCCTTTGTAGGAGGTGAAGTGTTTTGGTTTCAGGTGTTTTCCTCCTTTTTGTGCTGGTTTCTTCCCATCTTTATGGATTTATCCACCTGTCATCTTAGTAGTTGCTGATTTTTCAATTGGGTCTCTATGTGGATGCCCAGATTGTTCATGATGAGGTATTTCTGTTACTTAGTTTTCCTTCTAATGGTCTAGCCCCTCTGCTGTACGAGTGCTGAGGTCCACTCCAGGCCCTGCTTGTCTGGGGTACACCTGTAGCAGCTGCAGAACAGTGAGGGATGCTACCAGTTTCTTCTTCTGCTATCTTTGTTCCAGAATGATGCCCGCCAAATGTCAGTCTGATTAGTCCTTTTTTGGGGTGACTCTTTGGATATACAGGGGTCAGGGAGCTGCTTGAGGAGACGGTCTGTGCTTTATAGAAGCTCCAGTGCTGTGCTGTGAGCTCCGTTGTTCATGTTGTTGGATGTGTTTATGTCTGCTGCAACAGAACTCATAAAACACCCCCCTTTTTTTCCCCCCTGAGATGCTCTGTCTCAGGGAGTTGGGGCTTTCTTTATGAGTATCTGTTGTACTGTCCTGCCCAGCTAGGAGGCAGTCTATTCACTATTTGCCTGCTGGGGCTCCGCCTGGCTAGCTCGGGTCCGCCCTGTTGCTGCGGGGCTCCGTTCTGCTGTGGCGCGCTCCGCCCTGCTGGCAGGAGCAGGTTGCCTCGGCAACACCAGGCTGCGTCAGCCCTGGGCAGTACTTCAGTAGGGGCGGATTGCGTCCATAGTGGTGGATGCCCCTCCCCCACCGGGCTGCACTGTCCTAGATGCCAGCGGCAAAACTCTCAGCCCTGAGCGCCTCCAATCGCCACCCTGCTTGTCCCTGTGAGGGTGGGACCCGCCGAGCCCTATCACCCAGCTCCCTGCCTCAGAGTCCGTCCTCTCTCTCTCTCTCTCTTCCTCTCCCCAAGCTGAACGGTTGACTCTCTCACTGGCACCCCAGCAGCCTGCTGATAGGGCACTGGGATCCGTGTGATCTCCCGTGCCACTGCCCACTGCACCGGCTCAGATAATGTTTCCCAGGATTCTCCTGGTCTGGCTCATTGTCCAAGTCCCGTTCAATCAGATGGACATGCCAATCTGCCCTTCCAAATCTCAGATTGCCGGTTTAACAGGGCACACGGACCAGTGAGTTTTGTGCCGGGTGTCGCTGCGGTGCGGCGCCGGCCGAACCGGCCCTGCGAGCTGGCTGCGCCAGCGTCCCGTCTCTCCCACACCTAGGACTTTCAACGTTCTGTGGGCAAAAAAAGGTCCATCCGAGAATGCAGCTAGGACTCACCCTCTGCGCCATCACTGAGAGCTGCAATCCTGAGTGGCCTCTACGACGCCATCTTGGAAGCCTCCAATCTCATACTTTTTCATATTACTACATCTGCTATGGTGAGCTACAATCAGTGATCTTTCATGTTATTATTGTAATTGTTTTGGGACACCACAACACCTACAGAAGATGGTAAACTTAAACAACACGTTTTCTGTTTGTCTACTCCTCCAACCAGCAATTCCCGTCTCTTTCTCCTTCTTCTCAGGCCTCCCTACTGCCTGAGACACAGAATATTGAAATTAAGGCAATTAATAACCCTATAATAGTCACTAAGTGTTCAAGTGAAAGAAAGAGTTGCACATCTCTCACTTTAAATCCAAAGCTAGAAGTAATTATGCTTAGTGAGGAAAGCATGTTAAAAGCCAAGATAGGCCAAAAGCCAAGACAGACTAAAAGCTAGGCCTCTTGCACTAAACAGCCAAGTTATGAATACAAAGAAAAAGTTCTTGAAAGAAATTAAAAGTGCTACTCTGGTGAACACAGGAATGATAAAAAAAGCAAAACAGGCTTATTGCTAATATGGAGAGTTTTAGTGATCTGGATAGAGATCAAACCAGCCACAACACTACCTTAAGCCAAGGTCTTATTTAGAGCAAAGACCTAACTCTTTTTAGTTCTATAAAGTCTGAGAGAGGTGAAGAAGCTGCAGAAGAAAAGTTAAAAGCAAGCAGAGATTGGTTTATCAGGTTTAAGCAAAAAACCTATCTCTAAAACAAAAGTGCAAAATGAAGCATTAAGTGCTGATGTAGAAGCTGCAGCAAATTATCCAGAAGATCTAGGTAAGGTCATCAGTGAAGGTGGCTACATTAAGCAATAGATTTTCAATGTAACTGCAAGAGCCTTCTATTGGAAAAGAAGTCATCTAGGACTTTCATAGCTACAGAAGAGAAGTCAATGCCTGGGTTCAAGGCTTCAAAGAATGGGCTTTCTTGTTACAGGCTAATGCTGCTGGTGATTTTAAGTTGAAGCCAATGTTCATTTACCATTCTGAAAATCCTAGGGCCTTTAAGAATTATGATGAATCTACTAATCTATGCCCTCTAAATGAAACAACAATACCTAAATGATGGCACATCTGTTTACAGCATAGTTTACTGAATATTTTAAGCACACAATTGAAACCTACTCCTCAAAAGAAGACTAATTTCTTTCAAAATATTACTCTCACCAACAATGCATCTGGCTACATAACAGCTCTGATGGAGACCGATTAATGTTGTTTTAAGGCCTGCTAACACAATATACATTCTGAAGTGCACAGATCATGGAGTGATTTTGGTGCTTCAATATGGTGTGGCTATGTCCCCATCGAAATCTCATCTTGAATTTCCACATGTTGTGGGAGGGACCCAGTGGGAGGTAGCTGAATCATGGGGGCAAGTCTTGTGCTCTTCTTGCAATAGTGAATAAGTCTCATGAGATCTGATGGTTTTATAAAGAGGAGTTCCCCTGAACCAGTTCTTTCTCATTGCCTGCTGCCATCCATGTAGGATGTAACTAGCTCCTCCTTGCTTTCTGCCATGATTGTGAAGCCTCCCCAGCCATGTGGAACTGTAAGTCCATTAAACCTCTTTCTTTTGTAAACTGCCCAGTCTCAGGTATGTCTTTATCAGCAGCATGAAAACAAACTACTACAGTAAATTGGTAACAGTAGAGAGGGGTGCTGCCGAAAAGATAACCGAAAATGTGGCAGCAACGTTGGAACTGGGTAACAGGCAGAGGTTGGAACAGTCTGGAGGGCTCAGGAAAATGTGGGAAAGTTTGGAACTCCCTGGAGACTTGTTGAATGACTTTGACCAAAATGCTGATAATGATATGGACAATGAAATCCAGGCTGAGATGGTATCAGATGGAGATGAGAAACTTGATAGGAACTGGAGCGAAGGTGACTGTTGTTATGTTTTGGCAAAAATACTAGAAGCATGTTGCCCCTGCCCTAGAGATCTGTGGAACTCTGAACTTGACCGAGATGATTTAAGGTATATGGTGGAGGAAATTTCTAAAAAGCAAAGCATTCAAGAGGTGACTTGGGTGCTGATAAAGGCATTCAGCTTTATAAGGGAAGCAGAACATAAACGTTTGAAAATTTTCCAGCCTGACAATATGATGGAAAAATAAAAAACAAAACATTTTCTGAGGAGAAATTCAAGCTGGCTACAGAAATTTGCATAAGTAACAAGGAACCAAATGTTAATCCCCAAGACAATGGGGAAAATGTTAGCCCTGGAGAGGGTATATCAGAGGTTTTCACAGGAGCCCCTCCCATCACAGGCCTTGAGGTTTAGAAGGAAGAAACGGTTTCATGGTCTGGGCCCAGGGTCCTTCTGTGTGTGTGGTCTAGAGTCTGGGTGCCCTGTGTTCCAGTCACTCCAGCTATGACTGAAAGGGGCCAGGGTACAGCTCAGGCTATTGCTTCAGAGAATGGAAGCCCCAAGCCTTGGCAGCTTCCACATGATGTTGGGCCCTTGGGTGCACAGAAGTCAAGAACTGAGGTTTGGGAACCTCTGCCTAGATTTTAGAGGATATATGGAAATACCTGGATGCCCAGGCAGAAGTTTGCTGCAGGGGCAGGGCCCTCATGGAGAACCTCTGCTAGAGCAGTAGGGAAGGAAGGGAAATGTGGGGTCAAAACCCCCATATAGAGTCCCTACTGGGGCACCACCTAGTTGAGTTATGAAAACAGGGCCACAGTCCTCAAGACTCCAGAATAATAGATCCACTGACAGTTTGCACCATGCATCTGGAAAAGCTGCAGGGACTCAACACCAGCCTGTGAAAGCAGCCAGGAGGAAGGCTATATCCTGCAAAGCCACAGGTGCAGAGCTGCCCAAGTCTATGAGAACTCTTACATCAGTGTGACCTGGATGTGACATAGAGTCAATGGAGATTATTTTGGAGCTTCAATATTTGACTATCCCGCTGGATTTTGGACTTGTATGGCCTAGAGCCCCTCCATTTTGGCCAATTTCTTCCATTTGGAACAGCTGAATTTACCCAATTCCTGTACCCCCATTGTAGCTAGGAAGTAACCAACTTGCTTTTGAATTTACAGGCTTATCAGTGGAAGGGACTTGCCTTGTCTTGGATGAGACTTTGGACTGTAGACTTTTGAGTTAATGTTAAAATGAGTAAGACTTTGGAAGACTGTTGAGAAGTCATGACTGTGTTTTGAATGTAAGGACATGAGATCTAGGAGGAACCAGGGGCAGAATTATATGGTTTGGCTGCATCTCCACCCAAATCTCATCTTGAATTCCCATGTGTTGTGGGAGGTAATTGAATCATGGGGGCAAGTCTTTCCTGTGCTGTTCTCATGATAGTGAATAAGTTTCATGAGATCTGATGGTTTTATAAAGAGGAGTTCCCCTGCACAAATTCTCTCTTTGCCTGCTGTCATCCATGTAAGATGTGAGTTGCTCTTCCTTGCCTTCTGCCATGATTGTGACGCCTCCCTAGCCATGTGGAACTGTAAGTCCATTGAACCTCTGTCTTCTGTCAATTACCCAGTCTCAGGTATGTCTTTATCAGCAGTGTGAAAATGGATTAATACAATATTCAAGTCTTGTTATTTAAAACATACATTTTGTAAGGCTATAGTTGCCATAGACAGTCTGATGGCTATGGACAAAGTCAATTTAAACCCTTTTGGAAAGGATTAACCATTCTAGATGTTATTAAAAACATTCATGATTCCTAGGAGGAGATCAAAATATCAGCATTAACAGAAGTTTGGAAGAAATTGATTCCAACCCTCCTGGACGTCTTTGAGGGGCTCAAGACTTCAACAGAGGAAGTATTAACTGCAGATGTGGTAGAAATAGGAAGAGAACTGGAATTAGAAGTGAAGCACAGTGAAGATATGACTGAACTGCTGCAATCTCATGATAAAACTTGAACAAATGAGGAGTTACTTCTTATGGATGAGAAAAGTAAATGGTTCTTGAGACAGAAACTACTCCTGGTAAAGATGCTGTGAACACTGTTGGAATTACAATAAAGGATTTAGAATATTGTGCCAACTTAGTTGATAATGAAGCAGCAGGGTTTGAGAACACTGACTCCAATTTTGAAAGAATTTCTACTGTGGGTAAAATACTATTAAAAAGCAGTGCATGCTATGGAGAAATCTTTTGTGAAAGAAACAGTCAAGCAGCAAACTTCATTGTTGTCTTATTTTAATAAATTTCCATAGCCACCCCAACCTTCAGCAACCACTGCCCTAATTAGTTAGCAGCCATCAACACTGAGGCAAGACCCCCCACCAGCAAAGGGATGAAGGCTTGATGATCATTAGAATTTTTTAGTAATATTTTAAAGTTAAGGTATGTACTTTTTTTAGACATATATTTTTGCATACTTAATAGACTACATTATAGTGTAAATATAATTTTTATATGCACTGGGAAACCCAAAAATTCATGATTTGCTTTATAGCAATATTTGCTTTATTGGAACCCTCTGGAACTGAACCCACAATATCTGTAAGGTATGCCTGTAATGAAACATAAGCATCATTACTAATAGCTTAGCTACCAGGAAAAAAGGAACATGAACCTGCAAACACAGACGCAAGCTTTGAAAAATTATTTGTAGCAAAAACATACATGAGATTACCACATGCAAACATAAGCTATCCATCTTACTCCCCTGGGTGACTCTTTTCATTAGTGCTAATGGGCTCAGGGCCTCGGTTTAGAGGCTGTTTCTGCAAATGCTGGAAGAACACAAATCTTGTTCTCTTTGGTAAAGCCCATTCTTGGAAATAACAAAACAGTGAAATCTGTGTGATGATATTAACACATGGACACATGTATATTTGTCTGTGTATAATTTCTAATAACTTTTCCTTTTAATTTGAATTTATTAGTCTTTTAGAAATAATGCCAAACATTACTAGTGAATGATACAATGTAGAAATAGTATCAAATCTGGATCCCATGCACATTTTTAATGAAATCCTTCTCATTGGGATTAAGAATAAAAATAAAAATAAAAAATGATGTGCAAAAAGGCAGTAGCATTAAATGTCACTCACCACAAGTTTTGCTTAAAAGCAGTAACACAAAATATGGTACATGTCAAATATTTGTTACACACCTATTTACACATGGCTACATGCTATATACTATGTAAAACTCAACACAAAAGGAAAGAATGTGCAACAATTTGGCAGCAGTTAGATCAACAACTTCTTCCTTCTTCCTTTATATGTATGCATGTTGAAGATACCATTCTATTTTTCTCTTTCATTTATTAACTACATTTAACTGTGTAAAGAAACAAGGCAAAATTTCAAATAAGAATCCTGTGAAGTTGATAAACCCATAAACAAACATGCAACCCTATCTAAGATTTCCTATAGCCCATATGACATTCTGCCCACAAAGGCAAACCAAATCTAACACAATAAATTTTCTTTTCAACAAGTTTTTCTCTTAAAATATTCATTCTAGGAACAGCTCCAGTCTGCAGCTCCCAGCATCAATGCAGAAGGCAGAGATTTCTGCATTTCCAACTGAGGTACCCAGTTCATCACATTGGAACTGGTTAGACAGTGGGTACAGTCCACGGAGGGCGAGAAGAAGCAGGGTAGGGCATTGCCTCACTTGGGAAGTCCAAGGGGTGGGGAACTGCCTTCCCTAGTGAAGGGAAGCAAAAAGGCACTGTGCCATGAGGAATGGTGCACCTCAGCCCAGATACCATGCTTTACCCATGGTCTTCGCAACCCAAAGATCACAAAATTCCCTCAGGTGCCTACGCAACCAGAAACCTGGGTTTCAAGCAAAAAACTGGGCAGTGGTTTGGGCAGACACTGAGCTTGCTGCATTAGTTTCTTTTTTCATACTCCAGTGGCATATGGAATGCCAGTGAGACAGAACTGTTCACTCCCCTAGAAAGGGGGCTTAAGCCAGGAAGCCCAGTGGTCTAGCTCAGCGGATCCCACCCCCATGGAGCCCAGCAAGCTAAGATCCATAGGCTTGAAATTGTCGCTGCCAGCACAGAAGTCTGAAGTCAACCTGGGACCCTGGACTCTGAAGCTTTGGTGACGGGAGGGATATCCACCATTACTGAGGCTTGAGTAGGTAGTTTTCCCGCTCACAGTGTAAACAAAGCCGCAGGGAAGTGTCAACTCAGCAGATCCCTCCACAGCTCAGCAAAGCCACTGTAGTCAAACTGCCTTTCTAGATTCCTCCTCTCTGGGAATGGCATCTCTGAAAAAAAGGCAGCAGCCCCAGTCAGGGGTTTTACATAAAACTCCCATTTCCCTGGAACAGAGCACCTGGGGTAAGCAGTGGCTGTGGGGCAGTTTAACAAACTTAAACATCCCTGGTGACTCTGTGCAGCAGATCTCCCAACACAGTGTTCGAGCTCTGCTAAGGGTCAGACTGCCTCCTCAAGTGGGTCCCTGACCCCCACATCTCCTGACTGGGAGACACCTTCCAGCAGGGGTCAACAGAAACCTCATACGGGAGAGCTCTGGCTGGCATCTAGTGGGTGCCCCTCTGAGACAAAGCTTCCAGAGGAAGGAACAGGCAAAAATTTTTGCTGTTCTGCAGCCTCCACTGGTGATACCCAGGAAAACAGCATCTGGAGTGAATCTCCAGCAAACTCCAGAAGATATGCAGCAGAGGAGCCTGAATGTTAGAAGGAAAACTAACAAACAGAAAGGGACAGCATCAATATCAACAAAAAGAAGTCCACTCGGAAATCCCATCCAAAAGTCACCAACATGAAAGACCAATGGTAGATAAATCCACAAAATAGGAAGAAACCATCATAAAAAGGCTGAACATTCCATAAATCAGAATGCCTCTTCTCCTCCAAAGAATCACAACGCCTCACCAGCAAGAAAATAAAGCCGGACAGAGAATGAGTTGGGTTACTTGACAGAAGTAGGCTTCAGAAGATGGGTAATAACAAACTCCTCCAAGGTAAAGAATATGCTCTAACCCAGTGGAAGAAAGCTAGGAATCTTAAAAAAATGTTTGAGGAATTAATAACTAGAGTAACCAATTTAGAGAAGAACATAAATGATCTGACAGTGCTGAAAAACACAGCATGAGAACTTCGTGAAGCATACACAAATATCAATAGCTGAACTGACCAAGCAAAAAAAAAGGATATCAGAGATGAAAGACTAACGTAATGAAATAAAGTGTGAAGAAAAGATTAAAGAAAAAAGAATGAAAGGGAACAAATAAAGCTCCAAGAAATATGGGACTACGTGAAAAGACCAAACCTACATTTAATTGGTGTACCTAAAAGTGATGGGGAGAATGGAACCAAGGTGGAAAACACTCTTCAGGATATTATCCAGGAGAACTTTCCCAACCTAAAAAGACAAGCCAACATTCAAATTCAGGAAATATAGAGAACACCACAAAGATACTCCCCAAGAAGAGCAACCCCAAAGCACATAATCATCAGATTCACTAAGGTTGAAATAAAGGAAAAAATGTTAAGGGCAGCCAGAGAGAAAGGTTGGGATATTTACAAAGGGAAGCCCATCAGACTAACAGCAAATCTCTCTGCAGAAACCCTACATGCCAGAAGAGAGGGGGGACAATATTCAACATTCTTTAAAGAAAGAATTTTCAACCGAGAATTTCATATCCAGCCAAACTAAGCTTCATTGGTGAAGGAGAAATAAAATCATTTACAGACAAGCAAATGCTGAGAGATTGTGCCACAACCAGGCCTGCCTTACAAGAACTCCTAAAGAAAGCACTCAAAATGGAAAGGAAAAACCAATACCAGCCACCTCAAAAACATACCAAACTGTAAAAACCATTGAAACTATGAAGAAACTGCATCCACTAACTGACAAAATAACCAGCTAGCCTCATAATGTCACGATCAAATTCACACATAATAGTAATCTTAAATGTAAATGGGCCAAATGCCCCAATTAAAAGACAGACTGACAAATTGGACAAAGTCAAGACCCAGCAGAAAACAATAAATAACTAAGATTATAGCAGAACTGAAGGAGAGACATACACGAAAGACACATCAAAAAAATCTATTAATTCAGGAGCTGTTTTTTTCTAAAGATCAACAAAATAGACTGCTAGCCAGACTAATAAAGAAGAGAGAAGAATCAAATAGATGCAATAAAGAATGATAAAGGGGATATTACCACCGATCCAACAAAAATACAAACTACGATCAAAGAATACTATAAATACTTCCATGCAAATAAACTAGAAAATACAGAAGAAATGAATAAATTCCTGGACACATGCTCCCTCCCAAGTCTAAACCAGGAAGAAGTCAAATCCCTGGATAGACCAATAACAAGAACTGAAATTGAGGCAGTAATTAATAGCCTACCAACCAAAAACAGTCCAGGATCAGATGGATTCACAGCTAAATTCTACCAGAGGTATAAAAAAGGGCTAGTGCCATTCCTTCTGAAACTATTCCAAACAATAGAAAAAGAGGGACAAATCCCTAACTCATTTTATGAAGCCAGCATCATCCTGATACCAAAACCTGGCAGAGATACAACAAAAAAAGCAAATTTGAGGCCAATATCCCTGATCAACATCGATGTGATGCAAAAATCCTCAATAAAATGCTGGCAAACAGAATCCAGCAGCACATCAAAAAGCTTTTCCACGATGATCAATTTGGCTTCACCCCTGGAATGCAAGGCTGGTTCAACATAGGCAAATCAATAAATGTAATCCATCACATAAACAAAACCAAGAACAAAAACCATATGATTTATCTCGATAGATGCAGAGAAGGCCTTTGATAAAATTCAACACCCCTTCATGCTAAAAACTCTCAATAAACTAGATATTGATGGAATATATCTCAAAATAATAAAAGCTATTTATGACAAACCCATAGTGAATATCATTCTGAATGGGCAAAGGCTGGAAGCATTCCCGTTGAAAACCAGCACAAGACAAGGATGCCCTCTCTCACCACTCTTATTCAACATAGTACTGGAAGTTCTGGCAAGGAAATCAGGCAACAGAAAGAAATAAAGAGTACTCAAATAGGAAGAAAGGAAGTCAAATGTCTCTGTTTGCACATGACATGACTATATATTTAGAAAACCCATCATCTCAGTCCAGAATCCTTAAGCTGATAAGCAATTTCAGCAAAGTCTCAGCATACAAAATCAATGTGCAAAATTCACAAGCATTCTTAAACACCAATAACAGGCAAACAAAGAGTGAAAGAAATTATGAGTGAACTCCCATTCACAATTGCTACAAAGTGAATAAAATACCTAGGAATATGACTTACAAGGGATATGAAGGACCTCTTCAAGGACAACTATAAACCACTGCTCAAGGAAATGAGAGAGGACACAAACAAATGAAAAAACATTCCATGCACAAAGATAGGAAGAATCAATATCGTGAAAATGGCCATACTGCCCAAAGTAATTGACAGATTCAATGCTATCCCCATCAAGCTATCACTGACTTTCTTCACAGAATTAGAAAAAACTACTTTAAACTTCATATGAAACCAAAACAGAGCCCTCGTAGCCAAGACAATCCTAAGCAAAAAGAACAAACCTGGAGGCATCATGCTACCTGAATTCAAACTATACTACAAGTTTACAGTAACCAAAACAGCAAGGTACTGGTACCAAAACAGAGATACAGACCAATGGAACAGAACAGAGGCCTCAGAAATAATATCACACATCTACAACCATCTGATCTTTGATGAACCTGACAAAAACAAACAATGGGGAAAGGATTCCCTATTTAATAAATGGTGTTGGGAAAACTGTCTAGCCACATGCAGAAAACTGAAACTGGACCCCTTCCTTATACCTTATACAGAAATTAACTCAAGATGAATTAAAGACTTAAATGTAACAACTAAAACTGTAAAAACCCTATGAAAAAACCTAGGCAATACCATTCAGGACACAGGCATGGGCAAAGACTTCATGGCTAAAACACCAAAAGCAATGGTAATGAAAGCCAAAATTGACAAACAGGATATAATTAAACAAAGAGCTTCTGCACAGCAAAACAAACTATCATCAGAGTAAACAGGCAATCTATAGAATGGGCGAAAATTTTTGCAATCTATCCATCTGACAAAGGGCTAATATCCAGAATCTACAAATAACTTAAACAAATTTACAAGAAAAAAAAACAAACGATCCCATCAAAAAGTGGGCAAAGCATATGAACAGACACTTCTCAAAAGAAGACATTTATGCAGCCAACAAACATGAAAAAAGCTCATCATCACTGGTCATTAGAGAAATGCAAATCAAAACCACAATAAGATACCATCTCACACCAGTTAGAATGGCAATCATTAAAACGTCAGGAAACAACATATGCTCGACAGGATGTGGAGAAATAGGAATGCTTTTACACTGTTGGCAGGAGTGCAAATTAGTTCAACCATTGTGGAAGACAGTGTGGTGATTCCTCAAGGATTTAGAACCAGAAATACCATTTTACCCAGCAATCCCATTACTGGATTATAAATCATTCTACTATAAAGACACATACAGACCTATATTTATTGTGGCACTGTTCACAATGGCAAAGACTTGGACCAAACCTAACTGATAGACTGAATAAAGAAAATGTGGCACATATACACCATGGAATACTATGTAGCCATAAAAAAGGATGAGTTCATGTCCTTTGAAGGGACATGCATAAAGCTGGAAACCATCATTCTCAACGATCTAACACAAGAACAAAAAACCAAACATCACTTGTTCTCACTTTTAAGTGGGAGTTGAACAATGAGAACACATGCACACAGGGAAGAAAACATCACACACTGGGGCCTGTGGGGGGTGGGGGGTAGGGGAGGGATAGCATTAGGAGAAATACCTAATGTAGATGACAGGTTGATGGGTGCAGCAAACCACCATGGCACGTATATACCTATGTAATAAACCTGCACGTTCTACACATGTACCCCAGAACTTAAAGTATAATAAACAAAATGAAATAAAATAAAAATATTCACTTCTTCTGATTTCCTCTTTCTTCTCTCAATCACTCATTCTCTTAACATTTTTTTAATTAGTGAGTTTTAGTTACTAGGATACAAAGATGAATTAGTCACAATCCTTGTCCCTGCTTTCTTAGATCATAGCTGTTAGGAAGAACAGATATGCAGATAATCACAAGAAAAAGTAAGAAGTACTTAGTAGAGATCTGTCTATAGTGCTACAGTGGTGACCCAGAAAACAAATGACAAAATAGCAGGAGTAAATCCCTACTTATCATTAGTAACACTGAATGTAAATGAACTAAATTCTCGAATCAAAAGACATAGAAAAGCTGAACACATGAACAAAAAAAGACACAGTGATCTCTTGCCTACAAGAAACACAGTTCACCTATAAAAATACACAGACTGAAAATAAAGAGATGGAAAAAGACATTCCATGCCAACATAAAATAG
Organism: Saguinus oedipus; assembly: GCA_031835075.1. Taxonomy (NCBI): domain Eukaryota; kingdom Metazoa; phylum Chordata; class Mammalia; order Primates; family Cebidae; genus Saguinus; species Saguinus oedipus. Next base: position 205,237,074 of record CM063169.1, read on the forward strand.
AGCAAGGTTAGCTATGCTTATATCAGACAAGGTAGGTTTCAATATAAAAACTGTAAGAAGAGATAAAGAAGGTCATTATCTAATGACAAAGGGGTCATTTCAGTAAGAGGATATAGCACATGTAAGTATATATGCACCCAAAACCAGAGCAAATATTATTAGAGCTAACAAGCAGAATACAATAACAGCTGGAGACTTCAACACCCCACTTTCAGCAGTGGACAGAACTCCCAGACAAAAAATCAACAAGAAAACATTGGACTTCATCTGCACTATAGAACAATGAACACAATCTTTACACACATTTCATTCAACAGCTGCAAAGTACCAATTCTTCTTCTCAGTCCATAGATCATTCTCAGGGATAGACCATATGTCAGGTCACAAAAGAAGTCTTTAAAAAAATTCAACAAATTGAAATAAAATCAAGTATCTTCCCTGACCACAATGAAATAAAACTGGAAATCAACAACAAGAGGAATTTTGGAAACTAGACAAACACATGAAAATTAAACAATATGCTCCTGGATGACCAATGGGTTAATGAAGAAATTAAGAAATAAAATGAAAACTTTCTTGAAGCAAATGATAATGCAAACACATCAAAACTTATGAGACATAGCAAACGCAGAACTAAGGGAAATTTATGACTCTAAGTACCAACATCAAAAAGAAGAAAAACTTCAAATAAACCTAATGTTTATCTTTTTTTTTTTTTTTTTTTTTTTTTTTTGAGACGGAGTTTCGCTCTTTTTACCCAGGCTGGAGTGCAGTGGCGCAATCTCAGCTCACCACAACTTCCGCCTCCTGGGTACAGGCAATTCTCCTGCCTCAGCCTCCTGAGTAGCTGGGATTACAGGCACGCGCCACCATGCCCAGCTAATTTTTTGTATTTTTAGTAGAGACGGGGTTTCACCATGTTGACCAGGATGGTCTCGATCTCTTGACCTCGTGATCCACCCGCCTCTGCCTCCCAAAGTGCTGGGATTACAGGCTTGAGCCACCACGCCCGGCCATGATGCATCTTAAATAACTAAAAAAGCAAATGCAAACTGAACCCAAAATTAATAGAAGAAATAATGAAGATCAGAAATAAATAAATTTGAAATAAAAACATACAATCAATGAAAAAAAGTTGGTCTTTTGAAAAGATAAACAAAACTGACAAACCTTTAACTAGACTAAGAAAAAAAAGAGAGAACTCAACTAATAAAATCGGAAACGAAAAAGGAGACACTACCACCAAAACCACATAAATTGAAAGGATCATTAGAGGCTACTATGAACAACTATATGCCAATCAACAGGAAAATCTAGAAGAAATGGAAATTCCTAGACCCATAGAGTCTACCAAAATTGAAACACTGAAGCAAATCAAAACTTGAACAGACCAATAACAAGTAATAACATTAATGCTGTAATAAAAACTATCCTATTAAAGAAAGGCCTGGGGGCCGGGCACGGTGGCTCAAGCCTGTAATCCCAGCACTTTGGGAGGCCAACGCGGGTGGATCACGAGGTCAGGAGATCGAGATCATCCTGGTCAACACGGTGAAACCCCGTCTCTACTAAAAATACAAAAAATTAGCTGGGCATGGTGGCACGTGCCTGTGGTCGCAGCTGCTCGGGAGGCTGAGGCAGGGGAATTGCCTGAACCCGGGAGGCGGAGGTTGCGGTGAGCTGAGATCGCACCATTGCACTCCAGCCTGGGTAACAAGAGCGAAACTCCGTCTCAAGAAAGAAAGAAGAAAGAGAAAGAGAGAGAAAGAGAGAGAGAGAGAGAGAGAGAGAGAGAGAGAGAGAGAGAGAGAAAAGAAAGAAAGAAGGAAAGAAGGAAAGAAAGAAAGAAAGAAAAGAAAGAAAGAAAGAAAGAAAGAAAGAAAGAAAGAAAGAAAGAAAGAAAGAAAGAAAGAAAGAAAGAAAGAAAGAAAGGAAAGAAAGGAAAGAAAGAAAGAAAGAAAGAAAAGAAAGAAAGGAAAGAAGGAAAGAAAGAAAGACAGAAAGACAAAGAAAGACAGACAGAAAGACAGACAGAAAGACAGACAGAAAGACAGACAGAAAGACAGAAAGAAAGACAGAAAGACAGAAAGAAAGACAGAAAGAAAGACAGAAAGAAAGACAGAAAGAAAGAAAGAAAGAAAGAAAGAAAGAAAGAAAGAAAGAAAGAAAGAAAGAAAGAAAGAAAGAAAGAAAGAAAGAAAGAAAGAAAGAAAGAAAGAAAGAAAAAGGCCTGGGACTCAACAGCTTCACTGCTTAATTCTAACATACATTTAAAATAGAACTAATGCCAAACTTACTCAAACTATTCCTAAACATAGAGGAGGAAAGAATATGTCCAAACTCTTTTTATGAGACCAGTATTACCCTGATTCCAAAACCAAAGAGACATCAAATAAAGAAAACTACAGGCCAATATCTCTGATGAATATTGATACAAAAATCCTCAACAAAATACTAGCATATTACATTCAGCAACACATTACATACTGGATTCAACAACACATTAAAAAGATCACCATGACCAAGTGCGATTTATCCCAGAAGTCAAGCAATGTGATAGATACATCGTATCAACAGAATGAAGATGAAAACACAATCATTTCAACTGATGCTGAAAAAGCATATGATAAAGTTCAACATCCTTTCATGATAAAAAGCCTCAAAAAAACTGGGTATAAAAGGAACATACCTCAACATAATAAAATTTATATATGACAGACCCACAGCTACTATCATACTGAATGGAGAAAAACTGAAAGCTTTTCCTCTAAGATGTAGAACATGACGAGACTGCCCACTTTTACCACTGTTATTCAACATACTACTAGAAGTTCCAGCCAGAGTAGTCAAACAAGAAAAAGAAATAAAGGGCATTCAAACTAAAACAGAAGAAGGCAAATTAGCCTTGTTCACAGATGATATGATCTTATATTTGGAAAAAATCTAAAGACTCCATCAAAAAACTATTAGAACTGATAAACAGATTCAGTAAAGTACAGGATACAAAGTCAACATACAAAAATCAGTAGCATTTCTATATGCGAACAGCAAGCAATCTGAAAAAGAAATCAAACAAGTAATCTTATTTATAGTAGCCACAAATATAATTAAATATCTAGGAATTACCCAAAGAAATGAAAGATCTCTACAACTGAAACTATAAAACGCTGATGAAAGAAATTGAAGAGGACATCACAACATGAAACAATATTCCATGTTGATCGATTATAAGAATCAATATTGTTAAAATGTCCATAATGCCCAAAGGAATCTACAGATTCAATGTAATCTCTATCAAAATATCAATGGCATTCTTCACAGAAGTAAAAAAAAAAAAAAAAATCCTAAAATTTATATGAAATCAGAAAAAAAAAGCAGAATAGCTGAAGCTATCCTAAGCGAAAAGAACAAAACTGAAGGAATCACATTACCAGACTTCAAATTATACTACAGAGCTATAGTAACCAAAACAGCATGGTATTAGCATACAGAAACATAGACCAATGGAACAGAATAGAGAACCCAGAAACAAATCCATGCATCTACAGTGAACTCATTTTTAACAAAGGTGTGAAGAACATACATTGGGGGAAAGGAAAGTCTCATCAATAAATGATGCTGATAATTTATTAAATTACTATGGCCTCCCTGTTGTATCATTAAAGTGTGTCAACTACAGAAATCTTTGAAAAAGTTTATACACTTGAAAGATTATAACCCTCAAAAAGGTTATATGCTTCATGAGCAGTCATGACAACTATTATAATTAGATTAATAACAGATCATTCAAAAGAAAAGGCTGGTGCTAAAATAGACTCCTTTCTTCATGCAATCCATGTACTTCAGAGCATTGGTCATGTTTTAAAAATGAACTGGCAGGTTCTTCAAAGATTCATGCTTCGTTTAAAATATCTTTCATCAGCTTAAAAAGAAATGTCAACACAACCAACTAGTTCACTTCTTTCCTTAATATAATAAAGGTTTACAGAAGTAAACAAAATCTAGAGAACAAGCTGAATTTGATGTTACCATTTATATAGAACTCCCTCTTTTTAAGGGATTCACACAGCATGGTGAAAATTACTCTCTATAAAAAGCTTACAGAATGAATGTGTAAAATATATACCTAAGAGTAATAGGAATATATAGTAGACATGAGATGAAATCATAAATGTGCTTCATTTTACATTAAGGCTGAATCTATCTGTGAATCAAAATGTATCCCTTCTTTTCTGAATATGCTGTTTGCATAAACCCCACACTCTATATCCAAACCCTGCCTTACCAACTCCCTTTGTGTACCAGGAGTCCAACCTGTACAGACAACTGCACTCTTTCGCTCTGTGGCTTTGGGTTGGGCTCAGCCAGTGGGAGGCACTGGCAAGAGTTAAGAATGCAAGGGGATAGTCAGGCGTGGTGGCTCACGCCTGTAATGCCAGCACTTTGGGAGGGCGAAGCAGGTGGATCACGAGGTCAAGAGATCGAGACCATCCTGGTCAACATGGTGAAACCCCGTCTCTACTAAAAATACAAAAAATTAGCTGGGCATGGTGGCGCATGCCTGCAATCCCACCTACTCAGGAGGCTGAGGCAGGAGAATTGCCTGAACCCAGGAGGCGGAGGTTGCAGTGAGCCGAGATCGCGCCATTGCACTCCAGCCTGGGTAACAAGAGCGAAACTCCGTCTCAAAAAAAAAAAAAAAAAAAGAATGCAAGGGGATAAAGAACTATCAAAGTATTTATTCCCAATCCCTTTCCCAGGACCCCTTGCTCCCTCCCTGCCTTACTGCAATTGTTTCAATGGCTTCATTGCTCTGAAGTTATGGCTTCTATCACACAGCCCTACTTCAACAAGCTCTCATTAGGCTTCAATAACACTATTTCCTCCTTTCTCCTTCTGACCTAGAGAAAGTGGTAACAGCTTCCTGGTGGGTGAGCTAGTTCCAGATATCTTACTATCCTGTCAGTTACCTTAACCCTGCTCAAACCTCTGTAAATAGCACCTTCATTATATTCTCCTCAGTTAAACTCCAAATTCCTACATACTGTATTTCTTTAAAGTGAGATATACCCATTTTGAGAGGCAAATGAACATTTTACAGAAAGACTATTCCATATCTTGTCCAATTTCATATTCTCCATCTATCTGAACTCTCACTGTAATACCAATGATTGAACATAAACCAATCTGCATATATCACTACATTTATAATAATATATTTGTCCAAAGACTTCCCTGAAAAAAAATTAAGACTTATCTCAGAAGAAGGACAAAGAGACAGAAAAGTAAAGACCAAAACAGTGAAAGAGAGAAGTAGAGAAAGACAGATGGACACCCATGGTTCAAGAAACACAGAGAAAGAGAAAACTACAGAGAAAGCAGGGAGTAAGAGCAAAGGAACACTATAAATCCTGCTTTTCAATGCTGTCCCTGACCCAGCAGCATTAGCACTGCATGAATTTGTTAGAAGGCAGAATCTCAGGCCTTGTCCCAGATCTACTGAATCAGAATTGAACTTTTAAAGAATATCCCCAGGGATTCAGGTGCACTTTAAAGTTTGAGAAGCAATGACACTCCAGTTAATTCAAGGTCATAGTAACCATTGTTAAAGCAGTGAAATTGTTGCTCCTACATACTAAGTCAGAGGTTCCAACACTTAGAAACCTAGGATACCCTTCAACCTCAGGACAGGCAGCCTGTAGGTCTGTACAGATTCAAACTATCTTTGCTAGCAGTTTTTTTCACAGTGGGTTCACATGTAAGGATTTAGTAATATAACCATTTATTTCCATACAAACTTTCTTTCAAGAGTTCAAGAAAACAGATTGGCCAGGCATAGTGGCTCATGTCCATAGTCCCAGCACTTTGGGAAGCTGAAGCGGGAAGATCACTAGAGCTCAGGATCAGCCTGGGCAATATGGCAAAACCCCAGTTATACCAAAAAAAATAATAATAATAACACCAGGCGCAGTGGCTCAAGCCTGTAATCCCAGCACTTTGGGAGGCCGAGGCGGGTGGATCACGAGGTCAAGAGATCAAGACCAACCTGGTCAACATGGTGAAACCCTGTCTCTACTAAAAATACAAAAAATTAGCTGGGCATGGTGGCGCATGCCTGTAATCCCAGCTACTCGGGAGGCTGAGGCAGGAGAATTGCCTGAACCCAGGGGGTGGAGGTTGCGGTGAGCCAAGATCGCACGGTTGCACTCCAGCCTGGGTAACTCTGTCTCAAAAAAAAAAAAAAAAATTAGTCAGGCGTGGTGGGACTTACCTGTAGTCCCAGCTGCTGGGGAGACTGACATGAGAGGATCACTTGAGCTAGGGAGGCAGAGGTTGCAGTAAGCCCAGACTGCACCACTGCACTCCAGCCAGGGCAACAGAGTGAGAGACCATCTCAAAAAAAAAAGAGTTCAGAAAACAGACAAGCCTAGGCAACATAGCAAAATCTTGTTTCAACAAAAAAAAATTTTTTTAATTACCCAGGCATGGTGGTGTGTGCCTGTAGTCCCAGCTACTCAGGAGGCTAAGGTGGGAGGATTGCTAGATCCCAGAGTTGAGGCTGTAGTGTACTGTGATTGTGCCCCTGTGCTCCAGCCCGGATGACAGAACAAGATTCTGTTTCTCCCCACCAGCTCCCCACCTAAAAAAAGAGTTCAGCAAACAGGAAACTGTCAACAGTGACAGATGATAAATTTATCTGAACTGATCATCCACAGTTTGAAAATTTCTGAACAGCTATTACTAAAAACATCTAATTTCTTTTTTTAAAAAATTTAAGAGGAAGTACTCGTCCCCTGATGATATATGTATTTAAGATATGCTGCATTTCAACTACAAAGTAAATATGCAGTAATTTCACTATAGGATATTTTATTAAACATCCAAGCACAGAATTACAGAACTTTCAGTGTAAAATTACCACTGCTTTGAAAGTGCAGCATTTCACTCACCCACATGGCAATGTTTTTCTTTCCCTACTATCCCAGTCATGTTCCCTGAATCCTCCACCAGCTGCCACTTTCTCTCGCTACTTCTCCATTGTTCATAGTTTATCCTATTTTATTTTAAACTAGAAGGAAAGAAGACACTGATGTCTATTTGATCCAAGATTATGCTCGTTGTTCTACACACTGGGTAGCAATAACTGTTCCCAACTAAAGGGCCAGGTCAGAGACTCACAGATGATGATGGTCAGCTTTTCCTTCTCCTTTCTTCTCAATCAATCTCAGTGGCCCATTACCCCACCAATATGACCTAGCTAGCAAACATCTAAAGTGAGGCAGCAAGATTTATGCTATAGGGGAATAAATACTGAAGTCAGGAGAATGAGGCCATAAACTACACACTGACTAAGAGACCTTGGACAAATCATTTCCAAACCTAGAAACACCTCCAACAGAAACATGTGGTTACCTAAATCCCTTTCAGAATAGTCTATACTTCTAGCTGAAGCTTGCATTTAGCTGAACCCCTCTTTTCTTCTAATATATAGTAAAGGGATGAGGGGCAAAGAAGGCCATAATAGAAGGTTAGAGGAGCAAAAAGAGCAAGGAAGAGAGAGAACACGAGAACAATGGATATGGGTGACCTCACCCTTAAAGATAACTTTATACCTTGGAAATATTATCACATTATTCACTGGATCCTTTCATTTTTCTAATAAAAAATATTTAGCAAGCACACCAGGTACAATACCAGATGTTCAAGATACAGAAGAGATAAAAATATAAGGAACGTTTTATTCCTGTTTTACAAATTTTAAAAAAAGACCCTGGAGTTTAACTTCATTTTTACTCCTTTAGATACTTTATGAGACCCTTCATATGGTAAACAAAAGTTTAATTTCTTACAAGCATCCAGTATGTTTTAAGAGATGAACAAATTAAGTCTCAGATATTCTAGACTGCTTTGCTTATACAGTAACTTAGCTTACCATCCTAGAGGCTATTAGCAGAATTCATCAATTGGAGAAGAGAGAGTAAAGAAGATCAGAATCTACAGATTGCAACCACATCTTCAAAACTACCACTGTTCGACATCTGCGCTCATTAGATATTTTAATTATGAGCAAGTACCATTAAATGTAGATTTATCATCAAGGGTGATAGGTTTTGTAAACAAGCTTGTTTAATAGGTAATTATGAAGAATATAATCATTAGCTAAGAAAACACATAAAAATACTACAAAATAACTATATTAAGTTTACCGAGTGATATGACCAAAACTAGCTTTTGAAAATGACAGTAATCCTCTGTCAGTAATCACTGCCCAAAGAAAGTTCTCTCCCTATAAGCATACTGTAGTATAAGCAGAAACTATAAAACAGCAGTTAAGGTACTTTGTTTTGTTTCTGAAAGCAAACATGGAAGAACAAAGCCATTTTCAAAATAAGGACTATTTTTCCAAAAACATGGAAAATGTCCATCATTTGAAATATCCTGCCTCCCTTCTTTGCTTTAAATTCCATATAAGTTATTTTGAGCTTATTGCTTTGATCAGATTTAGCTGTAAGTAATTATATTTAGTCATAGACATCCGATCTATAAATAAAATCTACTAAAGGAATTACTATAACTTCCTTGAAATTGGCAAGTAGCAGTTCCATTTGATGTGATTCTAGCAAAGCTTTATACCAAAAAGAAAATGCAATAAATTCACTAACAGAGAAGACATTTACTTTAAAATTTACAATCTCTCAAGAGTATATTTACACATCTATGTTTTTAAGAATTTCCATTTAACAGTATCTTAAACAAACATGTATTAATTACTCGATAATCACTCTCAATTTGGGGAAGTAAACAGTAAGAGAAAAATGTTTTCCCTTTCATAGATTTCATGTAAATAATATCTACACATTGAATGCTGGCCAGTAAGTGAAACACAAAGATAAGGTTCCTCATTATCCTTGCCTTGAAAAAATATAAAGTCCACTGCTGGTGAACAATATGTAAATGTAGACACAAATAAAATATTCACTGGGAAGCCATATGGGTAAAGAACACTTAAACAGGAGTTCCCCCGTCACTGATCTAGTTGTGGCTCTGTCACTTACTAGGTATTTATTAGCCTTAAGTTCATTGCTTCTCTTCTCTGTTTCCTCACTGGAAAATAGAGACAAAGATTCAGACATCAAATTCTATAAAGTGACATACAAATATTATTAAGTTGCATATTAAAAAGAAAAGATGCCAGGAACGGTGGCTCATGCCTGTAATCTCAGCAACTCAACAGTCTGAGGAGGGAGGATCGATAGAGCCCAGGACTTTGAGGCTATAGTCAGCTATGATCCTGGCACAGCACTCTAGCCTGGATGACAGAGCAAGACTCAAGACTCCAACTCCTTAAATAAAAAATAATAATGAGGAGGAGGAGGAGGAGGAGGAGGAAAGGGCCACAGAAAAGAAAGAAAGCATAGCCTAGTAAGTTGGAGTTAGGGTCATTTCAGTTGTAGATCTCTGAAATGAACTGTATAATATGTTAATAATTACTACCATTTATTATCCACAAACTATGTGACAGGCACTGTGCTAAAGGGTTTCATATGCACTAACTTATTTAATTCTCTCAACAACTCTATAAAGTATGTGGTGGCATCTCATGTAAAACTGAGGATTCGGAAGACGGAATAACTTTACTGCAGATTAATAGAAGGGAAAGCAAGAATTTCAATCCAGACTGTGCTCCTAATTACCATATTCTGACTTACAACAACAACTAAATAGTTTTAGAGAAAATTACTGCCTCATTTAGAGTATTAAGATTCATGTTTTAGCCCTGGTAAAAGTAAATTAGGAGAGGGGAGGAAACAGTTAAAAACATTTCCACTAATAGCTCTTGTTTTTTAATACTGTTGTGTTGACTAATTTTAGATGTCAATTTGATTGAGGAGTACCTAGAAAACTGTAAAGCATTACTTCTGGGTGTGTCTCTGAGGGTGTTTCCAGAGATTATTGGCATGTAAGTCAGTGGACTGATTGGGGAAGATCTGTCCTCAATGTGGGTGAATCATCCAATTGGCTGCAGGCCTGGATAAAACAAAAAAGAGAAAGAAAAGGATTGCCTGGGACATCCCCTTCCTCCTATCCTAGGACATCAGAACTCCAGGTTCTACATACAGCCTTGGAGCTCCAGGACTTACACCAGTAACTCTTAGGTTCTCAGGTCTTTAGCCTTGGACTGAGAATTATTACACCATTGGCTGCCCTGGTTCTAAGGCTGGTTCAGACTTAAACTTAACTACACTACCAGAATCCCAGGGTCCCCAGCTTGCACTTCTTGGCCCCATAGTAAATCCCTTCTCATCTATCTACTGTCTGTCTGTCTGTCTATCTACCTACCTACCTACCTACCTGTCTATCTTTCTATCTACTCCTGGTTCTGTCTCCCTGGAGAAGCCTAATAAAAATCAAAGAAAGTGAGTCAGAATGAAATAAATTGGCTCCCGATTCTAACTTGCTCAGACTGGTGAAAGCTATGCTCTCCTCTTTTTTGTGCCAGTAAGACTAACATTTACTGAGCATTTAGTATATACCAGAAATTATACTAAGTGCTTTGTGTGTATTATCTTATTCAGTCTTCACAAACTCAGAATATTATCTTCATTTTGTAGATGAGTAAACTTGAACATAAGAAGGTTAAATAACTTGCTTAAATTCTGCTTCTGGCCAATATGGATTAACAGGAACAAGATTAGGCCAGGCGCGGTAACTCAAGCCTGTAATCCCAGCACTTTGGGAGGCCGAGGCGGGCAGATCACGAGGTCAACAGATCGAGACCATCCTGGTCAAAATGGTGAAACCCCGTCTCTATCAAAGATACAAAAAATTAGCTGGGCATGGTGGCGCGTGCCTGTAATCCCAGCTACTCAGGAGGCTGAGACAGAGAATTGCCTGAACCCAGGAGGCGGAGGTTGCGGTAAACCGAGATTGCGCCATTGCACTCCAGCCTGGGTAACAAGAGCGAAACTCCGTCTCAAAAAAAAAAAAAAAAAAGATTAACCTACCTGATAACTTAAACAACTATAAAATTCAGGAAAAATATATATTAAAAAATAAGTCTTTAGACATTGGACAAGGGGCAACAAAGGACAATAATCCCTAACAGAGTCGGGGGAAAGGGTAGGTTCTACCTCTAAGTACAGTGCCTAGAGAGTTTTCAGGCTCCAGCTCTGGGAAGGGAAAGCAAAGAGCCCACTGGTCTCTCTCAGTTGGGAAGACAGAGTTGAGAGCTCAGTGAAGCCAAATGCCTAGAGTTAACAAGGGAAAATACTAGAATGGAGAGAGCTGCATTGAGAGAAAACTGTAGAGAACCTGGGAGAGTCCCCCCACCTGACCTCTTCAGCTGAAAACCAGTCAGCACACCCAGGTGAGAAAACACCCCAAGGCTGAGGAAAGAAGCACCAGAAAGAAGCAGGCAGAACACTCTACAGAGTTTACAGAAACAGGAATGGTCTTCCCACAAGCCAGAGTGAAAAAAAAACCTTGTCATACATAGGACATAATAAATTCTAAAGTACAAACAAAAACCCATGTAATACATAGGACGTAAAAGATTCTGAAGTTAAAAACAAAAATGTAATACATAAGACATAATAGATTCTAAAGTTAAAAAAAAACCCATGTAATACATAAGGTATAAAATATTCTAAAGCAAAAAAACAAACAAAACCTTGTAATACAAAGGACATAATATATCCTAAAGTTAAAAAAAAAAAAACGTAATAAATGGGACTAGGACATGATATATTTTAAAGTTAAAAAGAAAAACCTCATAATACATAGGACATAATACCTAGGAATTCCAGGGGTCAAGAGATCCTCCTGCCTCAGCCTCCCCAGTTGTTGAGATTATAGGCATGAGCCACCACTTCTGGTGACTTCTTTTTTAATATGCAACTTACTTTATAATATTTGTATATCACATTATAGAATTTGGTATCTGAATTTTTGTCTCTGTTTTCCAACGAGAAAACAGAGTCAGAGAAGAGAAGCAATGGACTCAAAGCCAAACAGCTAGTAAATGACAGAAACACAACTAGATCATGTTTAGGGAACTCCTGTTTAAGTGTTCTTTACACTACTCATATTGCTTCCCACTCAAAATACTTCCCAGTATTCCCTCAATAGTGGGGCAAAACTAGCAGAGACTAAAGGCTACTCTGGTCCTATCTAACAAACATTAAAAGCAAGTCTCAAAAGGATCAAACCATTTCCAAGTAACTTAACAGCAAGAAAGCTCCACAACAAAACTCAAAAATATTTCATATATTTAAGAATATCCAGAATCCAACATGGTAAAATTCATAATGTCTGACAGGCATGCAAATAAAGAAAATAAAACCCATGATGAGGAGAAGAATATACCAATAAAAATGAAACTAGAAATGACATAGGTTAGTAGACAAGGATATTGTCTCCTAAAAGAGTTACTTTAACAATATTCTATATATTCAAGAAGCTAGAAAAAAACATGAGAATACTAGGGAAAGATTGGAAGAATTTTTCAAAAAGACGCAAAGGTCTAGAGATACAAATGCAACATCTCACATTTAAAAATGCAGAGGGGCCAGGCAAGGTGGCTCACACCTATAATCCCAGCATCTTAGGAAGACCAAGGTGAGATTACTCAAGGCCAGGAGTTCAATACCAGCCTAGACAACATGGCAAAATCCTGCCTATACTAAAAAATACAAGAAAATTAGACAGGCATGGTGGTACATGCCTGTAATCTCAGCTACTTGGGAGGCTGAGTTGTGAGAATAGCTTGAACCTGGGAGGTGGAGGTTGCAATGAGCCAAGATCACGCCACTGCACTCCAACCTAGGTGACAGAATGAGGCTGTCAAAAAAAAAAAAAAAAAGGCTAAAAAGTAGAGGGGCTGGACACAGTGGTTCATGCCTATAATCTCACCACTATGGGAGGCCAAGGTGGGAAGATCTTTGAGCCCAGGAGTTCTAGACCAGCCTGAGCAACATGGGGAGACCCCATCTCTACAAAAATAAAGACAATTAGCCAGGCATGATGGTGTGAGCCTCCCAGCTACTAAGGAGGCTGAAGTAGGAGGATCACCTGAGCCCAGAAGGTTGGGACTGCAATGAGCTATGACTGTGCCACAGCACTCCAGCATGGGCAATAAAGCAAGACTGTGGGGGCAGGGGGAGTGGGGGAAGCAGAGAGGATAGGATTAACAGCAAATTAGAAACCAAAATAGTTTAGTAGATTTGAAGATATACCAATTAAAACAATTTAAAATAAAACAGGACAGTGTTTCAACAGAGATGCAGTGAGCTGTAAGCAAGTAATTGAAGTCTCCAAAGAAGAAGAGAGGCAGGAGAGGACAAAAAAAAATTTTGAGAAAATAAGACCTGAAAATTTTCTAGGTTTATTAAAAACTGTTACTATTTAAATAAAAATTAATAAAAACTACACCAAGACACATCATAATCAACTTTCTTAAATATATTAATGAAGAAAAAAGTCTTAAAAATAGCCAGGAAAAAAAATACAGATTTTACACAAAGAAAAACAAAACTAAAAATGACAACTAACCTCTCACTAGAACAATACAAGAGAGGTAGTGGAGCAACATCTCTAAATTTCTGAATGAAATCTCTAGACCTAGTGAAAGTATCTTTCAAACATCTGAGCAAAATATATATATATATTTTTTTATATGCATGTATGCATATATATATATATGTATGTATGTGTGTGTGTGTGTGTGTGTGTGTATATATATATATATATATATATATATATATGATTTCAGACATATAAAAGCTGATTTGGAAACAGTGTCATGGTTCCTTGAAAATTAAAAATAGTATTATCATATGACCCAGCAATTCTACTTACAGGTACATGCCCAAATAACTGAAAGCAGGGACTCAGACGTATATTTGAACACCCATGTTCAAAGCAGCCTTATACACAATAACCAAAAGGTAGAAGCAACCCAAGTTTCTACTGAAAAATGAATGCATAAACAAAATGTGATATATGTATATAATGGAATATTATTGTTTTCAAAAGAAAGCAAAATATGGCACACACTACAACATAGATTAACCTTGAGGATATTATGCTAAATAAAATGAACCAGTCATAAAAAAAGACAAATATTGTATAATTCCACTTATATGAGGTAGCTAGAATAGTCAAATTCATAAAAACAGAAAGTAGAATGGTGGTTGCCAGAAGCTGAGGGGAGAAGGAAATGGAGAGTCATTTAATGAGTACCAAGTTTCAGTTTTGCAAGATGAAGAGATGTGGAAATTAGTTGCACAACAATGTGAATACACTTAACACTACTAAACTACAAACTTAAAAATGATTACAATGGTAAATTTTATGTTATGTGTATTTTATCACAATTGGAAACAAGTAAAATAAAAAGTTTTTTTAATGTAAAAGACTTCAGCAACAGCAAACCATCTCTATAAGAAACATTAAAGAAAAGACTGACACTGGGCGCGGGGAATGGAAAGCCGGAAGGAGCAAGACGAGTTCAGTTCGCCATGGGGCTGTTTGGAAAAACCCAGGAGAAGCCACCCAAAGAACTGGTCAATGAATGGTCACTGAAGATAAGAAAGGAAATGAGAGTTGTTGACAGGCAAATAAGGGATATCCAAAGAGAAGAAGAAAAAGTGAAACGATCTGTGAAAGATGCAGCCAAGAAGGGCCAGAAAGATGTCTGTGTAGTTCTGGCTAAGGAGATGATCAGGTCAAGGAAGGCCATGAGCAAGCTGTATGCATCCAAAGCGCACATGAACTCGGTGCTCATGGGGATGAAGAACCAGCTCGCGGTCTTGCGAGTGGCTGGTTCCCTGCAGAAGAGCACAGAAGTGATGAAGGCCATGCAAAGTCTTGTGAAGATTCCAGAAATTCAGGCCACCATGAGGGAGCTGTCCAAAGAAATGATGAAGGCTGGGATCATAGAGGAGATGTTAGAGGACACTTTTGAAAGCATGGATGATCAGGAAGAAATGGAGGAAGAAGCAGAAATGGAAATTGACAAAATTCTATTTGAAATTACAGCAGGGGCCTTGGGCAAAGCACCCAGTAAAGTGACTGATGCCCTTCCAGAGCCAGAACCTTCAGGAGCGATGGCTGCCTCAGAGGATGAGGAGGAGGAAGAAGCCCTGGAGGCCATGCAGTCCCGGCTGGCCACACTCCAAAGCTAGGGGCTGCCTACCCACTGGGTGTGCACACACTCCTCTGAAGAGCTGCAATTTTATGTGTCTCTTGCACTACACCTCTGTTGTGAGGACTACCATTTTGGAGAAGGTTCTGTTTGTCTCTTTTCACTCTCTGCCCAGGTTTTGGGATCGCAAAGGGATTGTTCTTACAAAGGTTGTGTAAATAAATGCATCATTTTTAGGGGGAAAAAGAAAAAAGAAAAGACTGACAAAGTCATGCAACAGAAGTGACTAAAGGAGATAAGACAATTAATGCAATGTGGGGTCCTGGATTGCATCTTAGAACAGAACAAGGACATCCGTGGACAAACTAGAGAAATCTGTATGGGCTATGATTTAGTTAATAATATTGTATCTGTGTTAATTACACTATGCTTCTTCAAAATGTTAACATTAAAGAAACCTAGGTGAAGTGTATAAAGGAAATCTCTGTTCTAGTTTTGCAACATTTCTGTAAATCTAATATTATTTCAAAATAAAAAGTTCAAAAAAGAAGAAAGCCTGAATAACATAGTACTTCCGACAAGAGCTGAAAGCCCACTGTTAATATAGGTGAATAAATTCCAAGATGAGCACATTTTAAGTCTAACTCATAGAAGAGAGAAGCAACTGTGCTTTGTCTGTTTTAATTAAACAAGAACATGCAGGATAATAAGGACAACAGACTATGCTGGGAACAATTAAAACTCACAACCTACATACAACAAAATCAAAAATATCTCTTTCTCAAAGCTGTGACACGTGACAGTGAAACAAATCCCAAAATAATCCAACAGATGTAGAAATTTAAGTATATAAAACATGTCAAAGGAATTCAAAATAAGGAACATGCTAATAAAGGATTGGTTCGTTTAATTCTTATGTTGGTTACAAAATCCAGTCTCTTATAATCAATCCTTTATGCTGATGAATAATAATTTTCTGGATCAATTTTCATAAGAATAAAAGCATGTTTTTTCTTCTATTGTTCCTGTCCATGATATGCAAGTATTTCAATCTGAAGAGGCAGTTTTATGGAACAGAAAAAGCATGAAACTGAAACTAGTATTTACTGATCAGCTACTCTGTTTCTTCCAGGTACTGTTCTAAATGCTTTTTACATGGATTATCTGATAATCTATTTAATCCTCACAACAAACCTAAGAAGGATGTGCTATTATCAGTATTTTTACAGATGAGTGTTTGTCTTGCACCTTCCACTTTATCACTGGAAAAGTTTACATGAATCATAACCTCTTTAGGACTTAGGAAGTTAACACCTAAACATTTTTCTTCTACATTTATTTTATGCCTGCTTTTTTGCCTAACCTACTATGAATTCCTACAGGATGGGCAGTATTTATCTTGGTATTGGACACATACATGTACTACATTCACAGTTGTTAAAAGAGAAAATGTGGGTGGAGAGGCTGAACTAGAAAAACAAGCCACTGAGGTTTCTTACATTTCTATCACATTCTCAAATGAAAAAAAAAAAAAAGTGTCAGGAGACTCAGTAGAAGGAATAGACTGGAAATGAGGAATCTGAGGTCTGCTCCCAACCCCACTGATTTGCAATTTGGCCTTAGGCAACTCACAGATTTCTCTCTAAGATTCCCAACTAGTCCAACAGAAATTATAATATCTGCCCTTGATTCAGCAGATTATTGAGAAGAATGAATGAGCCTACCTTAGAGGCTTCTTGCAAACCTAAAAGAGATAAAATATGTGAAGTTCCTGGTATAAGATCAATGCCCAATGATAGCAGTTCCCTCCCTTCCAAGAAAAGTTTTCAAGGATGGAGCTGCCCTATTAGTACATGGTGCCTTCCTGTCTGCTGCATTTTAGTAACCTGGCATTTTTACTCTGATGATATTTTTTGTGGTATCCTACAAATGTTAGTATAGAGAATGATTCATCATGTAAACTAAAATCACTACTTGCAAGTAAATGCAAACTGCAAATTACAGGGAGAACAGAGGTTTAAAAATGTACTTAAAAATAATAAAAACTCAAGTGAAGTCACTTAATCCAGTATTTTATTGGAAACTGGACCAAATCCAATTCTCTTAAGGGTACCACAGTTTGGTAACCAGATGTTAATACTCTCTTCTGCCAAAGAAAACTGCAAGATTTAAAGGCTATTTTTTCCTTTAAAAATTATGTGCTATTGGGAAAATGTGGCACATATACACCATGGAATATTATGCAGCAATCAAAAATGATGAGTTTGTGTCCTTTGTAAGGACATGGATGAATCTGGAGAACATCATTCTCAGCAAACTGACACAAGAACAGAAAAAGAAATACCGCATATACTCACTCATAGGCAGGTGAGAAAAATGAGAACACATGGACACAGAGAGGCGGTCTACTATACACTGGGGTCTATTGGGGGGAATGGGGGAGGGACAGCGGGGGGGGCTGGGGAGGGATAGCCTGGGGATGAATGCCAAGTGTGGGTGAAGGGGAGGAAGGCAGCAAAACACACTGCCATGTGTGTACCTATGCAACTATCTTGCACGTTCTGCACATGTACCCCAAAACCTATAATGCAATAAAAATTTTTAAAAAAAAATTATGTGCTATTTATATTTCCAAAACATGTATTTCTCTGACAATCCAATATATTAGATTAAAACCTAATTAAAGTATCTCTTCAATCTCCATGCTACTCTAAGATATATTTGAGGTGCACCAGATGCTGGAAGAGAAAGTGCCAATTCCTCGTGAATTGGCTAAAGGGTACAATAGACAACAGTAGATAGCTAGCCCAACATTTAGATTTACAACTAAAAGACAAGCACTGTGGAAGCAGCCCAAACCCAATAGTAGAACTTAATTATTCCATTGTAACTAGCAACATGAGCCTCATTAAGGGATGGGAACAGTAGTCAAGAAGAAACGTATGATCCAAGCCGTCAAAAGAAATAAACCTCCTCCAAACCAACCAAATTTCAAAGTAAATTCTCTGCATTTTTTCCCTCAACATACAAATGTAAGTATAGTAATCTATAGTATCACAGTAGAAATTATGACAACTATACTAAGAGCATTTTACTATTCTCTATTAGACTTGGCAAGAGCTCTGAGCTGCTTTCTCCACATCATCACTTGAGTATTCCCTGGGCCTCAAAGCTGTTTCTGACATAAATGAGGTGCAGCAAATATGATCTTCACCTTGTATCATATTCACAGTGTAGATAACAGAGATCTGATTCTTTGGCAGAATTATCCATGGACTTGACCTTTGGTAACTGTTCAAGAATTAATCAGCTATCCAATACAAGTAAATGATCAAATGAACAGAAAAGCTAGAATGCAACAACATTAGATCAAATCCAAATCTGTGCAAACACCTTCAACATACTATCTTAATTATCAAAAGAAATAAGAGCTAGAAAGCACAACACTAGACCAAACTGACATCCAAGTGGCTATAGCAAGTAGCTACAGTAGTATAAAATAAAGTAGACTTCACAGCAAACAGTAGAATCAGAGATAAAGAGGGACATTTATAATTACAAAGGGGCAAATTCATCAGAAAGACATATCATCATAAATATGTATGTATGTACCAAATAACAGAACTTTAAAATGTTTGAAACTATTTGTACCATCACTATTTGGTCTCCCATTTTCTTGAACCACCTTCACCTAAATTCCTCTAAACAAGATCACAAATGGCCTCTAGTATTGTTTAAACAATGATCAATTCTCAATCTCATCTTACTTGACCTATCACTTACTCACCTTCAAAAGATTTTCCTCTTTTGGCCTCAATGGCTTCATTCTTTCTCCATTCTTCCAAAGTCTATCATCTTTCAGATAAGAAGTGCTGTCCACAAGAAACTGGATGCAGACAGAACAATTCTATTCATTTATTCATTCACTGGCCATTATTTCTCAGTTTCCTTTCCTAATTCTTAACCCAATCTTTCTTTCTCAATATTGGAGTGCCCAAGATGTGGTTTTCAGTCCTCTCCTGTACTTATTACATCTATTGCTTTATCTGTGTACTTTCTTTGATCAAAATGGCATTGTTGAGTTTGAGACACTTCCCTTTGTCCACAGCAGTTGATCCCAGACTGTCCCCTCACCTCTCCTTGAATGTCTGTGAGTGGCCACAGACATCCCAACCCATTCATTCACTGTGTTCTGTGTCTAAGTGAATTCATTCATCCATTGTTAAGTCGGCGTCTGCAAGATAGGCCTCCCCCGCTGCAAGCATAACCCCAACACTCATCCATTTCTAATTATTTGTCATTTCAGAATAACTAGCTATAGTTACAATACACATCTCACAAATTTACAACTAAATTGAATTACAAATGTATCAAATCTCCACTTGGATATCTAATAAACATCAAAAACTGAACTCTTACTTCCAACTCCCTTCCCCCAAAACCTTTATCCACATTATTTCTCTATTCAATAAATGGCAACTCCAATCTACCACTTGCTCAGGTAAAATAACTCTGCTGCGTTCTGTCAGATCCCGCATCCAATACTTTAGAAAATCTAGTTAATCCTACTCTCAAAAAGATATCTAGAACCCATCTTTTCACCACTCTATTGCTACCACCTTTGTCCAAATCATCATTTCTCTTGCTTAGATTACGAGGGCCTCCCAAATGGCCTCATGTATCTGGCGTCCTCACAGCCTATTCTTCACATAGCAGCCAGGATGATCCTTTTGAGCATTAGTCTGATCATGTCACTACTTTGCTCAAAACCTCTGATGTCCTCCATTAGAGTAAAATCTGAAGTCCTTACCATGGCCTTCAAACCCTATACGATCTGCCTTCCCCTCAACAACTTCGTTGATTTCATCTTCTACCACCATGCCTTTCATTCACCCCAGTCGAAACAAACTGTTCTTTCTGTTATTCTGTGAGCACAGTAAGCACATCCCCTCTGGTGGGCTTTTGCCTTGACAGTCCCTCTGCCCAGACTACTCTCCCCAGAAGCCATATGGATTTTTCCCTTATTTCCTTCAGGTCTCTGCTTATACATCATTTCTTAAGAAACACCTTTCTGTTCTATTCAAGATAAAATCGCACCCCAACCTCCTCATCACTCTTTTCTTTTTCACACTTTTTTCTTTCTCTCTTTTTTTTTTTTTTTTGTAGAGACGAGGTCTCACTATGTTGCCCAGGCTGATCTCAACTCCTGGTCTTGAGTGATCCTCTTGCCTTAGCTTCTCAAAAGACTGGGATTACAAGCATGAGCCATGGCACTTAACCCCTTCATCACTTTTTACCTCTCCTCTTTATTTATTTTTCTTCTGAGCATTTATCATCATCTTCCATAAAATATGCTTACCATCTCTCTGTCCCATACTAGAATATAAGCTCCATGAAAGCAGAAACTTTATTTTATTCAGCACTAAGCCCCTATTGCCTAAATTGGTATCAGTTACATAGTAAGTATGCATTAAATATGTTGTGATCAATCCCAGTTTAGTGGGTATCTTCAATCCTTCCTCTGCCTTGTGACCCACATCCCATTAGTCCTAAAGTTCTTTCAAGTTTGTAACTAAAACACTTCTTTACATCTCTCCATTTCCACTACCACTATTAGGTCAACCCCTCTGCAACAAACTTATCACTGCACTTTCTGCATCCAATATTTGTATACTGAATTTCCTAAGTAGAAAGATGACAGACTTTAAAAATTAGACAGGTAGCCAGGCACGATGGCTCACACCTATAATCCCAACACTTTGGGAGGCTGAAGCGGGTGGATCATCTGAGGTCAGGAATTCGAGACCAACCAGACCAATATGGTGAAACGCCATCTTACTAAAAATAAAAAATTAGTCAGGTGTGGTGGCACATGCCTCTAATCCCAGCTACTCGGGATGCTGAGGAAGAATTGCTTGAACCCAGGAGGCAGGGTTGCAGTGAGCCAAGATCTCGCCACTGCACTCCAGCCTGGGCAACGAAAGTGAAACTCTGTTTCAAAAAACAAACAAAATATTAGACAGATATAGACTTTACGTGAGCTGTCATTTACCAGCTATGTGACCCTAAACAAATTATTTCAAAGTTTCCTTTTTTTTTTTTGAGACAGAGTCTCACTCTGTCACCCAGGCTGGAGTGCAATGGGGCAATCCTGGCTCACTGCAACCTCCACCTCCTGGGTTCAAGAAATTCTCCTGCCTCAGCCTCCCAAGTAGTGGGGATTACAAGGCTTCAGTTTGCTAACTTGCAAATGTAGATAATAATATCTATTTTTAATAAATGTTAATTTTTTTAACTACCAGACTTTTTTACAGTTTACATTTTTAGTTTTAGGTTCACAGCAAGATTGAGTAGAAGGTACAGAGAGTTCCTACACACTCTCTCCACATGTATAATACCTACTTTTCAGAATTATCATGAAGAGTAAACAAAATAAAATATATAATTTTATTAACAGAAGTGTACATATGAGGCACTCATTTATTGTGAGTTTTTGCTTTCCTAACCCCTCTGATCAGGTTATTGCATGCCTCAAAATTTTAACTGGCTTACCTCTATATAGGGAATGATTCAAATTCTTTAGTCTGATATTTAAAATACTCCTACAATTTGGCTCCATCCTAGCTTTTCAACTTTATCTTTCACTAAATATCCCCATCCACTAGCCCATATCTAATCTTTACTCTACCTACAACTCTACTCACTGTGTCTGATCACATTAAGCATTTTCCTACTTCTGTTCTTTGTTCCACCTCTGCCAAAAACCTTTTCCCTCCAGTAAGTCTGCCAAAATCTTCCAAACTTTCTAAGTCCAACTTGAGTCCCATTTTCTTTAAGAAGACTTCACTAGTTTTAGCAGTTGGCATTCATCTCGTCTCCTATACTTTCATATTACTTTGCTTATGCCTTTTTTTTTCCTGCTCTCTCCTGATGGGCAGGGACCACATCTTATTCAGCAATTAGTACAGTGTGGTACAATCCTTGGCATTCAGAAAGTCTGTTGAATTAAATTCAGTTTGCTGACTCTACAATCACAAGTTACTCAACAACAGATGAGAAAGCTAAAGATTCATCCGTAAAATATTTATCTTTTAATGAGTATAGAGTCTAACATCAGTATTCTTTCTATACTATTTAAGTATTACTCTAAGAGCTTTAAAAAATGCCTTGGGGTGAAAGGGAGGAAGTAGGAAAGAGAGAAGACCCTAAATAAATATTTAATAGCTACAGAATCTTGACAATCATATACTACTACATTTTGTCACTTCTGACAGTGTTTCCTTGAGACATTTTTTAAACCTTTCATCTTTTAAATTTCTTATATTTTCTTTTTTTTTTTTTTTGAGTCAGAGTCTTTCTCTGTCACCCAGGATAGAGTGTAGTGGCATCATAAATGGCTCACTACAACCTTGACCTCCTAGGCTTAAGCAATCCTCCCCACTCAGCCTTCTGAGTAGCTGGGAACATAGGTACAAACCACTATATCCAGTTAATTGTTTTATATTTATTTTTTTTAGAAATGAGGTCTCGCTATGCTGTTCAGACTGGTCTGAAACTCCTGGGCTCAAGAAATCCTCCCACTTTGTCCTCCCAAAATGCTGGGAATACAGGTGTGAAACACCATGCCTGGTCTTTATTTCTCATATTTTCAAACTACATGACCACTTCTGTGTAGGCAGAGTTCACATCTAGCCATATCTAGCACTTTTACAGTCTATTCTTTTACAACACATGTTTTCTACAGTAGCTCATGTCAACAGTACATAGATGTTATATTGGTTCATGTGTGTGATTTTCTTTCCCCCTAGGCAAGAGGAGCTGGAATAGAACAGAATTCAGAAAGTAAAGCAAAACAGGACTATATGCAGTAGCTCATACCTGTAATCCCAGCACTTTGAAAGGCTAAAGCAGAAGGACTGCTTGAGCCCAGGAGTTCAAGACCAGCCCCAGTAATATAATGAGACCTCATCTCCACAAAAAAAATTAAAATCTAGCCAAGTGTAGTAGTGCATGCCTGTAGCCCCAGCTGCTAAAGAGGCTAAGACAGGAGGATCGCTGGAGCCCAGGAGGTCAAAGCTGCAATGGGCCGAAATCACACCATTATACTCCAGCCCGGGCGACAGAGGAAGACCCTGTCTTAAAAAAAAAAAAAAAAAAAAAAAAAAAAACAGAAAATTAGAAAAAGCAAAACAGCTTCAGCTTGGCTGTTGCACATACAGGCCCTTCTCTCTATTTATGAAAAATTCAAAGTGAACGTTTGTATACAAGGCTAAAAGAGGTGTTACTTCTTGATTCTCATCTTGGAGCAAGCCTTATTTCCCTCTGTGCCCACCTTAACGGCAACTCAACTGGCTCGGAGTTCCACTTACCTCTGTTTTTGTTTTTGAGATGAAGTCTTACTATGTTGCTCAGACTGGTCTCAAACTCCTTGGTTCAAGCGATCCTCTTGCCTTAGCTTCCCAAGTAGCTGGGACTACAGGTCCCACCATGCCAGCCAGTTCAGGGCTTCACTTCCAAATGGCTCCACATTTATACAAGCCAGCATTTTTTACTCTTTTTTGTGCATTTTTAATTTTAATATAATCTGTGGCAACCTCCACCCATGCTGAGCTGCCTGCCTGGGCTGTCCAAGCCCTCATTTTCTGGGTTCCATTGGTCAATGTTGCATAGATTTTGAGTGGTCTGCACCCAACCCTGTATTTTAATAACCCATTATTTTTTAGTATAAAATTTTGTAGAATGGACAAGTATCCTGTTTTATTAAATATTTGTTTATCTAAAGTCACTAGCATAGTACCTTGAATATAACACTTAAAAGTTTACTGGAATCAATTTGAAAACAACTAAAAACATTTTATTTTGCCACTGTTCCCCTGATCTTAAATCTAAAATCAATTTGACATCTCCAAACTCTGGATTCCTAAAAACCCTCAGCCCCACATACGGAGTACCTCCCTGCTGAGGTTTCCATTCATCATACTAAAATCACTACTTAAACAGCTTCTGCTAATACAAGATTCAATTTACTGTTACAAAAAGATCTAATCTGCAACAACATCCATATGACTCCCAAACCCCAATAAGCAATGTGACCTCTCTGCATGGTGATTTAAACTTGGGCCAAAATGAATTGAAAAGCTGAGACAAACAGGGACAGTTTTCTATTCAGTTTCACAGCTGCTTGGGCTACTGCCCAGTCTCCATAATGAGGGTGGTCTCTTGCTTTGTTTTCATGAAACCTATAGCATGTAGAACACACAGCATTTCAATAATGTATGAATTTCAGCCTTCAGGATATCATATTGTCCCCAGTTGCTTGATATTTTGTCTCTCTCCTCCTCAGAACAGTCAGAAACACATTGGAGCAGTAATACTATGACTCCTATTTGAACCAGCTTAAGTGATCTGCTTATTGTCTACACAATGAATAACCAATATACCATTTTAAGTGAAAGCCTCCACACTTTTATCTTTAATTTCAAATCCCCAGGCAGGAATATGAGTTTCAATTTAAAAACATGGAGATTAGAAGTACATTGTATTGTATGTCTAACCAGGCCTGAACAATGCCCCTTTAACACAATTTAGAGATATGCATGCATATGTATGTATTTTCATGGATACGGCAACAGGATTTGTTTTCAGCACATATAAATATCTGCCACATAATTTTTACAAAGAGAGAGCAAATTAATCTTCCTCCCTTCCTTTCTTCTTTCTTTCTCTTCCCTGCCTCCCTACTTCCTTCCCTCCTTCCTTCTTCTATCCCTTCCAGGGAGGCAAGTGTGGTACTAGAAAACATTTTCCTTATAAAATACAACAACTCCAATATTCATTATTACTGTATATTTATATAAACTTTGTGTAAACAGCCCACATATCCTTGTAGGATTGTTTTATCCCGACATATGCTGCTCAACCCAATTATTTACATTATAAAATACAAATAACAGCAACAATATTTTTAAATACCACACATCCAAGGCCTAATAACAATCTGGATATGAACTATGGCTTATCTTTCATCAAAGAAAGCAAAATCAGGAAAGGCATTTATAAACTTCATATTGAAGCCAAAGAATATAAAAAAATATTCACAACTATGACTAATGCAGGCAAATAATAAACTCAGAGAGGTTAGGTGGTTTGTCCAAGATCACATAGCCTTTGGTAGCAAAGCTTATTTATCAGTTTTAGTCCAGTGTACTTCCTATTATTCCACATTGTTCCCCTCTGCTAATAGGTTAGGAAATATACTATTTAAAGTAGCAATGCTAGGCATCAGATAAACAGTCTAAAAGAAAAACCTGACTTTGGTGAAATCGAATTTCTAAAGAGTGACACATCAAAGAATAAAGTATGTGTGTAATTTGGTGATTACATGTTCCACAAACTGGCAGAAGAGATTTCACTAGTTCAAAGAAAGCCAAAGCCAAAGGTTACATTCTCCTTTAGAAAATAAGAGATATTTCACTAGTATTGAAAGGCCCAGTCTGACAACTGGTAGTAAATGTGGTCTGTCCACTGGCTGTCTGCTCATACTGGGCCACAAAGCTCAACTTGTAAAGGTTGTAATTCGGAGTTATCAGTTTGTGGATGTAAGCCTTAAGCAAAGCCCACAGCAGCAGCCCAGATCGTTTCCTCTGTCCCCCCAGCCTTTTTTAATGAAGCCACGAATTCAGTGGAGTCTGGAGATTTAAATTCTAATCATTTTCCCTTCGCCCTTTAACATCGGTGCTCCCAAGGGAACCTTTACTTCCAAGCATTACTATTCTAGGACCCTGAATCAATAACCCGCAGCTCTAAAAGGCAAGAATGCCAAGTAAATGCTGTTTTCTTCCTCCCTCCCCATCCCAATGAAAGAAAATGAAATTTATAAGGCTGTGGAAGAGTCTCCAACAGAGGCACTATAATAATAAAAAAGCCACTCAGAATATCTCAAACCAGACTAAACAAAATGCTGTATTCAACTTGCACACAGCAACCATGTGATAATCCACTTGACTACATTTAGGAAGAATGCTTCCCAAAAGAGGGCACTTAGAACTAAGATTGTCTTTCTGTCCTTGCTCCCCATCCAAAACTACCAGGCACCAATACTCATCTTATTCCACTGTACAAAATGAAATCTACCAGACCACAGCATGACTGCTTTACACAGAGAAGACTGGCTGTGTGGCAAACCATTACAATATTAAGAATAAAAATAATAATTTTAATTTTCAATTTAATGAATACGTTTTGAACATCTTTTATATAGCGAACAGTGAGCTACATGCTGGGGACAAAGTTAAAAGGGAAATCCAGTCTCTGAGCTCAATAACCTCATTAACTAGTAGGATAAAGAGACAAGAGAACAAACAAAAATCCCTTACACTTCTATAGCTCTTCATAACTTTCATAAAACCTTTATATTCTTTAGAGCTCATTTATCCTCACAAGAGTCCTGATGTAGGTAAGGTAATTCTTACTGTCCTCACTTAGCAGGTGAAAACAAATTCACTGTATGAAATTGTCATGAATAAGAGGCAAGAGGAATAATACACCACACAAAGCTAGTGCTCACAAAAAACGAGACTATATTTAATGAAACCACAAATACAGTTGCATCCCAGTTACATGAGACAGTACAGGCAGACAGTGAACAGCTCTTACAGCAGAACAGTGCTAAAAGGATGACCAAGTAAATAGCATACAAACCAAGGATGCTTTTGATAGACATCAAGACTCTGTGATACTCCGTAACTCAACTGCACCGTTACTGATTTGTTGGTGCTATTTTGATACTTTTATTTCCTTCAATAAAAGGAAATGTCACCAAAATTCTATTATTAGAAAATGTGCTGCAATCATGAAAAGCTAAGAAACACTGACTTAAGAACATAGAGCTAGTAGTAAGTGGTAGTATAAAATCAAGTTTTTGATCCCTCATTCTATGTTCTTTCTCCTATAAAATATAGCCCCAGACTGTACAAAGGAAATCCAGGTCATATGAATTTCACTTTGGAAAGGAATCCTTCAACACTCCAGAGGGCTTTGAATCCAGGATCCCTGAGTATATCCCAAGTCCCAAGTAGCCTCATAATAAACCTAGAATCCCACATATGCTCAGAATTAATTAGGTCTGAACATTTTAAAGGCACCTAGACCAGACTGGATGCCCCAAGAGCCCAGTTCAGATCTAATCTTCAAGGTGACATATGGTGCCCCCAGACTAACTGGCTCCAGAAACATGGGTACTATAAGTTGCAGTATAAACCTAGTCACGCTAGAACACTGGTCCCCATCCCATTCCAAATCAAAGAGGAGCTGGTTAAGTGCCTGAAACTGTCATCCTGAGAACTATGGAGTCCAAGAGGTCATAGTAGCCCCACTTCTGTGGTCAGGAGACATGGAGAGGGGGCAAGGGCTTGTGCTCAGGAGACACAAAGAGGGGGCCAGAGAGGGCCACTGTGGATTAAACACAGTAGCCCCACTTCTGTGCCCAGGAAAGATGGAGAGGGAGCCAGGGCCTGTGCTCAGGAGAGACAAAGAGGGGGGCAGAGGGGGCCACTGTGGATTAAATACAGTGGCCCCACTTCTGTGCTCAGGACAGATGGAGAGGGAGTTAGAAGAGTGGAAAGAGAAAGAGACAAAATAAATACCAAGGGGAGGAGGGGCAAGAAAACATGGCAACAAAAATTTGAAGCATGGGCATAAAGAAGGGATGGAAGATGTGAATCTTCGGTCAGCCTCCATTTCTGTGAGCCCTTCACAGTGTGAACACTTTGATCTGCTGAGGGTGATTTCAGCATGTAAGGCATTGTTCCTCTGTAAACATCATGGCCCCTAAATGCAAGCCAAGTATATCAAGGGCTCGACCAAAGAAATGGTGCTTTGGTATAATGCTGCAGGAAAAACCTGCTGTGTTAAATTTACTGATCTCTAATATGGAATTTCTAAATGGATTTTTCCAGGTAATTTTGACTATTCTATTTTTCAGTTTATATGCTGACTTTGGAACCTACCCCCCAAATAAGGTACAGTTCATAATATTTTTCTCAAGGTAAACATGACCTCTCTATCACATGAGTATTGCCAATCTTTTATCATTAATCCTTTTTAATTTCCAGTTTATCACTTTTATATCCTTCTTCTTACTTCAATTTAAAATAACAGGACTACAATAACTGATTCCGATAGATGTGATTTTTATACTTAAATATGGACTACGGAAATCAAAACAGTTGTTTGGGGGGCTTTCTTGCTTTTTTTTTTTTAACATTTCTAATTGGAGTGATTTGGCAATGAACATTCATTGCACTGGTGATGATCCTAATATATGATGTACTTCAACTCTACCAGACTTTTTCATTCTTCAGCCAACTGTTTCCTTTCAGCCTTTGGTTGAAATTTCCTAACTTCTGGGGATTGTTGCCAAACTCTTAATACCATGAACCCTGCATTATCTCTGTAAAGTTTAAATCCCAGCCTGTCTACTCCAGCTACCCAGCTCATTTCTGAGCTCTTTCCAGTACAATCTTTGTATAAGCTGAGACTAGAAACTTTTTTTTTTTGAGACAGGGTCTTTCTTGCTCTGTCACATAGGCTAGAGTGCAGTGGCACAGTCATAGCTCATTTCAGCCTTGACCCCCAGGGCTCAAGTAATCCTCCCATCTTAGCCTCCCAAGTAGGTGGGACTACAAGCATGCACCATCATACCTGGCTAATTTTTTTTTTTTTTTTAGTAGAAACTAGGTTTCACTATGTTGCCTGGGCTGTTCTCAAACACCTGGGCTAAAGTAGTACTTCGCCTTGGCCTCTCAAAGCGCTTGGATTACAGGTGTGAGCCACTGCGCCCAGCCTAGAAACTTGTATTATCAGCCTAAAACATAATTAGAGAAGTAAATTTCTTTTTTTTTTTTTTTTTTGAGACGGAGTTTCGTTCTTGTTATCCAGACTGGAGTGCAATGGTGCAATCTCAGCTCAACGCAACCTCTGCCTCCTGGGTTCAAACAATTCTCCTGCCTCAGCCTCCCGAGTAGTTGGGACTACAGGTGTGCGCCACCATGACAATAATTTTTGTATTTTTAGTAGAGACAGGATCATACGGGTTGATAAATTTATCTTAAATACTATCAGTTCAAAGATAAGAAATTTTTAATTCTTGTTTTTGTGTTATCAAAATCACTGTATTATTGATCCATATATTATCCTTCAAAGCACTCCATTCCTTGCCTTGCCTCACCTAACCCCACAACAACCTGATAAGCCATCCTCATGTACAACCAAGAGGGGAATTCACAAGATATTCAACAGTCAATTTTTAAAACAGTCTTCCATAATAATACAAATATGCACCTTGTAGAAAATTAGAGAATACAGATGAGCAATGCCAGGTATGACCTGTCTTCTTCCTTTTGCCAGTGTGTACAGTTCTGGTCCCGCTCAGCATCTCAAAGAGTGCCAGGACTCCTCCTTTTTAAAAAGATACAAATACATATTCATCAAGCATTGAAAAAGCACACATTCTATTCCTATTTTAAATTAATGCTTTAACTATTTAATTCCTGTTTATATTTGAATTGAGAAAAAGGATGGGGTACTCTGAGCAGGAAAGACCCAGTACACATACAGTTCTATATAGCAGTGGTATTGTAGCAGCAGTCGCAACAGTAGCAACAATAAGACCATCACCCTGCACTTGGAAATGTCTCCTTATCATACACACACAAAACTCAAAGCAAAACAAAATCCTTTAAGTTTGTAAGCAGCCTTCCCCAATCTGGAAAAAAACAGAACCTTCAAGTTAGAGGCCATATTGCTGAAACTGACTGAGATATAAATGAATTTTGTGACTTAATATGTAAATATTGGCTAAAATATTTAGGATAGCCCAGATGGTAACAGCAATAGTGCCAATTCTCCAGGCCACTTTTTAATGCATTTCTAGTACTATTATTTTAGTCTTTTATATTCTAAACAAGTATATATAAGAAATCCAACGAGTCCAATCTAATGTCTTACACTCAGAGTCAAACATTTTTTTAAACATACAAATACATATTCATTGAACACTAAAAAGGCACAAATTCTACTCTTATTTTAAATTGATGTTTTAGCTTCTGTAATTCTCATTCATATTTGAGTTGAGAAAGAAGATAGGAGTAGTAAGAGCCAGAAAAATGGAGATCAGGGAAGTATAAGGAGAAAGATAGCACAGAGTTGTATATAGTCTACAAACGGAGCAGAAAGTTAGGAGAGAAAACAAAGGAAAATTTAAAGGCATATTATAGCCGGTCAAGGAAGTAACAAGAGAGAAGCAAATATATGATGGTTGAATTGCCTCTTCTACTAAAGGTACCTCCTTAGATTAGCATCAACAAGGTCATTGCTCACTAAGTGATCATTCAAGTCACACGGCCAAAATAATAAAAACAAAAATGTTTAGGTGTGCATAAAAGAAATTCAGAAAAAGAAACTCATACATGTATTTGTATTCTTTCATTCATTCAACAAGTATTTGTTGAAACACACAATATGCAAAGCACTATGTTGAGCAATAACCATGCATATGTTTCACATCCTTAATATCAAGATGTTATCCAATTAATGTTGGACAATAAGGCTTTTAAATAATAAAATGTCCTTACAAGAAGAAGAAGCACAACTAACTTCTTCAAGCTCAACTATTTTGAATGGGCTAAAGTCTCCTAATAAAGACCAGAATTACTCATTAAAAACCTAAACCAGGGCCAGGCACAGTGGCTCACACCTGTAATCCCAGCACTTTCGGAAATCGAGATGGGAGGATCACCTGAAGTCAGGAGTTTGAGACCAGCCTGGCCAACATGGCAAAACCCTGTGTCTACTAAAAATACAAAAATTAGCCAGGCCTGGTGGTGCGTGCCTGTAATCCCGGCTACTTAGAAGGCTGAGACAGGAGAATCACCTGAACCTAGGAGGTGGAGGTTGCAGTGAGCCGAGATTGCACCACGCATTCCAGCCTGGGCAACAGAGCAAGACTCTGTCTCAAAAAATAAAATAAAGTAAATAAAAATTAAAAACTAAACCAAGTCAGACTCAGTGGCTTACATCTGTAATCCAAGTACTTTGGGAGACTGAGCGAGATGATTGCTTCAAACCAGGGGATTGCTTCAAGCCAGACCAACCTAGGCAACAAAAGTGAGACTCCATCTCTACAAAAAATATTTGTTAATAAAAAAAACTTTTTAAATTAAAAAAAAAAAAAAAAACACTTTGGAATGGTAGGCCTAGGAGAACACATTTCCAATAGCAGTGGCAAATGGATGACACAGAAAAACAAGTTCCCAGTGCCCACACTGAATAACACCTAATGTGGTAACAGGGGACATTGGGCTTACAAACGCTGTTATTTATAAAGCAGAGAATGCCAGTTCACTAAAAGTCCTGTGGTGGTACATGCAATAAATAAGCCCTATTAACACTTTTCTTTACCTAAAATCACCCAGAGAGTTAGTTAAATAACTCCTTAATTCATGTTGATCATCACATGCCATTGGTTTGTGATCTTTGATAACAAGTGTTGAAAGCTTTGCTTTCTGGACTTCTATACCTTAAAAATGTAGGCATTACTTCTTTTTAGGCCTCTGTAATTCTTTCCCATTTTACACTACACAAGTATAGAACTGAGCAGCACACCTATGTCAGACAGATCCAGGTTCGAACCTCAGATCACTATGTAGTAATTCTGCAATTGTCGACAAGTTACTGACCCACTCTTAGACTCAGTTTCTTCCCCTGTAAAACAGTCATTCTAAAACTCTCTCATAGTACTGTTAAAATGTAAAGCAGCATAGGCTTTGCACACAGGACACACTCAGTAAATGGTTAACTATTACTATCATTAGTGTTGACAACTTTTCTCCAGTTTGTCTACGCCTCTGTTTAACTCCATCTGTAAAACTAGAAAAGAATTTCAAAAGTTTCATTTCCAATCATGCTCTTACCAGCAAGATTTAAGATGTCTTTTTTATTATGGGTCTAATTATTCTTGAGTCAGAAATCAGTGAGGCCTATCTAACTTCTATACAATCTCCCTGTCCCCAGAAGGTAATTTAACCTACAGAAGTAGCCAATCTCAAAAGCTAAAGATGTTGTGCTTTTGTATCTTCTTACTGTACTTAATCTGTTCATGAAGCAAACCAGGAGAAGTAAACAAAAGTTTACCTCAACCAACTCTTGCCAAACTTATAGAGGGAATATAGAACATGATCACCAGTCTTTGCTATTGGCCAATATAGTCTATTGTAACTAGCACTAGAGACCCAACACAACAATCTACAAGGCTGACATATGGAATAACTGTTGGTCCAAAACATTTTGTCTTAATCACAGATGATTCTGTTACAAATAATGCTGTTTCCTCCTGAGAATATTAATAATACTAATGTCCAGAAGAAGATGTGACTTAGAGAATGGGAAGGTGAATTCTTTTTTTTTTTTTGAGATGGAGTTTCGCTCTTGTTACCCAGGCTGGAGTGCAATGGCGCAATCTCGGCTCACTGCAACCTCCGCCTCCTGGGTTCAGGCAATTCTCCTGCCTCAGCCTCCTGAGTAGCTGGGATTACAGGCACCCGCCACCGTGCCCAGCTAATTTTTTGTATCTTTAGTAGAGACGGGGTTTCACCATGTTGACCAGGATAGTCTCGATCTCTTGACCTTGTGATCCACCCGCCTTGGTGAATTCTATAGACAGTTGAATTCATAAAATGAACAACTGCCCTGCACCCTTGTTTAAACATGACACCAGAATCTAAAATCAAAATCTTGCTAACATTTATTCATGTTGCCTCCTGTTTTAGGTCCTCTGTACAGATACCACCCTGAGCCTGGTTCTCCATGAAGGCTCATTTTGCCCTTCCTCCAGCTCCCTTACCCAAGTGCTTTAGGAGAAACAGTAAATTAATCTCTTCAACTTCCAACATACCTGGTGGCTTATCAAAGCTGCCTCTTTAACTGTAAATGGTATTCTGTCTCACAAATGCCCATTTTATCTGATTCACATTTAACAAGGGTGTGAGAGGCTACAGGTGAGTATTAGATGGGTTTTACTCAGTTTCTCACCATCAGAGGTAAGCAGTTTTGTATTGTTCAAAGCAGTCATGGGTCTCATTTGCTCATAAAAACAATCTCTACAGCTATTTATACCATAGGGCTAAGGAGGTTAATCAACGCTGGAAATGCAATAGGGAAGACAGGCTTTTTTTAAGTAAAGAAACATCTGCCCAAAAAGCTTAAGTAACAAGCCTCCATCACCATGTGACTGTGGCTTAAGTTTTGATCTCTTTTCTCAAATGACAGGCTCTAGAGGCAAATGACACATAGCCACTAACAAAAAGACAAACTAAGTATTAATTTAAAAATTTTTGACTAAAATATATGCATTGTCTTTAAAGATATGCACACAAAAAGAAAATGGTGTTGTTGGTGGGTATGGACCATGTTATATACACACTTATTTTCCTCTCCAAGCGTCAGGCCATCCAATTCCCTCCTCTCCTGCTTCTCATTCATGGCCTGCATCCCAGGACTGAACGTCCAGTTTCCTCCCTCTCTCTCCATCACTCTTTCTATCACCTCTTTTCCACTCGCCCCTGATTTTCTCACTATCTTCTCAGGTGTACCTGTATGACAGCTTCTTACTAGAAGCATTAATAATGGCTTCACTATTAGGTGTCAAAGTTCCAAGTGTTCGTTTTATATATCTAGGAAGGGCAGAGTTTTAAGGGAGATGAAGTTTGGAAAAGTGAGGATGATAACGATCACCACCAAAGGTCAGAAAAGGTGGAAGACAGCAGCAGCGGCAATTTGTTTTGAGTCATATGGGGCTGGGAATGACCAATAACTGATGGAAGGAGGTCTTGATTTTGTTACTTTCTAATGCTTCCTGAAATGCATGGTGTTTTTCTTGTTTGCCCATTGGTTCACTATTTAACAGCATGTGTTGTCAAGACAAGAGATTTTATTGACAGCTCTGAGCAATTAATAAAGAATCCTATCTTCACAAAGGGTTTTCTTGAAGAAGGCTCAATTCACTTGGTATTCAGTCTGTAAGATCATGTTGATTCTGCTAAAAGGATCATATATCAGTTTTTACTCACACACAATTCATCATGCAGAGGGTTTTTTTTAATGATTTTTGATTTAATGCTTTTGAGATTTAAAAATTAAAAATCTTATATACCTAAAAACAATTCCTAAGTTCCTTCTTAAGACTTTGATTATGATTGCATTAAAAAAATTTAAAATCTATGGCAATATGTTATTTCTTTCTATTTCTTATTTCACTCAATAAATATTCCTGAGCAAACCACAATGTGCAAATGACTGTACTAGGCTCCACTGGAGACAAAAAAAGTGGTCAGACATACAGCCTGCCTTCAAGGAGAAGCATTTATAAATGTGTGTATACAAACAGCTACAGCAGAAGGTAGAAAACATGAAGTACCACAAAAAGGATACAGTAAAGCACTCTTGAAGTACAGAGGAAGAAGAGATCAATTTCAACTGCGGGACTCATGAAAAGATAGTGATGGTGGGTAGTTCAGACAAGAGGCTAACAATTTTACTATGTAGGAGAATTTCAATTTCTGTGAATTTCTCTGGGAAGCTAAATTTCCAGTGGAATTTACAGGTACTATGTCTCTCTGAGGTGAGGGGCAGGACTCAACTCTAGACCAAACTGAAGACTGGCTGAAACAGGAAGAGGCACTGAAAGCACCTCTCCATTAGATATACCCACCAGCACTATGACAATTTACTATTTCCATGGTAATACTCAGAAGTTACCACCCGCTTTCTAGAAATTTCTGAATACACCACTCAAATTTGCATGTAATTAAAAGTAGGTATAAACATGACTACAGAAGTTCCTGAGCTACTGCTCTAGGCACACTGCGTATGGCCTAGCCCTGTTCCACAAAGAACAGTATCTCTGCTGCTGCTATACACTGTCACTTCAATACAAGTTGCTGTCTAACACCACCGGTTCCCCCTTGAATTCTTTTCTGGGTGAAGCCAAGAACCCTCCTGGGCTAAGCCCCAGTTTTGGTGTTCACCTGCCCTGCATTTTGTTCTTAGTATTCCTATTACACCTCTCCAGTCACTTCTTCCATTTGCTGAAATGAAAACATAAGGAAAAAACAAAAGGATTTAACTCTTAAATTACAATGAAACTAGTGAAGGGAATAAAATACAAACATAATTCACTCAGCTAAGACTTATGCCCTTTGTATTTGATAGCAATAATCCCACAGCAACTGGAACACACACTTATCTTATTAACAAGACTAGAATTATTTTAATTAGGTACCTCCACATGCACCAACTGTCAGAAATCAGACTGTTTTGAAACAGTTGTTAATGACTTAACACGGCAAATGTTTTCCTGAATTTTGGGCTGAAATCTATGTTTGAGACAGATGGGGAAAAGTCTGGCCCTGCTGTGTAGCAGAGGAACAGCCTGGTGGGCCTAGAGATGCATTTTCTACCAGGATCCAACCAAACAATCCTAGAGATACCCAAAAAGATAACCATAAACTTTGATAACATCTGTTACCTTAAAGTTTGAAACATGGCACTAGTAAACACCTAAAAATTGGGGAAAATGCTTTATTTCAGAAACAAATCTCTAATTTTCAAAATTTCAAAACACCTAGTGAGAACATCAGAAGTCCAAGGTCTAATCCTAGTCTTCTGGTTAACCTGGATGAGTCTGTGCTCTCCCTTTAATAAGTCCTCCTCTTAGACAAGAATCAGGACTGATAAGGAGTTCTACTCTATGCTTTAATTCCTCTGGAAAATAATTTTGTTTTCAGTTTATTGTTGATTCATGGAAATGCTTTAAACCTTTGGAAAGGCTATTAACAAAATATAAAAAAAAAAAATTTACTGAACCAACCTTGGCCCTCTGAGGCAGCACAAGTCCTAGAAATTCTAACCTGTGTTAAGTATGTGGCCTGCCTGAAGCAAGATCAAGACGTGTTGAAAAGCAGTAATTACAAAAGGATAAATTTTATGTTTTGACAACTGGATAAATGCTATTCTCTTGGTACTTCTTAGAAGGTAAGTCTCCACCATCTACAGCGAGCAAACACATTTTTTAAAAGGGGGTACAATAAATACTGGGCATTCATTTATTCTGACTTATTTTAACCTAATTAGGGAGAAAAGAAATAGAGTTCCCTTCCGACCTATCTAGTCTTTTCCTAGACCTGAATCAAAGATAATTCTAGAGAAAGCAGGAGGAAGAAAAGCAAATACAAGCAAAGCAATACTAACTTGCAAGGCTTATGGTATTTTGTGTCCGACATTTCTCCAAGGCTCTGCTGAACAAAAAGGCCTTTCCCCAACATGCTTGTCCAGTATGCCCAGGCCCCCAGGTTTGGGAATATGGAAGAATTGTTACATATACACAGACACACACACACACACACACACACACACACACACAAGTAATGCCTTATAAAAGGTTTTAGTATTTGAACACAGATTGTCTTGTTTTTCTATAAGGCTGAGAGTCAAGGTAGGTGTGGCTTAGTAATCCACTTAATTACTTCACTGCCTGATTAAATTTGTCAGAGCACTAATCTTATTTTACAAGAAAGAAAAAGATCACCATTGTTACAAGTGACAATAACATTTAGTTTAGATATTTTTGCAATATTACGTGCTTTGTGACTTGCACATATAATGAATACAAGGATGAAATCACCCTGCTGACAAATTCTTATCTCCCCTATTTTTCTAGTTCTTACATGGCCAACCACTTCTATTGGAACTTAATTAAGGGCTATTCTATTGGATCTGGCATTATGCCAAGTATACAACCCAAGGAATCAAATGGAATGTCACATTCAACCTCCTTTCTAAGGCCACAGCATCAATTAACTCTTAGAATGACAAGCAGAGGTATATTTGGTTCTCTTCAATAACAGAATTCTGGAAAAAAATTGTTAATAACTTCTTCCTAATGTCCCTTATATTTTATTTTAGTAATTTCTCTTATATTTGTGATACATCATGGGACTAATAACTATACACTCAGCTTTCTGTTTTCTCCTTTTTTGTAAACACATTTTTATAGAGTAGACTTAATAACATGCTAGGAAGCAGACCTCCTGAAAGTTGCACAGGATTAAAAAATAATAATTAATTATGTTTCCAAAACATCACTCTTTTATATGACAAATACACAACTTTCCAATCCCATTCCTCAATGAGTCGTTTTAGTTCCTCAGGAAGAATAGGAGGTTGAATGATGTGTCTTTTTTTTTTTTTTTTTTTTTGAGACGGAGTTTCACTCTCGTTACCCAGGCTGGAGTGCAATGGCGCGATCTTGGCTCACTGCAGTCCTGCCTCCTGGGTTCAGGCAATTCTCCTGCCTCAGCCTCCTGAGTAGCTGGGATTACAGGCACGCGCCACCATGCCCAGCTAATTTTTTGCATTTTTAGTAGAGACGGGGTTTCACCATGTTGACCAGCATGGTCTCGATCTCTTGACATCGTGATCCACCCGCCTCAGCCTCCCAAAGTGCTAGGATTACAGGCTTGAGCCACCGCGCCCGGCCACGATGTGTCTTTTAAAGTCTGTTCCATCCAGAAGATTTCATATAATCTCAAAGTAATGTTTCACTTCGTAATAAACACAATTAGCAAGCACTGTGATGAAAAAGTCCCAACTTTCATTTTAAAACTCAATCTTAAGCCAGTGCTTAAAACTCAATCTTAAGCCAGATGGCCTACAGTGACTACAGGCCACCAACATGTTTTAGAAAGTAACCTGCAATTAAAATGAGCTCCTCAAATGAGTCTTGAACTACCACGTCTGAAAAAGAAGGTGAACAAAGTGAGCTACTTCTCACATAGGACAGATGATATAGTTACTCAAAGTCACTTAAGAACTAGGCAATAGTATATCTTGCATAGAATTTCTTCAGATCATGTTTCCTTATTCATTAAACTTAGGGCTGAATCTTTTCTGAGCTACTGCAGCATAGAGGAATCAGTTCCAAGCTTCCAGCTGCAATTTATGACTCTTATCCGTGCTTCCTTGTCCTCCTTGTAATGTTATACAATATCCACCTTCAAAATGTGGGAGTTTTACTCTGCCCTTCTCCTGCTGTGAAAAATTGATGATAATCATGAGAAGAAAAATAACAACTGTTAAATACTACAGTTCTCAACTTAAAACTAGAAAAGAGATCACTTTTATAAAAATGTCTATTGTTTACTGACTCATATTAAAGAGGTGAGAGAAGAACATCTCTCAGTGACAAAGAAATTTAACTTAGCAGTCAACTAATTCAATCTCTTATCTGATGCCAAAATCCCATCAACAGCAGCCCTACAATTCAGAGCTGACCACCTCTATTAACAGAAAATCACTACCTCTATCAACAAAGCATCATACCTTGAGACCATTCTATTTATTTGAAAGTTTTTCCTTAAATAAAACAAATAAGCCAAAATCCTGTCATTTCCACCACCTGCTCCTTGTACCACTTTAAATTAAACATACACACATATATGTTAAAATGTATTATATATGTGTATATAACGTATATGTGTATATATAATACATACGCCATAAAATTAACCTTTGTGCTTTTTGTTTGGTTTCTTTATTTGAGACGGAGTCTCACTCTGTTGCCCAGGCTGGAGTGCAGTGGCACAATCTCAGCTCACTGCAATCTCCACCTCCTGGGTTAAAGCAATTCTCCTGCCTCAGCCTCCTGAGTAGCTGGGACTACAGGCATGCACCACCACACCCAGCAAATTTTAGTATTTTTTGTAGAGATGAGGTTTCACCATGTTGGCCAGGCTGGTCTCAAACTCCTGACCCCAAGTGATCCGCCTGCTTCAGGCTCCCAAAGTGCTGGGATTACAGGCATGAGCCACCACGTCCAGCCTGTGCTATCTTTTAAGATAATACAGAACAAAGCTAATTCCTCTTCCATATGATAATCTTTCAAATACTTGAGGAAGTTATTATATGCTTCTTCCTCCTACTAAACATAGGCATTTCTCGCTGTCATTCCTCATTTGAAATAATTTAAAACCACCTCTCTCATCCACTCTGTTGGCCTTCTTGACTATTGTGAACATATTCTGGTATACCTATATTCATCTTAAAATTACTTAGGCTTTATCACAAGCATGCTAAATAATGAATAAAAATAGGTTATGGAACTCTAGTATATTTCACTGTGAAAAGGAGCATAGATTGTATTAGTGTGAGAGAGAAGAGGCAACAGTGAGTCCTAAGCACAGACTTTAGTAATCAACAGAAGATGTGTGGGATTCAGAAACAATTAGGTCATTCAAAAAGGGGGAGTAGCCAAGTAGGTTGGAAGAACCTCAAGAGACTAAAGCAATATGAGGTAACAAAACTGGTATACAACAAGATTACAATCAGAAATACATTTAAATGATGAATTTAGAATACATTCATGAGGATGAAGAGATAAAATGCCTAGAAATAGAAAAAAATAGTAATTTAGTAAACTAGCAAATAACATAAATTTATAAGGTAGAACTTTATTTTTCAACTTTTTTAAGGAAAAGAATTCCACCTTTAATGATGTAAAGTTCAATATACAATTTTTTCATTAATAATTCTTACCATGGATAAAATTAAAACAAACACAAAGACAAAATAACTATTTCTAAAATGGTAATTTGGGTATGCTATAAATAAGGCTTCATTTTTATTCAATTCCCTTATTTTCAAGTTTGTTTAAGAAATAGATGGACTAAGTTCTCTTGCTAAACAGATAAATTTTTTATATTCTAATGAAAACCTGTTCAGTAGGTATTATTTTTTTTTAAATCATCGATACCCCAGAACAAATTCTTCTAACAGATTTTAGATTAAAGCAGTGCATCTTTGTAATATTCTCTCACCTTCAAAAATTTCTCTCAAATCCAGCTTTCAGAGGCAATAAAAGAAACACTTGGAGATCCTAGCTATCTGGTGCCAGGAAAAGCAACTGCAGAGTTGTTCAACTCTTATGAACAGGCATTCCTACTCACAGAATAGCCATGTTTATCACATCTAATGATCTAAAAGAAAGCTTATTCCAAGAGTCCACTCATAATATGTAGTCTTGGGGAAGAATTCTGATTCAGAAGAACATTCTTATCTACCCTCAGAAACTCAGAAAGAGGTTCTGCAAAGAAGACCTGAAAAAACTGATTAGAAAGCAATGCTTATAGGCCAGGCATGGTGGCTCACGCCTGTAATCCCAGCACTTTCTAAGGCTGAGGTGGGTGGATCACAAAGTCAGGAGTTCAAGATCAGCCTGGCCAACATGGTGAAACCCCGTCTCTACTAAAAATACAAAAAATTAGTCAGACATGGTAGCAGGTGCCTGTAAGCCTAGCTACTCGAGAGGCTGAGGCAGGAGAATCACTTGAACCCAGGAGGCAGAGGGTACAGTAAGCCAAGACTGCGTCACTGCACTCTAGCCTGGGCAACAGAGCAAGACTCCCTCTCAAAAAAATAAATAGGTTCAGGCACGGTGGCTCAAGCCTGTAATCCCAGCACTTTGGGAGGCTGAGGTGGGTAGATCATGAGGTCAAGAGATCGAGACCATCCTGGTCAACATGGTGAAACCCCGTCTCTATTAAAAATAAAAAAACTTAGCTGGGCACGGTGGCGTGTGCCTGTAATCCCAGCTACTCAGGAGGCTGAGGCAGGAGAATTGCCTGAACCCAGGAGGCGGAGGTTGTGGTGAGCCAAGATCGCACCATTGCACTCCAGCCTGGGTAACAAGAGAGCGAAACTCCGTCGGAGGGGAGGGGAGGGGAGGGGTTCTTATAAGATAGCACCATGTTCCCTGACAACTAAATGAGAACTACATCCTTTCCAAAAAGGCATAGGATTAAATAATGCCTGCAATAAAGTACTGCTTTCACAGCAACAGGTAAAATGTATAGCTTTTACTATTGTTGATCTCTTTTACTATTGTTACAAAGGCAGTGAAAATACTGCCTTAAAAAGAATAGCTCCGATCACTATATACCTAGCAGTATATAAGCTGAAACAAATTTACTACCTGAATTATTTAAGTTTTCCTTACAAGAGATATGAGAAACAACCACCAAAATTCCTCGTTGTCAGTCTGAGATCTGGCCAACAGAATCATAACGTAAAGGTTTGAGGATTCTGCTCTCCAGAAGTTCTACACCCTGCTGGTTCCCTAAAATAAAAACCTTACATCAGTGTTATTTCAAAACAATCAAATATTTTAAAGTATTATAATTTCAAATTAATCAAAATACTATGGTCACTAGAAGTAATGAACAAAGAATAGTAAGGCAAGTTCTATAAGTGGGTTGACAAGTCACTGATGCTTATCCCCTGTTCTAGTTGGTGAAGGAAGCTGGGATTACACAAGTTCCTTGCTAAAGGACAATACATGCCTTGCTAAAGGATACAAAACTGCCTTCAGATATCTGGAGACCTGTTCTATAGAAGATAAATGGAGGCTGTGCCAGATGGCCACAGCCTTTGTCACTTCTTGCTTACAACTATTAAATACTTGGTCAGGTTGCTTAGCAGACCCTCCAGCTACCCTTCTCCACAACAGATCCTTTCCAGTTCATCCTCCACCATGCAACCATGTATCCTCCACCATGGGGAGGGGGCAGAGGGCAGAACAGGGAGGAGGGAAGAGTTCATGGTTCGCTGCCAAGTTTGGAAACAACTATTGAATGTTTGCTAGCTCCTAAAAACCAAAAACCCTTAGCCTGGCATACCAGTCCTTCACGATATGACCCTATCTAGCTTTCCACCCTTACCTCCTTATAACTTCCAATGAAATGCATGAAGATCCCACTACAGTGCTCTTCTCTCCGTACCAGATATGCCAGGTGTTTTCACAATTCTGTGCTGAATATAGGCTTTCTATACCCTTCCTCTATTTGACAAAAATTTACTCCTCCTTTAGTGCCAGCTCTGCTCTCAAAGTTAAAGTTAGTCTACTGCTCTTCTGTTCATATCACAGTTTTAGCATGGACTGTGTTTTTATGTAATTTGTTCTTTGTGTATTTAGGCACGGTGATGCTTAGTGATGAGAGGAAATAGGGCAGGTGGGCTGCAGAGACAGGAATTTAAAACTGAGTGGCAGGCAAACTTTCTCCATTTAAAATATTTTATCTAAACCCTTGGCTATCAGCTTTGTGAAAAACCACCTCACTCGCTGCGTTATTTATATATCTAATGCCTTGGAGCACATTCAGGTGGGTTTCTATGAAGAATCCAGGCATCGAAATGCTTAATCACTCCTTTAAGATTAGAAAGTTTCTAGTCGTCTCATGTACTCTCAAAAAACAATGTAAACTGGATTTCATTTTCATGAAATACTAAGCAATAAAACTGGATTTTATTGCTTCAATGTTGCAATGAACTCTGGTACTTACACCAGTACCAGAGGCAGCTTGGAAGGCAGCCACAGGGAATAA
The DNA here is from genome assembly GCA_031835075.1 of Saguinus oedipus. Lineage (NCBI taxonomy): Eukaryota > Metazoa > Chordata > Mammalia > Primates > Cebidae > Saguinus > Saguinus oedipus. The sequence goes on from CM063169.1 coordinate 205,279,707, forward strand.
GGATAATTAATTTTGCTATAGAAAAATGTAACTTATTTTAAATTTATAGTGCAGTAGAAATGCCTTACACTTAAAAACACTCTGTCAAAAATTATTTAGAATGCTAAAGAAACAAATCTATGTTTTCAGTAAATTTTAATTAAGGCTAAGAGTTAAAAAAAAAAAAAAAAGGAGGGGAGTAACTTTACACCACCAATGACATGGACTGTGGCCTATAACATTGGTGATGAAACAGCAAAATAAATGAAGGAGGACTTTACTTGCTTTTGGCTGTGAAGAAGCAAAGTATAATGACAGCCAAATGACATTAAACCCAAAAGAGAGGTGGAAAGCTATGTTATCTTCAAGTTTTCTGGAGAATATTATAAACATAAAGAGAAGAATGAACTACCAATTCAAACTCAGACAAAAATCTCTATTTAATCCACTATGAAACCTAGACACATGTCAAAGCTTAGATTAGCTTAAATATTATTCTTATTTTCACCTATTACTGTCAATCATCAATATGTCACATCATCATCTAATTTTGTGTGCTGTGCAGCACATCTGAAATAAGTCTTCATTTCTCTTCCAAGTAAAATGAGTAAGTACATAACAGAAAGAAGGCTGTACTCTGGCTTGATCTCCTTTGGTTGGAATTCACACCAGGAAATGACCTTTCAGAAACTAACACCCTGCACAGATGCAGCACTGTTCTCTTGAGAGTAACAATAAATCTGAAGTTGATCAGACTACAACTAGGGAGTGCCTGCAGGAAGGAATATTTGAAACATTTGGAATGCTAACTGCAACCCTCTAAAATAATGTAAGGTGATGAAGAATATAAGGAGAGCCCAATGTGTAATGTTCTAGGGAGATAGTTCTTGTCAGACTGAGATGCCTCAGGATTCTATCAACTGAGAAGTCAGTTCTGAATTGAAAATTGCAGCAGAGTTGGCCAATAGTGAGAAAAGCATTCTGACTGGAGACAAGCAACCCAGAGACAAGTGCTTCAGGAATGAAGTGGCAATGTAGATAATCAGAAAAAAGCAGCAGGAACAAGGATCTCAAAACCATGATTTTCTATCCAATCATTTATATTAATGAGTGGGTATAGGGAAGAATTGAAAAGGGAAGGACAGGACAGGGATATAAGACAGTCCCTGAGAGAGGAAAAGTGAATATGCAATGATCTAAGAACAAAAAAATGGAACAATATTCTGCTCATTGTCTAGTAAATTCACAGTCTGTATAATCCATTTCCAATTTTGCATGGAAACTTCAAGAACTACTTCCTTTGAAATAAATAGGGTAGTAAGCAATAATCAGTACAGTATTTACAACTCTTAAAAAATATGTCATGAGGTTAGGCAGACTTGATCGATCTATTTTTAATATTTTAATTGCATAATTTTTTGAATTATGGCAAAAATCAATGATCTAAAACTGTAATCTAGTAAAATATCTGAGACAAGTTCTTACCATTTAGCTCACAAGTTTAATTAAAATTGGCCCAGTATGAGCACTGCCAGATGGATCGGAAAGTGGCTCTGAGATCACATAGGAAAATGATCAAGAAAAATATTTTCAAATGAGAGAAGGGACTGCTGCATGTACCAAGATTGGTATTGGGTCAGAGTTTAATAAAATCCTTAAATGACAAAAAAACAAGGAGATATTATCAGATAAATGGAATTCCCTTGAGATAAATAAAAGAAATTTTAAATGAAAAAAACACTTATAGAAAAGTGGAGACTATCCCTTGGAGTCATGCAGGTAAGCAACTACAATTTTTAATTGACAAAAAAAAATGAGTACAGATTTAAAAGAAAATTCATGTTGTTAAATCAGAATGAAACATATTTTTAATGTGACTAGAATTCTAGTAAGATAATATTTGGAAATTTATACAAAGAAATTTAAATACAGATTCACTTAAAATAGACCATAGTAATCAAAAGGTAAATATGATTTGAAACTTCCTTTTACAGAAAGAATAATGTACTGCTTTACAGTTTCCCAAATGCTTTCCCATATATTATCCCTTGAGATGCACACAACAGTCCTTTAAGACAGGCAAAGTTCTTTTTTTTTTTTTATTGCATTTTAGGTTTTGGGGTACATGTGCAGAACATGCAAGATAGTTGCATAGGTACACACGTGGCAGTGTGATTTGCTGCCTTCCTCCCCTTCACCCACATCTGGCTTTGCTCCCCATGCTATCCCTCCCCAACTCCCCCCCACCGCTGTCCCTCCCCTATTCCCCCCAACAGACCCCTGTGTGTAGCGCTCCCCTTCCTATGTCCATGTGTTCTCATTGTTCATCAACCACCTATGAGTGAGAACACGCGGTATTTCATTTTCTGTTCTTGCGTCAGTTTGCTGAGAATGATGTTCTCCAGATTCATCCATGTCCCTACAAAGGACACGAACTCATTGTTTTTGATTGCTGCATAATATTCCATGGTGTATATGTGCCACATTTTCCCAGTCCAGTCTATCATCGATGGGCATTTGGGTTTGTTCCAGGTCTTTGCTATTATAAACAGTGCTGCAATGAACATTCATGTGCATGTGTCCTTATAGTAGAACGATTTATAGTCCTTTGGATATATACCCAGTAATGAGATTGCTGGGTCAAATGAAATTTCTATTTCTAGGTCCTTGAGGAATTGCCACACTATCTTCCACAATGGTTGAACTAATTTACACTCCCAACAGCAGTGTAAAAGTGTTCCTATTTCTCCACATCCTCTCCAGCATCTGCTGTCTCCAGATTTTTTAATGATCGCCATTCTAACTGGCGTGAGATGGTATCTGAATGTAGTTTTGATTTGCATCTCTCTAATGGCCAGTGATGATGAGCATTTTTTCATATGTTTGTTGCCCTCATGTATGTCTTCTTTTGTAAAGTAAGACAGGCAAAGTTCTATCTAATTTTAAAGATAAGAAAGCCAAAGGCTCTGAATGGGTACATAACGGATACACAGCAAGAACACAGAAAGACAGCCAACAAACCTAAATTTGCTAACTTCTATTCCAATGAGAGGAAGGGGATCACATCACTGGATAAAAAGCTTATGCCACTAACGTTGTACATCTTCCTTTAGTGCTTTATCAGGCATTTCAATCTCTCAAACTGGGCAAAATCCAAATAATGATACAACTTTTAAAAAAGGCCAAACCAGGCCAGGCTTGGCAGCTCACGCCTGTAATCCCAGCACTTTGGGAGGCCAAGGCAGGTGGATCACAAGGTCAAGAGTTCAAGACCTGCCTGGCCAATATGGTGAAACCCCTTCTATACTAAAAGTACAAAACTTAGCTGTGCATGGTGGTGCATGCCTGTAATCCCTGTTACTGTCTGGAGACTGTGGCAGAAGAATTGCTTGAACCGGGACCCAGGAGGCAGAGGTTGCAGTGAGCTGAGATCACACCACTGCACTCAAGGCTGGGCTACAGAGCAAGACTCTGTCTCAAAAAAAAAAAAAAGCCAAACTAATTTCGTAAAATTTAAAAAATACTAAATGCCTATATGTTCCCCATTTTGCAACCTTCAATAAAAAGTTTCAGAATGTGTTTATCTACAAAAGGCACTGAATTTTCAGAAAAGCCCTAGAGTAAGGAGGGCTTAAAACCTTTCTTTTAAAAAGGCTCCAACATTTCAGCATTAAAATTTGAACTTTCCTAAAACTTTCCCTATTTTCTAAAAATTGCTGATTTTCCTTTACACTGAACTCTAAAATTTAAACACATTGAAGAAGCCAATCTCACGGTTACAAGGAGTACATTCAACAGTCAATATTATTCTCCCACCTCTGGTTCCAGTAACTTCCATGTACTGTATCACAATATTCTATGGGTTGATTTGGAGTTTTTTTCCTTTGACCTTTGAAAGATTTCCTCTCACCAAAACTATGTATTAATTAAGAGGATATTGGAAGGTATTATCATGCCACTACACAATTCTGTACAGTCTCAGAAGATACTGCTTCTCCATGTGTCAATCTGAAGTGATGAAAATTATTTGAATATCATGTGGTTACTACATACTAAATACAATCTCCGCACCTCCATCCCTAAAGAACTTTTTACTTTGTTAGAGACAAATCAGAGGAAGATGTACCAGGTTGTAAAATGGAACTTGTTATTGTTATACGTCTAGAAATACTCTTTTCTTATGTCTATCAATCTTACTCCTTCAATAAAACATGACCCATTAGGATGAGCTCCACCAACATGACTTGGCTCAGTTTTCATCACTCCAAGATTTTAGATTACCCTTACCAATCTTCACAAGCCAATTGGGAAAGCATAGTACAACACTGAAACAAAAGGCTCAATGACATCATAACATACTCTGCAAAGAGCGCTGGGAACATTTAAACAAAACAGCAAAACAAGTGAAAACAAAGACTCCGAACTCCTATAATAAAACTTTATTACATTCATTTAATCAACAAATATTCACTGAGTACTTCCTCTCTATATAAAGAACATATTCATAGAAAATGAATCCATAGTGCATCCATAATATTAATAACTTTCCGTAAAGCAATTTTTCAAAGGAGTTTCTTTTAGCACATTTTTTCCCAATGTAGATAGAGTTCAGAAACAGAGGTTTGCTTGCATAATTCAAATGAGAAGTATCTTATTCTGATATAGACCTTAGGAAAAATAATAAAATCGCTGGAGGCTAAGATGGGAGGATGGCTTGAGCCTAGGGATTTGAGACTGGCCTAGGCAACAAAGTGAGACCCCATCTTTACAAAAATAAAAAATTATCTGAGTATAGTGGCTCACACTTGTATTCCCAGCACTTTGGGAGGCCAAACTGGGAGAAACACTTCAGCCCAGGAGTTGTAGCCTGCCTGGGAAACATAGCAAGACCCTGTCTCTACCCAAAAAAAAAAAAAAGCAACCCAGGTGTGGTGGCACACACTTGTAGTCCCAGCTACTTGGGAGGCTGAAGTGGGAGGATTCCTTGAGCCCAGGAGTTCAAGACTGCAGTGAGCTATGAACATACCACTGCACTCCAGCCTGGGCAACACAGCAAGACCCCATCTCAAAAAAAGAAAAAAATAAAGAAATCGGAAATCACCATATTCTATGTTGGACAGACATTTTAAAAAGGTAGACAACATATGGCTGACTTAGACCACTCAGGAATTTACAAGACTTAGATTCTATCTACCTACCAAACGCTGTGGTAGACATGTTCACATAGTTTTATTACCAAGGCATATGCACACGCATTTTAATTACATTAGTAAGTTACAATACCCCACGTCAAGCAGTCAAGCTTCCTGACAGAAAAATGGCAAATCTGATTACTAATCTACATATCAGGCAACGCTTAGGAAACCCGAACAGCTCTGAGCCTAAACCTTCAAGTCCTCTCAGTACATAGATGAGGGCCACTGTATGAGTCTTTACCCAGAAATCAAAAGCCAGCAGTTACTGTGGCTTTGAAAATATTAGCCATCTCTTGCTCTGAACAGTACACTACTCTTTGGTTTCTCGAAAATACAATCAACTTCTTATGGTACTCCCAATGCACTAAAACACAGATCTTTTACCTTTTTGTCTGACTGTAACTAAGAAAACCCAGTTTTAAATAGCATACAAGTATAACCTACAATGGAGGCAATCTCTCAAGATTTGAGCAAAGAAGAATTAAGAGGGAAAACCTTGAAAAGACAGTAATTGGGCCAGTGGAGTTTCTTCTCACTAATTATCCCAGAGTGGCCATTAGCTATGTAACCAAGGAGGAAAGTGTGTCAGACTTCAGCAAAGCTGTGTCTTCAGCATCTTATGGAATGCACCCTAAAGCCACTGTGTAATTAACTGCCAGGAAAATGCTGAGCAAGCAGAATAAAGAAGCTATAACAAATCAAATATACTGCACAGTTCAACCCCCAATGACGGCAGTTGAACTGCTTAGAACTTCAAAATACTCAATCAGCATGCATTCCCTTTTCAGATTCTCTAGAAAATAGATTTTTTGAAGAAGCAAAAATATATGCTACAAAGAAAATGCTTAAACTTACAGAAATTCTCAGCAATATGACTTGTTTTATCTAACTGTCCTTCAAAATGGTATAGGAACTTAGCAATCAGTGATCTTCAAAGTGTGGTCACAAAGAACCTGCAGTGCTTCTCTAAAAGAGCTTTATGTACTGGAGTCAAACATAGAATAGACAAAAAAAGAGGCACACAGAAAGAAAGAGTCTCTTAAAGGAATTTACTGTGTGGTGCTGTCCAATATAACCTGGGGTTCTTTTTGAATCATTTTATCTATTTAACAAATATTTATTAAATATTGAGCCCCTGTGTGCTTATCAGTAGCTAAAAACAAATCTCAATCCCACCTGAACATATGAAATTTCAAGGATCAAATAACTAAACAGAGACTGAAACACATCCACTTGCTTTGAATTTGGAAGCTGGAGAATCTGAAGAGGAAAGATATTTTTGTGTAAGTAGTTAAAGCTTACGCAGAAGGTTATCTTCCATACCTGGCTGGACAAAATCAGAGAGAGCTTAAAATCAGAATCTGGAGCCTTACTCAAGATTTGCTAAGACAAAACTGTAGGAGCAGAGTCTAGAAATATGTATTTTTTTAAAGATTCCTAGGCCTAGATGATTATGATCAGACAGGTTTAAGAATTAACATTTTGTTCAATCTACTGTCACTCTTAAAAACCTAAGAGCCAAAGAACCCCTATTACATAAGGAATCATAAATAAGAATCCTGTATAACTATATGAAACTGCAATTTCTCACTCTGTCAATATTTCCCCCATATCTACTTGTTAAAATTCTATCCATTTTTCATGACAAATTAAAATACTATTTTTTCTAAGAAGTCCTCTGATTCCTCAAGCAGAAATTGTTCCCTGCTCTGTGTTCCATAGTACATTATAATATAATATGCTTCTCATATTCTGCCTTGTATTACACTAAGTTGTTTATATTGATCACCTGATAAGTTAACCTCTTTAATAAAGAAAACTTCTCATATTTAAATATCTGTATCAATTCCAGCACCTAATTCCTTGCTCACAGTAGATGGTTCACACATACTTGTTTAATTGAACTAAATTTACATACCAAAAGAGAACTTTAGGATTTTCTTACTGAAGGAATTATTAAGAAACTACTGATTTAGAACTCTTACTGAAAGCATATGATGCCAAACAGCCTATCAACAATCTAAATAAGAAAACAACCACCTGTGAGGCACGGTATGCCATTCTAGTTAAACTACAGTGCTCAATTATGAGCAAACTGATCATGACAAAAGAGACTATTTCACTTTAAATAAAATCTAAGAATCATATTCTAAGTACAAGACTATACAGTTTGTTTTACTTCTTCCAAGTAATATAAATAGCTAGGTACCTGAGAATGCTATTTTCCCAATAGCGGCTCTAACATGAGACTAAGACTCATTGCTTCTCAAGAAAAAGGGCTATAGATGATTGTAAATAAAAGAAAAATGTCTTGAAATCCATATTACAGGATATTAATTCACAGATTTACTGAAAGTTAAACAACTGAGATACAAATCTTATCATGAAAGGCTGATTTTTTTCCTATGCAGCAAGTTTAATTTTGAAAAGTTACATTTTTGATTCTTTGGCAGCTGCTACCAACGTTTGTACAGCCCTTGTCATCACCCCAGATGACTGCTGATTGACGGAACTAATAGACTTTGTTTTAATTATAAAAGAAGACAGATGAAAGCTTTTGGCTGGATGACTAAATGTTCATCTTGAGTAATAAACATGCCTATTTCTCTACCTCTGTATAAAAAATCTACTTTTAAAAAAATCTACTTTTAATTCACTATTAACTAATAATTAGGGTTGCAGTAAAAAAGAATTATAGTAATACAAAAATTCAAGCATATCTTTTTGAAAAATAGTTTCATTTTTCTGACTTTAATACCAATAAAAAATTACTAAACACAAATGCCTCATGAATCTTCAGTACTTTTCTGGTAGTTTCTCTTCTCTGTGACTGCAATAATTCTCAAAATCATACTTAAAGAGAGAGAACATGTGAGCCTTAACTCTTTGACCTTTTGACTCTTTTCTCCTCAAGCAGTTCAAAGAAAGCAATTCTAATTCTGCCTTCATAGCCATAAAACTAAGAAATGGCAAAAAAAAAAAAAAAAAAAAAAAGTGGTGCTTTTGTTTGTTTGAGACACAGTCTTGTTCTGCCACCCAGGCTGGACTTCCAGTCCAAATGATTCTTGTGCCTCTGCCTCCCAAGTAGCTGAGATTACAGGTATGTACCACCACACTCAGCTAATTTTTGTATTTTTTAGTAGAGATGGGGTTTCGCCATGTTGGCCTGGCTGGTCTCGAACTTCTGATATCAGGTGATCCTCCCACCTCGGCCTCCCAAAGTGCTGGGATTACAGCCATGAGCCACTATGCCCAGCCAGGGCTAAATTTTAAACAAACACAAAATTTTAAACACTATTTTAGCTGAGACACATTTGGAAAATAGATGTCTTGTCTTTTTGCAATATTTTATACTAACCAGTCATATTCATCCAAAAAGTGTCATAATTACAAGTGGTCTAATAAACGATCTTTCCCTCAAAATGACTGAAGAAGAGGACCTTATTCTGCTATAGAGTTGCAACCTGCAGAGACCGATACTAACATGGACCCAAATTGTGCTTCCATGTTCAAGTAGTTATTTCTACCTCTTTATTTTCGCTATGTTTCAGCTAACTACAGAAAAGGAAGCTAATGTACAGTACCCAATTCTGTTCCATCCATATATGTGTACATCCAGAGGCATGCTTAACAGATACCTTGTCTTTCAATATTAAAAAAATAAAACCACAACCCTGAAAAATTGCTTTGTCTCAATCTTGGAAAAATCAGTAACAAACTGAAACCTTTACAAAAAAATTGTTCTGATTCCATTTACATGGTAATTAATTGACTTTTTGAAAAAATTATAAATGACTGTATCATCAAAAGAAACCAGAGTCCCCAAAAAGGTATATGCCATATCTCTGATGACTAATGAGGGTGGAATGTTGTCTTTCCATATAAGTAGTAGCAATAATTATCCATTAATGGATAACTAGTTATCTATTTAAAGATGAAGTTAACATTTATAGAAGAATTGATGAAATTTTATGACTGTTTGAGACATTTAACAAAATGTCAATAGTTGCTACTTCAGATCAAGAAGAATTATAAATACTTAGTCAAGGAAAAAAAAAACCAAAGAGGAAGAACTATAAGCTTTGAACAGAGTTGATGGAGATGTTATGGTCTTCGGTTGTATTTCTCTTTCCAAAAATTCCAATGATAATTTTTAAAAAGAAAGGAGAGGAGTAAATGAATATAGGTATCTCTGCTAAATCAGCAGAGCACAGATGTTATACTCAACACAATAAAAGCAACACCGTAATGTTCAAAAACATGGAAAGAAGGCTGTCTTCTTCTCACTTTATACCTGAATGGTTTCCCTGCTAAATTGCCTTGATGAGCAGTAAGGGATTCTATACATAAATGAGCCTATGTATAAATGGCATTTTTGAACCTACATAATTCAATACCACAAACATTCCGATCTTCACATCCTGTCATTTGTGATTTAAAACTTCAAGTACCTCTAAATTCTACACAATCTTCACATTTTGCTATTTAACAACATTAAATCAGTTAATGTTTATTCATACCTATATAAGAAGTTTTAAAGCATTTTAAAAATCAGATTCCTTATTTTATAAACACCAAAAGCCTAATTTTTATTTTAAAGATCAATGATATATGTTAAAATATGTATTGTTCATATTATTAATGATTCTTAACAATCAATGGATGGTATAAATTGCCATTTTCTTATTTCCAGTCCCCTATTCCTTAACTCACAATAGTGAAAGCAGAGTTTGGTTTTTTAGTAAAGAAATACGATATTATACACCATGTATCTGTCATGTAAAAGTTTTTAGATTAACAGTCTAAAATACCGTTTTAAAAATTGTTAAAAACTACTGTAGATTCCTGACATTCCTAAGATCTCTGGACAATTCTAAATCCCCAGGCACAGTACTCATGCCTGTAATCCCATCAGTTTGGGAGGCCAACACAGGTGAATCATATGGTCAGGAGTTAGAGACCAGCCTGACCAACATGATGAAACTCCGTCTCTACTGAAAACACAAAAATTAGCCAGGCATGGTGGCGCACACCTGTAATCCCAGCTACTCAGGAGGCTGAGGCAGGAGAATCACCTGAACTTGAGAGGCAGAGGTTGCAGTGAGCCCAGATCATGCCACTGCACTACAGCCTGGGCAACAGAGCAAGCCTCTGTCTCAAAAAGAAAAAAATAAAATAAAATTCCCAAATTTGCAAATGATACTACAGCATGTAGCTTTGCCCACAAAATACAGCAAAGTATGATAAAATTTTAGGTAATCAGTTTCACCCCCTCTATAGTTCTATAAATACTACTGGACTAAAGAATTTATAATGTCACTAAAATAAATCTGGCCATGCAAATAAACTCTAAAGTCCATTAAGCTGCATCATTACAATAGTTACATTAACTTTGCCTACCTGTGCAAAATCAGAGCAATGCTTCCAAGTGCTGATGACAGTCACTGTATAGCACTTAGGCCATTATGATAAAGAAGAGGATGGTGGGTAGTGCACAGCAGGCAGAAGTTGGATTACCCTAGCAGTAATCCAAATAGGGGTATATTTATAAAATGGTTTGATATGAGATTGCTGGGGATCCAGCTATGTTCACTCATTAAACAACTTACAATATATGCTTCAGCAAAATCACAAATTTTGGGATCACTAGAACAATTTAAATATTGAATGGTACATCTGGGAAAGCCAAGATTTTTTAAACTACTCAACTCTATAAATTAACCTGATGAAATAACTTGGAAAAATATCTGCATATAAAAAGGTACTATAAAGACCCAGGAAATACATTTTCCTGATTTATCATTTTTGGTACTATTTACCTCAAGGAACATAGGAAATTAGGCTCTCTGTTTTCTAGCTAATTCCAGTATAATAGGCAAATAGAAATTGCATATATTTAGGGTATACAACTTGATGTTTTGATATACCAACTAGGCTCTTAATAATTACTTGCCCATAACACTTTACACTCCTGGAATAAACAAACAAATAAGTAAATAAATAAATGTGTTCTACTGATTCAGACCTTCATGCCTTTGTCTATGGTAATGCCTTGCCTGAGACAAAATCCTCTACTCCTCTCGATGGGGCAAATTCCCACTCCTCTCTCAAGCACGGGAAACCTTCTCTACTTCCTTCGTATTCCTTTCTCAGTGTTCTCATGATTTTTACTACATACTTCTATTAGAATATTTGGAACATTGTATTATTATTAAATATTAATATGTTTCCCAACCATATTCTGACAGAGGTCATGCCTTTTTAGGTCCTTTTGAGGTATTATCTCTTTATTCAAGTCATGATATTAGTACAGTAATAGCTTCCTTTGAATACAGTACCAGGTAAAAGCATTTCATACCTAATTCTATGTTAGCATCATAGTTGTTTCCAGTAAAGTTCTTACTCTTTGGCTTCGATATGAGGTTATTTCTCACCTCTGGGCTTTATCATACCAAACTATAACCACATTTAGTCAAACATTTAGATCTTTGCTAATTTCCAGTTATTCCCTATCCATATGTTCCCGTTTCACAAACCTCCTGGATTAGATCAGTCAGGAATGGCTGCTGGCAGCTGTTTGCCATTCAATTTTGCTACCACTAAAGCATGTGAATATTTCATTGTTTAGGCGTTGTAGAGACTCTCGGCAAACATTTACTCTGGGTTTTTGGATTAGAAGAACATTTGTGGTAGGCAAAAGGTAAATAATAAACCACAATGCTACTCAACCAGTGACCTAAAAGCCTTTTGACATTTGACTCTATTGCTTACTAAATCACTGTACATGTAAACAAAGATCCAGTCCTTTGTTTCTACTAGAAATTTACATTTCTAAGACACAGTTCTTCAGTTATTTAATTTATTTAATATAAACTAAAGTAAGGCACAAGAGTTCAGTGGCTTGCAAACTAACATAAAAAGTATCAGAATATGAATTAATCTGTTGCTGACATACTAAATACAGCTGGATGTGTCATTTGATATAACCTGTCAGAACTCTGTTTTCCTCCAATACAAGACTATTATACGAATGTCAAATAATGGACCAATATCCAAGAAGCTTCAGTTCCGTGTGTGTCAAAAACAAAAACAAATATATTCAAAGATACTGGCTGAAAAGATAAAAGTCAGGCACTATGCTAGGCATGTGAGAGAAGATGAATAGTGCCCATTACTGTGTCCTTCAGGGGTTTAAGATCAAGTAGGAGAAACCAATATAAACAACCAAAAGGAATGCACGAATAGCTCCTTGAAGACAGGGATAGAGTCCTACTCATCAGTACCCTCTCCAATATAGTGAATGGCTGATACATGGTGTGTAATGAAAACATGTTGAATTAATAAACCAATCAATTCATTGATCAACTGATCAAACTACAATAATTGCTCTAATAAAGATAAAAAAGAGTGTAGTTAAAGAAGGGATTAATTCCAAGTTGGTGAATCTGGGAAAGCCTCACAGTGAGGAGGCTTAGGCAAGGCCTTGAAGAATGAGTTCAGCTTGGGCAAGCTGTGATAGAATGAGGGACTTTAGGAACAGAGTAAGGGCAACTCTTCCGCACTACAATACGTTCCAACTATATCTCTTCAGTCTTACTCTCCCCTGAGGTCCATTTACTTTGATGGTGGCTGTTATCATCTCTCCTAGCAGCTAACTTTCCTCATCAAAATTCTGGCTGAGCACAGTGGCTCATGCCTGTAACCCCAGCACTCTGGGAGGCTGAGGCGGATGGATCACTTGAGGTCAGGAGTTCAAGACCAGCCTGGCCAACATGGTGAAACCTCATCTCTAGTAAAAATACAAAACTCAGCCAGGCATGGTGGCATGTGCCTGTAGTCCCAGCTACTTGGGAGGCTGAGGCGGGGGAATCACTTGAATCCAAGAGGAAGAAGTTGCAGAGAGCTGAGATCACACCACTGTATTCCACCCTGGGTAACACAGTGAGACTCCGTGTAGGGGGAATAAAAAAGAAAAAGAAAATTAAACAGGTACTTGGTAAATATTTGTTAAATGAATGACCCAACCTAGTAGGAGTAGAAAACAACAACAAAACCTTCCTTTAGTTATCTTCAGTACAGCTGGTAACATTTTCGAAAAGACTTAAAATGCCAAGGTTAACAAAACTAAGCAGGGAATATTTAAAGACACACAAAGTCAGGTGTACATAAGCCCATTTTCTGAATCTATCTTTATATAGGTTAGCTGGTGTGCTCCAGGAGTTGGATCAGACCATTCTAAATTGCTAAAATAGCTACATTCTAACCCTTACTTCCTACGTCCTAAGGCTGCACTGACTTAATGGAACCGCTCAGTGATCCACCATATAAGAGCTAACTAAACTATTTTGACAAGACTTAGATCATGCTCTTTCCCCTCTATATTCTTCTTATCTTCAGCTCCTTGGCAAGACAAGGGCTGAGAGACTCAATGACCTTCCTTGACCTCCCCTCTAATCAAGTTCAGAAATGGCCTTTTTTTCCCATTAGAAGTCCAAAAGAATAATAGTACTCCATTAAAAAATGGAACCAAACAAAAATCCATACTTTCATTCAATACCTAGAGGTGTTCTACTACAGTTCACACTATCACAGTCAGCATCTCACTTAGAGAGTCTTTTCATACCACCTCAAACTTATCTGTCCCTCAACAGTCAGGAAAGGAAAATGCTTTCCCAGTTGTGAAATTTAGCAAGGGAACTATGCCCTCTTATCTAACTTGACATTGTTAAAAAGTTTAGTCCTTTAATAATAAAGGACTAAAGTAATATTATCTAAAACCTACAGATAATATTTTTCAGGAAAAACAGTAATGTTCTAAGCACTGTAAAAAATTAAATGTGAGAAAAATACTTTGGCACTTAAAATATTTTCATGTCTCTGGGGAAATATTACATTCAGAAACCTGGTGAGTGGATTTTACTATGTCACATTTTAATAACATTTTATTTTACAAGATTCATTTTCTTTTTACCTTTCTGCTGCTATTAATATTTTTCTCTTACATCTTTCTATTCCTGTAGTCTTCTCATTTTATTTCCTTTTCTTGCATCCTTTCTTTCCAACTAATTTCAACTATAAGAAGAAAATAATATTTCCATATTAATCATGTGTATAAATTCTTATATCTAATCCAAAAGCAAAGATATGTTAAGAAAGCAATTCCCCAAATACAAATTTCTGTGTTATCAAAAAGAAGTCATATTAGAAAAATATTTAGTCAAATAAAGGTAAAGGTGTCTCTCTTCTCCTCTACTCTTACCTTACTTTTTTAATTGTAGGACTTTTCAGAACCCTCACAATATGCCAAATAAATCTCCAAGAGGGAGATAATATTTACATCTTTTCTAAACTTTTTTAACCATGGAATTTTTTTCTTCCTCAGTAAATTGTGTGGGTTATACGTTAAGAACTGCCTTCCTCAATTTAAAAAATCAAGAAAAAACAAATTAATATGTGTCATACTCAAAACATTTAAATACTAAAAGTATTGCAAGAAAAAGAACATCATACCATAAGATTAAAAAAAATTAGAAGTAGCACTCATTTTATTAACAATCCAACCATGAAAACTGATCAAAGGTGAATACATAGGAAATGTCCATCTATCTTTCAGAAGTATTTCAGAGAAAATCAAGCTATGAATGACAATATGACACTATAAAAATATGAATTTGGAATGGCAAATCCCTTTACTTTTGAAATCACTCTAATAAAAATGAAGGGACAAATAAATCTATACTATGAAAATACAAAGTGGTCATTAACCTAGACAACTTCTACACATAGTTCAATACTTAGCTCTTATCACTTCCTCCTCCTTTCTCCTGCTTTTCAGTGTTCCCATAGCACCCTATCTGTGGTACCAATGTTATTGTACTGTATTGCACAATAATTCATTTTCTATTCTGATTTCCTGTCTAGTCTGTAAGCTCATTAAGACTAGGGATCATATTATATTTGAATCTGCACCCCCCAATTCTAACACCTCATGAATTATTAAATAGCTTTTAGTTACTTTTAGTTACTAAATTAAATTCAGTAAACATTCATAAGGGTAAACTGAAATATTCCAAATTCAGAAATAGTAGAGTCATCATTAGTGTTACTCAATTTGCCTCCTCATTATGAAATAAATGTCCACCTGGCACGTAGTAGGCCCCCAGTAAACACATACAGAAATAATTATCCAGTCAATTAATCTAAGTTTGACTACAAGTTTAGATCTTAGTAGAAGGGGGATGAACACTTCTAAATCAAAGAACAGCTCTTGAGTCACTTGTACCTTTTGCATCTCACTACTTCTGCCTGATCCTACCTAAAAGCTGCTGTACTCAAGCATGACTTCTGATCACTAAAAAATGGTGGCCAAAGCTACCTTTCTCCCTCCTGGAACTCAAACACAGAAGGGTCTTCACAATGCAGAGCACTGCACCTGGCATCGAGGGACACAGAAATTCTAGCACTAAGGCATTTGCCTCAATTCACTGTAGCCAAAAGAAATTCTTACAAAATGTGAAGAAATAGGTGCTAGCTAAAAAAAAAACTTAGAAATTTTAAAACTCCAGCAGCTGGGAAAACCTGAAATCATTTATTTCTGCAGATAATCACAGCCTAAGTTAACTCCTTATACTTAGTACCTTTGTCTCCCATCTAGACTTATGTCTGTCATTTCAATATTCTTTCCAATTAATTATATTATACTGTAAACCCATTCTTCCCACTTCAATTTCTCTGTATCTTAAACCTATAGATAAGTTACCTTCCATGATGGTATAATTGAATACTTAAAAATTTTAAAGTAGACAGAATTCTATCTTCACAAAAATGCCCAGAGACAAAGCATTCCTTTTAAAACACACCAATTACCAATCAGCCTAAAGGCCATCAAAATTTTAAAGTCTTCAGGGAACAGCACGACAGGAAAATGCTCCAAGTATGAGTTAAAGACTCTTTTCACCACCTAGACTATGACTTCTTTGTGGGTTTATTCTCCCACAAGAAAATGTGGGATATATTATTCTTTTACAATTTGCTTAGGATGGATGTGTAAGTTCTCTCCAACAAGGGCTCTGGAATATGATTTTTTTAAGTGAAGACTGCATTTAACAGAAATTCAAACAGAAGCGTGAATTAAGGGATAATTTCAGATGTAGTGAAAAGCGGTAATGTCCATTCAAAGTAATGAAGGCACATGGCATTAATCTCCTAAAAAGATTCAAATGCTATGAGTAGAGCAATTCTATTTCTTAGTGGGAACAAATTAAGATGATTTCCCTTACAGAAATTGCCATAATTACAAGTAATTATCTTGTACTCTCTAAATTTACCACTATAGCACATTCTGCAAATATCATTCTCTTCAAAGACTTTATTTGGAAATACAGGAGAGATTGTTGCTCTGTGAATTGTGCTACAGATCTCAAACTGATTGTTTAACAGTACTCCATAATACATGGCATTCTGAAGTTGGAAGAGCTTGGAATTCCAAATACATGGAGAGTCCCTTCATCAGGTAACTAATATTGCCCAAAGGAGTGCAAACAAAATGAGAATGGCAAACATTCAAAGATAAACTTGAGTCAAATGCGGGCTTATGCATGAAACAATGAGCAGAATCATTCTGATATGCATGGGGCAATCATGAAAAACATGTAAACAGCTGCTGTAGTATTTATAAAAATCCTTGCAGAGCCAAATAAAATCCCATCATTTGCAGCCTACTCAGTTTTTCATTTTCCTTTAATAAGAAAATGGGAGAAAAACCAGTTACTCATTGGGCATTAAGAGAATAAGCATGTAAAAACCTAATTTCACCATCTTTGGGGCCAATTACCGTCTGGATTTCAGCTGGCAATTGAAGTTTATTCTCCAGCCAAACTGAGATTCCTTACCATTGTAAAAGAAAAGGAAAAAAAAAGAACAAGCCCAGAGCTTGCCTTTCCTCTTCTTTTTGCCTAAAATGGCCTCCTTATCTCTGCCTGGTAAAAATCAGTCTACCCTTCAAGTCAAGTTAAAATACTATTCCACCATAAAGACTCTCTTGGTCTCCGCATTCCTACCCCCAACTCCAAACGCTTCTTCATCTCCTATCCAATCTAGCTGTGACCTCTCCTTTAATTCACTCTCCAGAGAACTCTTAATGCCTCTCTGGTGATACTTAACATATGCCACCTCCTATTTCAGGTATTTAGGCACTTACCTTATCCCCCTTCTACACTGTAGCCTGAGAAATGCACTTTATTCATATTTGCATCTCTTGCAGCTATAGTAAATGTTTAATATTATCACTTAAGATAAATTAAATTTTTAAAATTATTCTCATTTAGAAGCATGTCATTGAAACAGTCTCTAAAATAGCTACACAGTCTATTAAGGAATGATACATATTTTAAACTCTAAACAAATATCTGGTTTTATTTAACAAAAACTGTACAATTTCATATTAATGTTTAAAACTCATCCATGGTAAGATTATACCTCTGTGCCTATTAATCTTATCTAGTTTATCTGGTCAGTATAAATAGTAACTCTACTTGTATATGTAATTATAGTCAATAATCTGTTAACTTAAGATCCTTCCTTTAACTGGTATCTCTTATGGTTAGAATTTTTATGCTTGCATTTTAAACAAAAAGATAAAGAAATGTGCTAAGTTTCTCCATATTTTCATCTTGTTTCAATCAAGATGATTGAAATACTTATTTAATATTTAAATAAGTATTAATAAATACTTATTTATAATTATAATATTAATAAATACTTATTTAATATTTAAATAAGTATTAATTATGTTTAAATATCAGTAATACAGGCTGGGTGCAGTGGCTCATGCCTACAATCTCAGCACTTTAGGAGACCAAGGCAGGTGGATTACTTGTATCAGGAGTTCGAGACCAGCCTGGCCAAAGTAGTGAAACCCCATCTCTACTAAAAATACAAAAATTAGCTGGGTATGGTGACACACATCTGTAAGCCCAGCTACTCAGGAGGCTGAGACAGGAGAATCACTTGAACCCAGGAGGCAGAGATTGTAGTAAGCCAAGATAATGCCACTGCACTCTAACCTGGGCAACAGAGTGAGATTCCATCTCAAAATAAAATAAAATAAATATCAGCAGCAAAATGTATTGATTTGTTAATACTTTAAAAATTAGCTTTAGGAATTTTACATTCTCATTCATTCTTAATTCAATATGAGACAATGCAAAGATATATTACAGATTCACCTTAAAAAATAAAGTCACTGAGTTCTGCTCAAATTAGCATAGATAATATGCCCACCTTTACAGTTATTTACTAGAAATATTGGTTCTATAATAGCCTAGTTCTTCTAAATTGCTTGTTTCATGAATACTATGAATGGGATAGAATTTATATAGTTCATTAAAATTTCTTAAGAACCATAGCTAGCATCAGAAATAATTAGAACAATAACAAGCATATGCAGTCATGATTTACTTATCAACAAGATCTATTTTGTATTGGTGTAAACTGACAATCTGCTTACTTTTCACCTAAGTTATTCTATCTTTATTGATAGTAATCATTAACTTTTCTTCCCTACTCTTGGTCCTTTGCAACATCTACAGTAACCTAGAGCTAGTCCTCTCTAGAAATTATAAAGTATGTGAAGTTTGTGGTCAACATTCTCTATCTCCATTCTCAACTATCTTCTTCTCCTGTCCCCCAAAAATACACACCCCTTAATGTTGTTTCTTGACTAACTAGGGTCCCCACGAAAGTGGGCCTGTCAAAACAGGTCACTCAGTCACTATGGTCCTGATGTTTCACGAATCCTCCCTACCAGCTACATCAAGTGGTTATATGGATCCCATTTCTCAACATCTTGCTGGATGATGGGTCAGCGAAGACAACAAAGACACAGAAATGCTACTATCAAATTTGCAATTTACGATGAATTTCTAAACCCCCAGCACAAAGGAATTTTAGAAAAATAAGTTATAGAAAATGTATCCAAGAGCAAATTTTACATTTTAAACAAAAAGAAATGTACCATGTTTCTCCATATTTTCATCTTGTTTCAATCAATGTTTAAATATCAGCAGTAAAAAAATAAATAAATATGGTTGACATTTTCAAAAAGCTGGCAGTTAAAGAATTTGAATTACAAGTTCATAATTAATCCCCAAACACATTTTAGTCTTATTCTCAATATATATGCCCGCCATTCCTACTCTCTTCCCAAATATTAGTTGAATAACAGTAAATTTCTATTTTTGTAGGTCAAAGATTTTTGGGCATAAGCAATTCACATGGTCCAACCCAATATATTTGTGAAAATGACTGACAAAATTAAGTGGCTCAATGTCATTGGAATATATCATCTATATAATTGTCTTTTTTTTTTCCTTTTGAGATGGAGTCTCAAACTCTGGCCTGGAACTCCTGACCTCAGGTGATCTGCCCACTTTGTCCTCCCAAAGTGTTGTGATTACAGGTGTAAGCCACCACACCTGGCCTAATTGTCTTTTCTTATAAACAAACTCTAGATTGCAAACTCCTAAAGAGGAAGTAGAAGCAGAGTAGAATACAGGAAGTAGAAGCCCAGTGAATACAGCCCACCTCCTTAAAGTACCCAGGTCAAGAGCCAGCCTCTGAACAGCTATGTGATCCCAAGGGAAACAGTTTACTTCTCTGCTACTCTGCTTCCTAGTCTGCAAAATCAAATGCTCCTTCAGGTTCTTTTCCTTTCTAAATATGTTTTATTCTAAGTATTATTAATACTATCTAGCAAAAGCCTAGGCTAAAACAAGAAGGGTTATCTAAAATAAATAATGTTTGTGTCACTAAAAATAGCATTTTAGTTCATTAATATAGAACTAATTAATATTTAAATAAGTATTAATTATGTATTAATCATATGGGTTCCTTGGTCATTTATTCTTAAAAGCAAATGCATATACTCTCCAGTGTCTGTAATTCTACCCCTCACATAAACCTCTAATACTAGTTTCTTTAACCATGGTTTTGTATCATGTGTATCTGAATAAGTTACTGGGGGTGGGGGGGGGGGGAAGTCAAGTAAGATACACCAAAGCAAAATCTGTGGCATTTAGCCAATAATTCCAAATGTTTTCAGTCTCTGTGACATTGCATTCTCAAATATATTTAATTTCTGGTCATCAATACCATAATAAATATTATCTTATTTATCAAAAGGTCACTTATTTAACTACCTCAACTATCCAAAACTTAGCCTAAAACCAGAAAGTATAGAGGGAGAACAAATGTCAAGCTTTTTGGGGTTTCTTAGTTTAATAAGTAGATAGTTGATGGATCTACATGACAACAGCATTACTTTAAGCAACGTGAAAAGAAAAATAAAAACCATACAAAGATGGCATAAAATTATTTTAAAAGAAACAAAACATCAATCTGGGATCACTTAGTATAGAAATAAATAACTCTACATTCCTTAAAAGCTCCTAAAGGTTTACTGTGTTAGAGCAGTAGAATAGTTCATGCTTGTGATAATAATACTGAGTAATCAGGAGAGAGTTAAATTATGCTTAGTACCTTCTGTTTAACATAGCAGAAAATATGTAATATATTTTAGAAAACGTCACCTAAAAAAATGGCCAGGTACAGCAAGGCAGTGGCTCATGCCTATAATCCCAGCACTTTGGGAGACCGAGGCAGGCAGATCACTTGAGGTCAAGAGTTCAAGACCATCCCAGCCAACATGGTGAAACACCATCTCTACTAAAAATACAAAACTTAGCCAGGTGTGGTGGCAAGCACCTGTAATTCCAGCTACTCAAGAGGCGGAGGTGGGAGGATCACTTGAATCTGGGAGGCAGAGGTTGAAGTGAGCCAAGATCACACCACTGCCCTCCAGCCTGGACGACAGAACAAGACTCTGTCTCAAAAGAAAAAAAAATATGGTTGACATTTTCAAAAGGCTGGCAGTTAAAGAATTAAATTTGAGTTACAAGTACATAATTAATCCCCAAACACATTTTAATCTTATTCTCAATATATATATACCCACCATTCCTACCTTCTTCCCAAATATTAGTTGAATCACAGTAAATTTCTATTTTTGTAGGTCAAAGATTGTTGCACATAAGCAATTCACATGGTGCAACCCAATATATTTACGAAAAAGATAAACAATAAAATTAAGTCGTTTACATTTTTTCTTTCTCTATTCCACCCTTAATAAAACTAATTATTAAGCATTAAAGGCTCAAACTCTACCAAAATGATCATGTATCCACCATCATTCACTGTGACATTTTCTTTTCAAAAAAACAAAGTTACTTAGCCTGAAAATCTCAACTCCACCAACACAGCTCCCAAAATTACTAATACATCTGGATTTCTTCCTTCCTTACTCCGCTCTACTATCTTTATATGTTCAAGCCTATATACATTGAGTGTTTGGAAGAGTATGTGTCCAAACAATCAGTTCCCACAAAGACCTCCTGGCTCCCAACTCCACCAGGCCCCATTCCAAATGTCAGCTGCTCCCTAACTCAGACTTGCCACAACATCTGTGCTTCTCCAAGTCTCAGCCCCCCAATATGATGTAAATCTAAAATATTATCTCTCACAAAGTAGATGGATGCTGGAAATGCAGGTGCATTCATGAATGACCATTGGCTTACTAACCAGATATAAGATCGATAAATTTCATTCTTTAACAGTTGAAATTGAGTGAAATCTATTACCAAAAAAAAGCTTATACGCAGCTTTGACAACTACCATCAAGCTTATTTCACATACTTTCTCTAAAAATGCTGTTTATTATACAGAAGGTGGAAGTCAAAGAACATAATTTTATGTCTTTTCTTTAAATGCATGCAAAAAGGACGGAATACTCAAAATAACAGTGACAGAACACCCTAAGAGAATACTCTAAATGGCAAAGCGTGCTGGAAAGGGAATACAGTTAAAGGATTCAGTAATGTAAGAATGTGAGAACTACTCTTAGCTAGAAAAACCTAAAAAATGGTGGACTAACAAGAAAGTTCAGGACAAAGGTTTCCTATAAATCTGGAAATGTCAGTTAAATGATATAATTCGTATAGCCTTCAATAAAATGACATGGTTTTAGCACATCAATAAAAGCAAAGTCTTAAAGCTGAGACACACATTGTTATTAATGATATAATGAATTCACTGTAGAAGCCAAAGCTGACAGGGCCGGTCGGGATTTCAGGTTTTCCACAGCATGTCATCACTGTGACTGACTAGCAAAATGAAGGTGGCTGTTGGCGCCCTTTCTTGAAGTTGAGCCAATTAAACTCTGTAGCCGCTCACACTGGCAATGTTTACTGGGTAGCTCCTGAATAGTAAGGTGCCAACTCAGATTTCTTCATCGCTGACTTCCTTCACTTCTTGTCAAGTCTATCAACTATTCCAAGCTTCTTGAATGTTCCTGGAAGTAGTTTTCTATAAATGACCATTCCCTACCGAGTTTTCTATAAATGACCATTCCCTAGAATAAAAAATATCTAGGACTGGCCGGGCGCGGTGGCTCAAGCCTGTAATCCCAGCACTTTGGGAGGGGAAGGCGGGTGGATCACAAGGTCAAGAGATCGAGACCATCCTGGTCAACATGGTGAAACCCCATCTCAACTAAAAATACAAAAAATTAGCTGGGCACAGTGGCGCGTGCCTGTAATCCCAGTTACTCGGGAGGCTTAGGCAGGAGAATTGCCTGAACCCGGGAGGCGGAGGTTGCGGTGAGCCGAGATTGCGCCATTGCACTCCAGTCTGGGTAAAAAGAGTGAACCTCCATCTCAAAAATAAATAAATAAATAAATAAATAAATAAATAAATAAATAAATAAATAAATAAATAAAAATAGCTAGGACTAAAGGGAATAAAGATTTATATAATCATGGCACTCCTGCATTAATATCATGTGATCAATTGTGAGGTGAGCTGTGTCACAAATAACTGTAACTTTCCCATCCCCTCCCCATTTTTAATTGAGGGGAAGGTCACATAACACAGAATTAACCACTTAAAGTATTCAATTCAATGGCATTTAGTGTATGCACAATGTTATACAACCACTACCTCATAACTGTGACTTTAATTTTCATAGGTACATAGCTAAGATTATCTCTTTAATGAGTCACCCTCATTACTAATGAATAAGTCACCCCCACTTATATTCAGTATGGCATTTTTGAGAGAGTGATAAATGGATAGAGATAATTTTGCAAGCTTAGCATTTCTAATAACTGGCAAGTCAGAGGATCACTGTGCATCTCATCCCATAAATACGTTCATTCATTTAAACATTCATTCATTCAGCTCCTCCTCTGTGCCTATGCCCTCAAAACTTTAAACTGATAGAGACATACTGACAGCTTCAGTATGACTGTGGCCTCTACAAATGTAGTCAAAGGAGGGTATGGCCATCTATGCCTGGCAATAGAAGAACTGCTTATAGAAGGATTCACTAAGGAGGAGAAGGCAGAGTTAGTTCTTAAAGTATATCCAGTAACAAAAGGAAGGCAAGTTAAGAAAAACATGAGGAGAAGGCATTCTAGAAACAGGAAAGAAATGCCAAGTGTGGTGGCTCACACCTGCAATCTCAGCACTTTAGGAGGACAAGCCAGGAGGATCGCAAGGTCAGGGGTTCGAAACCAGCCTGACCAATATGGTAAAACCCCGTCTCTACTAAAAATACAAAAATTAGCTGGGCGTGGTGGTGCGTGCCTGTAATCCCAGCTACTCAAGGGGCTGGGATAGGAAAATCGCTTGAACCCAGCAGGCAGAGGTTGTAGTAAGCCGAGATCGCGCAACTGCACTCCAGCCTAGGCAACAGAACAAGACCCCATCTCAATAAAAGAGAAGAAAAGAAAAATAGGAAAGAAATTTAGTGCACCACGTCTGGCTAGACTATTGAGTATTATTATCATACTATGAGGAAAAACATATTAAGCACTTTTTTATGCAAGGAACTCTTGTAAGCATTTTATATTATAAACGCAGAGTCACGCTAAGAGCTATGTGCCATTCACATTAAATAGCTGAGATCTCTGAAGTACAGAGAGGTTAAGTAACTTGTCTGCACAGTTACTGAGAGGGTGACCTGGAATTCAAGCCCAGGGAATCTAGCTTCAGAGTCCATCCTCTCCATCATACTACAACCTATACCACAGTCTTCTTTTTCATCTTCTTCTTTTGAATAAAATTGTTTAAGGTAGATATTTTATGATGTAAACTACAATATGCCACAACACACTGAAAGTGAACAAATGACTTCAACAATGAGTGGACACTACTAGGAATCCCTTTGAGCTTTCAGCAAATGAAAGCTCAAGTGGTAAATTGTATCACAAGATTAGCAAAGCTTATTTTATTTCTTATTTTATTTATTTATTTATTTTTTGAGACAGAGTGTCGCTCTGTCACCCAGGATGGAGCACAGTGGTATGGTCTCAGCTCACTTCAACCTCTGCCTCCTGGGTTCAAGCAATTCTCATGCCTCAGTCAGCTGAGAAGCTGGGATAACATGCAAGCACCACTATTCCTAGCTATTTTTGGATTTTTAGTAGAGACAGGGTTTCAACACGTTGGCCAGGCTGGTCTTGAACTCCTAGCCTCAAGTGATCCGCCCGCCTCGGCCTCCCAAAGTGCTGAGATTATAGGCATGAGCCACCACACCCAGCTCTTATTCTTTTAGATTATAAAAATACATAACAACGTAAGTTCTCAGATGTTCCCATACCCAGTCATTTTCCTGCAACCATCCCGTCACCACAGCCCAGTGTGTGCTTATCCCACTTTACAGAACATTTACTAGACAAGGAAGAAACATAGGGCTTTAAGAAGGTGAGTAATATGAACACATGTGCTTTTTTTTTGTTTGGGGGTTTTTTGGTTTTGTTTATCTGAGACAGGGTGTTGCTCTGTCACCCAGGCTGGAGTGTAATAGCACTATCACAACTCCCTGCAGCCTCAATCTACTGAGTTCAATCATTTCTACTGCTTCAGCGTCCCATGTAGTGGGACTATAGATGTGTGTCAGTGTGCCTGGCTAATTTTTGTATTTTTGGTAGAGATGCGGTTTTGCCATTTTAGCCTGTTGCCCAGGCTAGATGTGTGTGGTTTTAAACAATTACTTAGAAGGATAAGAAGGGAAAACAAGGGGAAAAAGAGATCAGAAAAAGAAAATTCATTAGGATGACATTTGTAATAAATCCAGCAAGTGATAATGAGGCACTAACTACAACAGTGAGGAATCAAATGTGAAAGATTAAGTGACTGCCCAAGGCCAAGAGTCAACAGATCTGCCAGAACCAAAACCTGGGTCTCTTGGCACACTGATCTGTGAATGGTGTATAGAATGGATTTCCAGAAAGACTACCATCATGAAATTTCTAAGACCTCTCTATATAACTACTTTTGTCCACAATACTTATTTTTAAAGTCTGATTTTATACTATTAAATAAACTGTGGCCCTAAATGAATAATATAATAATACCAACTAGCACAGCATTCTGGTAAGTAACTAAATAATTCAGTATAGGCATACTGAAATTTAAGACTTAGCCCTATAATACAGAAACAAACTACTCCATCATAGAGAAAGTATAGGGACTTGAAATACTTTCTTTTGTAAAAGTAATAGGCTATTCTAAGACAGAAATCTACAGGACGTAATTCTCACAAATGAGCTTCCAAACAAGGCTTTTAAATGAAACTCCACCAGAGAAATCATTTGAGAAGCCACATTCACATTTTATTAATGTGACAAGTATAACAAGATAAATATATCATATGACTCTCAAATGACATAATTAATGTAGCTTATGTGACATATTCCCATTAATGATCTTTTATTATGTGTGAATAGTAAAATAACATTAGATAAGCAATGAAAAAAATCCAATCAGCAGCAGCTTTCCTGAAGGTTTTGACTGTAGTTTTATGTACACAGTGTTATCTGATACTAATCCTTGGGTTTTAAAGAGCAGAAATAGCTTCAAAATTATAAGCAAACATGTTTCTATGAGATGAGCATTTTAATTACTATTATTTCTGCAAATACAAGATAAAAATAATGCGATAGATGACACACTCTTTTGACTAAATGTGAAAACAGGGGAAAGTATATTTTGCCAGGCCAATAAGGTTATATGAATAAAAGAATCATGACACTGGATGGGGTACCTGGTTTACAGAGCCTGGTACTATATCTTGACCATGACTTCCATTGAGATATTGCAAAGAGTGTGATTTCCCCCTCCCTAATATTATCTGCAAAAGATTAGAAATGAGTGACAAATATTCTGGTTTTAACAGTCCACTACAATCTGCATCTATGAATCAACTGAAAGTATAACGAGGAGGCAAAATATATACATAAATAGAGATATGTACAAAAAGAGACAAAAAAATTACTGCCAATAAAAGACAATCCATTTACAAAGGCACAGACTAAAAGATCCATAAATTCAGAGGTAGGTAACACCAGTTTTTTTCAAAAGAAAAGGGGAGTGGGAAGAAGAGCACCTTGGTGGTAGTATCTAGAAGTGAGGGAGCAAAGCTGTGGCTACCTTTCATTTATTGGGATCATCTCAGCTTTACCTTTCTTTTATTTTTGAGACAGAGTCTCACTCTGTCATTCAGGCTTGAGTGCAGTGGTACGATCTCGCCTCACTGTAACCCCTGCCTCCCCAGTTCAAGCAACTCTCCTGCCTCAGCCTCCCAAGTAGCTGGGACTACAGGCATGCACCAACATGCCCAGCTAATTTTTGTATTTTTAGTACAGACAGGGTTTCACCATGTTAGTCAGGCTGGTCTTGAACTCCTGACCTTGTAATCCGCCCACCTTGGCCTCCCAAAGTGTTGGGATTACAGGCGTGAGTCACCACACCTGGCCTCAGCTTTATCTTTCTTTGATTAAAAATCTCTGGTCAGAAAGTTCCCAAATATATTGGTAAGCAACACATGTTTTGAAGTAAATAAGGCCTGGTCCAATCCTAGCTGTGACCCTACCATGCTATGTGACTCTGAGTAAGTCACTTGGCCCCTCTAAACCTCACTTTGCTGATCTGTAAAATGTAAATTGCAACACCTACCACATTAGTGGATAACAATTAAATGAATGCATATGGACCAATTAAAGATGACTTAGCATAGAACAAGTGCTTTGAAAATTACAGCTGTTTATTTGTAAGATATTAAATGCCATCCTTACCAAGATTGGGGTAACCGCTCAGAATCTTGCTTTTTTATTTTAAATCACTTTACTGAGGTATGATAGGCATAGAAAAAGCTGTAGACATTTATTTTTAAATATTTATTATTATTATTTTTTGAGACAGAGTTTCGCTCTTATTGCCCAGGCTGGAGTGCAATGGCGCGATCTCAGCTCACTGCAAGCTCTACCTCCCGGGTTCAAGTGATTCTCCTGTCTCAGCCTCCTGAGTAGCTAGGATTACAGGCACCCACCACTGTGCCCAGCTAATTTTTGGTACTTTTAGTAGAGATGAGGTTTCACCATATTGGCCTGGCTGGTCTGGAACTCCTGACCTCAAGTGATCCGCCTGCCTGGGCCTCTGAAAGTGCTGTGTTTACAGGCGTGAGCTACTATGCCTGGCCAGCTATACACATTTAATTTATACAATTGAATGAATTTGGATATATAAGCATATACTTGTGAATCTTGCTTTTTAGGACAATTACATGGCTCTTGGTGGGAGACCTACTGTGCTCTAGAAGACTAAAGGTCCTCACTAGTCCTGGGGACAGAACATGATTAATTTTGTTCTAACAATATCTTTGTGAAAAGGTTGTAAACCCTAACTGAATATTACAGGCTCCCAACTTTAAAAACCTTGTTTTAGTATTTAGATTAATCCAGCAAGTAAGCAGAGAAAACAGAGGAGAGAGCTCCCCTTCAATCATACACCCCAGCTGCATGCTCGGTTAGAAACAAAGAAATCTAGAACCTATAATCACACTCTTACAGTGAGCCTAGAATTTAGAAAAGCCAAAACTAGTAGTGACTGACAGGACACCAGGATAGCTAGCTACCACAAATGCTGCTTGGGGCAGCACTCTTTAGATGATCTTTCTAGCTTTGTTAAAATCACATCAATGCAGTATCCCTTTTCATCTGTAGTGTAAATGGTTTTTATGAAACAGTTTGGTAAAACACATGGCATGTGACTGTACCACTACAAATGTGTTATCAGACCCAGCCAGAAACCATGGCAATGATCTGATCATGTGAGTATTCTAGCAAGAGTAAGAAAATAAACCTAATCTTTATAAAGACTTACTCGTGCCCTACCAGAGTTGGATATCTAATCTCTTCCAAGGGAGCTCCCATTTCCAATGTAGAAGAAGCAAGAATTGCTCTCAAGCTACCACCAAATAATCATATGGTATTTGATGCCTCGGCTTATTTTTTTAATCTTCTATGAACTCTGCAGAATTGTATCTGGATCTTTACAACATGATGATATGAGATTATGAATACAGGGAATAAATACAACCTTCTGGTATAACAATTTAAGCATCACAGAGTGAGTAAATACTGCAGAGTGAATCCTAACACTTGAAACAGAATCTTCCAGAGTCCAGAAATCCACCTGACTGCCAAGAATAATACTTCCGTGGTTCAAGCAATACCAGTACCCAGAGGGGTTTCCACAGACATAACCACATGAGTTACTGCACACTGGGTAAAATAGAAAAAGCAGACATTTATGAATGTACAGTTTGCAGACATCTTAAAACTACTCATAAACATGCAATTTACAAATATAGAAGAAATGGGGGACTTTAGGAATATGCAGCATCTGTTTAAATTGCTTAATTATATGGTTTCTTCTATGAGTTTTCCTCATTCTAACAGTCTGTATTGGGGGTGGGGGTGGGGGTGGGGAATACATGGGTCTCCCAACCAAAGTGAATGAAACCAATCTCACTGAAAGAAGCTCTGTGATGAGAACTATTATAACACATGAGAGATTCTTGACTTCAGGATGAGAAAGAAAAGACACAGGGTCAGAGGACAAAATTCCATCAATTAGGTATCAAAGAAAACCTTTCAATTCACCAGGCTATGCTGAGGCAGGGTTTGTTAGATTCTCTAGCAATTAAAAAAATGCACAGTATCTTCTCATGCACCTCGCACATGATTTCGATTTCAGTTCTGATATAAAACACGGTATCACACATCATGCCACAAAGAAAAGAGTCAGTTTAGCTAGTTCAAGTAAAAACCAAGCAGCTCCTAACAGAGACAGGTCAAGGCTGCGGAGGGCCACAGCACATTCAATTTGCTATGTTTTTCCTTCAGAAGAATGTCAATAAAAACCACGGCCAAATGAGGTATCTGCAGTTAAAAAGAAAAAAAAAAAGTCCTGTTATGCAGTGAACCGCTGGGTTCACCTAACAGTTAGGGGCAGTCAGACAAGTTAGCAAAAGAGAGCCCTAGCCAAATGTACAGCGGCCAACAACTTGAAGAAAGCTGTCTTTCTCCCTCGACGTCCTAGGGTAGGGACCATTCCCACATTTAGAAACATTATTTCTGGGACCAATAGCAATTTATTTTGATAGAACCACTGAATTTTTTTTTCTTGAGTTCTCAACAAAGGAGCCATATTAGGAAATAATCTCGCAAAACGCAAAGGGCCCCCTCCCCCTTTTCCCCGTGATCGATTCACACACGCTGGTGCATGCTGACACGCACAGACACACGCCCATGCACAATGGCCAGGACAGGAACTCGCACGGGCCCACGAGGCCTCAGGAGCCCGGCAGGCTGAAGGCTTGGGTATGGCCAGCCCCAGGCACTCAGGCAGGAGGCCCCTCGGCCCGCCGCCCCAGAACCAGCTGCTGGGCTGGTGTGCTGGGGCTGCTCGCCCCCCAGCGGGGCCCTGGGGAAACGGCTGCCAGCGGCTCAGAGCCTTTTAACCCCTTGGGGAAATAGGTGTTATAACACCCACCTGCGGGGCCTGGTCAGGGGTGCAGCCTCGAATGCCCCCCCTTCCCCACCACGGGGCAACACTTAGCAGCTCTTGGCTGGCTCCCGCAAAGCTAATCGTGTCGCTGTCTACACAGGACTTCTAAAGCAAACGGGTGTTTCTGAGCTGTCACCCCTGGGGGTCCAAGCATACCAAGGAGGAAAAACTTAGAGGGCAGTAGATGCAGACTAGACTTGGTAACTCGTCCCGAAGGGACTGAGGCAAGTCCCAAAGGGACCAGGGCTGCTTGGACCAGCTGGCCCAGCGAATTACAGAAGGGGTGGAGGGACCTGAGGGCAACCGCCCCATGTCCCCTTCCCCGGGTCGGGAACTGGGGCCCGTCCCCTTTCCAGGACCACTTACCTTCTTCCGGGGCTGCCATTTCATCATATTTGTACAGCCGATACGTGGAACATCAAGATGTTGGCTGGGGGCTGGGGGCAGATGCAGGGCAGCGACGACTGCAAGTCATGCTGCCTCCCTCCCACCCCCTAATTCTTTCCCATATTCACTGCAAAGGGAAAAGCCCCAGGAGAGTCCAGTCTTTTCGCCTTCAGTTCAATGAAAAGTATCCCCAAACCACGAACACACTTCCCACCAGGCTAGGAAGTCCCAGCAGCCACCGGCGTACTCCTACCAGAGCGGGGCATTTTCCCCGCCAGCGCCTGCAAAAAGGAGCCTGCGGCAGGGGGTCTCCAAGCTGGCTGCAGAGACCCTCCCTCAGAGAAGAGACTGAGAACGCGAGCTGCTACAGAATCCCAACCGGGCTTCTGCCATCCAAACCCCTTTTGGCGATTTTTCCTCTTCTCAAAAAAGATCAGACAAGCAATCAAACCCTCACGCGCAGCCTGGAGCAATTCCCACAATTCTGGGTGTATTTCTCGTTTGTAAAATTTAGCAAAGAAAATTCCAAAGATCTGTAATCAGAGCTTCTTTACGCTGTTTTCGCTTCCTTCTTGGATAACTTGGGAAAAGGATCTGCCCTTCTCAAAATGCCTACCTTCCCTGAACACTGTAAATAGGAAAACTTGGTTTGTGTGTTTAGATTTTTTTTTTTAATTCCCAAGAACCTTAGTGGGGAAAGGCTGGAAGGAAATCCTGCAAGAACCCAACTCCACAGCTCAGTCTGCACTAATGACTTCCTTCCCTTCAGTGTGAGCACAGCCAGCCCAGCTCCAGCCACACAGAGCAAACGGTTTCTGGGTCTTAGTGCCACGACATCTGCTCCAACACAGAAAGTAAAGCACGCAGTTTCAGAGGCACCCAACAGCTCCAAGGAATCAAAGCCAAAAACACCTACGTGGTCAGGAAATCATTTTAAGACATACTTAGACTTGTAAGGCAGTTATATCTACAGAAAAAAAGGAAAAGGAAGTACTCTAGGCTACAATCTTAATTTCTGATTTGAAGAAAAAAGATTTTAAGTATCTTAAAGAATAAAATATTTTAATCAAGAATTTTATCCCCAATGAACTTTAATAGATTCCATTTCCTTCTCTAAATTTAGAACTTATTTCATTACTATAAAAACTATTTCTATGGGGATTGAGTTTCATTCACCTTCTGTGAAATTATTTCATCCTATTTAAGGAGATACATCTATAAATATAAAAATATTATGTAATTCTACTATTATTTCTCATCCAACATATCTATCAACTCCTAATCCACCATAAAGCTGTTTTGATAGCTGGAATATAACAGGTAAACTACTAGAATACCAACTGCTATGCATAATAATAACTGATGTACCAATGTTCCAACCATGTTTAACTTATTACCCTCCGACTTCTATACGTATTCCCAGGATTAGCTAATATGGGAGATTATATGCAAATTGATCACTAAATAGGTATAAATAAGTCATTAAAACAGTATAAATAAGAAAACAGTTAATTCAAAGGGACTGCTTTTGAGTTGTTTTCCAAGCCCGAGATTCTGAAATTCAATAGAGTGCATTATCTTTATAATAATCATATTAACAATTTTAGCTAAATGAATAGGTACTATTTATTGAGCCACTAGTCTATGCTAGAACCTATGCCTACATTCATTATCTCACAGCCTGGCAAGAAAGGTCTTATTGTTCCACTTCCCAGATAAGAACACTTCACATGTACCCCAAAACCTAAAATGCAATTAAAAAAAGAAAAAGAACACTTGAGATTCATAGTGCTCATTTACTCAACCAAAACCACACATGTACAGCATAGTGGGGCTAGAATTCAGACCCACAATGACCCTACCAGAGCTTATGCCTTTTCTAAGACATGCATCATAGCTACATACCAACTTCTCATCTCAATAAACTTACTAAGTATCAATGACTTAAGCACCTATTATTTCACTGCCAGTCCCGTTCCAAGTACTGGAAATATGAGTAATATGCTGTCCCTGCCCTTGAGAAGATTACATAACTGTAGGCAGCAGTCACAAATAACTCCAATACTCTGTATATATCTGACATATCAAAATCATTCTGGGCAACTTTATTTGGATATGCTACTAGCATAGAAAGGTCAATAAATTCCAAACCAAATTCATCAATTTACTCTAAAATCAGTTTCTCTTCCCAACTTTCCTTTTTCTGTCTACAACACCATTTATTCTTCGAGGATGGAATCTATCACCAAGTCCTCTCTCTTGTTTCTTAGACATCACAAATTCCTACTGCTGACATCTGAAGCCAGAACCTCACAAAACAAAGATACATTAAGTACCAACTAGGTGCAAAACATCATATAGGATAAAAAGGTTTAAAACTAAGTCCTTACGCTACAGAAAGTTACCAGGAAGTTTGGATGGAACCAAAAACCTGTAAGAATACAACCAGGCACATACTACTTAGTCAGTTAAGCAATATATGAGTTATGTGGTCAATAACTTCAGGTTCTCCAGGAGTTACCAAGGATAAATCAACAAAAACAGGGATGGTCAAGGAAGACTTCGCAAAGGAACTTCAAGTAAAAATTCAGAGGAGGTACAACTTATTCTGGAGCCAAAAGCCAAGGTGCTTACCACAGCCTGTCATGCCCTTCAGGGTCTGGACCCCTCCACTGTTCTGAGCTCACCTTTTACCCTTTTCCTATTCTCTTACTCAGCACCTGCCATACTGCCCTCTCACTGTCCCCTGAACATGCCAGCCATACACTGGTGCTCTCTGCCTGGATCACTCTTCCTTCAAAGGCCCTCTTGGCTGCCTCCCTAAGTCCCTCTAGGACTCTGTTAAGATATCATACAGAAAAGCTGTCTCTCACAATCTCACCTAAGATAATATACACTATGACCCTCACGCTGTTCATTTCTACCCTACTTACCCTGTTACATTTTCCTTCTTAGCCCTTATGACATAGACATCTACAAACACACACACACACACACACACACACACACACAGTTTCTAAAATGTTCTTCACCTCACAAGAACATAAATTCCAAGGGAGCAGGGACTTGACTCTGTTATAATACCAATACGCAGTGAACAGTGTCTGACACACAGCAGGCAGGCAATCAATCAATAGTTATTGAATAAAACAATAAACAGAAAAAAGATTATGAAGAGAACAGTGTAAGCAAAAGAGGCAGACATATGTAAGATGTATTCAAAATACAAAATACTGACTCGCTATCTAAAATGTAAGTATGGGAATGTTAGAGGCAGGGACTTTGTCTTGTTCAACTTTGTAATCCCTAGTGCTTAGAACAGTACCTAGAACAGAAGAGGTGCTCAATATTTATAAGGCAAAAGAATGAATGGGGCAGGGGGTGGGAAGATGGAGAATGAATACTGAATAAATTCCATTCTGTATAAAGTAAAAGTACTTTGGCAAGAACCAAAAATACTTTGTTGGAAACAAATGGCTGGGAACACTGACTATAAGGCAATATAGTTAGAACGTTTATCCCCTCCAAATCTCATGTTGAAATATAATCCCCAGTGTTGGAGGTGGGGCCTGGTGGGAGGTTTGGGTCATGGGGCTGGATCCCTCATGAATGGCTTGGTGCTGTCCTCACTCAAGAGTTCACTTGAGATCTGGTTGTTTAAAACACTGTAGTGTATGGTGGTTGTTTAAAACAGTGTAGCGCATGGCTGTTCCCGCTCTTGTCCGTGATGAACCAGTTCCCTCTTTGCCTTGGGCCATGATTATAAACTTCCTGAGGCCCTCACCAGAAGCAGATGCTGGTGCCATGCTTCCTGTATAGCCTGCAGAACCAAAAGCCAATTAAACCTCTTTTCTTTATAAATTACCCAGTCTCAGGTAATTTATAGCAATAAACAGTCATTTATAGCAATGCAAAAACAGAATAACAGATAAGGCAAAGAAATGTGGACTTTATCCTGTAGGATGCAGAGCATTGACGATATGAACAGCAGGAAAAGGGCACAGCTGAAACTGCATTGTTAAGCAATCTAATATATAACAAAATATTAACTATGATTTTATGGAGCTGTTTTTCTGAAAGCTCTGTGCATGATTTAAATGCTTATTATGACTATTTGACAGAAAACAACACTGAAATTCAGTGGACCTAAGTAACCCGTGCAATGCCACAGAGCCAGTCAATGGCAACAGAAGAGCTATAATCCAGGGCACCTGCTTATAAACCACTGCCTGAGTGATGGGGCTAGGAACCTACAATTGCTTTAGGACTTAAAGAGAGACGTTTTTACATTTTACATAGCTTCTGACTTGCTATATAGCAAAAATTTTCTGAAAGGGAAGGCAAGTAACATAAATAAGTGAAACAGAGACAGACTTAAAGCAAAAGGGAATTGTGAAGACTGTAAACCTAAAGATACACGAATCATGTTAAAAGGGACAACTGCTAAGCAACTCAATTGATGTGATTTAGAAATATCAGTTCAGCAGTATCAGATCCTCTAAATTTTCATGAGAAGCTAAAAATTTCCTGATTTTTAACTGTTTGCTCAAAAATTCTAAAGCATCCTAACAGGCCAAACAAAACATGCCTATAGGGCTAAATTCCATCTGCAAGTCCTAATTTGTAACTGCTGATTAAAACCACTCAAGGCTTCAGTATCTCATACCCAAATTAAGAGACCCAGTAGTTCCTAATCTGTTGGGGTGGTTTTTCTGAATGCATCTGTGAATCCATATGCATACCACACATGGTCTGTAGACTGAGGAGCAATCTCTTAGGCTCAGATGTTCTTGGACTTAATATAAAGTTATTTAAACTGGGGGTGGAATAGGGAATCTGAGAACAGTAAACTGTATCAAGAAAGGAGAAAATATATTTATGTTTCTGTAGAAATAATCAATCTAAAGCTTCAAAGTGATGCAAGGCAAATTTTTTAGGTATATTTCCTTTGGGTTACTTATTTGTAATCTACACAGCACTTCTTTCCCTGCTGTCTGGTGAGCGTTTTGGCTTTTATTTAATGGGTACCACTCAACAGAGGACTATTACCTAAAAGCATTTAAACACCCACATCATCTTAAATTACGTTATTTTTTCTTCTTTCTTTTGCTTAATCCAAATTGAATCTGTATTTACACCTGAAATATTTACAGAATTACTATTGTATCAATATATTTTTTCTATTAGGAATGTTTATATAGAGCTACTAAGCCAGCATAGTTCAGAATGTTAAAATTTAACATTATTGTTTCAAAGATCCAACATCAAACAGTAATTACACGTTTTTACATCTCCTTCATTTTTTAACATAGCACTTTGCAGGTCACTTCTCTAAATGCAAATACTGTAAAATGATTTATTAAAATAGTATCTTACTCAATAACTACTTGCCTATTCAAATCTGAACAAAAGCAAGAAAGAAAAAATGAAGAAAACACATCTTTTTCCATTGTTAATTTCTTCAAAATTTCCTAAGGAGTGATGTATCTGACACTGATTAAAGGGTAAATGCCTGAAAAGGCTAGACTCATACTTATTTATATTTATTGTTTTAGGAGAATATTTAATGCAATGTGAAAAGTATTTGAAAAATACATTACTTTTCCTACAGACCTCTAAATTATGTTCAAGTATCTAAGGAGGTGTTAAGAAAATAAAGAGACAATGGGTAGAAGTGTATTTAACACAAAAAAAATGTTGCCTCATTAGTGATATTTTTCACATAGTTGGGTAATCTGACAATATCAAGGCCTCACTTTGCTAGAAAAGAAATTAAAATAACTTGTTGCAGGAAGAATTCTGCAACACAGCCCAGGTGATGCAGGACCATGCTCCCATTCCCCTAGCAGAAAACTGCTACAGATCACTCCACAACATTCAAAGCAGATCACCACTGACCTTACCCATCTCACTTCCTTCCACTATCAGGCAACTCCAGACAGGCCGAAGTTCCACCCTGTAACTTCAACACATTTACTGAGTACTCATTATGTACAAAGGACATAATGTTGTAGACACTGTGAGAAAAAACAAAAATGAATCAGATGATTTTGCCCTTGAGGACGCAGTAGTCGAGGTCAAAGAGAAGACAGGTACACAACTACTAAAAATAATAATAACAATAGCAGCTAACACTGACTGATCTTGCCGTTTGTCTGACTCTTAAGAGCCCAACTGTTAGGCAAGCTAAGTGCTAAAAGAACGGGAATAACTAGTGGCATATTCTCTCATTAAGACTAAGTAAGCCCTAAAGAGTAATTAGGTCTAACTGTGGTAACTGAGAAAGGTTTCACAGGAGAGGTGGCACAGTATTCTTTCCACAAGCAGGTTACACAGCATGAACCAAAACATGGAGGTATGAAAGTATGAGCTACATTAGCAAGCATCTAATAGATCTGTAATCTATAATGCAAGGCAAGCTATAATGACCTTTGGAAGGCTGTGAACGCTATTCTCTTAACAATACAATAACAGCTTTCATTTATTATGTACATGCCAAGCACTGAAATATTTTAACATTTTTTTTATTTCATTGAAATAACATCTTCCTAACATTCTTATGAAGAGGAACTATTATTATGCCCGTTTTATAGGAGAGGAAGCTAAGGCTAAAGAATTAAGTAAATTCCCAACGTATCATGGCTAGAAAGTAGAAGAAAGGAAATTAAAGTCAGTCAGATCCAAAGCCTTGCTTTTAACTTCTGACTTAGAATACAATGATGAGGCCGGGCGAGGTGGTTCAAGCCTGTAATCCCAGCACTTTGGGAGGCAGAGGTGGGTGAATCACGAGGTCAAGAGATCGAGACCATCCTGGTCAACATGATGAAACCCCGTCTCTACTAAAAATACAAAAAATTAGCTGGGCATGGTGGCGCGTGCCTGTAGTCCCAGCTACTCAGGAGGCTGAGGAAGAAGAATTGCTTGAACCCAGGAGGCAGAGGTTGCTGTGAGCCGAGATTGTGCCATTGCACTCCAGCCTGGATAACAAAAGCAAAACTCTGCCTCAAAAAATATATATATATATAATGGTGAGCCACTACAAAATTTTAATGATTTTAATTAAGGTATTGGCAAATCTATCTGAGTTTTATGCTGATAATTCTGCAAGTACAGTGAAGGATAGAAAGAACAGGAAAACAATAAAGACAAAAAGGCCAAATAACTTTCTGTTGCAACAGAGCAATAAGGAATGAGGAGGTCCTGAATTGGGGCAGCAGAAAACAAAAAAGGACTTTTTTGAGAGACATTTCGCAAGTAAAACAGGTTCTAAGAGCCTGTTTCATGAAAGGAACCAACAAGGATTTAAACGTGATCCCCAAATGTTTCACTGTCAGTTAGAAAAAGAGAAACTCCAGTAACTGAAGTGTAGGTCACAGAAAAAAAGTTGGATATTGAATTCTGTTTAAGACCTGTAGGATCTAAGGTACTGAGAGGCACAGAGATGTGAAGTAGGCAGAGGTATGACCTACAGTTAAGGATATATATTGATGTAGATATAGATATGGAGTACCAGTAAATAGGTAGAGCTATAAGGAGATGGGGGTCATTCACATGATAATGATGATGTATATAAAGCCCTAGGTTTAAAAAATTCTGCCAGTGATGAAGTTTGGAGTAAGAAGAATTTTAAAAGGAGAAAAAAAGAGAGATCATATAATTGAGTCTTGAGCAATACCATACTTCTAAATACAACCTACTTCACTGCTCAGATATGGAATGTGAGACCTACCCAGTTTCCTTAGGTAGCAATTTTTATTTGGCCAACACTACCGGGTTGAAACCCTAGATCCACAATTTACTAGCTGTGTGCTCTTGTGTTACTTCATTTTTCTGTACCTCAATTTATAACTCTGTAAATAGAGATAATAATAGCACCTACCTATGATTTTTGAGATTAAATTATGTATGTAATTATCCACACACAAGAACACACATAACATGTCCTATACATATGATAATCCTATATATTTAGTATTGTTACTCTACTTGTTATTTTACTATGCTAACACTGAATTTTTTTTCCCTCTTTCTTTATCATTCCATGAACTTTTTCCAAATTATAAGGGCTGCAAAGTACCAGAACTAATGCTCATGCATTTCAGTGGTATAATCATTTTTCTAATGGGACTTCTGTTTCTGTCCATGACAGAGCAACGGGGACTAGGCTTACTCTCCTAACATAACTAAAAAACTGGATAAAATAAAGGAAAAATACTGCTTTCCAAGTGTTTCAGACAACAGGCAGCACAGTACTATGAACCTTGAGGCAAGCAAAACAAATGACATGAGCCCTATGATCACTCTTGGCTTTCTGCCTGGAGGCACTTTCCATACTTCAGGGCAGGAAAGGGATCCCAAACAGAGCAAAAGGATCTTGCTGAGTTGAGAAAACGGAGATCAAAATTTAAGGAGGACGAAGTAGATGGAACATTCAGAGTACAGAATTGGAGGAAGCTACACAGACCCAGCGCTCCAGAAATCAGCACAGGAATCCTCTTAGGTTTTGGCTGAACACTAAATTGGCCAACATATGGTAAAACTCCACAAGGCAAAGTGGAAGCCATAAGCTGACCAGCTCATCAGAATGGCAAGACTTCCAAGTTCAACCAGCCAGAGTGACGGGATATATTAAATACCTAGGACATTCAGTAGAGACCTCAGAAAGATCATGTCTGCACAGGAGTAAACTAGCCCAGACTAAAGTGTACTCTTAACTCACTCTAACAAAGCTTACAAACCAACCTTGAAAGGTTCAACACTCTTTGAGGGAAGACAAGAAAATCCAGCAGTCAATGAAAATGTCCAGCAATCATTTTCCAATGATGCTTATGAAAGAACATAGGTGTTAGCCTGAAAATACAGTAAGTCTTCACTTAATGTTATCAATAGGTTCTTGGAACTGCAACTTTAAAGAGAACAACATACAGCAGGTCCTCAAATAATGTCTTTTATTCAACATCATTTTTATAATGTTAATGAGAAAAAAATTGGTTTCATTATACATTAGTTCACGTAAAGTCACAGTTTCCAAGAACCTATCAATAATGCTAAGTGAGGATTTACCATACTTACTTGTTATCTCTTTGGCAAGGAGTTAGTCTTCACCATAACCATACTATGACTATGTCATAAATTGTCTTATATAAATCAGATTAATAAATTGTAATACCTTGGCTACAATCTTTATCAGCTAGCCACAGCTACAGTGCAACTGTAATTTTGCTATTATATAATTAATAACTAATCTGGGGAAATTTCAGTATGTCATACTTAATTAAAACTTATCTGGAATGGATTCTGTAGTCAAATATTTGGGCCAGAATATACAGCTTTAGATTTATTAACTTTCCCAACGAAACCCTGAGTATGCAGTGGTAGTGATTGTATGTCTGGTTTTTTCTTTAATATGTAGGTTTAATTAAAGAAAGATGCTTGAACTGGAGGCTTATTGACTTGTGTGTTTTTAACCAGAGGCTGTATTTCTCTGGCTGTGGTGAAAGAGACATAGGGAAAATGGGTCTCTTCTCAATCTTAGAGGAAGAAACAGATCATGGGAAAAGAAAGTAGGAATAAAATATTATTTTCTGTTTTTTTGAGATGGAGGCTCACTCTGTCACCCAGGCTGGAGTACAGTGACACAAACTTGGATCACTGCAACCTCTGCCTTCCTGGTTCAAGCAATTCTCCTGCCTTAGCCTGAGATTACAGGCGCCTGCCACCACACCCAGCTAATTTTTGTATTTTTAGTGGAGAAGGGGTTTCACCATGTTGGCCAGGCTGGTCTCGAACTCCTGACCTTAGGTGACCCTCCCTCCTCGGCCTCCCAAAGTGCTGAGACTACAGGCATGAGGCACCGCAACCAGTGGGATGAAATACTCTTGAAGTGCATCTGGAGGCACTCTAATGAATTGTTGCTTAACTCTACAATTATGAATTCATAAGCAATCAAGTGCATTACATTCACAAAACTGAAACATGGGCATGGCATTAGAGAATAACCATAGTCATTTTATGGGGGAATGAGGTAGGGGTTAGGGAGGTACATTTTTACAGCTGTTAAAATGCCTAGCATCAGAATTGCCTTCCTCTGTTTTGGGGAACTTACCCATTATCTGAGTCTTGGTGGAATATAAAGAATATCTCATGAAAGCAACTGAAAAGTTCAGATAATTACTTCCCTGCTACCATCTGAGTCAGGATGAAGACACAACACCTAGGCTCAGTTCTTTACCAGAACATTGAATGTAAAGCAAGTGACACAAGGAACAGTGGCAGAGAGAAACTGCTCAGGAAGTAGCCACAGCAACATCCAGTTTCTAGGGTCATCAGTGCCAGAGGATCTCATGGGGTAACCTGTATCCAGCTCCAACAGTGATGGCTCAAGTTCTGGTAGCCAGAATACAACAGTTGCTGTATATAGTTATGGATGAGATACAGGTACCTGTTTTCCCCTTGGATTCTGCCCATTATCTAACCTGATTTGCCAGTCACCTTTATGATTCTATGAACCACCCAATATGTCTTCAATAAAGTCTCCTTTTGACAAAAACAGTCACAGTTGCTTTCTGTTACTTATACCTCAGAACTCTGACTGACTAGCAAGAGACATTTGATTTTGCTTATATTAAAACACAAATTTTTCTTGCATGAACATATTCACAGGTCTTCCATCCTCTTTTCTATAATTACTCCTCAAAGATTCAGCCAGTCTCAAACCTCTACCTACCATCTCTTAATTCACGACTCCCATATTTATGCCTCAAAAACCCACTTCTCTACTGAGCTCCAGACTTGTAACTGCCTACCCAACATTTCCGCTAAGATGTCTAACACACATCTCAGACACACACAGCCAATGATTCTTGTCCTCCTTCAGTTTTATTTTATCTCAAGTAATAGCATCTCTATTCATCCGGCAACTCAGGCCAAAACTTCACAGTCCCCTTTGATTCTTCTCCTTTCCTGGCCTCAACATCCAGTCCACTAGCAAGTCCTCAGCTCTCTCCCTGCAAAACATAATCCAAATCCTGCCACTTTATCATCACCTCTACCCCTTTCTCTTTAGCAACAGATTCCATCAACATCATCTAGACTACTACAATATCTTCCACTCTGCCTTTTGTGATGCAGGCTCTTGGTGGAGCCAGGATGATCTTTCTATAAATTAGGTTGTACATTTGCCCCTGTTTAAGACCTGCTTAAGGTTTCCCTTTGCACGAAAAATAAAATCCAAAGGCTTTAATGTGGCTTACAAGGTCATACATGATCTACCCTCTACTTTTCACTCTCATTGTTTTTTTACCATACCTTCCCTTAATTGTGCTGCAGCTATACCTGCCTTCTTATGCTTCCTTTATGACCTTGTTAATTGCAGTTACATCTGCCTGGAATACTCTTCCTGCAGGATAGGTATTTTCTTTTCCACATTCAAGTTTCTTTTCAAATAGCAAGTTCCCAGATAGGGTATCCCCGACCAAAATTAACCTACCCCCCAACTACAAATAATTACATACCCTATTACTTTAGTTTTTCTTCTTCAAACCACTTATTGCAATTTGAAATTACATTATTTACTCATTTAACCTCTGTCCACCCAGTAGCTTATAAGCGCTATGTAGTGCTATCTGTATTGTTCTCCACTGTAAATCCAATCTCACCCCTGAAATCCCGGCATTTTGGGAGGTTGAGGCAAGCAGATCACCTGAGATCAGGAGTTCAAGACCAGCCTGGCCAACATGGTAAAACCCCATCTCTACTAAAAATACAAAAAAATTAGCTGGGTGTAGTGGCAGGTACCTGTAATCCCAGCTACTGGGAGGCTGAGGCAGGAGAATCACTTGAACCTGGGAAGCAGAGTTTGCAGTGAGCCAAGATTGCACCATTGCACTCCAACCTGGGCAACAAGTACAAAACTCTTGTCTCAAAAAAAAAAAATTCCCAGTATATTAGGTACTCATTAAATATTTATTTAAAAATTGAATACATATAATATTGGTTATATAAGACTAAATACATAGAATTTCCTTTTGCAATAAAATGTTCAGCATGGCATTTATTCACTTATCAAGGGATGCCTGTAAATATCTTCATTCTTGAAAGATATACTCTCTCAAGTAATATAAAAAGAGGGGTCATTCCCGTTTAGACAGTATTACACACAGGGATAAGTCAAAAGATACTGAACTGAAAGAAATATAAGCTTCTGAAAAGTAAGCAATAATTATTCTGAAAATAATTATTGCACAGTAATGTCTTTTACTGCAAGAAGTCTAATAGTATCACTTTCTATCTTCATTTACATTGATGAGAATCTTGTATTATCCAAAGATGGGTAGATAAAATGATCTTTAGATAGTTTAACAAATAAATTTAAAACACTTTGAAATTCTTAGATGAAGTATAAATCACTTGTCAAAAGTACAATCTTATTTGTCAAAACATGAAAATGAAAAAAGAGAAGACACAGAAATAACAAGCTCAGAGCTGCCAAACTGACAGGCAGTCTTAAGTGAGATAGTCAAAACATACATATGCTAATTTTTAAAGTGCTGTCTATCTGGCTGCTCATATGAAAACATGAGAGGGCTTTTTCTTCATATTTCAAAAGTATATAAATGGGTCAAAAAGTGAACACTCTGATTACCAAATTAAGGAAGAGAAATTAAGAGCATAAAGAATTTTCCATTTAAGTTCTGAGTGCACATATAAGAAAACTACTAACTGAATTTCACGGAAGGTAATTAAGAAGATCCAACCCCCACAAAAGTATTCATACCACCTATAACATCTAACACAATCACTAGGAGTGTTCTGGGTATAAAACACAGTGAAAGAGATAATTTACCATGTTAGCAGTTGAATTTAGGTATGTATTATAAATGGCAAAAATCACACTTTGAAAACAATACTGAAATTGGGTTAAAGATTTAAATAAAATTCACAGATATGATTTCTAATTGTTTTCCTTCTTCATTAAATATAATAAAGGGTTTTCTTATCAACATTTCTCCTAAGCAGTCTTTCCTCTTGCAACACTACTGATTCTAAACAAAAGACCATTGTGGCTGGGGATGGTGGCTCACACCCGTAATCCCAGCACTTATGGGGCCTGAGGCGGGTGGATCATCTGAGGTCAGGAGTTCAAGACCAGCCTGGCCAACACACTAAAACCTTGTCTCCCTAAAAAATACAAAAATTGGCCAGGCATGGCCTGTGCATGCCCATAAGCCAAGCTACTTGGGAGGCTGAGGCAGGAGAATCACTTGAACCTGGGAGGTAGAGGTTGCAGTAAGCCGAGAGTGCACCATTGCACTCCAGCCTGGGCAACAGAGCAAGACTTCATCTCAAAAACAAAAAAGAATGCTGGTATTTCTAGACTTGGATTCAGACATTTTGCCACTAAAAAAGAATGTGGCCATATGTAAGTCGATACCATTTATGTGACATGTCCAGAATAGGCA
The DNA here is from genome assembly GCA_031835075.1 of Saguinus oedipus. Lineage (NCBI taxonomy): Eukaryota > Metazoa > Chordata > Mammalia > Primates > Cebidae > Saguinus > Saguinus oedipus. Next base: position 205,323,694 of record CM063169.1, read on the forward strand.
AATCCACAGATACAGAAAGTAGATTAGTGGTTACTGTGGGTTGGGGGCAATGAGGAGTGACTGTTAATAGATAAAGGGCCTCTTTTTGGGGGAGATGAAGATGTTCTAGAATTAGATCATGATGATGGTTGCATGATTCTGTAAATATACAAAAAGAAACAGTGAATTGTAACTAAAATAAACAAATTTTACTTTTTTTTTTTTTTTTTTTTTCACTCTGGCCTCAGAACGAGGCTGCTTTATTGGATGCTATTCTGACATCACTTTCCAGACTGTCTCGCGGTCGTGGGAACAGGCATGGGAGGCAGGGTGGGGAATCTTCCTGGGACTGTGGGCAGTGGCTGGGGGAATGGAGGGGTGGGAGGCAACTCAGTTGGGGGCGCTCCTGCAACTGGTGGATGTGGTCCGGATGGAATAAGCCTTCAGGGCCCCAGGACCAGCACTGCTGGAGAAGCTCAGGGCATTGCCGCCCATGGTTCCCCGAAAGCTCAGCCCAATGCCACCACCACTGCCACTGCCTCCAGTGGAATTCACCACAGAGATACTCACGGCTCCCACTCCATCTCTGGCCAACTGGCTCTCCTCGCCCTCTAGCAGCTTGCGGTAAGTGGCAATCTCGATGTCCAGGGCCAGCTTGACGCTCATCAGCTCCTGGTACTCACGCAGCTGCCGTGAAACCTCCTGCTTGGCCCGCTGCAGGGCGGCCTCCAGCTCCTCCTGCTTGGCACGAACATCCTTGAGTGCCAGCTCCCCGAACTCCTCAACCTCAGCAATGGCGGCCTCCAACTTGGCACGCTGGTTCTTGATGGCGTCGATCTCAGCCTGCAGCCTCTGGATGGCCAGGTTCATCTCTGCATTCTCGTTCCGGGTATTCCGGAGGTCGTCCCATGCTTCCCAGCCTGCGCCTGGAGTGTCTCAAACTTGGTCTGGTACCAGGCTTCAGCCTCAGCCCAGCTGCATTTGGCCATCTCCTCATACTGAGCCTTGACCTCAGTGATGATACCATCCAGGTCCAGGGAGCGAATGTTGTCCATGGACAGCACCACAGATGTGTCCGAAATCTGTGACTGCAGCTCTGTCAACTCCGTCTCATGGAGGGTCCTGAGGAAGTTGATCTCATCATTCAGGGCAACCACCTTGGCCTCCAGCTCCACCTTGCTCATGTAGGCGGCATCCACATCCTTCTTCAGCACCACAAACTCATTCTCAGCAGCCGTGCGGCGGTTAATTTCATCTTCGTACTTATTCTTGAAGTCCTCCACCACATCCTGCATGCTCCACAGCTCCGCCTATAGGCGGCCCCCATCCACCTGCAGCGCCTCAAGCTGCCCCTTAAGGCCAGCAATCTGGGCCTCAAAGATGTCTGGGAGGCGGCTGCTCTTGGCTGACTTCTGCTCCTGCAGCAGCGCACACTTGGTCTCCAGCAGTTTGTTCTGCTGCTCCATAAAACGCACCTTGTCGATGAAGGAGGCAAACTTGTTGTTGAGGGTCTTGATCTGCTCACGCTCCTCCTGGCGTACCCGCTGGAGGGAGGGGTCTGTGTCCAGCCGCAGCGGGGCCAGCAGGCTCCGGTTGATGGTGACCTCGCGGATGCCAGCGCCCACCGGGCCCCCAAAGGCGGAGCGCATGGTCACGCGCAGCCACGAGGCGCCCAGGCCGTAGAGGCTGCTGCTGCCGAAGCCACCGGGGCACGGAGCTCAGGCGCACCTGGGCACCGCGGCCGGAGAAGCCGGCGGAGCGCGAGCTGAACAGCGGGGAGCTAAAGTGGATGGACATGGTGGCTGGGTCGGGCTGGACCTAGCGACGGGCGAGGAGGAGCACGCACTAGCTCACAAATTTTACTCTTAATTATTATCCTTCTTCATTTAAAAGGGTGAGTTTTATGGTATGTGATTTAGATTTCAAGCCGTTATTAAAAAGTATGTGGTCAGCTTTCCTCAATTCCCCCACCCCAAAAGAAAAGGTTAATATATAATTGTCTCTACTTAAAACTTTTTCTCTCATAAATTTTTAAAATTTGAGCTATTAGCTACTACTTGTCCTCCATACCAGATAACAAAAATAACCAACCAGCAAACTAACGTTAGCATAAAAAGTTGAGAAAACATCCTTAGTTGAATGGCTTATTTTATTTATGGGCATGTACTAATGCTATGAATTTATTATAAGTATGACCATACAATACATTTCTATAATTATAATTTTAGCTCATTTTTAAGACAAAATAAAATATGTCAGTATTTCACAGCACTCCACTCAGAACACCATGGCTCTCACAGTGTCTAGTCTAGATGCATTTGGGCCAATGAAACCGAGCAAAGCTAATTAGGCCAAGTAAGATAAAACTAATCTTTTTCTTAACACCCCCAACCCAGACCAAAAAAGTAGGTGCGAAGTTTGTTTTATATAATCCTCAACAATTTCAGCAACACCACTTCAAAGACAAAATTTTTAAAGTCTAATCCTAAAATATGATGACTATCCTGTGTTAAAACAAGGTCCAACTTACAAAAGAAACCTAAAAAAGAAAACCTCTGCTTTCTGAAGCACAGTCATATCTCGCAAAAAAGTAACGGCGCAACTTTAATACTGTATCTGAAAATCCCAAACTCATGTTTTTTAGCTTCTATCATAGTCATTTTTATGTATATGAGCTTTAAGTCTCCCATAATGATCAAATCAAATAGTATCATACTGTTTTAATTATTGCTTTTTTAAAATTACTCTTTATTCTGTGGTAGGATTAATTCCCTCTATCATTAGCTTTATTTTTTCAAAGTAATCTTTCGTATTTTTATCTATTCATTCTGACACATAAATTTCAAGTTAATCATGTCAAATTCCAAGACAAAATGTGATCTGATATTCTTATTAACATCATATTATCCAAAAAACAGTCTTGGGTAGAATATATGTCCATTTATTCAAGTCCCTCTCATAACTCTAAATGAAGTTTGTTTTCATTATCTAAAATTATACATGGTTGTTATTTATATTACTTTTAAGTAATTTTTGCATATTATAAATGTGTATCTTTTTTCCTTTTTTTTTTTTTTTTTTTTTGAGACAGAGTCTCACTCTGTCACTCAGGCTGGAGTGCAATGGCAAGATCACAGCTTACTGCAGCCTCCACCTGCTGGGTTCAAGCAATTCTCCTGCCTCAGCCTCCTGAGTAGCTGGGATTACAGGTGCCCACTACCACGCCCAGCTAATTTTTGTATTTTTTTTAGTAGAGACAGGGTATCACCATGCTGGCCAGGCTGGTCTTGAATTCCTTACCTCGTGATCCGCCCACCTTGGCCTCCCAAAGTCCCAGGATTACAGGCATGAGCCACCGCGTCCAGCCCCATTATATTTTCTAACTTAGGTAGAATGCTACGTTAGAATGCTAAGTAAAAAATGCAGCTTATTTTATTGAAGTTTTATTTTTTCTAAAATATTAATCAACTTATTTGGATTTACTAGGTATAAAACATGTTTGCTGTGTTTTTGCCTTAATTTTATATGAAAATCTGTTTAAAAGTTTGATTTCAAAAAGCTTAGCATGCAATCAAAAATAGTAACAGAATACATTTAAAAGAATATGAGAGCAACATCTAAGGATTTCTAGAGATAATAATAAAAAAAAAGTAATAAATTCATCCTAACAGAAGTTCAAAACCTAAGAAAGTAGATTTTAGCTTGAAGGTACTATGTACTTCATTTCAAATTTATATCTACAAAGAACTCTGAAATGGGTCAATTTGAAAAATCCCAAATGCATCTAAGCCTGTTTTCCAATAACTTCTTAGATAATCACTCCTGAAATAGAAGTTCTTACACAAATCAAGATGTGGTAAAGACAAAACCATCTAAGATATATTCCTGAACATGAGGCCTAATCTTTTTTAAATTCAGTTTCTGAAAGGTAATATAAAAATATTTGCCAAAATAATAATACCAATGCTAATGTGCTCTAGGTTTTATCAGATCATAATGCATCATGCATCCCAATAAAAGATTGAACACATTTAAAGCCCGTTTGTGTGTGTGTATACGCGCACGCACGCGTATGTATGTATGTATGTTGACAGAGGGGTAGTGGTAGTATTAAGTGTTTGGGTTTGGGAGTTTTTCATTCCTATTCCAAAGATCCTAACCTCTTTATTTTCTAAAAGAAACCTTGGGCCAAGCACAGTGGCTCATGCTTGTAATCCCAGTACTTTGGGAGGCCAAGGCAGGTGGATTGCTTGAGCTCAGGACTTCAAGACCAGCCTTGGGAAACACGGTGTAACCCAGTCTCTACACAAGAAAATACAAAAATTACCCAGGCAAGGTGGTGCACACCTGTGGTTCCAGATACTCAGGCAGCTGAGGTGGGAGGATCACTTGAGCCTGGGAGGCAGAGGTGACTGTGAGCCAAGACGACACTACTGCACTCCAGCCTGGGTGACAGAGTGAGGCCTTGTCAGAAAAGCAGAGCAGAGCAGAACAGAGGAGAGGAGAGAAAAAGAAGGCCTGAGGATGGTGAATGAAACCAGACAGAAACTGCTTTTCTCTTCAACCTTTCAAAACAGGATCAAAGAGCCATGTACTTCCCTCCTCCAGGTCAGGACCTTTCACACCCCAAGAACAGTTCTTAATTTTTGAAGAAAGCATATATTAGCAGTCTGCTTTCTTTCTTGTTACTACCATTGCTCCAAATTAACAATGCAGTTATCTTCCCTTTGTCTCAGCCTTCTGGGCTGAGTCCTTACCCAGATTTTTTATTCCTTGTCTCTGACTATCCAGAAATCGGAGTCAATGCCTGGCTCTTGCCTTCAAAAACACCTTGACAGCTGACCTAATGTCTGGTTCTGATCTTTGGTGAGTGTCTTGTCTCCTATTCTGGACTGTCCTCTGGTCTCCAGGGTTGACTATAACTATCATTTTCAAGGTTGTGCTTTTAGAAAATGCTGGTTGTCCTGAGGAGAGAGAATGGGGAGATGGGGAAACGTATTCACTGAGAAAGTGTTAAATAAAAACAAATACATATACACTTAAAAATGGTTAAGATGGTAAATTTTATTTTATGTGTATTTTATAATAAAAAATTTTGAAAAAAAAAAAAAACAATATAAGTGAAACTCAGAGTAGACAGAATAGCTATTTGATGAAACTCTAAAAGAAGATACAACTAAGATTATCAGAACAAAAGCTGAATAAACAAAAGAAGCCAAGTCAGAGTCAAAATATATTAACATGAATATTTTAATATCAGGAGGTTTGAGTCCAGAGATAAAGTCATGGGTGAAGGCTGATTGTGGGGGAATGCTTTGTTTAAATAGTTTCGTAATTACAAAGTTAAAATATATTTTGGTAAAAATGCAAAGAGATAAAAGGATATAAAAATTAAAAGTTGGTTCTTCCCATCACCACCAGTCCTACTCCCTACACACACTCCCTAAACTTTTCTATGCATATACATTTTTTTCCAACTCACATGAGATAATATTTTATGTACAGACTTGCAACTTACTTTTCTGCTCAAAAGAATATCTAGGATATCTCAGGAGCTATATCATATGCATGAATGTATGTATGTGCATACATATATTAGATGGATAGATGATTGATGATAGATAGACAGATTGAGACAGGATCTCACTTTGTCGCCCAGGCTGGACTGCAGTAGTGCAAACAGGCCTCACTACACCCTTGACCACCTGGGCTCAAGCAATCCTCCTGCTTCAGCCTCCTGAGTGGCCGGGACCACAGGTGTGTACTATCATGCCCGACTAATATTTAAGATTTTTTGTAGAGACAGGCCTTGCCATGTTGCCCAGGCTGTTCTCAAACTCCTGGGCTCACACTATTCTCCCATCTTGGCCTCCCAATGTACTGGGATTACAGGTATAAGCCACCATACCTGGCCTCCTATGATTTTAAATAACTGTATCATCTATAAAATACAATAACTTAATTGATTCATTAGTAGGATCTGTTTACCTATGGTTTGCATCTAAAAAAATATCTGGCATATGCCTATGTTTGTTCCTCATTGTGGCTTTCCTGCTTATGGTCATTATTTCATTTCCTAAACAGTTACCTTCCATTTGCCTAAAACTTGTTTAAAAGCAGGATCTCTATCATTTCAACTTTATATTCTCAGTATGTGCAATGATGCCTAGTACACAGTAATACTAAGTACTTGTTGAATGAATGACTATTGACTTACCCAAAGATAAACAGCTAATCAGTGGCAGAAATGCCATTATACTTCTCAACCTAGCTCTCTCTTTCCATTAGACTATATGGTCTTGTAGGCTCTATCCTTAAAAACTGATCAACATACCTATCACCTACAATATCAAATGCACAATTTTTCATCAGGTTTTTTTTTTTTTTTTGAGACAGTCTCACTCTGCTGCCCAGGCTGGCATGCAATGGCATGATCTTGGCTCAAGCATCTGCCTCCTGGGCATATGCAATTCTCCTGCCTCAGCCTCCTGAGTAGCTGGAACTATGGATACCTACCATCACGCCTGGCTAATTTATATGTTTTTAGTAGAGGCGGAGTTTCACTATGTTGGCAAGACTGGTCTTGAATTCCTGACCTCAAGTGATCCACCCACCTTGGCCTCCCACAGCGTTGGAATTACAGGCATGAGCCACTGTGCCAGGACTTCCTAAGTCTTTTTGTTCCTCCATGATCTGTACCTATCCTCTCTCACCAATCCTGTCCTCCTTGAATTCAAAATAAGGCCACCTAACTCCATACATCGTTCTCTTTTCTCTGTCCTTCTCACCAGTCATGCTAACTCCTAGCCAGGTCATGACTTAATCTGTTGCTCCATTCTGGAATTCCTTCCCTTCTCAGGTCCTGCCACCACAATTGTAGCCATCATTCACCATGCAGCTTGTCTCAGAATCTTCTCGTCTATAACCCATGTCATAATTTTAGTATATATAGTCTGGCATTAGTTATTCTCTGATTGTTTCATATTTGCAAGAATTTCCTCTCCTGTTATCTTTTTAAGGTAGGAACTATATTTTAACAATAGCTATAATTCATCATGTAACTGTGATCACTCATATTATTTGTTCACAATATTCACTGCTCCTCTGTATCGAGCCCATTTGAATAGAATCCCTGCCTTTGAGATGAGTATACTTCCTGCTCCAGTGATGTCAGGCTTCATGTGACTAGCTTTAGCCAATAGAATGTGAGTACAAGTGTTATATGCCACAGCTAAACAGAATTTTAAGAGCCATGATGTGATTCCATCATGCTTCTTTCCTCGCTGGCATCTTGCAGATAAAGATGAGCAGCCCAGTCTAGGTTCTAAAAAAAAGAAGTTGTGGAACAGGCCTACAATTGACCTAACGTCAATGTGAATATGTAATGTGAGTGAGAACTAAACCTTTGTCCATCGATATTTGGAGATTGTTATCCCAGAATAATATAGCATAAGCAAATAACCCCAAATAACTTTCATCCTGCTGCTGCTTTCCCCATCCCCACCTTTCCAATCTATACAATAACAATAACAACCACCACCACCTAAGTAATTTCAAGAAGTTACTTAGGAAGTTCTATGGCTTTCCTTACCTCAAGTCTGCCTCCTGGGGCTAGGACTAGGGGCTTCCAAGAAAATTAGTAATATAAATTGAGAAAACCTATAGTAAGAGAAGACAGGCATCTCATCCCCCATTTGGATAATCAGACCAGCTGTTCTCAAATTTTAGCATGCAACAGAATCACCTAGATGGTGTATTAGAACATGGATCATTAGAAACCATTGGGCCCAAAAATTTTACATGTCTAACAAATTTCCAGGTGATACTAATGTTCCAGTCTAGTGACTAAGCCTTGAGAACCACTGGGTTAGGCAATGAATATTTGATCTGCCATGATAAATTGAGAGAAAGGGGGACAGCAGTACAATAGCTTAAATGCCCATAATTTGACACAGCAAAGATGCACAAACTTCCAAAATTTAGACACCATAGACAATGGCTTGAAACATCTTCCTGGTATCCTACCCAAGAAGACTGCCAGAAGGCAAGGGGATTTCAGAGAAGGAGGCTTTACGCCACAACACTGGAGGTGGATGCTAAAAACAGTTCAAAGAAACAGAACTGGAACTTACCACCTCACATTCAGAAACTGCAGTGGGAAGCCACCTTAAAGGGTCCTCCAAAAAATTAACATACATGATCTCATGAGAGAACTATCATTTGGATAGTTCTGCCAACATCAACCCCAAAAAACTGCAACAACCAACAGTGAGTAAACTACAACAGCACCAGTAAGGTAAGAGACTTTCAACCCTTTCCATCATCTTCCTTTACATGCTAACGCACTGGAAGACCCAGGAGAGAGAGGGAAGAGACGTTTACAAAAAAAATCCCTCCCAATGAAGCCTTGACCACTGTCTCTGGAGGAAAGGGAAAGAAGGACTTTGAAGTGGATGTAATATTGGAATTTTAAATTTAACCAGAATTAATTTTTTAATTCCAAAAGCATGCAGAAAGTTATGGAATCTGGAATCTTCCCAGAAAGAGGGACCTAGCAAAGCATGGTTGAAGGAAGTGTTTGAAGGCAAATCAAGTCATGAATTTATATCCCCATAAGACTGATGAGGAAGCATATGCATATTTACCATACAGTAGCTTCATTTTCCTGATTACATGCATATTTTTTATGATCTCTTGATTCTTACTTTTCAATTTTCTTTAGGAAAGGTTTTCTCTATCTATAAAAAAGACTAAATTAAGTGGTGATAAAATTCTGTCTTCATTTTCTCACTTTGGAAGGAAAAAAATCTTAAGAGTTGAATCTTATTTAGAACAGAACTTAAAATGAAATATCCTCTTTCAGCATCAGGACTTGTATTTTATCTTTACTTTTTCTACTATCTCTTAAGTTTTCCCTCTGTTATCACTTCATTTTCAATACTGGAAAAGATGATACTTACCCCAGTGTTAATGCTCCCACAATTTTTACATCTATCTAACTGAACTACAGCATTCTTCACTGCTTTAATGTCCTCTTCCAGAACAGAAGGAAGCAATATCACTTGGAAGCCATTTATATCAAGCCAGATTTCAACTCACAAAAGAACTTGAAATGACCTGATATTGTAGTCTTTTACAGACTTTCCAGCAGATGCTTTCCATTTTATAGACTCCTCCAAAACTTCACTTCCTTACTGTATTTCTGTTCCTCTGTGTGTCCAATGATCATATATAACAAGCAGAACTATAAAACATCACAGATTTACATTTTCTGGTTACTAACTTAGGTTCATAAACTGGTTTGTCTCATTTGATAGAAAAATATTTTCTTCAGCTATCTTCCTAATATACAAGCAGGATAAATTCTGTATATAGGAAAATAGCCAGAGTACAGAAAGTTAGACCTAGATAAGAAGAAGAGGACCAGGAGTTCAATTTTAATTTTAAAAATATCTGAATTCCAGAAACAGACAATTGCCCAACTTTGTGCCTCCTATAAGCACAAAATTTTGCCTTATCCTGATTATGTTAATCAGGGTTAGACTTAGGTCCTAAATAACTCAAAGTAGTAGTGCCTTAACATAGGGAAAGTTTAATTTTCTCTGATATTAACAAAGATGAGACATCAGGAATCCAAGGTTGATATACTATCTCAACTATCATCAGAGATCTATCTGCTCCCTATTCTCCTGCCCCGTCCTTAATATACAATTTTTAATTACAGTTCAAGATAGGTGCTTAAGTACCAGCTGTCATATCCATACTCCAACCAGGAAGAAAGAGAAAGGAAGAAAGGAACATTCTGCCCTATAAAGATATGACTAAGAAATTGTACTTGACACTTCTGCTTATATCCCACTGGCCAGAATTTTATTTTATGCCTCTATACTAGCTGTAATGTTGAAAAATGCAGCCTTTATTCTGTGTGACCAAAGGTCCAGTTAATAATTGCAGAGTTTATTGCTAAGGAAGAAATGGAAGTGAATACTGGGAGAACAACTAGCAATTTCTGCCACAATGATTATCACATTTTATTATTTCTGAGCCCCAGAACTTGTTACCTCGGGCAAGTCAATTTACATTTTTTTCACAAGTCTCCCAATACTTAGCATGAAGAGCATCCACTAGAAAAATGCCAGGAAATATAGGATTATCCTAGGAATGCCAAAAAATGCTCAACATGGAGGTGGCAGTAAATTTACTAAGGATTTTAGGTAGCAGTTGAGCAGTAAGTGAACAATACTGAGTTGATGCTGTTTCCCCTTTCCCCTTGAGATTGTTCTTCTATATTGCAGGTACAGACAGAAAAAGATTCTATTACCTAGCATTAATACAATATAAGATATGGTATGCCAAACAAAAGTAATAAATCTAAAGAAATCACACACAGTACCAAGAACATGAAATGTGATTTGGCACCAAGACTAGCAAAGAACAGCACAGTGTGTGATTAATCCTGAATGGCCACATTTACATCTCTAATTTGCTCATATAAATGCATTAGGCCAAATGGTTTTGGAGACTAGTACTCACACATATTTGTGGGCCAGAACCCACGTCTTACGTACTTTATGGGTGCCCAGGCTTGGGCAATACCCACCCTTCACTCCTTTCCTAGCATAAGCCCCCTTATTTTTCCCATAATCAGTATTTTCACATTATACACACACACACACACACACACACACACACGCACGCACGCACACAGCCCTATGCCAATATCTGTTGTGACCTTGCTAAGCAGGATATAAAAAGATAACTATTACTTTAATTTAGAACAAATTAGGAAGGTAATTTTTAAATGGGCATTTTATTCTATTTGTGAAGAATTAGCACCCCCGTCCAAAAATGGGAGTCATATACTTTGCTAGTATAAATCCTGTTCCATCTACTAAAGAATAATCCACACTCATAACTGGAATTCTTAAAAATGCAATAAAATTTTAAATAAATGCTTTTATTTGTTAAATTTTAAAACTTGCCAGGCATGGTGACTCACATCTCTAATCCCAACACTTTGGGAGACCTAGGCAGGAGGCACACTTGAGACCAGCCTAGGCAACATAGTGAGACCCCGTCTCTACAAAAAAAATTAAGAATTAGCCAGGGTTTGTGGTGTACATGTGTGGTCCCAGCTATTCGGGAGGCTGAGATGGGAGGATCACTTGGGCCCAGGAGGTCAGGGTTGCAGTAAGCTGTGATTGCGTGCTGCACTCCAGCCTGGGTGACAGAATGCTACCCAGTCTCAAAAAAAAAAAAAAAAAAAAAAAAAACTGATTTGAAATTGAAATTATTACAATTCTGCACTGGTTTGTTAGCATCTACCTCCAACCAGACACATCATGTGAGCCTGTTCAGTGAGGCAGCTGTAGTAGTATTTGTTTCTAGACTAACAATATGTTGTTAATATGGTTATTTTCTTCTATCTCAAGTGCCATCAATTAATAGAACCCCAATTAGTCTTCACCAAGGAATTTAATATTAGGAATTCTACATGACAACCAAATATAAAATTAAGACATGCTGCAAGCACTAGCAAACTTAGAATTTTTGTTATATCAGAAGTGTAAAGCAAATCTGCAACATCTGAGAAGAGATTTTTTTTTTCCCTTGAAATAGGGTCTCACTCTGTTGCCCAGGCTGGAGTGTAGTAGCACAAACATGGCTCACTGCAGCCTCAACTCCCCCACCCCGGGCTCAAAAGATCCTCCCATCTCAGCCTCCTCAGTAGCTGGGACCACAGGCACATGCCACCATGCCCAGATAATTTTATTTATTTTTTTTTTCTTTGTAAAAATGGGTTCTTACTTTGTTGCCCGGGCTGGTCTCAAACTCCTGAGCTCAAGTGATCCGCCCACCTCAGCCTCCGAAAGTACAAGGATATTATAGGCGTGAGCCACTATGCCTGGCCATAAGAGATTTTTTACTTCAGAGAAAAAAGGTACAAAGTAAGAATGCCAGGAAAATATGATCACAAATTCAAACAGAAAGCATCCTCAAAGAATGTGAGCATGGTTTGGGGGCAATGAACACCATCCTCTCTGAGAAAAAGCTGTATAGATCCCTGCAGCACATCTGCAGCTGGTCTACAAATAGTGGGGGCAGTTACAGGAGAAGATCTTCAGGTTCAAAATGCAACTAGAAGAGGCCCAGGTTTGCAACCCCAAGACTCACAGAATCTATTTACTTGAGTGATGACAAAAGCTATTTAAATCAACAATCTGAGGGGAAACAATAAAGATACACAAGAATCTTATTTTCTATGTGTCCTCTCCCCCATCTAAACAGATTGTTATTTCTTTCGTCCTCCATTTCTTTCAGACTTATAAGAGTTCATCTCTCATAATGTTATCTCGATGGTTACAATTACAAGACTGGCTCTCATTTGGTTTTAAGACCAAAGGGATGATAATCTAATATTCCCTGTTAGATTTACCCTGCCTGGTACAACCAAAACACTCCAATTATTATTTTCAAGAACATGCATTTATCCTGCCTCTAGTTACAGCTAAATTAACAACTTTACTTATCCTTTCTTCTCTAGGAACTGTACCTCCTCAACAAGACTGTGAAGTCTGAAGTCATGTTTGCTCTGCATGAGCTTTCCCCCTTGCCTAGGAAACTGAACTAGGGTTGGAAACCTGACCAATGAGACCTTCAGACTACCTCTTGTGGGAATCTGAAATTGAGACTCAATCTTCCTGTTAGTCTGAAGCATTCTCTTGTGAATCCAGGACCCAAAACCATCATTGTAGGTTATATACGCTTGGCACCTGTATGCCAAAACAGAGAAAGTTAGTCTTCAGAAAAAGAGAGAATCATGAACTGCAGAAAGAAAAGTAGCAGTAAGAGACTATGGTAAACTAAATAATGGTCCCCAAAGATATCCAAGTCCTAATCTCTGGAATTGTACAGTTGCTTTATATGGTAAGAGATACTCTGCACATGTGATCAAGTTAAGGGTCAAAAACTGGGAAGATTATTATGGATTAGCCAGGTGAGCCCTAAATATAATTTTAAGTGCTCTTATATGCCCTTATAAGAGGGAGGCAGAAGGAGACTTGACTACAGAAGAAGGGAATGTGGTAACTGAAACAAGATGCCATACTGCTTTGAAGATGAAGGAAAAGAGTATGAATCAAGGAAGGCAAGAAATATAGCTCTAGATACTGGAAAAGGCAAGGAAGCACATACTCTCCTAGAGCCTCCAGAGAGAACACAGCCCTGGCAAGACACCTTGACTTGAGCCCAGTGAAATTAATTTCGGACTTCTGAGCTTCCAGAATTTTTAATTTATTATTGATTTTATTATTTATTTTATTTTATTTTATTTTATTTTATTCAGAGACAGGATCTCACTCTGCTTACCTAGGCTGGAGTGAAATGGTATGATCACAGTTCACTATACACCTTGAACTCCTGAGCTCAAATGATCCTCTTGCCTCAACTTCCACAGTAGCTGAGACTACAGGCATGCACCAACACATCCAGTTAATTTTTTTTTTTTCTTTTTCTTACAGATGGGGGTCTTGCTGTGTTGCCCAAGCTTGTCTCAAACTCCTGGCCTCAAGTAAAACTCCTGCCTCAGCCTCTCAAAGCACTGGGATTCCAGGCATAAGCCACCGCACTCCGCATATAATTTTAGAAGAATAAATCTAAGTTGTTTAAGCCATTAACTATGTAGTAATGTATTGCAGTGGCAACAGGAAACTAATATAGAGACAATGTTGCCTTAAACGCAGAGATTAAAAGGTGGCTGTCTGGGTTCCTAACTGCTTTCTATTTCATTCTTTTATACAGCTTAGTTTGTACATCTTGCCATTGGGCTCCATGAGATACTAGTGTTTCATGAAAATAAATTCAATTTTTGCTTAAGCCAACCAGAGTCTTAGCTAAGACATAAGCCCAAGAAGAAGCTATGCAATGTAATTTGAAAAGAATCGTAATTCACAGTCTCAAAAAATAAAAATTAAAAAAATGTATCTACCCCCAAGGTCTACAACACTGCCCCAAATTTCTATCACAAAAGCCACCCTTGTTGCTTTAGGTACTGTAAGTAGAATGCCCTGTCTTAAAGTGTAATTTTATTTTTACCCAATAATAGAATTATCTAATACAGCTGCATAAATTGAATCAGTATGCATTTTCTGACAAAATAATATAAGAAAAACTTATATTTTACCCTAAAGAAATAGAGCCTCCAAAAAAGTATATTTGTAAGAGGGAAGTTAGAAGAGACTGGAATGTACAACAGCCATCAGAGAAGGCAAAAATCATTAAAGCAATCATATAAAAAGAGGAGGTTTTAGCAGGTGACGAACAGCACAAGAGAAGTGGGTACTAAGAGAAGGTTAGACTCAAAATGTGGAAAGGACAGGCACAGATTTTCCCCACATTTCGGCCTAAGGCCTACAGATTTAGAAGATCAACGGAGAAGCCAAAATATGCTTCACAAATCAAACCTATCTTAGAAGCTCAGTACAAAAATTATATTCTACCAACAGGAATCCCAGATCTCAACATGAATCCCAGATCTCAACAGAATGAGAAAAGCAGTCTTCCATTTTCAACAATGAGAAATGGGCAGGTTCACCAATACTTTCATCTTTCGAATCTTGGAAAATTGTACTTTTGTGAATAATTATTAAAAGTCGATCAGTCATTCATTTTCATAACAGTATACAGAACAACTCTTTTCCAAAAAGCATTATCCTTCCATGTAGTACCTTTATGGGATAGGTCATTATGTGCTGGAACTCTGTACCTCAATCTTCAATTCACATCAAAAGGCAAAATATCATTAGAAACTTTGATTAGTGATGCAGAAAAGCAAAATCCCAGTATAACAAAAACTTAATCCAGGTTGAAATGTTACAGCTAAAATCATCATAAATAAAGATATAATTTCTTAGGACAGTCTCTGTGAAAAAAGACCTAGGAGGGAAAATTGCATATTTAACATAAACTAGGATGATCTTGTATCATTTGGTGAAGAAAATGCAGAGTAACAGTAAATAACTAAAGTATCATTTATCACTTGAAAACAAGTGATAAATGGAAGGGCACAACAAGGGAGCCATCACCCAAACAGGATTACTCATGAACTCCAAATGCTAGTCACTAATTACAAATTATCCCATAATACTCTGAAATGATCAAATAGGTTAATATAGGATTGGAATTAATCTTTATAGGTTTAAGATTTTCCTCTAATCCACTGAACCTTAGAATCAGTGGAGTGTGGTTTTTTATAATATGAGAAAGAGCACTAGGAACATTAACATAATATTCTAATCTTTTGCCAGGCCAGTCTCAGATACAGCTCTTTTGCGAGGGTAAAAAACTTAATGCTTCATGTTCTGACCTTTATTAGGATATATCTCCTAATGAAAGGTCTATTCAACGCCAGAGAAAATCTTTGAGTCTCTGGAGGGCACTAACTGTGCTAAAAGCCTCTTTGAATCTTCAGCATTTAATAAATGATGTATGACTGATTGATAAATGAATGATACTATATCACAAACCTTTCTTCAAATAGTCTGCCTTTCCTGAATAGCTAATAAAAGCCCCTCAATATAATGCCATACACTAATCAAACTAAGAAACATAAAAGAGCATCTATTTGTATCTATCATTCTATTACTTTACATCAAACATTGTATCTCTCTATCACATTCCAATTCTCTACCCTGTATGAGTTTCTTCTTGATTTCCCTATCACTCTTCTTTTTAAAAATACATTGGCATTTCTTTAAATGGTTGCTGTTCTCTTTATAAAAAATAAAGAAAAATAAAAAAATAATGGTAAAGACTGACTCGTTTAAACACTCTTTAACAGTGGGAGTTATGAACCTTAAGCAGTGAATAAATCATTCTTGGGGAGATAGGAGGCAGAAAAGAGAGGGTAGGAAAACTGCACTTGGTGACTTTTCCTGGGTGGTAGTAATAGTTTCATAGACATTTGCTTACTAATAGATCACTGAATTACACATTTTGTTTTGTATGCCTTCATGTTTCTAGATTACTTTTTGACAAAAAGAAAATACGTGTGTGTATGTATCTTCAAATATATAAAGAATGAAACTGAACTGTAAAATAAGAACAGATTACTTTAAAAAAATTTTTTTAAAACTTTGGACTCAAAAAGAGCTCTTGAAAGTTTAAAATATAATAAAAATGAGGATCCACCAAGAAGACAGTAAGATAAAACTAAAGAAGCCTCTCAGAAAGCAGAGTGAAAAGGAGAAGAATTTGAAACAAAGAACAGATAGGGGAAAAAATTCGAAGACCAGTGCAGAAAAGTTATATCTGCATAACAAACATTCCTTAAAAAGAACAGAGAAAGCAGGGAGGAAATGATCAAAGAAATAATTCAAAAAATTCCCAAAGGACATTGATTTCCAGATAGAAAAGGCCCACCAAGTGCCCAATACCATGAATGAAAACACACTCACATCAAGCTATAGTAACAAGAAGTTTCAGAAAACTGAAAATCTTACAAGCCTCCAACAAAATATATTAAAGGATTTGATAACAGAATGGAGAAAGGATGTGGAATTAGAATGGCTTTAGACTTCTCAGTAGGAACACTCTATTTAAGCTAGTTTAGGCTTCTTATTCCTTCCTAAGGCAAGCAAAAGAGTCTTAGCTAAAACATTAATAATCTCATTGTATTTGGAAAATACATAATCCAAAAAAATTTAAAAAGAGGCTAAGCCCCACTTTGGGGGCTCACCTGCCCTGCATCAATATGGATAAGCCCTAATCTAATATGACTTTTGTCTCTACAAGAGGAAGAGATTAGGGCACAGGCATACCTGGAGGAAAGAAAATGTGAAAGAAGCAGGCCATCTAAAAGTCAAAGAGATAAGCCTCAAAAGAAATCAACCCTGCTGACACCATGATCTTGGTTTCCTATCTTCCAAAAGTATGCTAAAATAAAATTTTTTGTTGTTTAAGCTAACCAGTCTCTGGTACTTTGTTACAGGAGCTCTAGCAAACTAATAAAATTCTATTAATATCCTGCTAAAATAATTACTGCTGGTTAAACATGATGGATTAAACATGTATTTAGATCTTCTCTCTTCCAATACTAAAATGACATTAAAAAATTTTTATAAATGGTATGAACTCACGAGGAAAAAAAAATTAGGAGAAGAGGCAAAGACAGCAAAGTTTTATAAGCTAGAAAGCAGATGAACAAGTGGTAACTGACTTAGCAGAACCAAAGAACTGACTTGGCAGAAGCAAAACAAGCCAGTGAGGAAAGCTGAGAAGCAAACCAATATATTTATATGTAAATCAGAATCCCTATAAGGATCCAAAAGTAGAAATAGCAGGTACCTCTGGAACATGAGATGGAGACAAGGCTAAAAAGTGGAAGAGAGTTTCAAAGTCTGTTTAAGAAGCAGTTACACTACCAGAAGACTGCTTCTCCCTCTTATTGCAAAGCCTGAAGAGAGGAAAACAAAGTTCCATAATGAAAACATGTGGATGAATTAAAGGCTTACCTGTCTGGTTCTCAAAACAATGAAATCAAGCCAAGCATGCACCCTCAGGCAGAAAAGTGGAAGAGCTGGTGTAGGAGACTGACTACATCCAAGGTGGGACAAAAGATCCAAAGGCGTTCTATCAGCCATTCTCTAAGGATAGTACAGCCAGATCACCATGTGATAAACAGTATAGTCAATCAGACCTGCCCTTGCTCAGAGAGCTTGCATCAAGTTTTATTTTACCTCACTCTTAAACAGAAGCAGAAAAGTAAGAATGACAGATATTTTCTGAAAAATATCTAATATGAAAGATAGGCACAAAAGCAAACAGAAAAAAGTAATCTGGGGAAAACAGAATATGCACATATATAAGAATTTCAAAAAGCTAATCACTAATATCCTCAAAGATAAAAAAAATAGTGTTTGAACGAAAAAGGAACACGCTTTACTAAAAAAGAACATTCAGGAAACAAAAGGAGATACATACCGCAACATGGATTAACCTTAAAAACATTATGGTAAGTGAAAGAAGCCAGAAATAAAAGGATTATATGATTCCAGGAATATGAAATGTCCAGAATAGGCAAATTCATAGAGGCAGAAATTAGTTAAGCAGTTGTCAGAAGGTCAAGGGTAAGGGGAATAAAGAATGACTGATGAGTAGGAATATCTTTTGGGGAAGATGAGTTTTTTCTGGAACTTGCACAATTTAGTGACACACTAAAAAAGCACTAAGTTGTACAGTTTTTAAAAAATAGTGAATTTTGGCAGGGCACAGTGGCTCATGCCTGTAATCCCAGTACTTTCAGAAGCTGAGGCAGGTGGATCACAAGGTCAGGAGTTTGAGACGGGCCTGACCAACATAGTGGAACCCCATCTCTACTAAAAATACAAAAATGAGCTGGGTGTAATGGCGTGTACTGATAATCTCAGCTACTCAGGAGGCTGAGGCAGGAGAATGGCTTGAACTCGGGAGGCAGAGGTTGCAGTGAGCCAAGATGGTGCCATTGTATTCCAGCCTGGGCAACAGAGAGAGACTCCGTCTCAAAAAAAAAAAAAAAAAAAAGAAAAAAAATAATAATGTTGAGGCAATGCTCCAGAAAGTACAATAAAACAATAAAACAATTCAATTAGGAGAAAAAATATAAGAAAATTAAAGGACGGGTCCAGGAGATCCAAATCCCAGTAAAAGCAATTCAAGACAGGCAGACTAGGGAAAAGGTTTTTTTTTTTTTTTTTTGAGACTGAGTCTCACTCTGTCACCCAGGCTGGAGCGCAATGGTGCGATCTTGGCTCACTGCAACCTCCACCTCCTGGGTTCATGCGATTTTCCTGCCTCAGCCTCCTGAGTAGCTGGGATTACAAGTGCATGCCACTGCGCCCCCGCTAATTTTTGTATTTTTAGTAGAGACAGGGTTTCACCAGCTTGCCCAGGCTGGTCTCAAACTCCTGACCTCATGATCCACCCACCTCAGCCTCCCAAAATGCTGTGATTACAGGGGTGAGCCACCACACCTGGCTGGGAAAACTATTAATAGAAAGAGGTAAACTGTCAAAGTTCACCTGTAAATGCTATTAAAAATATACCTGAATACAACAGAATCAAAACAGATCCTTTTAAGGCATATTGTTCTGAAACTGAAAAACGCTGGGGACAAAGAAAAGATTTTATATGCTTCCAAAGAAAAAGGGGTTAAAAAAACAACTTTCATGCAAAGGATCAGAAATCAAAATAGCACTGGTCTTCTCAATTGCAACAGTGAAAACTAGGAAACAATGAATGAAAGAATGAAATGTGCAAATGAATAATTCATTCAATGAATCCATCTGTCTTAAAATTCTTAGGGAAAATAACTTCTAAACCAGAATGTAAGTTAATTGTGAAGATAAAATATACCACTTATGTTCCCTATCTTAGATACTGGAGAGTGTGCTCTACCAAAATGAGAGAGTGCACCAAAACAAATGAAGACATGGGATTCACAAAAAAGGAGATATAAAAAGGTGAGAAGCAAATTGATTCCAGATGATGATAAAGGGAAATCCTGGGACAACAACTATTCAGCAGAGGTAAAACTAGTAAAAGGGAGGGGAAAAGTCTTAAATTACAAAGTGAAATACAATAAATCCTCACTTAACATCATCAATAGGTTCTTGGAAACTGTGGTTGCAAGCAAATCGACTTATAAGCATTGGTTAATTGATATAAACAAGAGTCAAGTTCCTATAGCATATTTCTGGTCACAAAAACATCACCAAACTTCTAAATAAAGACCAAAACATTTCTAACATTAAACATTGAGATAAATGTGAGCTATACTTACATTTAAGAAAGATTAATTAAAACAAGTAAGATAACTATTTACCTGTTTATTCCAACTTAGGGCTGGCCAGAGGCTATCCGTAGCAGCTAAGGTCACAAGGCAGGAAACCACCCTGGAGAGGATGCCCTCCCATGGCAGGGCACACTCACACCCACACTCAGACTAGGACCATTTAGACACACCAATTAAACTAATGTGCACATCTTTGGAAGTGGGAGGAAATCTGAGCACCTGGAGAAAACCCACACCGATATGAGGAAAACGTGCAAACTCCATGCAGTAGCCCCTGCCAGGAATCCATTTTTTTCCCGCATCAGCTTTGTAACCAAACGACATTGGAGGAAATGATGTTACTCAAGGATGCACTTTACTGCTCTTCCTGGTTGACTCTTGCTTATGTGAAGAGTCAGGCTTAGTTAATCAATCCATCAGTAAAGATTTATTCTTATTTATATTCCAAGTAATAACATAAATCCTGTAATTAAGGCAATGCCAATCAGATAATGAATTAATGAATAAATTACAAATTAAATGCTATAAATGTACTTTAAGTAAATTATTTCCAAGTTTATAAATGCCACAGTAGTCATTAATGGGAATTTGGACTTAAACACTTAAGTATGAATGGGAAATCACTAACCCAAAAACCATAGTGTACAAGATGGGTTGCCAACACCATTGACTCTTATAAAAATACAGCATTCCTTTTTAAGGAAAAGGCTTACACTAGTTTTTTTCCTACAATAATTACAACAAATTTCTCCTTTAAATGAAATCAGTCCCTCTTTTGCCTCATTTTTGTCTCAATTGTTCTACACAAAAGCCAGAGTAGTTTAAATTGTATAATCTTTTAAAATATAATATTTGACATAACAAAAGACATATTGAAGGTTATATTAAGTTATAAAGCAAGCCAAGACCAGGACATTACCAATAACTTGTATGCACCTCCCCCATGCCATCCACCTGCCTCCTGCCTGAGGAAATATTATTCTTAATGTTGTATGCATCATATCCTTGCCTTTTTTGACATAGTTTTGTTACATTATGCCTGAATAAAATATTATTCAGTTTTGCTTGTTTATTAACTTTATCAATTATGCATGTAATTATAGTTCATTCATTTTTCCCTTATGTATAACATTGTATAATATGTAATATGCACTGTTTATCTTGTCAATATAAAGTGTTGTTCTCAAAATTCTAAAAACATAGCTCTAGTACACTTGTATAAAAATTTTCCTACCTGGGAGTCAAACTGCTGGGTTATAAAGTTAAAAATTCAACTTTTTTAATTTGAGATGGAGTTTTGCTCTTGTTGCCCAGGCTGGAGTGCAATGGCGCAATCTCGGCTCATCGCAACCTCCGACTCCTGGGTTCAAGCAATTCTCCTGCCTCAGCCTCCTGAGTAGCTGGGATTACAGGCATGCGCCACCATGCCCAGCTATTTTTTTGTATTTTTAGTAGAGACAGGGTTTCACCATGTTGACCAGGATGGTCTCGATCTCTTGACCAAAAGTTCAACTTTTAAAATATTGCCAAACTATTTTTAAAATCAGTTATGCCAATGTATATTGCCACTAGCAAGGTATAACAGTTCCTAGTTATCCTCCACAAAACTGTGTAAAATGGCATTGCTATAAATCTACTAAGTGGACATAGTATCTCACTGTGGTCTTAATTTGCATTTCCTTGACTAGTAATGAGGCAGTACAATTTTGAAAGAGAGTTTGACAGTTTCTTATAAAACTGAAATACACTAAGCCATATGACCCTGCAATTACACTCTTAAGTATCTGCTCAAGAAAAATGAGTATGTTTTAAAACAGACTTGTTTATGAATGTTCATAACTTTATTCATAATAGTACAAAAATGGAAACAACCCAAATGACCATCAACAGGTGAACAGTAGGAAAGCCAAACAATTACATACTATGGAGCAATAAAAATAAAAATGAATTGTTAGTGCCTGAAATAAGATGGTGAATTGTAACAAACATTATGGTGAAGAAAAGGAACCAGAAACAAAAGAATATATTCATGTAATTCCATTGGTATAAAGTTCTGGAACAGGCATAACTGATTTATAGTTGTAGCTGTACAACAACCCTCAAAATCACATCAGTGGGGAGGAGCGGCTGACTACAAAGGGACTTGAAGGCACTTTATAAGGTGATGAAATGTTCAACATCTTGACTGGAGTAGTGGTTACATAAGTATACACATTTCTCAAAACTCATCTGTGCATTTTACTACATATAAACTTACTTCAGATTTACCAAAAAAAAAAAAAAAAAAAACAAAAAACAAACACAAATCAGACCATACATTCCCCAGCTCCAAACCCAGCATGACTTCCCAACTGCTCTTAGAATAAAACCTAAACTCCTTCCCATGATCTGCAAGACACTGAATGAATTAGCCTATACCTTCCTTCCAAATTTCACCTGTCACTCTATCCTTCATTACTACATTCCAGCCACATTGGCCTTTTCAATTTTTATTAAAAATGTCAAATTCTCTTTAAAAAAATTAAATACAAAGAAAAAAGACAAGAGGGTAGAATCTAGAAAAAGCAAATAATCACAATGTATAGAGTTTATTTGGATTCTGATTCAAAACAAAATGCAAAGAAAAATCATTTACATCATTTGTGGTAGATCGACTGCATTAATAGATCCAATGAGTGGCCTTCCTGAATTCATCCAGCTTTCCAGCATCTTTGCAGTCACCTCCCACTATGACTTACTTTGACCAATGGGATGTCAGCAAAGGTGAGGCAAGCAGAGGCTTGAAAAATCACTCATTCTTCCCCACCTGTCCTCTCGTACAATTGGACTTTGTTCTTTCTCTTCTGCCTTCACCATGAAAACATGCCCAACACTGCCTGCTTAAAGAAAAGACATGTGGGACAAAATCAAGTCAGTCCAGTTGAAGCCTGAGATGTAGGAGAGAGACCAACCAAGATCATAAAATCATCTACTCCAGCTGCAGGTAACCAGATACATGAGTGAGTCACTCCAAGCTCTGCTTACAGCAACTGGATCACCTAGCTGACTCCTAGACTTGATGATTATTCTTGTACGCCTCCAAAGTTTTGTGGATGTTTGCTATACTGTGTAATTGCAACAACACATAACATAAAACACTTATGAAACAAGTGGAAGTTTAAACACAGACTAGACATTTGGTGATATTAAAGAATCATTGTTAATTTTTTTCTAGTTGTAGCAATGGTATTTGTATTTTCTTTAAAGTCCTGGCTGGGTGCAGTGATTCACACCTGTAATCCTAGCACTTTAGGAGGCCAAGTCAGGAGAATCACCTGAGGTCAGGAGTTCAAGACTAGGGAGACCAACATGGTGAAATCCCATCTCTAATAAAAAATACAAAAATTAGCCAGGTGTGGTGGCATGTGCCTGTAATCCCAGCTACTTGGGAGGCTGAGAAACGAGAATCACTTGAACCTTGGAGGCAGAAGTTGCAGTGAGCTGAGATTGTGCCACTGCACTCCAGCCGGGACAACAGAGTGAGACTCTGTCTCAAATTAAATTAAATTAAATTAAATTAAATTAAATTAAATTAAATTAAATTAAATTAAAATTAAAGTCCTTATCTTTTAGGCATGCATGTTGAAATATTTTTAGATAAAATTCTATGTCTAGAAAATAACATGATGCTAAAATAATGTGTGGGTGGGATAGGGTGAAAAGGTTCATCAATAAAACAAGATAGGCTACAAGTTGATAATTGTTAAAACTGGTGATGAGTGTATGTTTGAAAATTTTCATAATACAAAGTTTCCAACAAATCCAATCCATCCAACTTCAGAGCCTTTGCACTTGCTACTACTCCCTCTGTCTTAGCTCACTGAGGTCTCAAAGTGTTACTTTCTCAGACAGAACTTTAACCACCTTATCTAAAACAGACTCTCTCCCCTAGTCACTCTTGTATTACATCACCCTCATTTATTGTTTTCTCCAGACCTAACACCATCTGAAATCACCTTGTTCATTGTTTATGTTCTGTCTCACCACCACTATAATGCCAAATTATAAACTCCATTTGAACAGGGCCCTGCCTATCTTGCTCACTTCTGACTTCCCAGCATGTAGCACACATCTGGCTTATTGTATGTGTTCAAATAATTTAAAAAAAAAATCAAGCCACAGCTGACTGAACCAAGTTTCAAGTGCACACGTAAAAGCAATGTAGATGGGTTAAATATAAGGGGGAAAAAATCACCTCTGAGACGTTTTCACAGAACTACCATTAAAAGAGGTACTTGGCCAGGCGCAGTGGCTCAAGCCTGTAATCCACTTGGGAAGGCCAAGGCGGGTGGATCACAAGGTCAACAGATCGAGACCATCTTGGTCAATATGGTGAAACCCCGTCTCTACTAAAAATATAAAAAATTAGCTGGGCATGGTGGCGCATGCCTGTAATCCCAGCTACTCAGGAGGCTAAGGCAGGAGAATTGTCTGAACCCAGGAGGCGGAGGTTGCAGTGAGCCGAGATCGCACCATTGCACTCCAGCCTGGGAAACAAGAGCGAAACCCCGTCTCAAAAAAAAAGAGGTACTCAATGCAGAGTAGCAAGCTGACCCAATCAAATTGTCTTTCTTGAAAATATACACACAGTAGGTGGAATGAGGAGAGCCACGTTGGACTGTTAACTTTAAGAAAGTTGGTTTATCTATAACAACAATCATCTTTCCAATGTTGGCCTCAGGAATTACTACAAACCTGTTATGGTGACTTCCAGTACTCTGCACATATATCCTCATAACAAACTCTCAAACCAAAAATAGTAAATATTTCTTTTCCTTGGGATTATAAAAATCCATCTAATCACAGAGGATGACAAATCTGAACCTTAATACAATTTTACACTAGTGACTGCTGTTGCATGTAACAGAATTTCCATTCTTGTAGATGCTCTGATTTCTCTATTTGGAATGAAACCTCTAGTTATTAGAACTGATTAATCATAATTAATAAACATTTTCACAGGGAAGTAGATAACAGGTGACAATCACAATCTCAAAGCTTAAATGAGCTGAAGTATGTACTCACTGATACTAACCTCAAAATAATCTTCCTTGTTCTCTCTTCCCATTCTCCCCTACCCTCAACTTCATACCCCAGTCTCTTCATCTTTGCCATTCTATCATGAATTCTCAATTTATCTCTCCTTTTCCCTTGCTCTCTTTTCCTCCACACTTATTCCAGTCCTTGTCATATCTGCTCACTCTTCCCTTCTCCTGCAAGCCTCCCTTAAAATGAAACTCATTCATATTTTTAAAACATTTATTGAATAATATAATAAATGAAAAATAAAACTATAAAGAGTATCATTTTTAGCCAACAGACTGAGCATCTCCTTGCTAAGGGAGAGAAAAAGGCAAGCAGCAAGTTTCTATCACAGATGAGGCAAAGCCAAATGGGGGTTATCAACATGCAGATTTTACAAGTCTCCAGATGTGAACTGTCAGTCACAATGATTACTATAGCAATCCCACAACGGCTATATAAGAGAAACAAGAGTGCTGCTACAAGCATTCATTCTAAAAGCATTTGTTTAATGAGAGTTGGGGAAATTTTCGCAAACATATCCAACATTTCTCTTTCTCTTGTTTTTCAGACACTTGTTTCTCATGTAACTAAGCTATACATAGATCCTAAAGTTTCATGCCAACTATCTTACCATAAAACTAAAATTTTATGCTTGTGACCTCATCATCAACTTGTTGGCACTAATCTCAGGTCACAAACTCTATGGAAAGATTTAGGAATATAAACTCAGTAGGAATCTTGAAATGTTGAGAAAATTAATTAGTATTTGGCATGCCGTTTTTCTTTTTAAAAAAAAAAAAGCCTTTTGTTCTAGTTCTGTCAAAAGCAGTCTGGCACATTTCTCTAGCGCACTAACAATCTGATGATTGAAATCAATGTTTTATTTACATCCCTTCTACAGCTTTTCAGTGTTTCATCTGCATACATATGTAAGAACCAAGTCAAAAACTGAGGTTCCAGAAGCTCGAGGAGGAAAGGGCATTTCATTAGCAGACTAATTCTTTCTAAGACTGTTTCCCATCAAATGAAACAGTGAGAATAGCTAGAGAGAAAAGCAAACCAAGAAGGAAAAAAATACAGCCAAGTGTTCACAGATGAAAAAATAGAGGGTAATTTGCATGTTTTCTATTCTCAAACTTCAAAGAATAATCACCTCTGACTGTACGCAAGGCCCTATTTTTAAAGGTGTTTATCATACCAGATAGATTGACCATCCTCATTTTATAAATGAATAAATTTAGGATTATCAAGGTTAAATGCTTCTTTGTGATATATTGCATTACATATATAAATTTGACTCAACATAAAATCAAGCTATTTCAAGACAGATACTTTTAAAAGAACGACGCGGTGGCTCACGCCTGTAATCCCAGCACTTTGGGAGGCCAAGGCAGGTGGATCATGAGGTCAAGAGATCGAGACTATCCTGGTCAACATGGTGAAGCCCCATCTCTACTAAAAATACAAAAAAAAAAATTGGCTGGGCATGGTGGCGCGTGCCTGTAATCCCAGCTACTCAGGAGGCTGAGGCAGGAGAATTGCCTGAACCCAGGAGGCGGAGGTTGTGGTGAGCCAAGATCGCGCCATTGCACTCCAGCCTGGGTAACAAGAGCGAAACTCCGTCTCAAAAAAATAAAATAAATAAAAGAACGAAATGTTTCTTTTTGAACTTTTATTCCTGTCATTTATATGACGGATGACATACCACAGAAATTTTGGTTGTTCATTATTAATTTACACAAAAAAGCAGTTAACAATCTACATTTCAGAGTAACATGGGCTTACTGTTAGATATTTCCCCATTTTCAGAAATGCCTATAATACAGAAACCATTGCTAATAATTAACCATATGGGGATATAAACTGAAAAGAGAGTATGAGTGAAACACAGAAGTTGTTTTTTTAAAAACGATGACTCTGTGGACTTTGTAGAACATACATAAAATGATATATTTTAGTATGGAAAACACCAAGTCTGTATACTTGGTTATAATTTACAATAGTCCAAATTTTTCTAGTATCTGATTAACAAAATGCAGAAAGTCTTCATATGACAATCATTGTGGAGCCCAACAAACCTGCAGAATGAGATTAGGTGAACAGATGAGAATTGGAAATCTGTTCTATTTTGAAGAAGTACAAGCTTTTCTGGTTGATGGGGTAAATGAATAAATTCAAATGTTGAGATAGAATTTGGATTAACTTCTTGGTATTGTTATCCTCCTTCATTCCTCTAGAATGATCATGGCACTCAAGAGTGATACTTCCAGCCAATTTTGTGCTACAATGCTTCCACACCACCCCGAAGCTGGAAGGATTTCAGCTGTGATGTAGGATTCACAATAATAATGGTAAAGTAAGGAAGAGTAGTTAAAATGAGCTCTGTCATACACACAGTCAGCCCCCCGAGAAAGAAACAGCCAAAGAATTAGCATTTCCAGACTTGACAAGTGAACATCACATGAACACAGACTCCATATGCATCAGCTGTCTTATTCTGCTCTGTCCCTCATATTACATCAAGTTTTAGGAACTATTTCTAAGTATGTTCCATGTCAATCAAATATTTTTCTTTTCCCATGTGAATCAAATAGTGCAGCAGATATTCTAGTCTAATCATTGTTGTTCGCACTCCTCCATTTTGCTCAGCTAGCACAGATAGTAAGCAGTCTTATGTACAATAACCTACACACAGCAGGGATTCAAAACAAACTGATCACATTCCTTAATTCATCAAGCATTTAAAAAAATAATTTGAGGTAAAATTCATGTAACATAACATCAACCATTTTAAAGTGAACAATTAAATGGCAGTTAGTATATTATGCAATGCTGTGCAACTACCATCTCTATCTAGTTTCAAAACATTTCCAACCACTCATTAAGCAGTTTCTTCCTATTCTCCCCTCTCCTTCTATTCCTGGAAACCACCAATTCACATTATTGTCTCTATGGATTTCATATCAATGAAGGCATATAATATATGACCTTTTGTGCCTGGCTTCTTTCACTTAGCAAGATGTTTTTGAGCCTCATTCATGTTGTAGCACATATCAGAACTTCATTCCTTTTTTATGGCTGAACAATATTTCATTGTAGGTATATACCACAATTTGTTTATCTATTCATCCACTGATGGATATTTGGGCTTTTTCTACCTATTGCCTGTTGTGAATAGTGTTACATTGCTATATATTTGTTTGAATAGTGTTTCCAATTCTTCTGTATATCTAAGAGTGAAACTGTAAGGTCAAATGGTAATTCTATGTTTAACTTTTTCAGGAATGGCCCAGCTGTTTTCCACAATCAAACAAGCATTTCTGAGCACCAGACATGTACCAGAGAAAGTATCTGCTCTCATGGAGTTTACATTCTAATGAGAAAAAATAAACAAGTAAATCATTAACTGCATTACATATTTAAGCATCCAACACATGTAAGTGTTAGTCAGATGGCAGTAAGTGCTATGGGGAAAAAACAGCAGAACAGGATTCAGGGAGCAAAGAGAAGACACTATTTTATATAGGGTGGTTAGGAAAGGCCTCTCTGAAACTTAAGCAGTATGAAATGAGATAATTAAATACTGACTCAACAGTCAGTGAAACTTTTATTTTTAATAAAACATTATTTCTCTCATGACATTTCCAAAGCACTCTCATCTTTCTGGTTTAAATAATGTTCCCTTTGTGATTTTTTTTTTCTGAATGTTAATTCAGACTAGTAACTTTACATAAAGATGCTTGCTATTTATTTTGTACAACATAAAATAAAACCCATCTGGTGAATTTTCTTGATCACCAGTATACTCTGTGGCAATGGACCTACATTTCTAATATGATAACAGTTAGAGGTAATAATCAAATAAAATCTTGTGGAATGTCAGGACTCTATAACCTCAAACCATCAATTATCCAAAAGAATGTAACCAGCAAATCATAAATAGCTCAGATAAAGTATTAAACCCCACATGTTTAGCAAATACACTTGGCTAAGGGTTAAGAATATCAGTTCTAATTCCTGCTTTATCACCTTGGGCAAGTCAGTTACCTCTTCTGAATCTCAATTTTTAATGTTTGGCTTTGGATACAAAAGTAATCTGAGTATATACTACTTTAAAAACAGAACTGATAAGTAGA
The DNA here is from genome assembly GCA_031835075.1 of Saguinus oedipus. Classification (NCBI taxonomy): domain Eukaryota; kingdom Metazoa; phylum Chordata; class Mammalia; order Primates; family Cebidae; genus Saguinus; species Saguinus oedipus. The sequence goes on from CM063169.1 coordinate 205,352,701, forward strand.
CAAGAAGGTTGTACTTTTCATAATTTATAATTCAGTTCATAAAGATGGAAAAACAGCCTTTCATCTTACTCTCTGAAAGCTCTGCTACAGTCATCTCCATTCACCTCCAAAGTTGTTTTGATTTTTTCATTTTGGGAGTTTGTTTCTTTTGTTTTATTTTAGGAAGGGCCTGCCTCTGTCATCTAGGCTGAATACAGTGGTGCAGCCCTGATCTCCCAGGCTCAAGTGATCTTCCCACATCAGCCTCCCCAGTAGCTGGGACTACAGGCACATGCTACCATGCCGGGTTAATTTTTAAGAATTATTTTTTGTAGAGATGGGGTCTCACCATGTTTGCCCAGGCTGGTCTCAAACTCTTGTACTCAAAGCATCCTCCCACCCCGGCCTCCCAAAGTGCTGGGATTATAGACATGAGCCACCACACCCAGGCTCCAAAGTTGTATTAAAAGCTTTATAACTCCATTACTTCAGAATGCCATATTTATTGTATAAATGGGCAAACCCCATAGTTTATCATTTTTAATATTTAGAGCTCCTCTAATCCCTTCCTGGAAGCCTCCAGGGTAGACAACCTCAACTAAACATCCTCTATACTCATGCCCTAAGTACAGCTCTATAATTAATCTCTTTCCCTGCTCCATAGATCCTCTACCAAAGATCTCTCACATGGACACTAAACTCAAACCAGGGCCAACAAGGAAAACCCTCCATAACTCCAACCCTAAAAGAACCTAGAATGACAAAACTACATAGACTTACAATGAAATAATTCAAAGTGTAAAATAAGAGGAATAAGTAAGTAGAACTTGAAAAGAATATCTAATCAATCTTGTAACTATCCTCTGAAGTGTGAAGACTCTTCTGGGTTATCTCTAGAATCCTCAAACATGATTGATATGCCTCATCTGTGTCCTCAGCTTGACATAAACTATACTAAATAGCATAGCATCTGTAAATCTCCCTATTAAAAGTATCTGTAAACTGCTCCCCCTAGAATGGTCCTCAAAGTCCAGTATATTTTTACTATCTTTTCAATTTTCTGCCATGATATTATGACAGGGTTATTTCATTTTAAAGATTACTATCCCTTCAACTGCCAGATATCAGCTATCACAGGGACAAATAATGAAATAATATTTCTGTAATCTACATAGAGTCAATACTTTTTTTTTTTTTTTGAGACGGAGTCTTGTTCTTTTGCCAGGCTGGAGTGCAGTGGCACTGCAACCTCCATCTCCCGGATTCAAGCAATTACCCTGCCTCAGCCTGCTGAGTAGCTGGGGCTACAGGCGCATGCCACCACGCCTGGCTAATTTTTTTGTATTTTAGTAGAGATGGGGTTTCACCATGGCCATGATGGTCTCAATCTCCTGACCTCATGATCCACCCGCCTTGGCCTCCCAAAGTGCTGGAACTACAGGCATGAGCGACCGCCCCGGCCGAGTCAATACTTTTTAAAAGGTTGTGACCAGAGTAATCTATGACCGTGATTTTATGTTGCCTTTCTTTAATCTTAATAATAAATATATAAATTACTATCTTAACATAGGTATTTGCCTAATTCCTACTTCACTTCTATCCTTTATTTTCCATATCATTTGTCATTCAGTTGGGTTTAAATATATTCATGCCAATTCTCCATGTTCTCACCAGCATGATTAAAAAAACTTTATGCAGAACTGATATGGGAGATAATTGATAACAATCTTATTCTTTTTAAAGTGATTCCTTGCTGGGTCTGTGAGGGTAGGGAAAAAATGTTAAAAGTGATTTAAAAGCCATATTTTCTAAAATCCTACTTTTTCAGATGAGTATCAAAAGGAAAGAAAATGAGTATGTAGTCATTCTACCTTTAAAATGAGAAGTCCACACTGTGAAAATGGAGAAAAATATATTCACAAAGTAACAAACTGCTCAAGCCACTTCCTGAAAAGAAATTGCATTTCTGATTGTAATTGTTAAAATGATAGAAAAGAATTCCCTGTTCTTCAAAAATCACTCAAATATGGCTCCAAAATCATATGTGTTATTATTTTTAAAAATATAAAGGTATTAAGAGCAACATTATGGTGTTGATAAATTTAAGTAAGGAGCTACTGTGCTAGAAGAAAATCTTGGAAAGAAATAAACAGTACTTACCCATATTGCCAAAAAACAGACAAAGAGTAATAAAGATAATTATAAGGAAAAATTGATTATATCATTTTAAAAAGAGCACTGGTGCCTGTGAAATTCCTAGGAATTTTCCTCCTGTGGGATATTGTGCAAGTGACTTTGTCTTGTCTAAAGTATACTAAAATTACAAATACATTCTCACACTGAAGAAAATTGCTTTTACTTATCAGGTTGAAAGAAATAAGGAAGGCTTGAAAAACAGATATTTCCAGAGAAGAAGAGTAAAGCAGAAAAGTGAAGGTATAATAAAAGGACTATAATCAGAGATATGGAAGGAAGACAAACTGCATTAATTAATTTTCTTTAAGAAATGAGACTAGCTGCACACTGAGATGAATTGTCTCATTTTCCAAATGTCCCAAGTGGCAAAGTCAAACAAATAACTCTGTAATTCTTCATTAGTATTTCATCAGATTTAACCATTTGCAGACTGCCAAAAGTGTGTGTGGTGGGGGGCAGGGGTGGTGTCCTTAAAATCTTAAGAGAATTATAACTAATCTCAACTTTCATGTGTAATTTTCAATACCTTTCTTTGCTGAAATAACCAATTGCCAAATGAAAATGGTATAAATACAGAGAAAAGTCAAATAAGACAAACAGCAGGACGGGTCCACTCTTCATAGGAGACCACATTGTAACATGGACAGAGCAAAAAGCCTTTCAAATTATTCAGAGCTAGGTTTAAATTGTGACTTTTCTACTTCCTTTTTAAATGTCTCTGCCCCATTTACTTAATCTCTTGAAACTTCATTTTCATATATGTGCAAAATAAGATATACCAGAGTCACTGTGAGATTAAAGATCATTATGACATTAAATACCAGGCATATAAAGTACCTGGCTCTTTCCTTAATAAATACTAATCTCTCTAATAAAGTACATAACTCAAGCAAATATTTAAATGTTTGAGATTTACTGTTAAATGATCAAAAAATCTGAGTATAGTATGAGACCTTCTGATGCCAAATGATCCTCACTCAACAATTAGTTAAGCAACTGAGTGGATGCAGTCCTCAGTTTTTATGTACTTCCACCACACAGATAAGATGTATAAAAAGATGGATGGTGAACTTTTTTTTCCTTTAGACAAGCATTTTTCCCCTTCAGCCCTACAAAAAGATAAATTTTTAAATCAAAATCTAGTTTTTACAGCACATGGGACTTTTTTTCCAAAATGAAAATAGCTTTATCATTTTTTAATAATCATAAGATTAATAAATTATCTTTGTTTATAAAACTGGATATTATGAAAATATCATAATGAATACATTTTTTTAAATCCCTTGAAATCTTATCACCCAGAGATAATTGTGGTTGAGAGTTCAATATACAAATATATACATAAACATATATATCTTAGACTTCTTTCTCTGTATAAATATATTAACAGATTTAATAAAAAACTATAAAATTAATAAATTTTTAACAAAAACTGAGGTATTAATGCTCACTTAATAGATTTTGTGTATATTTATTTCATTAACTGTACAAAATCATAAGAAAAACACTAGGATAAAATATGTAAGACTTCCACAATCCCTAACTCTAAACTATTTTTATTTTATTTTTTTATCTGTGATTTCCCCTTTATCGTTTTTAATCGCATCTATAACTATTTTTATTTTTGCCATGTCCATTTCTAATGCTTTACAGATATATGACATAAGAGATATAATTTTATATTCTTTTTTCATCCACTGTAAGCATATTCTATGTTTCTGCATAAAAATATTTAAGTCAAACACAACAAATGAGATACTAATAAGTACTAATATCAAAATATCCTCCAATTATGACTTATAAAGCCAAGTCCTCATTTTTGGAAATGACAAATTTAATGGCAAACATACCTACCTTTTGAAAAAGGTTGTATATTTTATTGCTATGGAGATTAGGTGAGATAATGTAACCAAAACTTACATTCAAAATGCATTTTGAAACATATTTTTTCCTTTCTTGCTTTTAACCTTGAAACATACTTTAAAACTTTGTTTTCCCTCCTTTCCCACCAGACACTCCTGTGCACAGTGCTCGCTTATCTAATTATGTACTTGCTTAGAAATTCCAGGGGCTAATTTTGAAACAAGCCAGGCATAGAGAACCAGCTGTGAATCCTCCAACTTAGGGAGAGTTACGAACAATCAGTCCACCACTACCAAGTAGTAGTCAAGATGATACCAACCGGACCTCCAGACAGGAGGTTACTCAAGATAGTCTACATGTCTCTGAACAATAAATGTAGACCTGCCCCCTTCAGCACCACTCCTGCATAATTCCCACACTAAGTTTTCCCTATTAAAACCTGTCACTCAGCGCAAAAAACTGAAATGGACTTTTAAGGGAATGTGCCTTGCCATTCCCCAGCAGCTAGCCTTTGAATAAAGTTGCTTTCCTTTCACCATACCTCACTTCTCATGTCCTGGCCTTTAAGAAGTGAGTAGCCATGAGGCAGTTACAATAAGATATGCTAAAACTTTGGTAAACCTGCATTCTATGAATACTGCAAGCATATACAATGTTTCTTAATATTTTCGGAAATTTGTTTTCTAGAACTTTTGCTTACAGCAGATAAAACAAGACTTCTGCTCTATTATACAACTAGATCCAGGATATGCTATTAAAAAACATTTTAATTTTAATGTATTTCTGGGCTTATAGGTAACGGAAAGTCCTAAGGGTATAAAAAAGAACAGTGAGCTGTAAGAGTGGGGGGCACAGAGAAACTAAACCTGGGAGATCAGAACGATAACCCAACTCCACACATATTAAGGCAAGACTTTTAAACAGTGCTAAAGTGGTCTCAGGTGTATAGATCCCAGGCTTCTGACAGAAATCAGTGCAAATCCTCCGTGAAATAAATAATCTTCAATTTAGGCCATTAGGATTCTCACAAATTAAGTTCAACTAAATACGTATTTGGTCTTTTTTTAAATCACTAAACCATGGAAGGAAACAAGCCACTATGAGCAAGAGACAGAACAAAAAAACAAACCGAAACAGATTTAAACTTCCAGGTGTATTGCTTTTCCCATGACAGCAATATATTATCTCTCAATATTAAAAAATCATTACTTGGCCAGGCATGGTAGCTCATGTCTCTAACCCGAGCACTTTGAGAGGCTGTGGGGAGACGACTGCTTGAAGCCAGGCGCTTAAGACTAGCCTGGGCAGTAAAGCAAAACCCTGTCTTTACAAAATATTTAAAAGTTAGCTGGGCACAGTAGGACATCCTGTAGTCCCAGCTACTCAGGAGGCTGAGGAAGGAGGATGGCTTGAGCCCAGGAATTTGAGGCTGCTGTTAGCTATAATCATGCCATTGCACTCCAGCCTGGGTGACAAAGAAAGTTCCTATCTCTAAAAAAAAATTAAAAATTTAAAAATTACTCTTCCTCCATAAGTCAGAATTCAAAAGCTTTATTTCTATCTCCTACGATACGATCATAACTATCAAAGACGTGAAGACATATTCCTCAAAAATCTCACCCTGAAAGCATTTTAGAATTGCATATTTTATAAATCAAAGCTTGACTTTTAAAATAGCTATAAAAAATTTTTTCAAAATTAATCATCCATGTCTTTTTGTTCTTTAACTACCGAGGTGCTAACACAGGAATCAAAGAAACAATAGGATATTTTCCTGAGAAACTAAGTAGTAAGACTTACATTCACTGTGTATTAGTCAAGACAGGCTAAGTTAGCTAGGTATGGTGGTGCATGCCTGTAGTTCCAGCTACTCGGGAGGCGGAGGAGGGAGGACTGCTTGAGCCCAGGAGTTCAAGAGCAGCCTGGGCAATATAGTGAGATCTCATCTCCCAAAAGGTGAAATAAATAAATAAAAGATATATATTAATTAAAAAAAAAAAGGCTGGGTGTATTATGGTTCTCTGGAGGGACAGAACTAACAGGATAGACATATAAAGGGGAGTTTATTAAGTATTAACTCATCCGATCACAAAGTCCCACAATAGGCCATCTGAAAGCTGAGGAGCAAGGAGAGCCAGTTCAAGTCCCAAAACTGAAGGACTTGGAGTGTGATGTTCGAGGACAGGAAGCATCCAGCACGGGAGAAAGATGTAGGCTAGAAGGCTAGGCCAGTATAGTCTTTTCAAGTTTTTCTGCCTGCTTTATATTCTAGCTGCTTTGGCAGCTAATTAGATGGTGCCCACCCAAATTAAGGGTGTGTCTGCCTTTCCCAGCTCACTGACTCAAATGTTAATCTCCTTTGGCAACACCCTCACAGATACACCCAGGATCAATACTTTGCATCTTTAATCCAATCAAGTTGACACTCAGCATTAGCCATCACACTAGATTACACCAAAGTGACACAATCCCAAAATCTCATGTCTTTAAGTAACAACATTTTTTTTTCTTGATCTCACTGCATCCCATTGCTCTGCTCTACATAGTCATCATTCAGGGATGCAAGTTTCAAGAGTTTGTATCATCTGGAACAACCAAGGCAAAAGAATAGAACATGGTAAATTGTGTGCTGGTTCTTTCACAATCCTTTGATCGGAACAAGTCATATGACCACTCCTAACTTCAAGAGAGTAGAAAAGTACAAGCCTACCATGTGCCCAGAATGAGAAGAACCAGAAATACTGGTGGACAGAACTAAAGGCCACCACACACAGTTATTTGGACTATTCAAATAGTAAGATAAACAAATTAATGCTGAACTGAATGCAGTTGAAAATTTATGTAACAATTCCACTGCTAGGCTTTAACATAACAGAGAACCACAGGATGCTCTCAAAGAAGTGTAGGCTTGACAACAGCCTCAGACATTCACTGTTTCTAGATCCTAGGCTCCCTTATTAATTGAGTAAATGGTGCAGTTGTCTTCTAAGCAATTTACCCCACTAACTTAATATTTCTCTTGTCAGAGAAAAAAAATGACTGATATACCACAATAGATAGAAGTCAAATAAAAATCACCATTATATACTATGCACTTAAAAAATTCTTCTGATAACACTAAAAATGCTCTTTGCCTAAAGCCTAAGTCAATCATATAGTATTTTAAGCTGTTTATTAAAGAAGTCTTGGAATAGTCAAGAAGTTGGTTTATTTGAGAAGTTTTTTTGGGGAAAAATAAAACTATCAAGTCTTTAAGCTTAGGAATGATCAACGAAATCTTCAACTTTGTCATTCCTTTTGTCCACTTGCTTCTCTCCATCCCATCTCTTTGCCTCTCTTCCTCTTCTTATCAAAGTTAGATGACAAAAGATACTTTTGGAGAGTTTTTCTTAAAGAGAGCACTGCTTTGGTTTAAGAAAATAGTTTAATAGATTCTCTGAAGAAAGCGAAATCAAGATAGCCAAACTATTGCTCATAAGAAGTTAATGAATAGATGGCTTCTAGTTAAAGATAATAATGAAAGCTAACAAATTAAACACAAGTATTTAGCACAAACTCTAAAACTAAAATGAGACATTTTATTTAATGTCATACACCTACTAGGACCAAAAAACAAGAATGGAAGAAAGGGCAATTTTGGAAGCTGTAAAGTCAATGAACGAGTGATGATATACTAAGCAGGTTCAAGAAAGTTAAATCAACAAAGGAGAAAGCTAAGAAACAACCAATCCACATTTAAGAATCTCCTAAAATTTCGGAAAGTGGCAATACCAAGTACCTCTAAAAAAAAATGAGGAGATAGGGCTAAAACTAGGATTGGTTTAAAGTCTATTTAAGAATCAATTACCCCTTAGCATATAGACTGTGGTCTCTAAGTTTCCTTTCTCCAAAAATAAACAAAATTCCTCTAAGGAATAGTTGATTCCAGGTCTGAAGCAGAAAATATATGAAATGTTCCCAAAACATCTTATCATTCCAAAAAGTAAGACAGTTTTCAAAGATCAGTGGAGTCACATCAAAATGACTCAGAAGTCAACTTAAAGAGGCTTAATGGCCCAGAGATTGAACACTGAAAAGGAAAATAGATTGACACACCAAATCTATTTAAGTTCAAGGGTTCATGACACTAAAAAAATAAGTTTTGGCTGGGTATAGTGGCCCACGCCTGTAATCTCAGTACTTTGGAAGTCAAGGCAGGTGGATAATTTGAGGTCAGGAGTTCAAAACCAGCTTGGCCAACATGGTGACACTCCGTCTCTACAAAAAATACAAAAATTAGCCAGCCGTGGTGGCGGTCACCTATAATCCCAGCTACTCAGGAGGCTGACGTAGGAGAATCACTTAAACCTGGGAAACGGAGGTTACAGTGAGCCAAGATTGCGCCACTGAACTCCAGCCTAAGTGACAGAGCGAGACTGCATCTCAAAAATTAATAATAATAATTTAATTTTAAAAAAGCACTGCTCCCCTTTGAAGGATGTAAAGAAACCAATTCATTTCTGTAAAAAACAGGAAAATTTAAAAAAAAAAAAAAAAAACCATCCTGTCTTTCTACAGGAATCACATCACAAGTAACCAAACAGTTGGTGACACTGTTTTGTAGATGTTTTCCATCTAATAAATGTGGATGAAATGAAGTAATAAGAATATCTTCATTTTGCAAACCAAAATTAATTTTAGGATCTAGGCAATGGTCATCAGTGGCAAGTGACATCACAAAAAGTAAAAACAAGATATTAGTGCCTCATGATAGAAGTACAATACTTCTGAGACAGTGTTGCTCTCCCTCTGCCCCCCACCCAAAATACTGCAATCATAATTCTGACAAATCATCTAATCTCACTATCAGTTTTTAGGAAATAGAAGGGACACATTAAACATATTAAATGGCACCATAAGGATGCAGTCAGCAAAGTCCAAACAGTGAAAAACCACATAATTGATCCTGTTTCTTCAACAACTAATTTGCAAAGGGAAAGAGAAAGAAAGAGAGAGAAAGATATTATAAAATTTAAGAGACAAAGCAACCAAAACAAGGATCTTAATTTAGATTCTGAGTCAAAGAAACACACTGTGGGGTGAGAATGAAGAAGCATTAATGAGACAGTCAGGGAAATCTGAACACTGATTAAACTATCTGATAATACTAAGAAATTACTATTAATTATATTTAGGTGTGACAATGATGCAGCCATATGGCCTTTGTTCTATAAAAATGCCTTTTTCCTTTAGAGATACATATTTATGAATTAAATAGTGATGTCTGGGATTGCTTCAAAATAATAGATAAGACAAAACCGGCCTTGAGTCAGTAATTGTACATGGGAACTGTTGTCTCTATACCTGTCTCTCTGTACTTCAAAATATGCTTGAACTTTCCAGATGAAAAGTTTAAAAAATAGCTAGTATTTTCAAACTATATTATATCTGCTCTCCCTATTGCAGCAGAAAATGCCAAAGATTTATTCTATGGAGAAGTTAAAAGAGAGGGTCTCTGATATAAAGAACACAAGAACAAGTAAGTATAAGATAATCATGAAAATGGGAATTAATTGAAAGTTTACTTAATAAATGTTGAAAGTCTTTTACAACTTCCTTTTCCAACTCGTTTGCGAGTGTTAGCGGTCAGAAGACTACCCTTTGGGCCAGAAATTGAAATAATCCTCGCTGAATAATCTGATGAATACAAGAGGAAAGATCTAAAAGACTGATAGGATTTCCTACTAACAGCCCAGCCATTCACCCTATGGTGAAGACACCAAGAAACAGTACCAGCATGTACTCCACTCTTAAATATTAGACAAAAATCAAGAATCATCTGACATTTGAGCCATTACAATAATTAACTGGGAGACCATCAATCTAAGATGGTTTCAGCATCCTGGGTTCCTACTTACACAAGCCAAAATTCAACTCAGAGTAAACTGTCATAGTCTAGGCTAATTAGAAACTGTCAACTAGTCCCTAACTAGGAACTTTCCCCTACTAAAGCCTAACCAATCTGAAACTACCAACTACCCCTCACTGGGGACTTTCCACCACTTAAGCTTAACCAATCAGAAACTGCCAACTAACCCTTCACTAGAGACTTCCCACGAATCAGTTATTCGCCTTGCTTCCTTATTCACTTTAGAAAAGCCTTCCCCTTATGACCTTTTGTGAAGGCCTGAACTGATTGCATTCTGGCTCTGCACAATTCACGAATTGTCAAACTCATGCTCAAACTCTAAAAATCTAATAAATCTCAGTTTACTTTTAATAAAGCAATGCATCTGTTTATAAAAAACAGGCTTAAAATAAAGGAAGGAAAGAAAAGGAGGAGGAAAGGAAGCGGGTAAGGGAGAGGAAAGGAAAAGAAACAAAAACAAACTGACTCAAGAAGAATAAAATTTCGAAACAATTATAATACCCTCAGAAAGATGAGAAAATATTGCATTAATGAAACAAGAACAGGATACTAGCAAAAAAAGGAATAATCAGACAGCAAAAATTTTAGAAATAAAAAGATAGGAATAAAAAAACTAACCAGAAGATTTCTGGTTGAATATTAAAATTGAAGAAATGTTGCAGAAAGCAGATTAAGTAACAAGAGAGGCCGGGCGCGGTGGCTCAAGACTGTAATCCCAGCACTTTGGGAGGCCGAGGCGGGTGGATCACAAGGTCAAGAGATCGAGATCATCCTGGTCAACATGGTGAAACCCCGTCTCTACTAAAAATACAAAAAATTAGCTGGGCGTGGTGGTACGTTTCTGTAATCCCAGCTACTCAGAAGGCTGAGGCAGGAGAACTGCCTGAACCCAGGAGGTGGAGGTTGCGGTGAGCCGAGATCGCGTCATTGTACTCCAGCCTGGGTAACAAGAGCGAAACTCCGTCTCAAAAAAAAAAAACCAAAAAACAATAAAAATATTAAAAAAAAAAAAAAAGTAACAAGAGAGATGTGAAATGAGGGAAATATAGGAAAATTAGCTCCCAAGATTCAATATCTGAATAAAAATAGTTCAAGGAAATCAGAAAACAGATAAAACTGTGAAAATGAAATCATTAAAGAACTCATTCAAAGAAATTTTCCTCAATAAAACAACATGAGTTTTTAGATTGGAAGCTGTCCATTAAGTAACCTGCACAAATGATGAAAATACAGCCTCCCTAGAGCATACTGTTGTATTTCAGAACACTGGAGACAAAGAAGAGTCTATAAGCTTCCAGAATTAAGAAGGTTTTCATATAAAGGATCAAGATTTTAAATTGCATCAGAAATCTCAACAGCAAAAAGAGAACAGGAAAATGGCTAAATAAGTTCCTCCAAATTTGAGAGGGGAAAATTATTCCCAACCTCCAGTACTACAACCATTCAAACTATTCATCTCTTGTTAGAGTAAAATAAAGACATTCTCAGACATACAAGGTTTTAAAGTTTTTTTTTCTCATGCTCCATTTCTCACAAAACTGCTGAAGAATATGTAACTCAAAAACACTAAAGAAAATATGGGATACAAAAATTACTGAATTAAATGTAAGGGCATGAAAGGTATTCCTTGCCTGATGGAAAATGAAGATCTCAGGAGCAGATCAGAAGGCTCCAGCCCAGAGAGATTTCTTCAAGAAAAATTGTTCAAATGCCTCTTGAGTTTGAACATATTAATATAAGTTTAACACAACTGGGGAGATTTGAAAATTTTGATTCATAATATACTCCTCATCTTCGATTTTCTCTTCCTGTCATCTTTTAAATGCATCCCAAACAGACTTTCACCCCACCACTCCACCAAATCTGATCCCGTCAAGGCCATTCATAAGCTCCACACTGCTAAATCCAATAGTCGATCCTCAGTTCTCAAATTAACTAAATCCATTAGCAGCATCTTATAGACTGATCACTCTCTCCTCAAAACATAGTTTCGCATGGCTTCCAGGACACCAAACTTACCTGGTTTTCCTCCTATATCACTGCTTAGTCTTTCTCAGTTTCTTTTGCTGAATCATTTCCCCAATCTCTTTCCATGTGAGTATTCCAGGTTTCGGTCCTTGGGCCCCTTTACCATTTACACTGCATTCATTTGTGTTTATTCACTTTATATGAATCTATAAATGCCTATCTCTAGCCTTGTCATCTCCCTGAACTCCAGATTGCTATATCCAACCTCTTCCCTTAGGTGTCTAATAAATATCTTAAGCTTAACATGTCTAAAATGAAGCTCCAGATCTCCCTATCCTACAAAAAACATCTGCTCCCCTGGCAGTCTTTGCCATTTTAGTTAGCTAAAAGTCCATTCCTCCAATTTTCATGCCAAAAACCTTGGAGTCGCCACTGACCCCTCTTTTGCTCTCACACACCATATCCAATCCATCAGAAAATCCTGTTGGTTCTACATTTAAAAATTTTTCCGAATTTCTACGCTCACCGGAAGACGAAGGTCCTCTTTCCTTGCCTAACGCAGCCATGGCTCGTGGTCCCAAGAAGCATCTGAAGCGGGTGGCAGCTCCAAAGCATTGGATGCTGGATAAATTGACCGGTGTGTTTGCTCCTCGTCCATCCACCGGTCCTCACAAGTTGAGAGAGTGTCTCCCCCTCATCATTTTCCTAAGGAACAGACTTAAGTATGCCCTGACAGGAGATGAAGTAAAGAAGATTTGCATGCAGCGGTTCATTAAGATCGATGGCAAAGTCCGAACTGATATAACCTACCCTGCTGGTTTCATGGATGTCATCAGCATTGACAAGACGGGAGAGAATTTCCGTCTGATCTATGACACCAAGGGTCGCTTTGCTGTACATCGTATTACACCTGAGGAGGCCAAGTACAAATTGTGCAAAGTACGAAAAATCTTTGTGGGTACAAAAGGAATCCCTCATCTGGTGACTCATGATGCTCGCACCATCCGCTACCCTGATCCCCTCATCAAGGTGAATGATACCATTCAGATTGATTTGGAGACTGGCAAGATTACTGATTTCATCAAGTTTGACACTGGTAACCTGTGTATGGTGACTGGGGGTGCTAACCTGGGAAGAATTGGTGTGATTACCAACAGAGAGAGGCACCCTGGATCTTTCGATGTGGTTCATGTGAAAGATGCCAATGGCAACAGCTTTGCCACTCGACTTTCCAATATTTTTGTAATTGGCAAGGGCAACAAACCATGGATTTCTCTTCCCCGAGGAAAGGGTATCCGCCTCACCATTGCTGAAGAGAGAGACAAAAGACTGGCAGCCAAACAGAGCAGCGGGTGAAATGGTCCCTGGGTGATATGTTAAGATGTTTATACGTAATTAAAAATCTTATGGCATGGTTAAAAAAAAAAAAAAAAAAAAAAAATTTTTCCAATTAGTTAATACGGTAGCTTAAAAAAAAAAAAAATTCCCAGAACCTGACTTTTCACCAGTGCCACTGCTTATTACCACCCTTGTCCAAGTCATCATCATATCTTTTGTAAGTTCTGTCTTAGCCTACCAACAGTCTCCTTATTCTGCCAGTGCCTTCACCCATCTATTCTCCAAGCAGAAGCCAGAGAAATCCTTTTAAACCCTAAGTCAGATAAAGTCACTCCTCTGCTTAGAAGACTATAAAGACTTCTCATCTAGCTGCAAATAAAAGCCAACATCATGACAATAGCCTCCTAAGGTCTTACCAATCTAATCCTTGGTCCTCCTCCTAACTTGCTCCAGTCACACTGCCTCTGTCTACTCAAGAACACAAGGCAGGATCCCACCTCAAGCCACTGAAATTATCAATCCCACTGATGAGAACACCCTTACCCCCAGATTATCTGTGTGAATCTTTCACAGCCTTCAAGTCTTTACTTAAATATCATCTTCTTGATGAAGTCCTCCCTAATGACCCTATTTGAAATTATAACCTCATCCTACTTCCTATATTCCTTTTTCCTATTTCTTGCTTTATTATTCTCCACAGAACTTAATGACATCTAATATATTATGTACTTTATTTAGTTTACTGTATATCTCTTCCCCCTTAGACTTTAGGAGAACAAGGATAATTTTAATCTGCTTATTCACAGCCATATCCCTAACACAGAAGTTCAACATACGTTTAATGAATGTATAAAAAGGTATATAGAAAATTAAATAAACAATAAATTATTTCTTAACACCAGGGGGAAAATATGAGCAAGAAAGGAAAAGTAATGACTTACTACATAGCTGAGCTCTGAAAAGCATTTACACAGTCATAATAAATACTGATTTATTTATTATTTTCTCAGTGGTTCTCAAACCAGGCTGCACATTAGAAGCAAATGAAAACTTTTTTAAAAAACATAAATACCCAGGGTCCTCCCCCAAAACACATAAAGCAGAATTGTGAGGTTGAGTCTTAGGTACCTAGATTTGTTCACTCAAGTTTCCTAGTGATTCTAACATACAGCCAGAACTGAGAAGCACTCATCTAACCAAAATTACAATAAAACTACAGTGCGAGGCTAGGGGATCAGAAATACATAGGTAGGTGTTAGAGACAAGAGGTATTACTTAAATTTTAAACATCAGTAAGTAAAAATCAATAGATAATTGCTAAAACTGAAAAATGAGTAACATTATAATTCAAATAGAACAAGCTACAAGAGTTGAAAAATGTTTGCTCCTTGGAGGAAGTAAGGATTAGGGCTGAGGATGGTTGCTTTTTAAAAGTCAAGTTGAATATTTTACTTTAGACTCCAAATTCATATAATTTTCAATTAATAAACTATAATTTTAATGGTAATGTTGAAGTTGAAACAATTAGCAAAATAGGAGAAGAAAGAGTGGGTGCTGAGTAACATGTAGGAGGGCTACAGTCTATAAAGACACAAATTTCCAATAACAGAGTAGCCAAGATTTTCACAGAAGAATGATTAACATTCCATCTTAAACTGGCTGTGGTCAACAAAATAGTATATTGGCCTGAGCCTTTGGTTTAAAAAAAAAAAAAGGCAAAATAGGTGTGAAGTGGTGGTGGCAGCAAGAAATTTGTGGTAATTCTCCTCACGCCAGGAGCCTATCTCCCTTTAATAAAACAAAGAACAAATCAACCATAATAAGGTTCAACCCTATGAAGCTAACAGTCTTAGAATCCTAGCTAGGAACCTTTTAGCACAGCCATGAATATAACGAATGCAGTTCACTTTGTTTTCTTTGTCCTTACACAAGTGACAAAGTAGAAAAATTTAAATTATGAAATCTCAAATACAGCCTAAAATGTGTTCAAATATAAGTTGAGGTAAACTATTTTAGAGTACTCCCTAAACAAGACATAAATAGGAACAAGGAGAGAATCTTCAAGGAAAAGCCCATATGTTAATCCTTTTATATATTTTAATATAACCTAAATCCAGGTTTCACTTGAAATGATACTTAATGTTTACCCAAAGAGGCTCCCTTGGTTTCACAGTAAAATGATTAGATTATAAAAGCCCTATTTGTTCAAAACTATTTTTTTATCTGAGAGAACATGAGCATATTAGAGCATCTAATCATGATTCTGGGTCCCAAAGAGCCCCCCCGGGAAAGTCCCTATAATATTACCGAGTAAGCATACACCTCGTAAAAGTTCATTCTTATTTATTTACTATTTCTATAAGAAATGTAGTTACTTTCTTTACTGGGCCAATATATTGACAAAAATTTATTCATAACTAAATTTATTTACTGAGTACAGTAGTATTTCGAGAGGCTGAGGTGAGAGGATTGGTTGAGCCCAGGAATTTGAGACCAGTCTGGGCAAAATAGTAAGATCCCATTGCTACAAAAATCTTTTTAAAAAATTATCCATGTGTAGTGCCACATGCCTGTGGTCCCAGCTACTAGGGAGGCTGAGGTTGGGGGATTGTTTGAGCCTGGGAAGTTGAAGCTGCAGTAAGCCATGACTGCACCACTACATTCAGCCTGGGTAACAGAGATTGATCTCATCTCTAGAAAAATAAAATAAAATAATAAATGTATTCAATAAACATTTTCTCTCTCGCTTGCAAGATTACTGGTCAGGAATATGTGACTGTGAAAATAAACAAGAAATTTCAGAATGTTTCAATGGTTTCAAATATCTCAAAGAAAAAGCAAACTTTGGTACTTTAACCATGAAAAAGTAAGAATTATCAGAAAACTATGTAATTTCACATCCTTCATTTAACAAGTCTACTGACTAAAGTTTGCTATCTTTCTCAGGGCATGTAGACAAGTTGACAGCTTCTTAGTCCCACCAAACAATTACTATTTCTATTACAACAAGAAAATACTTTTTTCCCCTGGGGGAAAAAATGCAGATTTTCACAATACAGTAAACTAATGGTCATCATCATTAAATGAACATTTACTGAAGTATATCATACAGAGAGATACTAGGGCCTAAAAATAAAATGAAACACAAATTCACTGCTTCTGTCTTGAAAAAATAGGGTGTGAATTAAAACACTGTGTGAAGATAGCATATATGAATTAAGATAGCATAGACTGCAGGTCTAAATTAGCTTATTGGGCAAACTATAAGCTAATCCAACACCATCATTTTTTACCTTTTAGTATATATTTGTAGAGTTGTTAAAACTGATACATAAAAAACTGTTCATATTAGTGGGGTACGCAGTGATGTTGCAATACATATAATGTATAGTGATCAGACTGGGGTAATCGGCGTACCCATCATCTCAACCATCTTTCATTTTTTGTGAACAGTCACTATACTACTTCCGGCTATTTGAAATTATATTATTGTTAACTACAGTCATCTTACAGTGCTACAGAACACTAGAATTGAATAACTTCATTGAAATATAATTCACACACCATAAATTCACCCTTTTATACAATTCAGAGATTTTAGTATATTCACAGAATTGTACATCTATCACCACAATCAATATTAGAATTTATCACCCCCAGAAGCAGCTCCACATCCATCAGCAGTCATTCACCATTTCCTCCCACCCCAAGCTCCTGAAAGCCACTAATCTATGTTCCATCTCTACAAATTTTCCAGTTGTGAACATCTCATATAAACTGAGTTACACAATATGTGGTCTTTTGTGTCTAGCTTCTTTCACCTAGAATGCTGTGTTCAAGGTTCACCTATCTTATAGCAGGTATTAATCAGATAAATTAATGTATTAAGATCATTTGTTTTAACCCTTTTGCCCAGATGGCTTTATCCACTTTACTAACAAAACAGGAAGTGAAAAATTCAAAGATGATGTTGAGTACATAATCTTTCAAAAACGTTTTTCTTATACAAGGATCCATAATTACAATGAGAAAATGATTACAAAATAGTAACAGTAAAACCAGTCTAATCTAGGTCTACTTTATCCTTAATATTCAGATTAGTTTAATCCTTTGAATAATATTCAATCTTGCTAGGACATAGCTAATTACATTAAAGGCCACAATATGCAGACACCTTAACATTTATATAGACAATTCAGTATCACAGCAATCCCATAATTTTCATTAGCAGTAATGATTTCTATTCATTAGCAGTAACAATCTTCTGCATGATTCCTAATAAACTGAGTTTCATAAAGCTGTACAAAAAATAAAGATTTGGTCAGTAATCTCACAAAATGAGGCAAGAGAAAGTGAAACTAGAAACATATTAATCACCTGAGACATTGCATTCTTCGGTTACAATAAAAAAGATACTGACTTATCTATTATATTTACCCTTAATTTGCTTGCAAACTTGCAAAACATTGTGTGAAGATCATCAAAACAGAACATCTAATTTGGTAAAACATCAGAGTCCAGAAGGATATTTCTTAATAGCATGATGTTTGAACATCCTGAACAATATTCTTCAGTTTTTCTTTCTAGAGCTTGAGAAAAAACTGATATAGAGTACCTACTATATGCCAAGCACTGCATTATGTACTAGGTGTACAAAAAAAGCAACAAAATGATTACTGTTCTCAAAGAATTCACAATCTAGTGGATGCAGTAAATATAGTCGTCAGAAAAACTAACATTTACTGAGCACCTATCATGAGACTGGCACTATATTAAAAACTTTAGATGAATTCAACTCAGGCTGTCTGATTCTGGAGTCTGTTATTAATCATATGAAGATGTGATGTGTAAGGTATTCCAGGCAAAGGAAAGCAAATGAGTGTAAAAGTAGAAAATGGTATGGTGTGAAGGGAACTGTGATGAGTTTAGTATAGTGAAAAAAGAATTTAGAGGTAAAAAGTAGCAAGAACTGGGGCTAAAAGTTTAGCAGAGGTCAAATCATAAAGGTTCTGGAATGTCATTCCAATGAAAAATTATAGAAGATCTAAGTAAAGAGAACTTGAAATGTTCCCAACACATAGAAATGATAAATACTCAAGGTGATACATATCCCAAATACCCTGACTTATTCATTACACATTCTAGGTATGTAACAAAAAATCATATGTACCCGATAAGTATGTAAAATATTATCTATCAAAAAATTTTTAAAAATAAACACCTGAGTAGTTCTTTATCAAGTAAAATTAAAACGTTCATATTTTCATGATAATGCAAGTAAACAGGACAAGAGTCTTTTTTCATTATGCCACTGTTTGCTTTTTTAACATAATTATCCAATGTTTGAAAATATATTTTAAAAAAATCATGACTTGCCTATTCATTTTTTATACCTATTCTCTTTTGATGCAAAGAATTTTTTTAAATGCCATTAAGTTTGAGGCTTTAAAGTGTGTTCAGATGTTTTAAGCTGAAAAGCTGATTGATACTAAAAGCGTTCTCTCCTTTTCATAAAAGCATATGTTTTTTCCATCCTATCTTTATAAGACTTACATGGTTAATACATGACTTCCTTACATATTGCCCAAATAAAACAGAATAAAATTACTATTTTTGGTGATGGTCTATAAAGCCTCGGAAATCCTTCTGATATCTGTTAAGAGATAACAGCTGTTTCTAAAATAAAGCACCAATATCTGCCTTGTATAGCTTAATCCCCATTATCCCTGCACCTGAGAGGCTTGAAGCTTGGGAAATATTCATCAGCTGATTTAAATATCACTAGATATCACTGGCTGGGTAGCAACACAGTAGGAATCATGCAGGATCTTTTCTGAAGAAATTAGAAAATGTAGAAGCAGCATCCTAAAGTCCTTCTAAAGAGCTTTCCACAAGATTCTGACAATAAGGCTGTCACTGCAGAAATCCTGGATAGAGATTCCCCGATTTTCACAAAAGTGAGAGGAAAGGCCTTAAACCCTTAAACCAATGATTAAAAAGAAGGATATCCTAGTTTAGGTTACATATCTTATTAATAAAAATTCATCTTCAAATGCCACACTACCCACAAGAGTCCATAACTAGCTTCAGCCTTTTTGGGACATTATCTGACATTTTTTTTTTAATTTAGGTTGAAGTTTTCTATTCTTTCATACTGCATCACTTAATAATGCCTCATGGATGGTAGCCACTAAACAATTCGTTGATTTTTTTCTACTAAAAAGAATGAAATTTGGCCCCTGACTACCTCACCAGATATCTTTATTACTCATTCTTTGTGTTCCAAACACACCTGCCTAACTTCAGTTTCTAAACCTCACAATAGTCCTTTCCCCTCAAGATGCATAGGCTACTCCCTCCATCTGGAACACTCCCTGCCTCCTCTACTTTCTTCAGAACTCAGATGAAGTATTTCCTCAAAGAACCTCCACACTAGGGCATGTCCTCCTGTCACATGCTCTCATACCCAATTGTACTCCTTTGCACCACTTACCATATGTAATTAAATAATTATGTGGTTGATTAGTTTAATATCTGGCTCTCTCTCAGGATGTACATACCACGAGTTTTCATATCCTTATCCCCAGTGCCTTTCACAAACAGACTAAAGATGAATATTTGTTGAATAAATGAACAAGTTTGAAAACTAGCTTTACAACTTACTAGGTAAATTTGAAAAAGTCACTTAATATCATTAGGCTTCAGTTCCTGTAGCTATGAAAAGAGAATAATAAAAATGCTACCTCACCGAGTTGGGATTTATGGTGAATGCTAAACTTTAAAATACTACATAAAAGTATTAATATATTATTATTCTCAGCAAGGATATTTCACATTTAATATTGTCTTTAGCCAATCTTAATAGTATTAGCTAAGAACTTTAAAGCTTATTACAGATTATCAAGATGCAATAGTATTAGCTAAGAACTTTAAAGCTTATTACAGATTATCAAGATGCTGATAAATAATGGAAGTATCTGACAAAAATTAATAAGCAGTCATTAGTTCCAGTCAGTAGCAACCTATCACAGATTCCAAGCACTGATCTAAGAATTGTCAGTTTAATAATAATTGTCCACCTCACAAGAAAGCCTGTCAGGTCTACTGCAATTCATGCTTCAGAAAGAAGTATGTCCTATTGAGTTGGCCTCATGAACAAATACACCAGGTAAAGAATGGATCAATAGTGCAAGATGAGCTTCTCCAATTCACTCACAATTACGCATGAGCCAATAGACTAATGTAAATCAATACTGTGTGATATTTGCTACATATACAGACTTTGACCTTTAATATAAACCTGGCAATAACACAACATACATTTCTTTTCCTTTGTTCTATAGTAATCTGATCATAAATATGGTAAAGAAAAAACCTATTTTCTCTCTCATCTGTGTAATAAACATAAATCAAATTGTTCAGTAACCTCTTTCAGATATGTCTTTCTAGTAACTGTCTTCATAAGGGTATTTAAAAACAAGTAAAAGCAAGATATATAACAGGTAATTATTAATGACAAGTAATTTTATGCCCTGAGTTTTAGTTTTCCGAGGTATTCCTATACTACCCTATATATGTGTATGTATGTACATGTGTGTAGGCATATATACACATATATACACATTCACCTCATACATATACACATACATGTGTATCCATACACACACCTAGATATATATGAAATTCCACACTTCCTCTATTGTATAATTATGTAGTGTTTACCTGTAACCTCTCCTAGAAAGACAGCTCTTCGAAGCACAATGTCTTCTAAATCTGTAACCTCAGCACTTAGTACAGCATTTCAACATAATGGCATTTAGTGAGTGCTTGCTAAATAAACTGCACAGTCCTTTGCCAATGTAACATTTTTCTGATGCCCAACTCATACTACGCAACAGTCAATTTTTGAGATTGTCCAGTCCCAGCTCTGAAGAAGATATGCTCTTAATAAAAAACACTTTCTTGATATAATGTCAGTTATTTGCTTCAAAAAAATCCAGTGGGAGTGGGTACAGAGATTTAGAGGTGAAATAAGACTATGAGCTATAATTTAAACCATTTTTGATATAGGTTCACTGTACAATTCTCTCTACTTTTATATGTTTGAAAGTTTTCATAAGTATTTTTTAACTGGGAAAAATTTTAAAACTTTAAAACTTTAGAAAGTTCTCTTGCAAGATGGCCGATTAGAAGCAGCTGCAGTCTGCAGGCATGAAAAAAGATACGAAAGCAGTGAGTGAATTCAGCACCTTCACTGTGAATTCAGTTTTCACTGTGGAATTGTCTAGGCAACAACTCGACCGAAGGAGAATGACAAAAAGCAGAGTAGGGTGACAGCCCATACAGAAGTGGCACAGAGCCAAAGGAACCCCCACCCCCAACCAAAGGTAGCAGTGAGGCAATCATGCTTCTCCCATGGATCTTTGCAACCCGCAGAGCCCAGGACCTTGGGTCTGATACACAGAGCTATGTCAAGTATCAGCAGAACAGCCACTCAGGCACACATGGAGACCCAGGAGTTTTACATACTCCAGCCCCAGAATCCCTGGAAAGGCAGAAGATCCATCCTTGCATACCCCCAGGAATGGGGCTAAATCTAGGAAGCCAAGCAGTGTCACCCTATAGGCCCCACTTCCACAGTACCTCACAAGTTAAGACTCACTGGCTTGGAATTCCAGCCACCCGATGGCAACAGGCTGGAGTCGGCTTGAGTTGGAACTGAGTTCCTGGGGAAAAGGGGTGGCCACCGTTTCTGTAGTTCAGTAGATTCAGCTGTTCCAGCCGGCTGGCTTTGGAGCATACAAACAGTCCAGACAAGGATGGGTCTCCCACAGTGCAGCACAGCTGCCTTGCCAGATTGTGGCCATACTGCTTCCTTAAGCAGGACCTCAATCCATTCTTCCTCACTGGGTGGGACCTCCCTGAGAGGGCTTCAGCCACTCCAGCCACTGTTCTAAAGACAGAGATCTCTAATCACTCCCCAGGACAGAACTCCTGTGGGGAGACCATCTCTGCAGTTCAGTAGACTCAGCTGTTCGAGTCTGCCAGCTTTGGAGAACACAAATGGTCTGGATGAGTAAGAGTCCCCCACAATGCAGCACAGCTGCCTTGTCAGTTCGTTGCCAGACTGATTCCTTAATTGGGACCCTGATCCATTCCTCCTCAGGAGCAGGACTTCCCTGCAGGGGTTTTAGTCACTCCAGCAAGGGTTCTACAGACAGTGCAGTGATCTCTCCCTGGGAGAGAGATGCCAGGGGAAGGGATGGCTGCCATCTCCGTGGTGCAGTAGACTCAGCTGTTCCAGCCTACCAGCTTTGGAGAACACAAATAGTCTGGACAAGAAAAGGTTCCCCCAATGCTGCATACCTGCTCTACCCCCCCCCCCCAAAAAAAGTAGCCAAACTACTTCTTTAAGCAGTTCTCTGGTCCCGTTCCTCCTGACTAAATGAGACCTCCCAACAGGGATCTCCGGCCACTTCCTATTGGCATGTTCAGGCCAGCAACAAATCAGTAATCCCCTGGGACAGAGCCTCCAGAAGAAGGAGAAGACTGCTATCTTTGCTGTTTTGCAGCCTTCACTGGTGATACCACCAGTCATGGGAAAAGCCCAGGCAACTAGGATCTAGAGCAGACCCCCAGCAAACTGCAGCAGCCCTACAGAAGAGTGGTCTGTCTGTTAAAAGAAAACAACAACAATATCAACAAAAGAGACTCCACAAGAACCCCATTCAATGGTCAGTAACCTCAAAGACTGAAAGTAGATAAACCCACAAAGATGAGAAAGAATCAACACAAAAATACTGAAAACTCAAAAAGCCGGAGTGCCTCTTCTCCTCAAATGACTCCAACACCTCTACAGCAAGGGCACAGAACTGGGGTGAGGCTCAGATGGCTGAACTGACAGAAGTAGGCTTCAGAAGGTGGGTAATAACAAACTTTGCTGAGCTAAGGAGCACATTATAACCCAATGCAAAGAAGCTAAGAATCATCATAAAATACATGAGCTGATAGCCAGAATAGCCAATTTAGAGAGAAACATAACTGACCTTATGGAACAGAGAAACAACATGAGAACTTCACAATGCCATCACAAGTAACAACAGTAGAATAGACCAAGCCAAGGAAAGAATCTGAGAGCCTGAAGACTATCTTTCTGAAATAAGACAGGCAGACAAGAATAGAGAAAAATGAATGAAAAGCAATGAACAAAACCTTCAAGAAATATGGTATTACATAAAGAGATCAAACCTATGACTGACTGGGGTACCCAAAAGAGACAGAAAGAATGGAACAAAGTTGGAAAACATACTTCAAAATATCATCCAGGAGAATTTCCCTAAACGAACAAGACAGGCCAACATTCAAATTCAGGAAATGCAAGAACCCAGTAAGATACTCCACAGGAAGACCAACCCCATGACACATAATCAACAGATTCTGCCAGGTCAAAATGAAAGAAAAAATATTAAGAGCAGCCAAAGAGAAAGGCCACGTCACCTACAAAGGGCAGCCTATCAGACTAATAGTGAACCTCTTAGCATAAACCCTACAAGCCAGTAGAGAGTGGGGGCCAATATTCAATTCTTAAAGTAAAGAATTTCCAACCCAAAATGTCATACCTGGCCAAACTAAGCTTCATAAGTGAAGGAGAAATACGATCCTTTTCAGACAAGCAAATGCTGAAGGAATTGATCACCACCACGTACTTGCAAGAGCTCCTAAAGGAAGCACTAAATATGGAAAGGAAAAACCATTACCAGCCACTACAAAAACACACTGAAGTACACAGACCAGTGATACTATGAAGCAACCACATAAACAAGTCTGCAAAATAACCAGCTACCATCATGATGCCAGGATCAAACTCACAAATAACAATACTAAACTCAAATATAAATGACCTAAATGCACCAATTAAAAGACACAGATGGCAAGCTAAACAAAGAGCCAACACCCATCAGTATGCTGTCTTCAAGAGACACATCTCACATCAAAGACACACATAAGCTCAAAATAAAGGGAGGGAGGAAAATTTACCAAGCAAAAGGAAAACTGAAAAAAGCAGGGGTCTCAATCCTAATTTCTGACAAAACACACTTACGTTTTTCTTTCTTTTTCTTTCTTTCTTTCTTTCTTTCTTTCTTTCCTTTCTTCCCTTCCTTCCTTTCTTTCTCTTTCTTTCTTTTCTTTCCATTTCATTTCATTTCATTGAGATGGAGTTTCTTGTTACCCAGGATGGAGTGCAATGGCGCATCTCAGCTGACTGCAACTTCTGCCTCCTGGGTTCAAGAAATTCCCCTGCCTCAGCCTCCCTAGTAGCTAGGTTTACAGACACCCAGCAACATGCCTGGCTAATTTTTTATATTTTTAATAGAGATGGGGTTTCACTATGTTGGCCAGGATGGTCTTGAACACCTGACCTCAGGTGATCCACCCACCTCAGCCTCTAAAAGTGCTAGGATTTCAGGCATAAGCACCGCACTTAGCCCAGAAAACACACTTTAAACCAACAAAGATCAAAAAAGACAAAGAAAAGCATTACATAATGGTAAAGGGTTCAATTCAACAAGAAGAGCTAACTATCTTAAATATATACATACACTAATACAGGAGTACCCAGATTCATAAAGCAATTTCTTAGAGACTTACAAAGACACTTAGACTTTAGACTCCCACACAAAAATAGTGGGAGACTTTAATACCCCACTGACAATATTAGATAGATCATCAAGACAGAAAATTAACAAAAATATTCAGGAACTGAACTCAGTTCTGGATCGAGTGGACCTGAAAGACAGCTACAGAACTCTCTACCTAGGCAAGGTGCAATGACTCATGCCTATAATCCCAGCACTTTGGGAGGCCAGGTTTGTGGATCACTTAAAGCCAGGAGTTCAAGAACAGCCTGGCCAACATGGTGAAACCCTATCACTACTAAAAATACAAAAATAAGCTGAATGCAGTGCATTTGCCTATAATCCCAGCTACTAGGGAGGCTGAAGCAGAAGAATCACTTGAACCCCGGAGACAGAGGTTGCAGTAAGCTGAGACTGCATCACTGCACTCTAGCCTGGGTGATGGATGAGACTCTGTCTCAAAAAATTAAAAAATAAAAACCTCTCTACCCCAAAACAACAATATACATTCTTATCACTGCCACACGGCACTTACTCTAAAATTAATCACATAATTAGATTTAAAACACTCTTCAGCAAATGCAAAAGAAGAGAAATCATAACAGTATCTCAGACCACAGTGCAATCAAATCAGAACTTAAGACTAAGAAATTCACTCAAACCCATACAATGACACAGAAATTGAACAATCTGCTCCTGAATGACTCTTGGATAATTAACAAAATCAAGGAAGAAATCAAGAAGTTCTTTGAAACTACTGAGAACAAAGAGACAATATACTAGAATCTCTGGGATACAGCTAAAGCAGTGCTAGGAGGAAAATGTATAGCATTGGATGCCCAAATCAAAAAGCTGAAAGATGTCAAATTAAAAACCTAATATCTCAACTAAAACAACTACAGAACCAAGAGCAAATAAACCTCAGAGGACAAGAAATAACTAAGATCAGAGTGGAACTGAAGGACACAGAGACATGAAAAGTCCTTCAAAATTTTTAAATAATAAAATAGATGACTGAAAGCTAGATTAATAAGAAAAGAGAGAATAATCAAACACAATCAAAAATGTTAACAGGGATATCACCACTGACCCCTCAGAAATACAAGCAACCATCAGAGAATGCTATAAACATTTCTATCCACGTAAACTAGAAAATCTATTGGAAGAAATGGATAAATTCATGGACACATATACTCTCTCAAGACTGAACCAGGAAGAAATTGGATCCCTGAATAGACAAATAACAAGTTCTGAAATTGAGACAGTAATAAATAGCCTACCAACCAAAAAAAAAAAAAGCCCATGACCAGATGAATCCACAGCTGAATTCTACCAGAGGTAAAACAAGACCTGGTGCCATTACCACTGAAGCTATTCAAAAAAATTAAAAAGGAGGGACTCTTCCCTAACTCATTCTATGAGGCCAGCATCACCCTAATACCAAAACCTGGCAGAGATACAACAAAAAAGAAAACTTCAAGCCAATATCCTTAATAAACATTAATGCAAAAATCCTCAATAAAATACTGGCAAACTGAATCCAGTAGCACATCAAAAAGCTTATCCACCACTATCGAGTTGGCTTCATCCCTGGGATGCAAGGTTGGTTCAAATATGCAAATAAACATTAATGCAAAAATCCTCAATAAAATACTGGCAAACTGAATCCAGTAGCACATCAAAAAGCTTATCCACCACTATCGAGTTGGCTTCATCCCTGGGATGCAAGGTTGGTTCAAATATGCAAATCAATAAATGTGATTCATCACATAAACACAACTGAAGACAAAACCCACATGATTATCTCAATAGATGTAGAAAAAGCCTTTGATAAAATTCAACATCCCTTCACATTAAAAACTCTCACCCTTAATGTTAAAAACTCTCAATAAACTAGGTACTGAAGGAACATACCTCAAAATAATAACGGCCATCTATGACAAACCCATAGCCAATATTATACTGAATGGGCAAAGCCTGGAAGCATTCCCCTAGAAAACCAGCACAAGACAAAGATGCCTTCTCTCACCATTCCTATTCAACACAGTATTGGAAGTTCTGGCCAGGGCAATCAGGCAAGAGAAAGAAATAAGCATATTCAAATAAGAAGAGAAAAGGTTAAATTCAAATAAGAAGAGAAAAGGTTAAATTATCTTTGTTTGCAGATGACACGATCCTATATATAGAAAACTCCATCATCTCAGCCCAAAAGCTTCTTATGCTGATAAGTCACTTCAGCAAAGTCTCATGATATAAAATCAATGTGCAAAAATCGCTAGCACTCCTATACACAAACAACAGGCAAGCAGAGAGCCAAATCATGAATGAACTCCCATTCAAAATTACTAAAAAAAAATAAACAACAGCTCGGCATTGTAGCTCCCAGTGAAAGCTCAAAAAACGTGAGGATACTACATTTTCAGAGGAATTTTTGTCGCCCACGGACCAGAAGATTTCCAGTGGAGGAGCCCCGCGGGTCGCCAGCGCGACTTCTGTGGCCGTCGCAGTGGTTTTGTCGTCGCCTCGGCGCGGCAGCTCTTCGTGCACAGTGAGTGGGACTGGTTCCCCTACTGACTGGTGTCTGGAGCTCCGGGAAGGCAGAGCCGCTTGTTGCGGACTCAAGAAGGAAGCCAGACCGGAGATTCCCAGGCAGAAGAGCACCATCAGTCTTATCGCTGTGGTTTTGGCCGGCACAGTGGGTTGCTCGGATTCCAGCACTGGGAATCAATAAACTGGACATCCTCTCTCAGGAACTTAATCAGAAAGGCGCTAATTGTAAAGACATCAGATGGATAAATTCAAAATAAAGGGAAAAAAACAGCCTAAAAACGCAGAGAAAACCGAAAGTCAGAACCCCTCTCCTTCTACAGGGGATAGTAATTCCTCATCAGCAACGGAACAAGCCCTAATGGAAGAGGACTGTGTTCCAGTATCTGAAGGAGGCTTTAGAAGGTGGATGGTAAAAAACCTCTGGGAATTGAAACAACTTGTTCTAACCCAATGTAAAGAAACTAAGAACTTTGAAAAAAGATTAGACGAAATGTTACAAAGAATCGACAATATAGAGAGGAATATAAATGAACTAATGGAGTTGAAAAATACAACACGAGAACTTAGTGAAATATGCACAAGTTTGAATAGCCAAATTGATCAAGCAGAAGAAAGGATATCAGAGGTCGAAGACCGACTTAATGAAATGGAACGAGAAGACAAGAATAGAGAAAAAAGGATAAAAAGGAATGAACAAAGTCTCCAAGAATTATGGGACTATGTGAAAAGACCTAATCTACGTTTGATAGGTGTACCTGAATGTGATGGAGAGAATGAATTCCAGCTGGAAAATACTCTTCAGGATATTATCCAGGAGAATTTTCCCAATTTAGCAAAGCAAGATACCATTCAACCTCAGGTAATACAGAGAACACCACGAAGATATTCCTTAAGAAGAGCAACCCCAAGACACATAATCATTAGATTCACCAGGGTTGAAACAAAGGAGAAAATACTAAGGGCAGCCAGAGAGAAAGGTCAGGTTACCCACAAAGGGAAGCCTATTAGACTTACAGCTGATCTCTCAGTAGAAACCCTCCAAGCCAGAAGAGAGTGGGGGCCAATATTTAACATCCTTAAAGAACAGAACTTTCAGCCCAGAATTTCATATCCTGCCAAACTAAGCTTCACAATTGAAGGAAAAATAAAATCTTTTATGAACAAGCAAGTACTCAGAGATTTTATTACCACCAGGCCTGCTTTACAAAAACTTCTGAAAGAAGCATTACGCACAGAAAGGAACAACCAGTATTAGCCTTTCTAAAAATATACCAAAAAGTAAAGAGCATCAACATAAAGAAGAATTTACATCAACAAATGGATAAAATAGCCAGTTAACATCAAATGGCAGTAATCTTAAATTGAAATTGACTAAATTTTCTAATTAAAAGATACAGCCAAAACCTAACGGTATACTATATCCAGACCCATTTTATATCCAAAGATACACAAAGACTTAAAACAAAAGATTGGAGAAAGATTTACCAACCAAATAGAGAACAAAAACAAATAAATAAACAAAAAGGAGTTGCAATCCATGCATTTGATAAAACAGATTTCAAACTAACAAAGGTAGAGTGGTATAAGGATCAATACATCCTAACACCCAGATACATAAGACCCATAAAGAGATTCAGACTCAACGAAACAGAAAATTAATAAGGATATCTAGAATCTGAACTCAGATCAGTAACAAGTAACCTTAATAAGCACTTGTAGAGCTCTCCACTTTAGATAAATAAAATATACATTCTCTACTTTAAATACACAAAATAATGATCAGCCATTATTAATACCCATTAAAAGCAATATTCCTATTCTCTCTCCCTTCTTTTTTCTCCCTCTCTTTTCCAAAAAAAAAAAAAAAAAAAAAAAAAATCTCCTTTTTATCTTGTATTTTTTTTTAAATTAACACCTCCTAACTGTCCTCTCTAGAAATAAATAAATAAATAAATAAATAAATAAATAAATAAATAAAATACCTAGGAATACAGCTAAGAAGAGAGGCGAAGGACCTCTTCAGAAAGAACTGCAAACCACTGCTCAAAGAAATCACAGAGGACACAAACAAATGGAAAAACATTTCATCCTCATGCACAGGAAGACTCAATACTCATGAAAATAACCATGCTGCCCAAAGTAATTTATAGATTCAATGTTATTTCTGTCAAACTACCACTGACATTCTTCACATAATTAGGAAAAAATATTTTAAAATTCATACGGAACCAAAGAAAGAGCCCAAAGAGCCCAAATAGCCAAGACGATCCTAAAAAAAAGCAAAGCTGCAGGTATCATGCTACCCAACTTCAAATATACTATAAGGCTACAGTAACCAAAACAGCATGATACTGGTATAAAAACGGACACACAGACCAATGGAACAAATTACAAAACTTATAAATAAGCCTGCACATCAACAACCATCTGATCTTCAACAAACCTAACAAAAAAAAGCAATGAAGAAAGGACTCCCTATTTAATAAATGGTGCTGGGAGAACTGGCTAGCCATATGCAGAAAATTAAAACTGGACCTCTTCCTTACACCATATACAAAAATCATCTCAACATGGATTAAAGACTTAAATGTAAAACACAAAACTATATTTGCCAGAAGCAGTGGCTCACGCCTATAATTCCAGCACTTTGGGAGGCTGAAGTGAGTGGATCACTTGAAGTAAGGAGTTCAAGACCAGCCTGGCCAACATGGTGAAACCCCATCTCTACTAAAAATACAAAAATTAGCTGGGTGTGGGTGGTGCACACCTGTAACCTTAGCTACTAGGGAGGCTGAGGCAGGAGAATTGCTTGAACCTGGGAGACAGAGGTTGCAGCAACCTGAGATCACACTACTGCACTCCAGCCTGGGTAACAGAGCAAGACTCCATCTCTGGAAAAAAAAGAAAAAAAGAAAAAAAAATCCCAAACTATAAAAACCCTAGAAGAAAATCTAGGCAATACCATAATTCAACACATAGGTACTGGCAAAGATTTTATGATAAAAACACTAAAAGCAATTGCAAGTTTAATTATAGCTAAGTAATTAAACTAAAGAGCTTCTGCACAGCAAAAGAAACTATCATCAGAGTGAACAGAAAACCTACAGAATGGAAGAAAATTTTTGCAATCTACCCACCTGACAGAGTTTCCAGAGTCTACAAGGAACTTAAATTACAAGAAAAAAACAACCCCATTAAAAAGTGGCAAAGGATATGAACAGGCACTTCTGAAAAGACAGATATGAGGCCAACAAACATATGAAAAAAAAAGCTGAACATCACTGATCATTAGAGACATGCAAATCATAACCACAATGAGATACCATCTCACACCAGTCAGAATAGCTATTATTAAAAAGTCAAAAAACAGCAGAGAAAATGGAACACTTTTACACTGTTGGTAGAGTGTAAATTAGTTCAACCATTGTGGAAGACAGTATGGCAATTCCTCAAAGGCCTAGAGGTAGAAATATCATTTGACTCAGCAATCTCATTACTGGGTATATACCCAAAGGAATATAAATCATTCTATTATAAAGATACATATATGCATATGGTCACTGTATCACTATTCACAATAGCAAAGACAAGGAATCAACCTATATGCCCATCAATGATAGACTGGATAAAGAAAATGTGGTACATGTACACCATGGAATACTATGCAGCCAGAAAAAGGAATGAAATCATGTCCTTTGCAGGACACAGATGGAGTTGGAAACCATTATCCTCAGCAAACTAACACAGGGACAGAAAACCAAATATTGCATGTCTTACTTATAAGTGGAAGCTGAACTATGAAAATACATAGACATATCATGGGGAACAACACACATTGGGGCCTGTCAAGGTTGGGGGACAGCATCAAGAAGAAAAGCTAATGAATGCTGGGCTTAATCACCTAGGCTTAATACCTAGGTGATGGGGTGATCTGTGCGGCAAACCACCATGGCCATGTATACCTATGTAACAAACCTGCACATCCTGCATATGTACCCCTGAACTTAAAAGTTGAAGGAAGGAAAAAAAAGTTCTCTTTTGAATATTTTAACCAGGGTATTTTTTTTTTTTTTTTTAAGACAATCTTGCTCTGTTGCTCAGGCTAGAGTACACTGGTGCAGCCACAGCTCACTGTGAACTCAAAAATTCCTGGATCATGCAATCCTCTCACCTCAGCCTTCCAAAGTGCTTGGATTACAGAAGCATGAGCCACTACACCCGGTCTGGACATTTTTTCTTTAATACTCGTGCTGTAAGTAGTGCTTATTAACCAGCCTATACTTTGAATTTTAAAGCACAGTCCGGAAGTTATTGGCTCTTGCTTTATACCTATAGGAGTCATGCCCAAGTACAGAATGAAAAGAACCAATGATAAAGTTAATGTGTCATAGTGATAGCTTCAGCTACCTCATTATTTAGTTCTAACCCACTGCATCCTTGGTTAAAATTTTAGGAGCTGAAATGTAAGGGGTATATTGACTTTTTCTAATCTAAAAAGCAACATTTCCTTTACAAAGTAAAAACTCATTCCTTAAGGCCAGGCTCAATGGCTCACGCCAGCAGTAATACCAGCACTTGGGAGGCTGAGGCAGAAGAATCACTTGAGCCCAGGAATTTGAGGCTCCATAAGCTATGATGACACCACTGCACTCCAGCCTGGGGAATAGAATGAGACCTTGTCTCTAAATTTGAAAAAGTTTAATTTAAAACTTCATTCCCCATTAAAAAGGAGATTTCTGAAAACATTTTAATAACAGGAATTCCTAAGTAAAACTAGTTGAGAAAGTGTTACAGAGTGTATCCAAATTTTGTAAAAATAAAAATATACATATATCTATACAGACATGTATATTGCTTATATGTATATATGTATATGGATATTAGAAATCTAAAATGAAAGATGTCAAAATATTAACAGAATTGCTTTAACAATATATTTTATTATTTATATTTATATTGTCCCATTATAAAGGACAAATACTGCTTTTTTTTTTTTTTTTTTTTTTTTTTGAGACGGAGTTTCGCTCTTGTTACCCAGGCTGGAGTGCAATGGCGCGATCTCGGCTCACCGCAACCTCCGCCTCCCGGGTTCAGGCAATTCTCCTGCCTCAGCCTCCTGAGTAGCTGGGATTACAGGCACGTGCCACCATGCCCAGCTCATTTTTGTATTTTTTAGTAGAGACGGGGTTTCACCTTGTTGACCAGGATGGTCTTGATCTCTTGACCTTGTGATCCACCCGCCTCGGCCTCCCAAATACTGCTTTTATTTTTTTTAATATTATTTTAAAATCATACTGTTAAGCAGTCTTTGTACAAAATGCAAGTAAGATTAAGATTTAAGATAGCATATATTTAAGCTTAAGAAAATGACATTTGACTTTTACTAAGGACACTGATTTACTAATAAAAATTTAAGGGTAAAATAACTGGCTACTTCACACTTTTATATCTCCATGTATTCTTCTACTCTATCTTATAGGTCATAAATTTCTAATAGGAATGAACTGCTTTATTTATTTGACATATCCATTAGTGTAGCATTAGAGCATAATGTCTTTAATAGTAATGAGAATGATTAAAACACAACAATTATACTCTTTCTGATATATTAGTAAATGTTACAATGATTAGCAGTACGAATCTCTCTGATAAAACCCAACTCTACTGGGAAAGAGAACAATTTGGCAAGTTAGCTAAATCAATTAATCATTACCATCTGCTGCAAACCATGCACGCTAAAATATTCTCCCAGCTTTACTTTAATGGAGAAAATGGAACTTTCATTTGGTGTTCATATCATATCAGGAAAGAACATGCTGAATAAGGCCTTCTGAATAGAGTATTTTTGAGAGCCAACAAAAGACCGGAAGCTGGAGAATTAAGAAGAGAAAACCTTACACGGAGTGTTCATTCTTGGCAGCTACTGGTGATCTGATCAGGCTCAGGACAGAACATTCTTGTTTTACTTCTCTATATTTTCATAAAAATGATTTTTCCATTCCAACACTTACATATGCCTGTGCACAGCAGTGAGAATAGCATTCACTGACTCTCAATACATATGGTACGCATTCAATGACATCACTTACCGCTACATTTGCCAAGCTGAATCTCTCCTATAGACCACCAAAACACTGTTTCACAGTCTCTGTGGGGCTAAGAGAGTAGTTCCAAAGTAATAGGTCAGTCTTGCAGAATAGAGAGGTTATTAATGTTTCATCCCATATATACCATACCCTCCCTATCCCCTAATAAATAAAAATCTTTGTAATCCTGTAAGGTATTCAGCTTTTATTAACTCTTTCACTATTGTTTTGAATAGTGAATTGAATACACACTTGATGGCTCTTGTTGCTACAGTACTCTGGCAGGTGCTATTTACTTTTTTTTATAGAAGAGATTACAGAATGAAATTTTATTATGAAGCTGTATGAAAATTACTATGCAAGTTGTAAATAATAATTCATGTAACTAATATTTTAAATTAATGATTATGAAATTAAAAAGCAATTTTTCTCTTAAAAACTTTCAATCATGTTCTTTCTAATTTAAGGTTAAACATTCAATTTAAAATATTTGAAGATTACTATATAGTGGATTCTATGATCTTTCCAAATAGATAAAAACCTTCATAATTATTTTCAAAGAGGTTTAAAAGCTCTCCTTAGTTATTTTTTAAACCAGTGAAAAATCAGAGGAAAAAGCAATATTACTCACATCAAATTATTTTTTTTCCATTGGTCTATAATATAAAACCACATGTGGGCATATAGGAAAACCAAAATTAAAAGATATTGCAGAATGGGCTCTGGTGGGGTCTTGGTTCACAGCATGCTGTTTACTAAAGTAGTTAAGCAAATAGCAGAGCTGTCAAGCACAAATTGTTCAGAGTTTTAAGGTAAATGTCAAGAAATCTAATGTTTGGGCAATGCAACAGAGTAGAGTGCTCACTTTGAAGAGCCTCAGCATCTCTTCATTTAGCCCTTCTTACATGAGGGTGCGATATCAGCTAGCCACTATACATGGTATATGCAGTGGGGTCTGAAATTTTATAAATTACAAAATAAGTCAGGTATCACATAACAAACTTAATACATCTTTTTATAAAAATGGATAGTAGGGCCGGGCGCGGTGGCTCACACCTGTAATCCCAGCACTTTGGGAGGCCAAGGCGGGTGGATCACAAGGTCAAGAGATCGAGACCATCCTGGTCAACATGGTGAAACCCCGTCTCTACTAAAAATACAAAAAATTAGCTGGGTATGGTGGCGCGTGCCTGTAATCCCAGCTACTCAGGAGGCTGAGGCAGGAGAATTGCCTGAACCCAGGAGGCGGAGGTTGCGGTGAGTAGAGATCGCACCATTGCACTCCAGCCTGGGTAACAAGAGCGAAACTCTATCTCAAAAAAAAAAAAAAAAAGGATAGTAACAATTGCCATTTACAAAACATTATGTTAAGTACCATAAATATATAAAATTTTCAAAAAAATTTCAGTGAATTCAGCCAGGCGTGGTAGCTAACGCCTGTAATACCAGTACTTTGGGAGGCTGAGGTGGGCAGATCACCTGAGGTCAGGAGTTTGAGACCAGCCTGGGCAACACGGTGAAACCCTGTCTTACAAAAAAATACAAAAATTAGGCGGGTGTGGTGGTGTGTGCCTGTAATCCCAACTACTCAGGAGGCTGAGGCAGGAGAATCACTTGAACCCAGGAGGTGAAGGTTGCAGTGAACCAAGATCAGGCCATTGCAGTCAAGCCTGGGTGACAAGAGTAAAACTCGTCTCAAAAAAAAAAAAAAAAAAATTCAGTGAATTCATGTGATTTGGAAAAGGAATGATTTTGTTATCCATGTTTTAACATAAATAGTAAAATAATATGATAATGTCATGAATTTTCTGAGGCATGAGATTATCTACTAGACATTATGATGCTTCTTAAGAATAATTTAAGTATTTCAAAAACAAAATCTATCTAAAAATGTAAAATGCAAGAATAATTCTGAAAAATCAATTCAATTGTAAAATAGGTGCCATGCTTCAGGATAATATAATGGTTTTCAGGTGTTATTAAGAATACTCATCACCATAAAAAATAAGAAGCATGTGAAGTAACAGATAGGTTAATCAGGTTGATTTAGCTACTTCACAATGTATTAATATACATATGTCAAAACATTACGTTGTATACCATAAATACATAAATTTTCATTTGCCAGTTAAAAGTAATAAATAAATAAATTATACTACAACTGACTACTCTGCAGTGAGTAAATAATACTTACTATAACTCCTGTTATACTAGAGGAACTTAGAGTCAGTAATCTCTTACCCACAGGGTTGCACAGTTAGTAAATAGCAGAGCTAGGTTTTCAAAACAAGTGTTTCTGACTCTAAAACTCCACCAGCTTTCCTCTATATCGAAATGATCAAATTGAAAAAGACTTACAATAAAGGTATAAAGCTCAAGTTAGAGCTAAAGTCAGAGATAGAAATAAAACTGTTAGAGCTAGAGATAAAACTGTCTTTTCAAAGGTAAAAATTAACAATTTTTAATTTTTAGCGAATTAAAAATTTTATCCTAAATACTAAAATAATCAAGTTGCTGAAGAGTATCTTCCAATCAGCTTTTGCCCAACTATAGGCTACATAGAGCATCATTAAAGACTTGGCATACCCAGCTTAATTAGGAATCTAAAGAGAAAAAGAAAAATCTTTGCAAAAGATAATCAAGTACTCCCATTTGCCCCCCACCCACCCAAAAAGGAATGCAGACAGAAAACTCTAGGCAGATCCTAGGAAGACAGAATTATGGCCAATGAATTTTTGATTAGTTCAGTACATAAGACAATGGCAAGCCTATTTTCAGGGTAAGAAAACTTTTAAGCTACAGAATGTCTCAGCCACCAGACTTCAAAAATTTCTGTTCCCAACAGAGTTCTATAATTCAGCCGGGCACGGTGGCTCGTGTCTGTAATCCCAGCACTTTGGGAGGCCAAGGCAGGTGGATCACGAGGTCAAGATATCGAGACCATCCTGGCCAACATGGTGAAGCCCAGTCTCTACTAAAAATACAAAATTTAGCCAGGCATGGTGGTGCATGACTGTAGTCCCAGCTACTCGGGAGGCTGAGGTGGGAGAACTGTTTAACCCGGGAGGCGGCGGTTGCAGTGAGCTGAGATTGTGCCACTGTACTAGAGTGAGACTCTGTTTCAAAATAAAAAATAAAAAAAAATCCTACAATTCATCCCATCTAAAAAGACTTCATAAAGTCATTAATTTCTTCAATATGTTTACTAAATACTTATTAAGGCAACATTCTGACTATTCTAATTAGGGCTGTAGGGTGAAAATACTTTCCTTTCTCTTTTTTTTTTTTTTGAGACAGAGTTTCACTCTCGTTACCCAGGCTGGAGTGCAATGGCACGATCTCAGCTCATCGCAACCTCCGCCTCCTGGGTTCAGGCAATTCTCCTGCCTCAGCCTCCTGAGTAGCTGGGATTACAGGCACGCGCCACCATGCGCAGCTAATTTTTTGTATTTTTAGTAGAGACGGGGTTTCACCATGTTGACCAGCATGGTCTCGATCTCTTGACCTTGTGATCCACCCGCCTCGGCCTCCCAATACTTTCAACCTCTTTTCTTCAGTGCTTCATAATATATTAAATGCAAATGCATTCAAAGTGATTTTTAAGTAATTATTAAGCAATTTTTCTTTTCTGAAGTCTTCATTTTTTAAACATTTAAAAAAATTTGATTTTATTTATTGTATGTTTAAGATTCAAGGTCCCACTATTTGCCCAAGCTAGACTCAAACAATTCTCCTACCTTAAACCAAGTAGCTAGGATTACAGGTATGCATCTTTTTTCTGCAGTTTTTAGAGAAGGTTTTTCAAATGTTTATTAAGCACAAATGGCATATCTACCATAAATACTCAATATGTTATGCTTAGCAATTCTTAGCAGAAATCTTAAAATGTTCCCATCATTGGCTTTCTCTGCATGGAAATTTCATATTCATGAAGACTGCTTTAGTGTTTAGCTGCATGGGGTTTGGTGAACTGTGATGTTATCTGGTTTGTTTCTATTAACAAATATCCATTCTCAAATCACAGATGATGGACTTAAATTTTTGAAAATGAGTATACAAAGGCCAGGCATGGTGGCTCACATCTGTAATCCCAGAGCTCTGGGAGGCCCAGACACGAGGACTGCTTGAGGACAGAAGTTCAAGACCAGCCTGGGCAACATGGCAGGGCCCCATCTCTATAAAAAATAGAAAAATTAGCCAGGCATGGTGTCATGCACCTGTAGTCCCAGGTACTGAGGAACTGAGACAGAAGAATCGCTCAAGCAGCGAGGTTACAATGAACTATGATTCACCACTACACTATAGCCTATGTGACAGATTAAGATCCTGTCTTTATTTTTTTAAAAAGAATTTGTATATAAGGCTACATAAGTATAAACACATACAAAAAAATAGTATATAAGACTAAATAAGTGTAAATACACAAACAAACTTATGTGGAAGTAACATGTTTGGCAGAATTCGTCTGTCGATTAGGAAGGTAGTAAAAAGATGATAGAATTCATCTATCAATTAGGAAGATACTAAAAAGGTCTTCAGGGCTAACATTTTTGACTCATTAGAGTCTCCTAGGCTGTCATTCAGGGACTAACAACTTTAAATGATGAAAAAAATTAAAAGACTATAGTACAGAAGACAAGACTGTTTTTTTTGGTCATCTGCGTTGACAGGCTATGTATGTGCATTGGGCAAGTCACTTAATTTCTCTGGACCTCAATTTCTAGCTGCTTTCTAAAATCCTAAGATGGTATCCTTATTTTTAAGACAATTTTGACGACCTTAGTTTTCTAGTTTTCTAAGCAATAGCAGATCAGAAATAGTCAACGAGAGAGAGCAGAGAGAAGTGCAGCAGGAAGCAAGCGATTGATAATGGAAGGTAACAAAGATGACTGAAAATCTTTAACAATCAGATCCAGGAACCCTCACAGTAACCGGGGTCCATTAAGAATAGAAGAACATACCTATTCTATCTATGGATAATTCAAAGGTCTTATTTCTCTTCCGGCATTTCAATTTTGCTTTGGTCATTTTACTAAACTAGAGGATGAAGAAAAACAAAGAAGACATGAAACTATGTCCCAAAAGAGTTAAGGACACTAGTGACTAACAAATTCTTAGGTTTGTAGGATGGCAGATAAAAAAAGAAACAACTTGCTGAAATGTTGAAATGCTTTCTACTTATAAGATAAAACTAGCTTAAATCAGTTGAAACCAATATAGCCAACTGGAGTTCGCACAGAAAGAGCTTGGTGACATCAAGGCATCCATTTCTACCAGATGTTTCATACTAACTCTCCCCCAATTTGCACATGGGACCCATGAGGAGGCATGAAGAGATAACTATGCATGCCTCAGGACTTTACCAGACTTCTTTCCTTTCACCAATCACCTGCTAATCTCAGCATCTACCTCTCAACCCTTTCTTATAAAATTACTGCCTTAAAGTCAGCATAAGGAAACACATTTGAGATGGACTCCTATCTCCTTGTTAGTCAACTTGCAATATAAAGCTTTTCTTTTCTCAAAAATTGTCATAGCATTGGTTTCTAGTGCATTGGGCAGCAAGCCCACTTCTCTTTTGCTGAATAATAGAAATAAAATTTAACACATTCAAGTGTTGACAGTTAAAGCAAAACACAAAATAATTTGTGAACTTTACATTCTACCTAGAACAAAGACAGAAAGAGAGTCCTTTGAGTATATCTGTAAATAATATACTATTTTACAGTTCTAATACTTCATAGTGCTCTGTTATGCAGTAAGACAAATTAACTTATACAAGAACGAGTTTCTATAGTCCGAAATGGATGCAGATGGGAAAAAATATTAGATTTGGTCTCATACATTCTAGGTTTGACTCCTGACTTTACCCAAAAGTAGCAAATAAAAGACAGAAGGCAACAGTCTTTCCAAACTCAACTCTTAATTAAAGATAATAATGTTAATCCTTACAAAATTGAAAGGACTAAATGAATTAACATCTGTGAAACTGTTTTTTAATTCTATAAAAGCCTTTCATAAGCTAGTATCTCATATACACATCTTATAAATCTCCAAAACTGTCCCCTTTTACAGTGAATAACTGGAGATCAACTGCATATGTATGAATAAGCTATAAAATCTAATGAGTTCCTCTGACCAACACTCAACTCGCTCAAAGGCAAAAGCAGCAAGATCATCAGTTATGTCAAACTACTGATTTCAGGTAGAACAGAATCATTTGTGGCAGACCAACTCTCCTATCAAAACTGTCCTCCACAGCCTGGGTATCATTGTGAGACCTTGTCTCTACAAAAAATAAATGAGCAAATAAAGAAAAAATCAGCCGGGCATGGTGACATGTGCCTGTGGTCCCTGCTACTCAGGAAGCTAAAAAGTGAGAGGACTGCTTAAGTCCAGGAGTTCAAGATTGAAGTGAGATATGATTGCATCACTGCACTCCAGCTTGGGCAATATAACAAGATCATATCTGAAAAACAAAACAGGGCCTGGCATGGTAGCACATGCTTGTAATCCCAGCACTTTGGGAGGTCAAGGCAGCAAATCACTTGAGGAGGGGAGTTCGAGACCACCCTGGCCAACATGGTGAAACCCCATCTCTACTAAAAATACAAAAATTAGCCAGGTGTGGTGGCATGCGCCTCTAGTCCCAGCTACTTGGGAGGCTGAGGCAGGAAAATCACATGGACCTGGGAGGCGGATGTTGCAGTGAGCCGAGACGTGCCACTGCACTCCATCCTGGGTGACACAGCAGGACCCTATCTCAAACAAAACAAATTCCTCCAAAAATCCATATAACAAATTTTAAAACTCGGTTGAAGGCCAGGGGCAGTGGCTCATGCCTATAAATCCAGGGATTTGGGAGGCCGAGGTGAAAGGATGCTTTGAGGCCAGGAGTTCAGGACCAACCTGCACAACATAGCAATATCCGATCTCTACCAAAAATATATACGTATTTTTTTTAATTAGCTGGACATTGTAGTGTGCACCTGTAGTCCCAGCCACTAGGAGGCCAGAGCGAGAGAATCACTTAAGCCCAGGAGTTTGTGGTTATGGTGAGCTGTGACCAAGCCTCTGCACTTCAGTCTGGGTGACAGAGGGAGATCCTATCTCTCACATGGAAAAAGAAAAAAAAGCATATCTGTGTAAAGGTGTTAGAGAGAGCTGATTAAGCAGCTAGGATTAGCAAAGCCAAGATTCCAGAGAGGAGAAAATAAAAGAGCTGAGCAGATATTCTGCTGCCCCTCTTTCTCTTGGGGCATTGCTAATTCTGGGAAAAGGTCAAGAGGCTGAGAATCCATCTAGGCTTTCCCTCAGTCATAAGAACTTCTTCTGAAAAACATAAAACAAGCAGAGCTTTAGTTGTCTCTTGGGGATATTAAGACAAAATCAGAAACTTGAGGAGCCAAGATCCCAGAGAGGAGAGAGAGGTAAAGAACAAAGCCTAACACGTAGCCAGTTTTTCCCTCAATATATCCACCAAATTGTGCAGGATAGGAGGCTGAGCGGGAAATCTTTGAAAAGCAATACATTTTCAGCAGCCTCAGAATGCTGAAGAGATGGAAAATGTAATTTGAAACCCATTAGGGCTAGAGCCCTGGTGAACACCCAGAACTCCGTGTCAAAAGCTCTACAAGCTAGTCCTTAGCTCAATGTTCTGATTGGATTAAAGTGATCCACCCAACACTCTGCCTAGTAGAAGGAAACAGTGGACTTCTATAGAAGATACATTATCTGTAGACGCCAGAGATTTTATACACAATGTCTATCTTTCTGTAAGATAGGCCAAGAAAGAGAATAATATGATAGACAACTATGAGAAAAAACAAACAAACAAACAAGAGAATCACAGATAACTAAGAAAGTAGAGTTAGTAAATGAGAATTTTTATATTACCATGATTAATATGTTTAAGAAAACTGAGAAACAGAAAATATTGAAAGACTGAAAATTGCAGATTAAAATATATTAAAACATAATTTTAAATAATAGAACTAAAAACAATTACTGAAATTTGAACTCAATAGATGGGTTTAATAACACATTACTGA
Source organism: Saguinus oedipus (assembly GCA_031835075.1). NCBI lineage: Eukaryota > Metazoa > Chordata > Mammalia > Primates > Cebidae > Saguinus > Saguinus oedipus. The sequence continues at coordinate 205,394,276 of CM063169.1, forward strand.
TGAACTAGAAAACAGGTCAATGGAAAACAGTGAACTGAAGCACAGTGAGAATAAACTACTAACAAAGGTATGATGTACTAATACACACTACCATATGGATAAACCTGAAAATCAATCTAATAAGTAAAAGAAACCAGACACAAAAGCCCAGATATTTTATGATTATATTTACATAAAATGTCCAGAATAGGCAAATCCATAGAGACCAAGAGGACACTAGTAGTTGTCACAGGCTGGAGGGTAAAGGCAGGAGAGAGGAAGAATGGAGAGTGATCAACAATGGGTACAGGGTTTCTTTTTGGAATGATAACACTGTTCTAGAATTAGTGGTGATACATGCAAAACTCCATGAATACATTTTTAAAAATCACTGAAGTATATACTTTCTAAGGGCAGACTTTATGGTATATGAATTATATCTCAACAAAGTTCTTATTGAACAAAAAGTAAAATGAAACCAAACATGTGACTTACAAGAGATATACTTTAAATATACAAACACAGAGAGATCAAAAGTGAAAAACAGCAAAAGATGTAATATGTAAACACAAACCAAAAGAAAGCTGGCACAGCTACATCAGTATTAAACTTTGACAAAGGCAGCATTACTAGGCAGACATTTCATAGTCAGAGCAATAATTTAATAGAAATAATTAAAAATAGTAATAATAATAGTCACAGTGATAATAGTAATTATTTCAGAATAATTCTAAAAGTTAATCCAGCAAAAGGATATCACAATTCTAAATCTGTATACATCCATATGATAAATTAAGTCATTAAGCAAATATACATTTCCTTCCACATCTTACTGCAGACATTCTCCCCCACCTTCTTAAATGTTGGCCTTGGCCATGTTAGTTGATTTGGCCAATAAATTGCCAGTGAGCATGACATGATCAAAGGCCTTACATGTGTTTGCACAGTTTGAATTGAGTCTTGTACTCATTGATACACCATAAGAAGAGAATGTCCCTGATAGTCTAGTCCCATTAGCAGGTGCTGCGAAACAAAGAAACATGAATCAGAACTAAACTGTACCTGCCACCTGAAGAAGTCCTCAGTCAACTCCAAACCCAAATGAATTTTTTAAAAATGCTTATTTGTAGTATATGCCACAGAGATTTCTGTTTGTTACACAGCAAAAGCTGGCTAATACAACCCATTAACATAACATCAAAATATATAATGCAAAAACTGATAAAGCCAAAAGGAAAAAGCAGACAAATTCATAATTATTTGGGAATTTTATATACATCTTTTAATGACTGATAGAACAAGCAGACAGAAAATGTGTAACAAACGAACTGATTATCCAGGTAGGCTTGCAACATATCAGTATCATATCTCCTTAGTTAATAAAGTCTTATACTGAATGGGCAAAAACTGGAAGCATTCCCTTTGAAATCCGGCACTAGACAAGGATGCCCTCTCTCACCACTTCTATTCAACATAGTACTGGAAGTTCTAGCCAGAGCAATAAGGCAAGAAAAAGAAATAAAGGGTATTCAAATAGGAAAGGTGGAAGCCAAATTGTCTCTATTTGCAGACGACATGATAGTATACCTAGAAGACCCCATCACCTCAGCCCAAAAGCTCCTGCAACTGATAAGCAACTTCAGCAAAGTCTCAGGATATAAAATCAATGTGCAAAAATCACAAGCATTCCTATACACCAATAACAGACTTAAAGAGAACCAAATTAAGAACGAACTGCCATTCACAATCGCTACAAAGAAAATAAAATACCTAGGAATACAACTCACTAGGAATGTAAGGGACCTCTTTAAGGAAAACTACAAACACCTGCTCAACGAAATAAGAGAGGACACAAACAGATGGAGAAATGTTCCATGTTCGTGGTTAGGAAGAATCAATATTGTGAAAATGGCTATACTGCCCAAAGTAATTTACACATTCAATGCTATCCCCATCAAACTACCATTGAATTTCTTCACAGAACTGGAAAAAACCACCATGAATTTCATATGGAACCAAAAAAGAGCCCGCATAGCCAAGTCAATTCTAAGCAAAAAGAACACAGCAGGAGGCATCACGCTACCAGACTTCAAACTATACTACAAGGCTACAGTAATCAAAACAGCATGGTACTGGTACCAAAACAGAGATATAGACCAATGGAACAGAACAGAAACATCGGAGGCAACACAACATATCTACAACCATATCATCTTTGATAAACCAGACAAAAACAGGCAATGGGGAAAGGATTCCCTATTTAATAAATGGTGTTGGGAAAACTGGCTAGCCATGTGCAGAAAGCAGAAACTGGACCCCTTCCTGACACCTTACACTAAAATTAACTCCAGATGGATTAAAGACTTAAATGTAAGACCTGACACCATAAAAACCCTAGAAGAAAATCTAGGCAAAACCGTTCAGGACATAGGAGTAGGCAAGGACTTCATGAACAAAACACCAAAAGCATTGGCAACAAAAGCCAAAATAGACAAATGGGACCTAATCAAACTCCACAGCTTCTGCACGGCAAAAGAAACAGTCACTAGAGTGAATCGACAACCATCAGAATGGGAAAAAATCTTTGCAGTTTACGCATCTGACAAAGGGCTGATATCCAGAATTTACAAAGAACTCAAACAGATTTACAGAAAAAAAACAAACAAGCCCATTCAAAAATGGGCAAAGGATATGAACAGACACTTTACAAAAGAAGACATACATGAGGCCAACAAACATATGAAAAAGTGCTCATCATCATTGGTCATTAGAGAGATGCAAATCAAAACCACATTGAGATATCATCTCACACCAGTTAGAATGGCGATCATTAAAAAATCTGGAGACAGCAGATGCTGGAGAGGATGTGGAGAAATAGGAACACTCTTACACTGTTGGTGGGAGTGTAAATTAGTTCAACCATTGTGGAAGACAGTGTGGCGATTCCTCAGGGACCTAGAAATAGAAATTCCATTTGACCCAGCAATCCCATTACTGGGTATCTATCCAAAAGACTGTGAATCGTTCTACTATAAGGACACATGCACACGAATGTTCATAGCAGCACTGTTTACAATAGCAAAGACCTGGAACCAACCCAAATGCCCATCAACGATAGACTGGACTGGGAAAATGTGGCACATATACACCATGGAATATTATGCAGCAATCAGAAATGATGAGTTTGTGTCCTTTGTAGGGACATGGATGAATCTGGAGAACATCATTCTCAGCAAACTGACACAAGAACAGAAAAAGAAATACCGCATATACTCACTCATAGGTGGGTGAGAAAAATGAGAACACATGGACACAGAGAGGCGGTCTACTATACACTGGGGACTGTTGGGGGAAATGGGGGAGGGACAGCAGGGGGGGGGCTGGGGGGATAGCCTGGGGATGAATACCAAGTGTGGGTGAGGGGGAGGAAGGCAGCAAAACACACTGCCATGTGTGTACCTATGCAACTATCTTGCACGTTCTGCACATGTACCCCAAAACCTATAATGCAATAAAAATTTTAAAAAAAAAAAATAAATAAAATAAAGTCTTAATAATTTGAACAGAAAAGATTTTAGCAGAAAGTTGTTTGTCATGTTCTAACAACAAGGCTAAAAATGAAATTCAAGTCCTATACTATGTAGTTAACTCTTAGCTTGAAGTTCAGCTTTAGGAAATGTGCCCTTTGATGCCTCCTTTTCACAGGTTTGGAATGAGCCTGGTACTATACTGAGAAAAATTTTCATTATCATCCCATTTCTCTGCTTCCCTTCCCAAGTATACTTCTCTAAAAATGCTACTTCCTCAACTTGATTAGCCCCTCTTCCTCAAGTCCCGTCCCGCTTCACTCTTCCACTCATGTAAATATGATGTCTGGCAGCAACATTCCACTGAAACCACTTACCAAAGCCAACAATACCTCCATACTGCCAAATGCAATGGCCACTTCTCTGAAATCATTTTACTCAACCAATCACTTGCCTTTGACACAGATGACTATCACCCTTTATTGAAACAGTCTTCTCTCTTAGCTTACATGATACTACACTCATCTGGTTTTACTCCTATTATACTGGCAACTCCTTCTTAGTCTCCTCTGCTGGCTCTTCTGTTCAGGTTTCTAAATACTGCAGTTCCATAGAGTTCAGTACCAGACTCTATCCTCTTGCTTAAACTATATATGATTAATAGTGATATCATCCTATTCCATGGCTTTAAATATCACTTAAATGCCGATAATTCCTAATATTTATCTTCAGCCCTGACTTCTCTGAGCTCTAGATTTAAATATCCTACTGCCTATTTGATATCTCCCCTTGCATCTATTAGAGGTATCTCAAACTGAACATATCCTAGGTAGAACTCTTGATTTCCTCCATCTCCTTCTTAAGTCTGCTCCTCTTTCAACAGTTACTAAAAACAGAAAACTTGAGGTCATTGATTTTGCCCCCTTTTTTCCCCTTTCATTAATTCCTGTCAATGCTCTCTCCAAAATTTATATCCTATACCTCTGCCTCTTTCTATATTCACCACTGCTACCAAACTCCAAGGTACTACCACACTGCACTTGGACACTAGAGTAGCCCATATCTATATACCCCATTTCCACTTATGGTCCCCTGCAATGTGTTCTCCTCTCAGCTTCCAGAGTTGCCTTTTAAAAATGCAAATAAGATCATGCCACTCCCCTAATTAAACCCAACAAATGGCTTCCTACTGCTCTTAAAGGCTCTACATGGTCTGCCCCTGACTACCTGTCCAATCTCATCTCCTACCACCTTGCCCCTCAAGCACCATACTGCAACCTGGACCTCTCTGTCAGTACAGAGAACACAGAATTTCTCTTAACTCAAAGCATTTGCGCTTCAGGGCTCCAGAAAAGCTAGATGCTTCTTAGCTTCCAGATCTCATCTTGAAAGTCATCTCCATAGCAATGTCTTCCCTGACCACCCTATCTAAATTAGAATGTTTCTGGCCAGGCACTGTGGCTCACACCTGTAATCCTAGCACTTTGGGAGGTCAAGATGGGAGAAACACTTGAGGCCAGGCGTTCTAGACTACCCTGGTCAACATAGCAAGATTCCATCTCTACTTTTAAACAAAAAAATAAATAAATTAAGGCCTTTCTAAAAGCTGGAAGCATTGCCCTTGAAAACAAGCACAAAGATGTTCTCTCTCACCGCTCCTGTTCTACACAGTGTTGGAAGTCCTGGCCAGAGCAATCAGGCAAGAGAAAGAAATACAGAGCATTCAAATATGAAGAGAGAAATGAAACTACCCCTGTTTGCTGGCAACATGATTCTATATCAAGAAAACCCCATAGTCTCAGCCCAAAGCTCCTTCAGCTGATAAACAACTTCAGTAAAGTATCAGGATACAAAATCAATGTACAAAAATCACTAGCATCCCTATAAACTAAAAACAGTCAAGCCAAGAGCCAAATCAGGAAGGCAATCCCATTCACAACCACCACAAAAAGAATAAAATTCCTGGGAATACAGCTAACCAAGAGGGTAAAAGATCTCTACAATGAGAATTACAAAATACTGCTCAAAGAAATCAAAGATGACACAAACGAATGGAAAAGCAATCCATGCTCATGGATAGGAAGAATCAATAGTGTTAAAATGGCCATTCTGCCCAAAGCAATTTACAGATTCAATGCTATTCCTACCAAACTACCAATGACATTCTTCACAGAACTAGAAAAAACTATTTTTAAAATTCATAAGGAACCAAAAAAAAGCCCAAATAGCCAAGTCAAACCTAAGCAAAAACAACAAAGCTGAAGGTAACACATTACCTGACTTCAAATTAAATTACAAGGCTGTAGAAATCAAAACAGCACAGTCCTGGCATAAATACAGACACACAGATCAACAGAGCAGAATGGTGAACCCAGAAATAAAGCCACATACCTACAGCCAACTGATCTTTGACAAAGTTGACAAAATCATACATTAAAGAAAGGACACCTGAACTGGAAGTTAAGACCGCTACCTAGCCATTTTGGGCTCCACCTGCCTCTGTGTCAACAGGCTAAGAAGGGAGTTAACAGTGTTGTGTGGAATGACTGACCTAGACTATTAAGGTAAAATCAGACTACTACTTCACAATGGAGGTAAGGAAGAGTACATCTGTGACACAGGGGATCCCTAAGGGCTTCTCTTACTTACTATTACTGCCCCCTGTAGTTAAGGTCAACTGGGAAACTACAACAACCCAATTTAGGCCTAACTACAAACAGCTCAGACCCTTCAGGACTAAAGTTTTGAGTTACTCCGCTAAGTTAAAAACTACGACCAGCTGAGAGGCTTGCTGAAGGCAAAGGGATATAGAATGAGTAGAAGAAGGTAATTATCAATAGTAGCTATGACCATATGACCAGTTACTGAACCAAGCACTATAATTATCATGAGCATTTCCTCGTTTTGTTAAAAATGTGTTTGTGCATATACACACACCTGTATTAAGCAAATAACTTTGTTTTATTTCCTTTCTTATTCCTTCATCATGTAACATAAGATTTACTGACCTTATATTAGCATGTAAGTGTTGTTAGGTTTATGTAATAGTATTTAAGATTAGTGCATATTCAGTTGTATGAAAGATGGTTGTATTATGTTAGGCAGAATCATTCATCACTTTGTTACTGTCTTTATTTGGAGATGAAGTATGATATAAGGAGATGTGTAAAGGTGCCAAGTTGACAAGGGGTGGGCTTGTTATAATTAATATTAGTTGTCAACTTGACTGGACTGAATGATGCCTAGGTGGCTGGTAAAATATTGTTTCTCAGTGTGTCTGTGAGGGTGTTACCAGGGGAGATGGACATTTAAGTCAGTGGACTGGGAGAGAAAGACCCGCCCCCAATGTAGGTAGGTACAATCAGCTCAGCATAGCTAAAATAAAACCGAGAGAAGATGATACACACACACACGCACACACACACACACACACACACTCTCTCTCTCTTTCTTGCTCTCTCTCTCTCTCTCTCTTTCTGTCTCTTCCTGTCCTGGAAACTTGCTTCCTCTCCTCCTGCCCTTGGACCTCAGACTCTAGGTTATTCGGCTTTTGAACTCTGAGACCTGCATCAGCACCCCGCTGGGGGCTTCTTGGGCCTCTGGCCTCAGACTGACAGCTGCACTGTGGGCTTTCCTGGTTTTGAGACTTGGGACCTGGACCGAGCCATGCTACCAGCTTCTCTCTTTCCCCTGCTTGCAGATGGTCTATCATGGGACTTCACTTTGTAATCATATGAGGCCATTCTCCTTATAAACTTCCTTTTGTATATAAATATAACCTATTGGTTCCATCCCTGTAGAGGGCCCTAACTAATACAGCACTCTATTCAATAAACGGTGCTGGGAAAACTGGGTTATCATATGCAGAAGAATGAAACTGGAACCTTATCTCTCACCACATACAACAATTAACTAAAAATGGATTAAAGATTTAAATCCATTTTAAAGACATAAACTAAAAATACTAGGAGAAAACCTAGGAAAAACTGTTCTGGACTTTGGCTTAGGCAAAGATTTATGACTAAGACCTCAAAAACAAATGCAACAAAAACAAAAATAGATAAACAGGACTAAAACTGAAAAACTTCTGCACAGTATAAGAAATAATAGAGTAATAGACAATCTGCAGAATAGGAGAAAATATTTGCAAACTATGGATCTGACAAGGAACTAAAGCCCAGAATCTACAAGGAACTCAAACAACTCAGCTGGGCACAGTAGTTCATGCATGTAATCCCAGCACTTCGGGAGGCCGAGGCAGCCAAATCACCTGAGGTCAGCAGTTCAAGACCACCCTGACAAACAAGGTGAAACCCTGTCTCTACTAAAAATACAAAATTAGCCACACGTGGTGGTGCATGCCTGTAATCCGAGCAACTTGAGAGGCTGAGGCAGAAGAACCGCTTGAACCCACGAGGCAGAAGTTGTAGTAAGCCAAGATCACGCCACTGCACTCCAGCCTGGGCAATTAGAGCAAAATTCCATCTCAAAAAAAAAGAAAAGAAAAAAAGACACTCAAATAACTCAAAGGCAACAAAAACAACCCCATTAAAAAGCAGGCAAAGGACATAAACAGTTTTCAAAAGAAGATATACCAATGGCCAATAAGCATGTGAAAATATGCTCACAACTCACTAATCATCAGAACTACAATAAGATACCATCTTATACCAGTCAGAATGGCAATTACAAAGTCAAAAAATAAGGTAAGTTGCCGAGGATTCAGAGTAAAAAAAAAATGCTTATATATTATTGGTGGAATGTAAATTAGTACAACCTCTATGGAAAACAATTTGGATATCTCTCAGAGAACTAAACTACCATTTGATGCAGCAATGCAACTACTGGGTATATACCCAAAGGGAAAGAAATCATTATATCAAAAAAGATACCCACACTCTATGTTTATCACAGCATAATTTCTAATAGCAAAGATATCCATCAACAGATGAATGGATTAAAAATGTAATATACCAAGAGGATGTGAAGAAATAGGAACACTTTTACACTGTTGGTGGGAGTGTAAATTAGTTCAACCATCGTGGAAGACAGTGTGGTGATTCCTCAAGGACCTAGAAATAGAAATATCATTTGACCCAGCAATCCCATTACTGGGTATATATCCAAAGGACTATAAATCATTCTACTATAAGGACACATGCACACGAATGTTCATTGCAGCACTGTTTACAATAGCAAAGACCTGGAACCAACCCAAATGCCCACTGATGATAGACTAGACTGGGAAAATGTGGCACATATACACCATGGAATATTATGCAGCAATCAAAAACAATGAGTTCGTGTCCTTTGTGGGGATATGGATGAATCTGGAGAACGTCATTCTCAGCAAACTGACACAAGAACAGAAAATGAAATACCACATGTTCTCACTCATAGGCGGGTGATGAACAATGAGAACACATGGACACAGGGAGGGGAGCACTACACACTGGGGTCTATTGAGGGGAATAGGAGAGGGACAGCGGCGGGGGGGAGTTGGGGAGGGATGGTATGGGGAGAAATGCCAGATGTGGGTGAAGGGAGGAAGGCAGCAAATCACACTGCCACGTGTGTACCTATGCAACTATCTTGCATGTTCTGCACATGTACCCCAAAACCTAAAATGCAATTAAAAAAAAAAACGTGGTATATCATGGAATACTACTCATCCACGAAAAATAAAAGAAATCATGTCTTCTGCAGTAACATGGATGGAATGGGAAGTCATTATCTCAAGTGAAAAAACTTGGAAACAAAGTCAAATACTGCACGTTTTCACTTATAAATGAAAGCTAAATAATGTGCACACATGGACACAGAGTGTGGACTAATAAACACTGGCAACTCGGAAAGGTGGGAGGTTGGGGGAGATGACAAATGAGAAATTACTTAATAGGTACAAAATACATTATTCAGGTAATAGCTACACTAAAAGCCCAGACTTCGACAATATGCAATATATTCATGTTCCAAAACTGCACTCGTACCCATTAAATTTATACAAATAAAAAGAAACCCTCTACCTGCCTAAATCAGCTGCCACCATCACAGGGGTAGGCCTGACTAAGGTCTCCAATACTCACTCTGGGCAGTAATGGGGATCCACCAGGCAGTGCTCTAGTCTGGTCTCTCAGGCTTTCAAAGGGATGTCAAGGTGCTGGGGACAGGTCCTAACGTGTGTGATAGATTATATTGTTTACTGAGAACAATAGCAAAAAAGACCGAGTCGGCTCCCAAACCGAAAACTGCTCAGGACATTCTAAAGTAGTAAACAATGTATGCATATCATACACTAGTTAAATCAGTTCTTTTAACACGGGATATGTGACCCTGCCCTCATTGCTCCCTCGTGAAGAATGCTTTCTCGTTTGTCTTTAATCAGTAGTGAATAAGCACCAGCTGCCTGCCTAGTTCATCTTTGTGCTATGAGAAAACACAGAACACCTGCTTGTTATTATTATTATTGTTCAGAGACAATAAATACATGGGTCAGAGTCTGCTCAAGGCTCTCAGCTCTGAATGATGTTAGCTCCCGATCTCACTTTGCACTCTACCTGTGTGTTTGTTTCTTAATTCCTTCAGCACCACTGGGTTGGGGGTCTCCACGACCAAGCTGGCCTTGGCATCAAAAGAGGTGGCAATGAGGAAAAATGAGTATCTGAGAGCCTTCCATGTGCTTGGCCCTTTATATATATTATCTCAACAAGCCTCAAAATAGCCCAATGAGACAGCTGCATCATCATTTCAATTTTATAAACAAGGACACAGACTCTCAGAAAGATTATTTTTTCATATGCACACAGTTAGCAAAGAACATAGAAGCGCCTGACTCCAGAATCCAAATAGCTTAAAATCTTTAAAAGTCAGGTCCTAAAGAAATCAATAGGAAATAGATACATTTTAATGTTAAAATAATAATAGCAGTGGCACTAATACTTTTTATAAAATGCTTAATAAATGCCAGGCACAGTACTAAGGGTTTCACATTACTAATCTCTTATTTTTTTTCCTTTTACTCCTTTTCACCCCTTTTCCTTTCTCCCTCTTTTCTTCTGCCCCCTTAAAACTTACATGAAGGCAAAGTAGTACTTAGTAGAAAAATCTGGAGGAGGAAGAGTGTGAAAAAGCAAATTCTGAGTAATTCATGATTTTATTAAAATTTTCTCCTATTAAAAACTATTTTTAATAGTCTCAAGTTTTTAAAAGTCATTTTTTGAAGGGTGATGAATAAACATAAGTAGGTAATTATGCTAAAAAAATCAACAGTAAGCACCCAAGCATAATGGCTCATGCCTGTAATCCCAGCACTTTGGAAGGCTGAGGCAGGAGACTCACTTGAACTCAGGAGTTCAAGACAAGCCTGGGCAAAATGGTGAAACCCTGTCTCTACCAAGAAACACAAAAAAATTATTTTAAAAATTAATGGTACCCAACAAATATATGCAAAATGTCACCCTCACAACAAATCAAAGAAATACAAATTGACAAAGAAACCATTCTTTACTTCATAAAAATATGAAATTTTTAAAATTATAAATTCCTTGCTTATAGCCATTACTGGAGATAGTAAAAAAAAAAAAATTATAAATTCCAGCATTGTCAAATGCACAGTAAAACAGGCACTCTCATATGTTGGTGATGAAAATATAAATTCATGTATATACTTTTGGAGGACAATTTGGAATTACATATCATTGACTGCAAAAATCATACTATTCTTTAACTATGTAATTCTAATTCTAGGTAAGAAATAATTGCAGGCAAAGATTCATGCAATAATGAATTATTACAAATCATATTTTGTTATTTTCAGTAGCCATAAAAAGTGTTCCAGACATATTATTTATAGAAAAAAAGTTCACTGGGCTTATTGCTTGGGTTATGTGAATTGTGATTTTTCTTCATGCTTAGAATATCTTTAAAATGATCTATAACTAAAATTTTAATAAAATTAAAAATTTATTTTAATCCATGGTTTTGTTTTTTTGTGTGCATTTTCTTTTCTTTTTTTTGAGCTAGGGTCTCATTCTGGCAAGGCTGGAGTGCAGTGGTACAATCATGGCTTGCTGTATGTATCGCAACCTCCAAGGCTCAACTGATCTCCCACCTCAGCCTCTGGAGTAGTTGGGACCATAAGTGCACATTACCACATTGGCTAACTCTTGTATTTTTTGTAGAGATGGGTTTTCACCATGTTGCTCAGGCTAGTTTCAAACACCTAAGCTGAAATGGATCTGTCTGCCTCTGCTTCTCAAAATACTGGGATTACAGGTGTGAGCCACAACATCCAGTTTCCAAAGTTTTGTTTTCATTTGTTGTTCCCTACCATCTCAGCCTCCCAAATTGCTGAAATTACAGGTATTAACCACTGTGCCTGGCCTATAGGTATATATTTATATGCATATACTATCTGCGATACTATAAATAAGAAACTGGTAATGAATATTGCCTTTGAGAAGAAATTCTGGAGAAAAACTAGATAATGTTGGGGTGGTGATAAGAAGATGAATGTATTTCACTGAACTCCCTTTAGTATCTTTCTTTCTTTCTTTTTTTTGAGACTGACTCTCCCTCTGTCGCCCAGGGTGAAGTACAGTGGCACAATCTCAGCTTACTGCAACCTCTGCCTCCTGGGCTCAAGAGATTTTCCTGCCTCAGCCTCTTGAGTAGCTGGGATTACAGGCGTGTGCCACCATGTCCAGCTAATTTCTTTGTGTTTTTAGTAGAGACAGGGTTTCACCATGTTGGTCAGGCTGGTCTCAAACTTCTGACCTCAAATGATCCACCTGCCTCAGCCTCCCAAAGTGCTGGGATTATACTGTGCCCAGCCACATACCTTTCTTATTTGCAACTATATACATGCTTTATATAATCAAAAAGTGAGTATCTCAAAGAACTTGCACGAATTTTTTTTGACTACCTGCCTGTCTGCTCAGTAGGTACAAATAATGCATGAAGAGTCACCCCCAATACATTATGGATTGTCTACTGTGAGACTGTGAAAGGAAGGTCAACTTGTAAGATAGACTACCTGTTGACAAGTCCAGGCTTCAGTCCTGCCTGAGGTCAAGTTCTGCAGAAGGTGGTAAATTCGATTGTGAACACATTAAATTTGATGCAACATCAGATTATCCTAGTGGATAATCTGTGGCAGGCAGTTAGGAATTGAGGACTGGAGTTGAGCAAGAAGAGGAAGGTGGGGGCAGACAGGCTGGGAGTAGATTTGAACTGGATGAGTTTACAGGTGCTGAAGTGTAGAGGTTGCTAAGAGATAAAGTATCAGGAATAGATTCTTGGGAAACACCTACATTTAGAAATTGGGGGAGAGGCCAGGAGCAGTGACTCAAACTTGTAATCCCAATACTTTGGAAGGCTAAGGTGGGAGGATCATTGGAGCCCAGGGGTTCCAGAGCAACCTGAGTAATATGATGAAACCCCATCTCTACAAAAAATAAAAAACTAGCCAGGTGTTGTGGCATGCACCTGTAACCCCAGCTATCTGGGAGGCTGAGACATGAGGACTGCTTGAGCCTGGGAGGCTGAGGCTGCAGTGAACCATGACTGAGCCACTGCACACCAGCCTGGGCAACAGAGTGAGACCCTGTCTCAAAAAAACAAAAAAAGCAAGAAAGAAATGGAGAGAGAAAGAGGATATGGAAACGGCAGTCAAATGGGGAGAAGAATCAGAAAAGAACAAGTCAAGAACATAGGCCCAGGGGGAGAGTATCAAGAAGAAGGTGGTCAACAGTGTCAGATCCAGCATCAGGCAAGAGGACATCAGGTGTGAGGCCGTTCTTGTGTTGCTATGAAGAAACACCCAAGACTGGGTAATTTAAAACAAAACAGGTGTGATTGGCTCAGGGCTCTGCAGGCTGCATAGGAAGCATGGCACCAGCATCTGCTTCTGGGGAGGCCTTAGGCAGCTTTACAATTCTGGTATAAGGCAAAAGGAGAACAGGCACATTACATGGTGAAAGCAGGAGCCAGAGAGAGTTGGGTCTGGAGGCAGGTGTCACATATTCTTAAATGACCAGATCTCACGAGAACTCCTTGGGTGAGAATTTTTGACGGGGATTAAGAATTTAATATGTATATATTCAGTGTGCTTCTCCCTGCAGGAAGTTGTTTCTAAATGAGGTCCTATGAAAACTCACAGATATCATAACAGCATTTTACCATCTATGTGCGTAAAACAGTGTATAACATTTATGAATAAATGCCCTTTGTATTATAAAAATCTAATACTGTTTTTATCCTTGATTTATTATTTAAGCAGATCAAATTAGGAGCAAATTTATCAGAGCCAGAACCCATACTTTCCGTTTTAAACAATGCTTAACTAGCTTCAGAGCTTAGCATTCAACTTTTAGTATCATTTATAGATATAATACAGAATCACAGTATTTTCATCTGAGTAAGATTTCATATCTTAGGTCAGTCTAATATGCTTCCTTCATTTTACAGAGGAAAAAATATCTGAATAGTTCGAATATGTCTAAAACCACATATAAGTCAGCAGACAGATGAAATTGAATCTTTCCAGATCCAGTCTTCACTCTATCGTATGGAATCATCCCACTCCTGGTTCCATTACCATTAAACAAGGGAGACCAGTTAAAAGACAACAAGAAAACATCAAGGTATCTTACAGACTTTTACTCCAAACAAAACTGTATTAAAAATTACACTTGATATACTTGTTATTTACCGCACCCTCAAACTACGTGAAAACCAGTAGTGGCTTCCACTTTCGGCCATGATGGAACAACAGATACCACATTTATGCTCTGCCACAACAACTAGAATAATGAATAAAATATTTAAAACAACTGTTTTTAGAAACTGAAAAATAGGCAGCACAGAAGTGTGATGCCTGAGAGAAGGGATACAAATGAATTTAGCCCCATGATTGCCCTGGCTTCTGCCTTTTAGAACCTACTGCCCTCTAGAAATATTCTGGGCCATAATGCACAACGGGAAATCCAAAACAAAGCACAGAGGTCTTGCTAGGTTGGAGGATCAGAGGTGAGAGTTAGAAAGACTAAAGTCGTTCAAGATATCAGGGCAGACCCCTCAAAAGAGGAGCTCCACAAGTATGCAAATAATTGGCTGCCAGAACAAAGCCAAACACTTTCTAAATGAAAAGAATATAAAACAAATGCACAACAGGAAAACATCACCAATGTCCCTAATTTTTTATTCCTGAAATGTAAAAAAGTAGAAGAATGTAAAATATAACCAGAAGAAAAATTAATCAATAAAGATTGTTAAAAATGACTGAGATGATAAATTAGGAGACAAGAAAATTAAAAGTTATTGTAACTATGTTCCAGTGTTTTTAAATATATATATTTAAAATATATTTCTTCTACATATATGTAGAAGAAAGAAGACATAAGAAAGAGTCAAAAGGAACTTCTAGACATGAAAATTATAATATCTGAAATATGAAATTTACTAGATGGTCCAGGCACATTGGCTCACACCTGTAATCCAAACACTTTGGGAGGTCAAGGCAAGATGATCACTTCAGTTTGAGACTAGCCTGGGCAACACAGTAAGACCCCCATCTCTTAAAAAAAAAAAAAAGGCATTTAAAAAATTAGCTGGGCAGAGTGGTGCATACCTGTCGTCCTAACTACTTGAGAGGCTAAAGCAAGAGGATCACTTGAGCCCAAGAGTTACAAGCTGCAGTGAGCTATGATCATGTCATTGTACTCCAGCCTGGGTAACAGAACAAGATCCCATCTCTAAAAAATAAAAATCCCAAAGTATTGGGATTACAGGCATAAACCACTATACCCAGCCATAAAAATATTTTTAAAAATAAAAATAGGCTGGGCATGGTGGCTCAAGCCTGTAATCCCAGCACTTTGGGAGGCCGAGGCGGGTGGATCATGAGGTCAAGAGATCGAGACCATCCTGGTCAACATGGTGAAACCCCGTCTCTACTAAAAATGCAAAAAATTAGCTGGGCATGGTGGCGCGTGCCTGTAGTCCCAGCTACTCAGGAGGCTGAGGCAGGAGAACTGCCTGAACCCAGAAGGCGGAGGTTACAGTAAGCCGAGATTGCGCCACTGCACTCCAGCCTGGGTAACAAGAGTGAAACTCCATCTCAATCAATCAATCAATCAATCAATTTCACTAAATGAATTAACCACAGAATAGATATGCAGAATATCACCAAATATGAAGATACAGCAGTACAATCTATAGAAACTGAAGCACAAAAAACAAATAAAAACAAACAAGAGCATCATTGGCTGATGGGATAGTATCAAGCAGTCTACATACATATAATTGGAGCCACAGAAGGTAAGGAAGGAGGGAGGAACAAAAAAAAAATCTGAATAAGTAATGGCAGAAAATTTCTAAATTTGATACACCTGTGAGTCCATATATCCAAAAAGCTCTATGAACCTAAACCAGGATAATCAGGAATAAACTTACCAAAAGGAATGTCATAATCAAATTACTTCAAACCAGCAACAACAGAAAACAAAAAATCTTAAAAGCAGCCCAAAGGAAAAAAAAAGAAATTTTATGGAGAAAAAGAGATAAGAAGGTCAGTAAACTCCTCCTAAGCAACTCTGCAAGCCAGAAAATAATGGAATAAAATCTCTAACCTACTTATGCCTAGCATTCTATTATTGGAACACTAAGCATGTGGGAGTTATTTGTATCTGACCGCTCAAGGTCATCACCAAGGTCTGATTTTTCACTGATGCAAAAATTCAAAAAAATTACAACCTCAGCATAAATGGGTTAAAGTGCTGGGGGAAAGAATTTCTCAATCTAGTACTTTAAATCCAGAAAAAGATAAAGATATTATTAGACAAACAATATCTGAGATAATTTATCACCAGTAAATCTGTACTATACAATAAACTTTAAAGAAAAAAGTTCTTTAGGCATAGGGATAATGTCAACCATTTTTTTTTTTTTTTGATATACAAAAAAAATGAATAGTGCTAAATATGTGAAACATCGATAAATATAAGACATTTTTCTTATTTTTAAGTTTCTTTATAGACGATTTGTCTAAATAAAAATAACAATATAGTTTAGAGTTTATAATACACATAGGTGTAAACTTAGTGACAACAGAATCAAATTTAGGAGCTGGAACAAAAGAATTAAATTGGGAAATATGCAGTTGTAAAGTTACAATATACATGAGCTAGAATTTCTGAAAAACCTAAGAGGTAAACTGTAAACCATTAAGCAAATCCTAAAAACAATAAAGCAAAGAAATATAGTAATTAGCCAACAGTAGATATAAAGAAATCATTAAAAACTCTCAATTCAAAAGAAGAAGAAAAAAAAACAGAAAAGAACAATCAGAAACAAACATCAAGGTGATAGATTAAAACCAACTATACTGAAATTTCCATTAAATGAGAATAGTCTAATATTTCACACAATAAAACAGCAGAGATAATCAGACTAAAGAAAAAAGCAGCTAGTAACTACATGCTATCTATAAGACCACCTTAAACGTGGCACACAAAACAAAATTAAAACAAAAAAATAAAATAAATAAAATAAAAATAATAACATAGATAAGTTAGAAGTAAAAAGTTTTTTTTTTTAAAGTGTGTCATACAAAAGCTAATTATAATAAATCTGGAGACAGTACGTTAATATATTAATTAATTATTAAAGTAAAAATTATCAATTATATATTAATTAATGTCATACAAAGTAGACTTAAAAACAAGTAATATCACTGAGCATGGGGGCTCACTCCAGTAATCCCAGCACTTTGGGAGGCTAAGATGGGCGTATCACAAGGTTGGGAGATAGAGACCAGCCTGACCAACATGGTGAAACCCCATGTCAACCAAAAATACAAAAATAAGCTGGGCGTGGTGACACAAGAATATAATCCCAGCTATTCAGGAGGCTGAGGCAGGAGAATCACTTAAACCCGGGAGGCAGAAGTTTCAGTGAGCTGAGATTATGCCTCTGCACTCTAGCCTGGACAACAGAGCAAAACTCCATCTAAAAAAAAAAACAAGTAATATAATCTGAGAAAAATTATAAATATATATAGTAAAGGGCATAATTCACAAACAAGACTTAACAATCCTAAATTAGTATACCCACCTAAAAACAGAGCTTCAAAATTTATAAGGGAAAAATGGGCAAGTGAAAGAAAAATAATGAATAAATCTACAATGTTAGTATTTGAACCCTTATCTCATAGTAAATTACAAAACAAGTACCCAGAAAATCAGTAAGATACAGAAATCTTGACCATCACTATCAACCAATTTGATCTAATTGACATTTACAGAATACTCAAATCCATAACAGCAGAACACATACTCTGGAATGAGGAGTTACTATTAATTAGGTATAGACTTCCAGTTTTGCAAGAAGAAAAATATTCTGAAGACGAATGGGGGTGGTTGTTGCCTAACAATGTGAATGGACTTAACAGTATTCAACTGTAAACTTTAAAATGGTTAAAATGTTCAATCTATGTTACGTATATTTTAACATAATTTACAATAAATAATTTGGCAAGGCGCAGTGGCTCACACCTGTAATCTCAGCACTTTGGGAGGCCCAGGTGGGTGATCATGAGGTCATGAGTTTAAGACCAGCCTGGCCAAGATAGTGAAAACCCATCTCTACTAAAAATACAAAAATTAATCGGGCATGGTGGCAGGCACCTATAATCCCAGCTACTTGGGAGGCTGAGGCAGAGAATTGCTTTACCCTGGGAGGCAGAGTTTGCAGCGGGCCAAAATTATACCACTGCACTCCAGCCTGGGCGACAGGCTGTCTTAAAAAAATTAATAAATAATAAAAATAAATAAATGATTTAATAGAATTTACATCTGAGGCCAGGTTCAGTGGCTCATGCCTGTAATTCCAACACTTTGGGAGGCCCAGGCAGGCAGATCACCTGAGGTCAGGAATGCGAGTCTAGCCTGGTCAACATGATGAAACTCCATCCCTGCTAAAAATAAAAATAAAAAAATTAGCTGGGCGTGGCGGCATACTCCTGTAGTCCCAGCTACTCGGGAGGCTGAGGCAGGGGAATTGCTTGATCCTGGGAGGTGGAGGTTGCAGTGAGCCAAGATCATGCCACTGCACTCCAGCCTGGTAACAGAGCAAGACTCCATCTCAAAAATAAAATAAAATAAAATTACATTAGACATCAATAATAAAGAGCGTTCAGGTTAATCCTGAATTATCTGAATTAAAACAAAAACACCCATGAGTAATCTATGAGTCAAGGAATAAACATACGAGAGAACAGAAAATATTTTGAAGTAGCTGAAAATGAAAACACAATATATCAAAATTTGTAGACTGCAGTTAAAACCAGTGCTTGGAAGGAATCACATAGCTTCAGATGCTTACAGAAAAAAAGTCAGGTCCAAAATCAATGATAGAAGATTAAAACAAAGTAAACAGAAGGAAAACATAATAAAAATAAGAGCAAATATCAATCAAATGTAAATGAAATCAAAATGAATTCAACGATATTCATTCATGCTAGTAATTAAGAAATGCAAATTAAAGCAATGTTAAGAAATGTTTTTTGCACATTACCCTATCCAAAATGTTAAAAAAAAAAAAAAAAAAAAAAAACTAATTAAAGCACAAATAGAGGCCAGGTGCAGTGGCTCACTCCTGTAATCCCAGCACTTTGGGAGGCCAAGTTGTGAGGACTTGTTGAGGCCATGTGTTTGAGGCCAGCGTGGGCAACATAGCATGATCCCATCTCTGCAAAATAAAAAATAACAAAAATAGCCTGGCATGATGGTATGCACCTTATAGTTGCAAATACTCGGAAGACTGACACAGGATTACTTGAGTACAGGAGATCAAGGCTGCAATGAGCCATCATTATGCCACTGTATTCCAGGCTGGACAACAGAGCAAGACACTGTCTCAAAAAAGAAAGAAAGAGAAGAAGAAAGGAGAAGAGAAAGAAAAGGAAGAAGAAAAAAAGAGGAAAGGAAGAGGGAGGAGGAGAACGACAACAACAAGAAGAAGGGTAGGGGGGAGGAGAGGAAGGATGAGTAAGAGGAAGAGAAAGAAAGAGAGAGGGAGGGGAGGGGAGGGAAAAGGAGGGGAGAGGAGAGGAGAAGAGAAAGAGAAAATCTGAAGAACCTTGTATCTATTAAAACAACTGAATTCATAATCAACTTTCCCATGAAGAAAACTCCAGGCCCAGACAGCTTCACTGGATAATTCTATCAAATATTTAAGGAAGAAATAACAATCCTACACAGAGATTTTTAAAAAAGATACTAGGAGGAGACATTTTCAAACTCCTATGATAATGTAGCATTATACTGACAATGAAAGTAGACAGACATAAGAAAACTACAAACCAGTATCTTTAATGAACACAGATGAAAAAATTCTGAATAAAACTGCAGGAAATCAAATCCAACAATATCTAAAAAACAAAACACCATGACCAAGTGGGATTTATTTTCAAAGGTTAAACAAACCTTGCATTCCTAGAATATTTCTTCCCACAGAGTTGGCTTAACATTTGAAAATGAATCAATGAACAACAATCAATCAGAGTAACAAATAAAACCATGTAATCAATTAAACAGATATGAAAGCATTTGACAGTATTCAAGATCCATTCATTATATATTTTTTAACAACTCTCATCAAACTAAGACTAGAATGAAACTTTCTCAACATGATTACTTAAATGTAAAAGTAAAAATTATGATACCTCTGGAAGAAAATAGGAGAAAATCTTCACGAGTCTGGGATAAACAAATATTTTTTTTAGATAGTACTCAAGAAAACATTTAGATTCATATTGCATCCATTAAAATGGCTAAAATTAGACTGTCAGCTGGGTGCAGTGGCTCATGTCTGTAATCCCAGTACTTTGGAAGGCCGAGGCGGGCAGATCACCTGAGGTCAGGAGTTCGAGACCAGCCTGGCCAACATGGTGAAACCCCATCTCTACTAAAAATACAAAAAATTAGCCAGGCATGGTGGCACGTACCTGTAGTCCCAGCTACTTGTGAGGCTAAGCCAAAAGAATCACTTGAACCTGGGAGGCAGGAGTTGCAGTGAGCTGAGATAGCACCACTGTACTCCAGCCTGGGCAAGAGAGCAAAATTCCAGACAGACAAAACTGAAGACTGTCAACACCATGTGTTGGAGAAGACATCAATAACTGAAACTCTCTATTGTTGGTGAGCATGTAAAGTGGTACAAACACTATGGCAAACAATATTGTAGTTTCCTTGAAGTTATACACTTACCATGTGACCCAGTAATTCTAAATCTAGGTCTTTACCCAAGAGAAGTAAAAACTTATATACACAGAGACTTGCACTTGAATGTTCATGGCAGTGTTAATCATAATACTAAAAATAAAACTAACCCAAAGGTCCATCAACAACTGAGTAGATAAACTGTAATATATCTAGAATACCACCACAACAAAATACCAGTCAATATTAAAAAGGAGTAAATTACTGATGTAAGAGCAATATGAATGAATCTCAAAAGCATTACAATGAACAAAAGAAGCCAAACACAAAACATTCCATGCTGTGTGACTCCAAATGTATGAGACTTTAGAAAAGACAAATCTGATCTACAGTGACAGAAAGCAGGTCAATGGTTGCCTCAGGTAGGGGCACAGGGATGGATTGACTGGAAAATGGTGCAGGGAGCTTTCTGGGGTCATGGAAGTGTTCTATATCTTGACTGCACAGTCAAAATATAATTATATAAATCTGACTGCATGGATTCGTTAGGTTCATTAAGCATTGAATTATATATTTTAAATGGATGTTTTATCATATTCGCATGTAAATTATACTTCAATAAAGTGATTTTTAAGAGGGTGTGTGTATGTCCCCTATACACATACACATGGAAGATGGGCAGTAATGCTACAATGTTCCATGGCTGTGCAGGCCAGTGATTAGGACTGCCAAAGTTTTCCCCTGCACAACTGCAGGAAAAGATTAATTTAAGCACCAATCATCCTCCTATACTTCAGCTGAATGAATGAATCTAAAGTGGTACAAGGCTCTACACTTAATTCATTTCAACAAAGTGGTTCTACCATTAATAAATAATGTAAAACTACACAAAAGATTTTAGTCTCTCCCTTGTAAAGTATGCAAAACATTTTCTGCCTCTCATACAAAGTATCCTAAAGTGTCCTCTTTCTACCCACAGTCAATGAATCTAGTATTCTGAGTCACAATTTTATACTGCAATCAAATCCAAGAAGCTGTCATTTTTTATTTAACATCCATGGGCTGTAATCATGAAAAATTTACTCACTGTAAAATGGTTGCATTCCTTCCATAGTCAGACTCTTAATGATATAATGCAATATTCTTAAGAACATTTTAATGCTGAGGCATGTTAAAGAAAAGTAGCATAAAATAACTCTACAGACATGTGTCATTTAACTCTCCCTAGTTAAAAAAATAAACAACGCAAAACCATAGCCAACAGTTAAATACTGGCTGAAGATTAAATAATTTTAAGTAAAGACATAATTAATCAGAGTTTCTTACGCTACAATCACTCCATTAAGAATACTAGATACAAAAATTGTGGGTCATTAACCTGTATTTCTAATCACCTAATACTGCTGCTCTCTTTTGGAACTCTTTTATGCCATATAATTCAAATGCACTAGTTTTTTATTATTGTCTAAATATTGTCTAACAAAAGATAAAAGTTCTGTCAAGTGACATTTAATTTTCTTGCCATTTCTAAGCACTCCATGTTTTTGACAGTGACGTACAGAGTGAGGGGAGTTCAATTTGTATTCACCCTGAGGGATATAGCCTAGCCCCATATCATCTTAGAACAAGGCCCCAAAGCAAATGTGGGGCTTAAATTCTGCTCTGGAGCAGGGCAGAGACTAACTCCAGCATAAGGAATTAATAATTTGGCCACATACCCTCACTCTCAAGTCTCCAACCAAAATATCTTCCTAGGGCTCCAATCAAAGACATCTAAAGCTAGATGGAGCATCTAAGACCTATTCTACCACGTACCAACATATTTGTTGCTCCACCAAATCAAGAGAACTCAATTCTTCCCATTACCAATCCACAGTGTACAATTCTAGCCAATTGCTAAATTCGATCCTGACAAATACACTACAAGCACCCACAATAACATTAGTCAATCTGTAATTATCTCCAGTCACAGCTCTGAGCAAAACTGTAATATAAATAAAATGTATCACAGGTTCTTCAAAGTCTCTTTTCTTCCCTTTGTTCTTTATCCTGTGATGTTCCTTTACTGATTGTCCTACTTCACCAGGAATTCACTGAGCTTGCGCTCTTTGTATCCACCTCTCTGTTAAATCCTAGTCTTAGAAATAGATTGAGAAATGCATTTATAGCAAGCTGACCATGAACCCTTCTCTAAAAATACATGTTTTAACCATGAGCAAAGAAATCATTGATTCACTTTGGTATCTTAGGGTGTTGAGGCAGTATGGGGTAGGGTGAGCAGAGAGAACTTCCAGCCCAGTATCAAACTACCATGGCAATCTCTGAACAATAAGGCAAGCCCAGCCTATCCCACACCATTTAAAGCTACATTTTTTTTAATTTAACATCACCACAAATCATCAATTATAAAGCTCAAAGTCACATTGGTTTGCTAGCTTTCACAAAGGGCAGCTTTAGTGACATTAACAGCACCATTTCTTACCACCTATGCATCTGTCAAACCATCTGAGCAAAGAGCAGAGAGACAGTGTGCCAGGCAGACACCTAGCAGATGGATATGGCTGGAAGCATTCATTCTGCAGATCAGTTTGATGGTGAATGGTAAAACTGCCATTTGGAAATTTAAATTATCTGCTTAAACACCAATCACCCCAGCATTATTCTAAGTTTAAAGTTTTCCAAAAAGGCCATTTTTCTCATTGGTTCATAAATGTGTTTCCTTACCCCCATTTCAGTCACGACATTCTCCTAACTTATAATGCCTGTTATATTCACATACAAATCCTAACAAACCTTTAGGATTCTTTAAGAAGAACCCCACATTCTTTAAGAGGACTTCACCTGACTTTACAACCATAATTTTGTTAATAGTACTCCAAACACCATGTTTGAAACCTATTTTAATGTTTCCTCCAAATTCTAACACCTCTTTTCTTCTTTTGTTCAGATAGAGTCTTGCTCTATCACCCAGGCTGGAGTGCAGTGGCGCGATCTCAGCTCACTGCTGCCTCTGCCTCTCGGGTTCAAGCAATTCTCCTGCCCCAGTCTCTCAAGTACCTGGAATTACAGGTGCGTGCCACCAAGCCCGACTAATTTTTTGTATTTTTAGTAGAGATGGGGTTTTGCCTTCTTGGCCAGGCTGGTCTCAAACTTCTGACCTAGGGGATCTACCCAACTTGGCCTCACAAAGTGCTGGGATTACACGCATGAGCCACCACACCTGGTCTCCAAATTCTAATCATTGAGCACATTATTATTGTCTATTGATCAGTCTGGTTCTCTGCATATTCATCTTATTATATTTAGGAGCTCTAAGTTTCTCGAGGGTGACTATCTTCTTGATCATTTATTCATTCAACTAACCTTTAGTAAATGTCTACTGCTGCCAGGCCCTGTGTTAGACATCAGGAATGTAAAAAATAAAAACAAACAGTCCCATTCTCAAAGGATTTAGATTCTCTCCCTTTTAAGTCTATATTAATTCTTTTGTACTCATTACAATGCCTAGTATAAAGTTAATACATTATACTTAATCAACTGTTTGCAATTAATTGAACATATACATCTTTAAATTTTAAAATACATAACAACAATATTCTGTAGTTTAGATCCCTTTTCAAAGGAAGAGCTAGGTGGTTATATATTTTTTACAGTTAAGACATTTGTAAAACTCGCATTCTCAATTGCTACAAAGAAAATAAAATACCTAGAAATACAACTTACAAGAAATGTGAAGGACCCCTTTAAGGAAAACCACAAACCACTGCTTAAGGAAATAACAGAGGACACAAACAAATGAAAAAACGGGGAGGATCCAAGATGGCAGAATAGGAACAGCTCCAGAGTGCAGTTCCCAAAAAGAACATGCAGAAGGTGAGTGCCCACTGCATTTCCAAACAAATAAATGTTCACTGCCCACAGACCAGGTGATTCCTGGGCCGAAAAGCACCACGAGTTTTCAGCATGGCAGTTTCAGCCGGTGCTGGGTTGGAGCACAGAAACTCACAAAAATCTGGGCGGCCATTTAAACTGTCACCTGGAACGCCTGGGAGACAGAGCCTCCCATTCAACTGAAAGGGAGGGGGCAGACAGAGAGAGCCAGGCGATCTGGCTCAGCGGGTCCCACCCCCACAAAATAAGCAATCTGAAATGCGGTTTCGCAGCAAGCGCAGCTGGACCCAGGATGGCCCAGCTCGGTGGGGGGAAGGGTGACCACCACTACCAAGGCAGTTCACACAGCAGCTGAACAGAGCCTGCAGCAGCTCAGCAACACCTCTGCTGGCAGACTGTGACTAAACTACTCCATGCAGGGAATGGCATCTATGAAAAAAGGCAGGAGCACAACAGGAACTTATCAATAAAGCCAACCTCCCTGGGACAAAGCACCTGGAAAAAGAGGCAGATAATTATGACTTCTGCTATAGCAGACATAAAAGTACCTGCCCAGCAGCTCTGCACAGAACAATGGAGCTCCCAGCACAGCACTTGGGCTTCTACAATGGACAGACTGTCTCCTCAAGTAGCTCCCAGACTCCCGTCTACCCAAAGAAACACCTCATAAAGGAGAGCTCAGGCTGACATCTGGCAGGTACCCTTTTGGGACAAAGATAACAGAAGAAGGAACCAGCAGCAACCCTTACTGTTCTGCAGCCCCCATGGGTGATCCCCAGGCGAGCAGGGTCTGGAGTAGACCTCCAGCAGTCCTGCAGCAGAGGGGACTGACTGTTAGAAGGAAAATGAAAACAGAAAGAAATAATTTCATCATCAACAAAAAGGAGGTCCACTCAGAAACCCCATCTAAAAGTCACCAACTACAAAGACCACAGGCAGATAAAGCTACTAAGATGGGAAGAAACCAATGCAAAAAGGATGAAAACAGCAAAAACCAAAATGCCTCTCCTCCTCCAAGGGATCACAACTCCTCACCAGCTAGAGAACAAGGCTGGATGGAAAATGAGTCTGATGAACTGTCAGAAACAGGCTTTAGAAGGTGGTAACAAACTTCTCTGAGCTAAAAGAACTGTTCTGACCCAATACAAAGAAACTAAAAACCCTGAAAAAAGGTTTGACGAAATGCTAATGACAATACACAGCTTAGAGAAGAATATATATCACTTGATGGAGCTGAAAAACACAACATGAGAACTTCACAAGGCATACACAAGTTTCAATAGCCAAATTGACCAAGCAGAAAAAAA
The DNA here is from genome assembly GCA_031835075.1 of Saguinus oedipus. Lineage (NCBI taxonomy): Eukaryota > Metazoa > Chordata > Mammalia > Primates > Cebidae > Saguinus > Saguinus oedipus. The sequence goes on from CM063169.1 coordinate 205,420,199, forward strand.
GATGTCAGAGATTGAAGATCAACTCAATGAAATAAAACGAGAAGATTAGAGAAAAAAATGAAAAAAAAAGAAAAGAAATGAACAAAGCCTCCAAGAAATATGAGATTATGTGAAAACACCTAATCTACATTTCATAGGTGTACCTGAATGTGACAAAGAGAATGAATCCAAGCTGGAAACCCTCTTCAGGATATTATCCAGGAGAACTTCCCCAACATAGCAAGCCAGGCCACCATTCAAGTCCAGGAAATACACAGAACACCACAAAGATATTCCGCAAGAAGAGCAACCCTAAGGCACATAATCATCAGATTCACCAGGGTTGAAATGAAGGAAAAAATTCTAAGGGCAGCCAGAGAAAAAGGCTGGGTTACCCACAAAGGGAAGCCCATCAGACTCACAGCGGATCTCTCCATAGAAACACTACAAGCCAGAAGAGAGTGGGAGTGAATATTCAACATCCTTAAAAACAAGAACTTTAAACCTAGAATTTCATATCCAGCCAAACTAAGCTTCATAAGTGAAGGAGAAAGAAAATCCTTTCTGGACAAACAATTGCTGAGAGATTTCATCATCACCAGGCCCGCCTTACAAGAGCTCATGAAAGAAGCACTAAACAAGAAAAGGAATAACCAGTCACTCCAAAAATGTACCAAATGGCAAAGACCATCAACACAATAAAAACAATGCATCAACTAACAGGCAAAACATCCAGCTAGCATCAAAATGGCAGGATCAAATTCACACATAACAATATTAACCTTAAATGTAAATGGGCTAAATGTCCCAGTCAAAAGACACAGACTGGCAAACTGGATAAAAAGATAAGACCCATCGGTGTGCTGTATTCAGGAAACCCATCTCACATGCAAGGACACACATAGGCTCAAAATAAAGGGATGGAGGAAGATTTATCAAGCAAATGGAGAGCAACGAAAAGCAGGAATTGTAATCCTAGTCTCTGATAAAATGGACTTTAAACCAACAAAGATCAAAAGAGACAAAGAAGGGCATTACATAATGGTAAAAGGATAAATGCATCAAGAAGAGCTAATAATCCTAAATATACACCCAAATACAGGAGCACCCAGGTACATAAAGCAAGTTCTTAATGACCTACAAAGAGACTTAGACTGCAATACACTAATAGTGGGAGACTTTAACACTCCACTGTCAATATCAGACAGATCAACGATACAGAAAATTAACAAGGATATCCAGGACTTGAACTCAGATCTGGAACAAGCAAACCTAATAGACATCTACAGAAATCTCCACCCTAAATCCACAGAGTATACATTCTTCTCAGTACCACATCACACCTACTCTAAAATTGACCACATAATTGGAAGTAAATCACTCCTCAGCAAATCAAAAGAATGGAAATCATAACAGTCTCTCAGACTACAGGGCAATCAAATTAGAACTCAGAATTAAGAAAGTAACTCAGAACCGCAGAGCCTCATGTAAACTGAACAACTGGCTCCTGAATGTCGACTAAATAAACAATGAAATGAAGGCAGAAATAAAGATGCTCTTTGAAACAGACGAGAACGAATACACAACTTACCAGAATCTCTGGGACACATTTAAAGCAGTGTCTAGAGGGAAATTTATAGCAATAAATGCACACATGAGAAACAAGAAAAGATCTAACATTGACACTCTATCATCAGAATTGAAAGAGCTAGAGAAATAAGATCAAAATAACTAAAAAATTAGCAGAAGACAAGAAATAACTAAGATCAGAGCAGAATGGAAAGAGATAGAGACACAAAAATCTTTTTAAAAAAATCAATCTAGGAGCTGGTTTTTTTAAAAGATCAACAAAATAGACCACTCGCTAGATTAATAAAAAAGAAAAGGGAGAAGAATCAAATTGATGCAATAAAAAACGATAAAGGGGACATCACCACTGATTCCACAGAAATACAAACTTCACTCAGAGATTACTACAAACAACTCTATGCACATAAACCAGCAACCTTGAAAGAAAAAAATAAATTCCTGGAAACTTGCACCCTCCCAAGCCTAAACAGGAAGAAGCTGAAACCTTGAATAGACCAATAACAAGGGCTGAAGTTGAGGCAGCAATTAATAGCCTACCAACCAAAAAACATCCAGGTCCAGATGGGTTCACAGCCAAATTCTATCAGACGAACAAAGACGAGCTGCTACCATTCCTTCTGAAATGATTCCAAACAATCCACAACGAGGGAATCCTTCCCAATCATTTTATGAGACCAACATCATCCTGATACCAAAACCCAGCAGAGACGCAACAAAAAAAGAAAACTTCAGGCCAATCTCCATGATGAACATAGATGTAAAAATCTTCAATAAAATACTGGCAAACCGATTGCAACAGCATATCAAAAAGCTTATCCATCATGATCAAGTAGGCTTCATTCCAGGGATGGAAGGCTGGTTCAACATATGCAAGTCTATAAACCTAATCCACCACATAAAACCAAAAACAAAAACCACATTATTATGTCAATAGATGCAGAGAAGGCCTTCGATAAAATTCAAAAGCACTTTATGCTAAAAACTCAACTAGATATCTAAGGAATGTATCTCAAAATAATAAAAACTATTACAACAAACCCACAGCCAATATCATACTGAATGGGCAAAAACTGGAAGTATTCCCTTTGAAATCTGGCACTAGACAAGAATGCCCTCTCTCACACTCCTATTCAATATAGTATTGGAAGTTCTAGCCAAAGCAATTAGCAAGAATAAAACATAAAGGTATTCAATTAGGAAAAGAGGAAGTCAATCTGTCTCTATTTACAAATGACATGATTGCATATTTAAAAGACCCTATCATCTCATCCCAAAATCTCCTTAAACTGATATGCAACTTCAGCAAAGTCTCAGGATACAAAATCAATGTGCAGAAATCACTAGCATTTCTATATACCAATAACAGACTAACAGAGAGCCAAATCATGAGCAAACTCCCATTCACAATTGCTACAAAGAGAATAAAATACCTAGGACTACAACTAACAAAGGATGTAAAGGAGCTCTTCAAAAAGAACTACAAACCACTGATCAAGGAAATAAGAGAGGACACAAACAGATGAAGAAACATTCCATGCTCATGGTTAGGAAGAATCAATATCATGAAAATGGCCACACTACCCAAAGTAATTTGTAGATTCAATGCTACCCCCATCAAGCTACCAATGACCTTCTTCACAGAACTGGAAAAAAACCACCTTAAATTTCATATGGAACCAAAAGAGAGCCCGCAAAGCCAAGACAATCCTAAGCAAAAAGAACAAACCTGGAGGCATCACACTACCTGATTTCAAACTATACTACAAGGCTACAGTAATCAAAACAGCATGGTACTGGTACCAAAACAGAGATATAGACCAGTGGAACAGAACAGAAGCCCTGGAGGCAACATCACACATCTACAACTATCTGACTTTTGACAAACCTGACAAAAACAAGCAATGGGGAAAGGATTCTCTGTTTAATAGTGTTGTGAACACTGGCTAGCCATGTGCAGAAAGCAGAAACTGGACACCCACCTGACACCTTACACTAAAATTAACTCCAGATGGATTAAAGACTTAAAACATAAGACCTAACACCATAAAAAAAACCTACAAGAAAACCCTGGCAAAACCATTCAGGACATAGGCATAGGCAATGACTTCATGACTAAAACACCAAAAGCATTAGCAACAAAAGCCAAAATAGACAAATGGGATCTAATTAAACTCCAGAGCTTCTGTACAGCAAAAGAAACAATCATTTGAGTGAACCGGCAACCAACAGAATGGGAAAAAAATTTTGCAATCTACCATTTGACAAAGGGCTAATATCCAAAATCTACAAACTAAAATAGATTTACAAGAAAAAAAGAAACAAACCCATCCAAAAGTGGGCGAAGGATATGAACAGACACTTTTCAAAACGAGACATATATGAGGCCAACAAACATATGAAAAAATGCTCATTATCACTGATTATTAGATAAATGCAAATCAAAACCATGTTGAGATACCACCTCATGCCAGTTAGAATGACAATTATTAAAAAATCTGGAGACAGGCCGGGCATGGTGGCTCATGCCTGTAATCCCAGCACTTTGGGAGGCTAAGGTGGGTGAATCACAAGGTCAAGAGATCGAGACCATCCTGGAAAACATGGTGAAACCCATCTCCACTAAAAATACAAAAATTAGCCGGGCATGGTGGCACACACCTGTGGTCCCAGCTACTCGGGAGGCCGAGGCAGAAGAATCACTTGAAACCAGGAGGCAGAGGTTGCAATGAGCCTAGATTGCACCACTGCACTACAGCCTGGTGACAGAGCAAGACGCCCATCTCAAAAAAAAAAAAAATCTGGAGATAACAGATGCTGGAGAGGATGCGGAGAAATAGGAACACTTTTACACTGTTGGTGGGAGTGTAAACTACTGTAACCATTATGGAAGCCAGTGTGGCAATTCTTCAAAGATCTAGAACCAGAAATACCCTTTTACCCAGCAATCTCATTACTGGGTATATACCAAAAGGATTATAAATCATTCTGCTATAAAGACACATGCACACATATGTTTATTGTGACACTGTTCACAATAGCAAAGACTTGGAACCAATCCAAATGCCCATCAATAACAGACTGGATAAAGAAAATGTGGCACATATATATCATGGGATACCATGCAGCCATAAAAAGAATGAGCTCATGTCCTTTGAAGGGACATGGATAAAGCTGGAAACCATCATTCTCAGCAAATTAACACAGGAACAAAAAAACCAAACACCACATATTCTCACTCATAAGTGGGAGTTCAACAATGAGAATACACAGATACAGGGAGGGGAACATCACACACCAGGGCTTGTTGGGGGATGAGGGACTAGGGGAGAGATAGCATTAGGAGAAATATCTAATGTAGATAACAGGTTGACAGGTGCAGCAAACCAACATGGCAAATGTATACCTATGTAACAAACCTGTGTTCTGCACAAGTACCCCAGAACTTTAATTAAAAAAAAAAAATTTGCAGAGAGATCCAAGATGGCTGATTACTAGCAGCTCGAGATTGTAGCTCCCAGTGAAAACACAGAGAACGAGAGGACACCACACTTTTGGACAAATTTTGTTGCTCATGGACCAGGACATTCCCAGCAGAGGAGCCCCACGGGTCACCAGTGCGACTCTTGTGGCTGGCGCGGTGCTCTTGCCAGTGCCTCAGTGCAGTGGTTCTTGGTGCAGAGTAAACAGGACTGGGTCCCCTTTTGGTCGATGTTTCGAGCTCCAGGAAGGCAGAAACGCCTATTCAGCTCATTGAAAAGGGGACTCAAGAAGGAAGCCAGACCAGAGATTCCCGGGCAGAAAAGCACCATGAATTTTAATGCTGCTGTTTTAGCTGGTGCACTGGGTTGCTCAGATTCCAGCGCTGGGAATTCACAAGCTAGACGTCCACTCAGAGACCTAATTTGAAAGTCAGTAATTACAAAGACGACAGGTGGATAAATTTACAATGATGAGAAGAAACCAGCATAAAAAGGCTGAGAATACCCAAAATCAGAGTGCCTCTCTTTCTACAGGGGATCACAGGTCCTCATCAACAAGGGTACAAGGTCTGATGGAGAACAAGTATGTTCCATTAACAGAATTAGGCTTCAGCAGGTAGATAATAAGAAACTTCTGGCTGGGTGCGGTGGCTCAAGTCTGTAATTCCAGCACTCTGGGAGGCCGAGGCGGGTGGATCACGAGGTCAACAGATCGAGACCATCCTGGTCAACATGATGAAACCCCGTCTCTACTAAAAATGCAAAAAATTAGCTGGGCATGGTGGCACATGCCTGTAATCCCAGCTACTCAGGAGGCTGAGGCAGGAGAATTGCCTGAACCCAGGAGGGGAAGGTTGCAGTGAGCCAAGATCACGCCATTGCACTCTAGCCTGGGTAACGAGCGAAACTCTGTCTCAAAAAAAAAAAAAAAAAAAAAAGAAACTTCTCTGAGTTAAAAGAACATTTTCTAGCCCAATGTAAAGAAACTAAGAACCTTGAAAAAAGGTTTGATGAAATCCTAACGAGAATAGACAATTTTGAGAGGAATATAAGTGAATTACTAGAACTAAAGAATACAATATGAGAACTCTGCGAACTATGCACAGGTTTTAACAGTTGAATTGATCAAGCAGAAGAAAGGATATCAGAGGTCGAAAACCAATTTAATGAAATGAAACGAGAAGACAAGATTAGAGAAGAAAGAGTAAAAAAGGAATGAGCAAACTTTCCAAGAAATATGGCACTATGTGAAAAGACCTAATTTACGTTTGATAGGTGTACCTAAATGTCATGAAGAGAATTAATCCAAGCTGGAAAATATTCTTCAGGATATTATTCATGAAAACTTTCCTAACCTAGTAATGCAGGACAATACACAGCTCCAGGTAATACAGAGAACACCACAAAGATATCCCTCAAGTAGAGCAACCCCAAGACACATAATTGTTAGATACACCAGGGTTGAAATAAAGGAGAAAATTCTAAGGGCAGCTAGAGAGAAAGGTCCTGTTACCCATAAAGGGAAGCCTATCAGACTCACAGCAGATCTCTCAGCAGAAACCCTACAAACTAGAAGAGAGTGGGGGTCAATATTCAACACCTCAAAGAAAAGAATTTTCAATCCAGAATCTCATATCCAGTCAAAACAAGCTTCATAAATGAAGGAAAAATAAAATTTTTCGCAAATAAGCAAGCACTCAGATTTCATCACCACCAGGCCTGCTTTACAAGAGCTTCTGAAAGAAGCACTATACACAGAAAGGAACAGCCAATATCAGTCATCCCAAAAACTTACCAAAAGGTAAAGAGTATCTCCATAATGAAGAATCTATATCAACTAATAGGCAAAATAGCCAGAGAGCATTAAACAACATTAAACTCACAAATATCAATATTAATCCTAAATTTAAATGGATTAAATGCCCCAATCAAAGACACAGACAGGCAAATTGAATAAAAAGTCAAAACTCATCGGTACGCTGTATCCAGATCCATCTCATAAGCAAGGACACACAAAGACTCAAAGGGTTGGTGGAAGACTTATCAATCAAATGGAGAGCAAAAAAAAAAAAACAAGAGTTGTAACTTTCATCTCTGACAAAATAGACTTTAATAGTAACAAAGACTAAAAGAAACAAAGAAAGACATTACATAATGGTAAAAGGATCAATGCAAGAACAGGAGTCAATGATCATAAATACATGTGCACCCAATATAGGAATACCTATATATATAAGACAAGTTCTTAATGACTTACAAAAAGAGACTTTGACTCCCACACAATAATAGCGGGAGACTTTGACACCACATTGTCAATATTCGACGGATCTACGAGATAGAAAATTAACAGGGACATCTATGATTTGAACTCAGACCTGGAACAAGTAAACTCAGTGAATATTTATAGAATTCTTCACCCCAGGTCCACAGAACATACATTTTTCTCAGTATCACATTACACCTATTTTGAAAGTGACCACTTAATTGGAAGTAAATCACTCTTCAGCATTTGCATAGCATTTCACAGACTTAAATGAAATATTGGTTGGCTGTTTGTTATTTTCTTCCTTTATTCCTTCCTGTCTCCGTTGTTAAGCACAATTATCGGCATAAAGGAGGTTTCTGATACCTATTTTTGGATTGCATTCCAGCCTGGGCAATAGAGCAAGATTCCTTTTCTCTCTCCCCCTATCTCTTTCTCTTTCTTAAAAAAAAAATGTACTTGATTTGCAAACTGGAAGAGATAATCACTGTAAAATTCATAGTCTTCAATGTTTTTCTTCAAACTATATATTGGAGATCACTGATTTCACAAAATAGAGTTGTAATTATATCATACTTTTTTTTTTTTTTTTTGAGACAGAGTTGTCGCCCTGTGGCCCAGCCTGGAGTGCAGTGACATAATCTTGGTTCACTGCAACCTCTGCCTCCCAGATTCAATCAATTCTCCTGCTTCAGCCTCCCAAGTAGTTGGGATTACAGGCACATGGGCACCATGCCTGGCTAGTTTTTGTATTTTTTTAGTACAGATGGGTTTTCACCATGTTGGCCAGGCTGGATCGACCCACCTCAGCCTCTCAAAGTGCTAGGATTACAGGTGTGAGCCACCGTGCCTGGCTCGAATCTCCATACTTCTATATTGAAAAGTCAATGCTTTTAAGTTTCTTCTGCTCACAATCAAATAAGATCTGTACTTTGATTTCCAAAATTTTTAGTCCAGTGAGAGTTCTGATCAATCCATCTTAAAATCAATGATAACCAATTTCTCTGTGGCTGTTCAGTGAAAAAAATATCTTCTAGTGATGAAATGCAAAAGTCTAACAGATAACATTTGCCATTTTTAAAGAGTTACTACTCACTACCTCCCTGAAAATAAGAGATAAATGGTATTATTGACATTTTGCAGAAGTAAATAGTAAATTATTTAAAAGAATTTCACAGGGACAGAGATCCATAATTTCAGAATTGTGACTACAATTCATTATGAAATTTTAGCCAAAGCAATTTAAGACCCCATTTCCCTTTGAAAGCATAAAATGTCAGTGAGGTTCATCTAAATTACTATGATTTCATTATCCTCATTGAAGCTACAAATCTTTCAAGAAAAAACTATTCTAGTTTATTTCATCAATCACAAGAATCCTGCATGCGTATTTAAATAACTCAGTGTTCAGGGATTAACTGTAACTGCAACATACTATCCCTGTAACCATCACTGTTAAACACTTATCAAGTGTTCATGCCCTACTTCTATCAGGAGTGTGCCTCTATCATTTGTATCAGTAGCAAAGCTAATATTAAAAATGATCTCGAATGTTATTTTGCTCTACAGAAAACTATAAAAAGAGAAAAATGAAACATTAAAAAGTACCATAAATTCTATTTTATAGTATAATGACATAAATGCAAAGGTTTAATAGACTGGCACTATAGCAAAACATTTTATACATCCTGACAGAATTCTATCTACTGTTCTAGCATTAAAAAATAAAAATTAGGGCCAGGCGCAGTGGCTCAAGCCTGTAATCCCAGCACTTTGGGAGGCCGAGGCGGGTGGATCACGAGGTCAAGATATCGAGACCATCCTGGTCAACATGGTGAAACCCCATCTCTATTAAAGATACAAAAAATTAGCTGGGCATGGTGGCGTGTGCCTGTAATCCCAGCTACTCAGGAGGCTGAGGCAGGAGAATTGCCTGAACCCAGGAGGCGGAGGTTGCGGTGAGCCGAGATCGTGCCATTGCACTCCAGCCTGGGTAACAAGAGCAAAACTCCGTCTCAAAAAATAAAATAAAATAAATAAATAAATAAAAATTAGAATGGAGTTATTTTAAGTGATTTCCAAGGACTCAAATAAACTTAAGTCAAAGAGATAGAAAAAAATATTCCATGCAAATGGACACCAAAAGCAAGCAGGAGTAGCTACTCTTGTATCAGAAAAAAACAAACTTTAAAGCAATAGCAGTTTTAAAAGACAAAGAGGGACATTATATAATGATAAAAGGACTGGTCGAACAGGAAAATATCACAATTCTAAATATATATGCACCTAACATTGGAGCTCCCAAATTTATAAAACAATTACTACTAGGCCTAAGAATTGAGATAGACAGCAACACAATAATAATGAGGAACTTTACTAATCCAGTAGATGGATAAATTCCTGAAAATATACAACCCTCCCAGATTAAACCAGGAAAATATAGAATCTCTGAACAGACCAACAACAAGCAGCAAGCTTGAAATGGTAATTTTAAAACTTTCAACAAAAAAAAAGTCCAAGACCAGGCAGATTCACAGCTGAATTCTATCAAACACTCAATGAAGAATTGGTACCAATCCTACTGACGGTATTCCAAAAGATGGAGAAAGATGGAATCCTTCCTAAATCATTTTATGAAGCCAGTATCACCTAATATCAAAACTGGAGAAGGACATAGCAAAAAAAGAAAACTACAGACCAATATCACTGATGAAAACAGAAGCAAAAATCCTCAACAAAATACTAGCAAACTGAATCCAACAGCATATCAAAAAGATAATCCACCATGACCAAGTGGGTTTCATATCAGGGATGAGGATGTTTAACATATGTAAGTCAATAAATGTGATACACCACATAAACAGAATTAAAAGCAAACACCACATGATCATCTCAATAGATGCAGAAAAAGCATCTGACAAAATCCAGCATATCTTTATGATTAAAAACCTCAGCAAAATCAGCATAGAAGTGACACACCTTAACGTAATAAAGGCTATCTTCGACAAACCCAGAGCCAACATTATACTTAACAGGGAAAAGTTGAAAGCATTCCCCCTGTGAACTGGAACAAGACAAGGATACCCACTTTAACCACATCTATTCAACATAGTACTGAAGTCCCAGTGACAGCAATCAGACAAGAGAAAAAAATAAATCACATCCAAATCAGTAAGGAGGAAGTCAAACTGTCACTGTTTGTTGATGATATAATCATATACCTAGAGAACCCTAAAGATTCATCATCCAAAAAGCTCCTAGAACTGGTAAATGAATTCAGCAAAGTTTTAGGATACAAAATTAACGTGCATAGATCAGTAGTTCTGCTACAAACCAACAGTGACTAAGTTGAGAATCAAATCAACTCAACCCCCTTCACAATAGCTACAGAAAAAAATAAAATACTGGTGTTCAAAGCCACCACCACATCGCCGTCCCTCTCCAACACCAGTACCGCTTCTTGCTCACAGAGCTCTAGTCAAAGGAGAGGCGGGTAAGTAAGGTGGTCTCTATACCATAGCTGGTACAAAGCAGACTGCCCGCAAATCTACCAGTGGTAAAGCACCCAGGAAACAACTGGCTACAAAAGCCGGTCACAAGAGTGCGCCTCTACTGGAGGGGTGAAGAAACCTCATCATTACAGGCCTGGTACTGCGGCAGTGGGTGAAATTAGATATTATCAGAAGTCCACTGAACTTCTGATTCGCAAACTTCCTTTCCAGCGTCTGGTACAAGAAATTGCTCAGGACTTTAAAACAGATCTGTGCTTCCAGAGTACAGCTATCGGTGCTTTGCATGAGGCAAGTGAGGCCTATCTGGTTGGACTTTTTGAAGACACCAACCTTCGCTCTATCCAAGCCAAATCCGTAACAATTATGCCAAAAGACATCCAGCTAGCACATCTCCACCCCACACACGTGGAGAATGTGCTTAAGAATCCACTATGGCCGAGGCGGGTGGATCATGAGGTCAAGAGATCGAGACCATCCTGGTCAACATGGTGAAACTCCATCTCTACTAAAAATACAAAAAATTAGCTGGGCATGGTGGTGCATGCCTGTAATCCCAGCTACTCAGGAGGCTGAGGCAGGAGACTTGCCTGAACCCAGGAGGCGGAGGTTGCGGTGAGCCAAGATCGCAACATTGCACTCCAGCCTGGGAAACAAGAGCAAAACTCTGTCTCAAAAAAAAAGAATCCACTATGACAGGAAACATTTCATTTTCAAAAAAAAAAAAAGAAAACTTCTCTTCTTCCTGTTATTGGTCATTCTGAACATTAATTTTTTTTCCATGGGGTCAAAAGGTACCTAAATATATGATTGCGAGTGGAAAAATAGAGGAGAGAGATCAGGTATTGGCAGTTTTTCCATTTTCATTTGGTGTGAATTTTTAATATAAATGCGGAGACATAAAGCATTAATGCAAGTTAAAATGTTTCAGTGAATAAGTTTCAGTGGTTCAACTTTATAATAATTATAAATAAATCTGTTAAATTTTTCTGGAAAAAAATAAAATAAAAATACTTAGGAATATATCTAACCAAGGAGGTGAGAAACCTCTGCAAGGAAAACTACAAAACACTGCTGAAAGAAATCACAGATGACATAAACAAATGGAAACACATCCCATATTCATGGATGGGTAGAATCAATATTGTGAAATGACTATATTGCCTACAAATTCAACCCAATTCCCATCAAAATATCACCATAATTCTTCACAGAACTAGAAAAAAAAATCCTAATTTTTTTTTTTTTTTTTTTGCCAATCAATGAGAGCTTGTAAGGTTGCTGAGGTTGGTTGGCCTTGAACTCTTGGCCTCGCCTTCGCAAGCGCCACGACATCCGGCCGGAGCCACTTTGGGCCCCAAAAAAATCCTAAAATTTATATGGAACCAAAAAAGAGCCCACACAGCCACAGTAAGACTAAGGAGAAAGAACAAATCTGAAGGTGTCACATTACTGATTTCAAACTATACTCTAATGTCATAGTTACAAAACAGCATGGGGTACTGGTATAAAAATAGGCACATAGACCAACAGAACAAAGTGGAGAACCCAAAAATAAACCCAAATACTTACAGCTAACTGTTCTTTGGCAAAGCAAACAAAAACAAAGTGGGGAAAGGACAACCTATTCAATGAATGGTGCTGGGATAATTGCCAAGCCACATATAGAATGAAACTGGATCCTCATCTCTCATCTTATACAAAAATCAACTTAAGATGGATCAAAGACTTAAATCTAAGATCTGAAACCATAAAGATTCTAGAAAATAACATCAGAAAAACCCTTCTAGATATTGGCTTAGGCAAAGACTTCATGACCAAGAACCCAAACACAAATGCAACAACAAAATAAGATACACACATAGGACTTAATTAAACTTAAAAGCTTCTGCACAGCAAAAGAAATAGCAGAGGTCAGGCACAGTGGCTTGCACCTGAAATCCCAGCACTGTGGGAGGCTGAGACGAGCGGATCACTTGAGGTCAGGAGTTCAAAACCAGCCTGGCCAACATGGTGAAACACTGTCTCTACTAAAAATACAAAAATTAGCCGGGGGTGGTGGCACACACTTGTAATCCCAGCTACTATGGAGGCTAAGGCAGGAGAACTGCTTGAATCTGGGAGGCAGAAGTTACTGTGAGCCATGATTGCACCACTGCACTTCAGCCTGAGTGACAGAATGAGACTCTTGTCTTTTAAAAGAAAAAGAAAATAAATAATCAGCAAAGTTAACAGACAATCCAGAGAGTGGGAAAAAATCTTCACAATCTATACATCTGACAAAAGACTAATATTCAGAATCTACAAAGAGCTAAAACAAATCGGCAAGAAAAAAAACAAACAATCCCATCAAAAAATGGGCTAAAGACATGAATAGGCAATTCTCAAAAGAAAATATACAAACGGCAAACAAGCATATGAAAAAATGCTCAACATCACTAATTATCGGGGAAATGGAAATCAAAACCACAATGTGGTACCACCTCACTCCTGCAAGAATGGCCATGATAAAAAAAATAATAGATGTTGGCAAAATAATAGTGAAAAGGAAACATTTTTACACTGTTGGTGGAAATGCAAACCAGTACAACTGCTGGGAAAACAGTAGGGAGATTCCTTAAAGAACTAAAAGTAGATCTACCATTTGATCACTACAATATATTTAGGTGTGGGTTTAATTATTCTGCTTTGTAAATGTTGAGCTTTTCTATAAGTTTAAGTCCTTCAATAATTTTAGAAAATTCTCAACCATTATCTCTTCCAATATTGTCTCTCCTGCATTTTCTTGACTTGCTTTCTGGGATTCTGACTAAAGACCTATATTAAACCTTCATATTCCATTTCTCTTAACCTCTCTGTCATAGACTCCATTTCTCTGCCTCTGTGCTACATTCTATGTGATTTCTCCAAACCATCTTCTAGTTCATTAATTCTCTCTGAAGCTAATTTTAATCTATTTAACCAATCTGTTGAGGTTTTTTTTCCAACAACTACATTATTCATGTACAGACATTCTATTTGGTTCATTTTCAGATCTTCTTGGTCATATCTGATATTCACTTGCTGCGTGCTCATTTTTGTGAGTTCATCTCTTATTTATTTAAATATTTTATACAAAGTCATTTAATATTCTATACCTGATCCCTTCAATATCTTAACTTCTTGGGATCTGTTGTATTTTTCAGCCAACTCTTAATAATGATTTGTTTCCTTCTATATTTGATGATCTTGGATTGTCACTTCAAATCTAGCTGATCTTTAACAGATAATCCTAGGTGGTAAATTAGGAATGTTTTCCTTTAGAGAGAGAATTTATATTTGCTTCTTCCAGAGACTATGGGCTCTGTCAACTTTCTCTGACTCCCTTCAACCATCCCTGGCTTAAGGCTGGAATTTCATATTCAACTTTCTTATCTTGTTACCTACCTAAGGCTTAGACTCCCAACTGGAAAGTCTGATACATGCTGATACAGGTACATCCATGGCTACCTTTCATGTGTGATTATCTTTTACTGTTCCAGTCTTAGTTCATAATGTTTAGTTGCAATTTTGTCATTGTTATTATTTTGATTTTCTTTACTTTTGATAAATGTTGTATGATTACACTTAATTTCTGCAAGTCCAGCAATGCATTCATCAGTAGTTGTTGTGAAAGGTTCCTATAACTTAACCTGTCTGGTTGTTCTTCCAAAGGTGAAATATCCAAACCCTTTCCTTATCCATGCTCATCTTTTACTTGATAAATAATTCCAGAGGAACTGTCATGGACTAATTTTAACATTTATAGTAGGTAATTTGTTATTCAGAGTTCATTTACATGATAAGATGTAAACTGTCACCAAGAAACCAAAAATGTTGGGGTATTTTTGTCAAGTAGTACCTCACTAATGTGGATAAGGTGAGGATTCAGCATGTCAGAAATATTGGCTGGGTGCGGTGGCTCACGCTTGTAATCGCAGCACTTTGGGAGGCCAAGGCATGGATCACCTGAGGTCAGAAGTTCAAGACCAACCTTACCAACATAGCAAAATCCCGTCTCTAGTAAAAATTAGCCAGGTGTGGTGGTGGGTGCCTGTAATCCCAGCTACTCAGGAGGCTGAGACAAAAGAACAGCTTGAACCCAGGAAGCAGAGGTTGCAGTGAACCAAGATTGCACCACTGCACCCCAGTCTAGGCAACAAGAACAAGACTCCATCTCAAAAAAAAAAAAAAAAGGAAAGAAAAGAAGAAATTTAAGTTTATTTCCTAGTGAATGCTGACCCAAAGAGAGTTGATATGTAGAGGATCTGCTCAAAACGACTGCTTGAAAATGGTTCACATACACGTGGACCAGGGAGAGGAGCATCACACACTGTGGGCAGTTGGGGGTGGGGGTAGGGGAGAGACAATGGGAAATAGGGAGGGAAGGGAGGCTGGGGAGGGATAACATGGGGAGAAATGTCAGATATAGTATGCACCTAAAGTTAAATCAATAAATAAAATGGTTCACATAAAGTCATTAATCATGCATGCCCCTACGTATCTTTATCTTATCTATATGTTTAGAAATAGCTTTTCTATAAAGATCAACTGATAGGCCCTAATCTAAAATGTTGGTTAAAATGTCATTAAATGGTGTTACTTAGCCAAACTTGTATAACCAGGTTCCGTTCAAATAATACTAAAAACTTCAGTCTCCAAAGAATCCAAAAGTATTCCAGCCACAGTAATTTGTTTTTTGTTTGCTTTTTCGAGTACTATAGTTTTTATTTATTTATTTATTTATTTTTGAGACAGAGTTTCGCTTTTGTTACCCAGGTTGGAGTGCAATGGCACGATCTCGGCTCACCGCAACCTCCGCCTCCTGGGTTCAGGCAATTCTCCTGCCTCAGCCTCCTGAGTAGCTGAGATTACAGGCATGCGCCACCATACCCAGCTAATTTTTTGTATCTTTAGCAGAGACAGGGTTTCACTATGTTGACCAGGATGGTCTCGATCTCTTGACCTCGTGATCCACCCGCCTCGGCCTCCCAAAGTGCTGGGATTACAGGCTTGAGCCACCGCGCCCGGCCTATAGTTTTTAAAGTTCAATCTTTTAGAAAGTTAAACTTAAGACCCATAACATTCAGCCCAAACCCAATTACCAAGTCTACTAATTCTGCCTGCTAAATATATCTACCACATTCCATTCCAACTGCCACCACCCCAGCCTAAGACAATATTTATCATTTCTTCCCTGAGTAGAGCAACACCATCTATTTCCTATATCGTCTTGCCCCTCTGTAGTCCATCATCCATACTATAACCAAAGTGGTCTTTCCTCAGGACATAATCTTAGTATTTGACACAATGGGTCATTCCCTCCTTCACTTAGCTTCTAGGATATCATGTTCTCCAGTTTTTTCTCTTACCACATTGTCTGCTCCTCCTCAGCCTCCTTTGCTGATTTCTCACCTTTTCCTAAATTCTGAATGTTGAAGTGCCACAAGACTCAGTCCTCAGCCTTCTCTCTTCTATTCAAATACTTTCTAAGTATCTCATCAAGTTTTATTTTGGCTTTTACTACCACCTATGTGCTGGCAAATCTCAAATTTATACCTTGAGCTCTGATCTCTCCCATGGGCCCAAATACCTACTTGTCATCTCCAATTGAATGTCTAAGAGGAATCTCAAATTTAATATCTAAAACAGAACTCTTGGTTTTGTATTACTCCCCACCAAAAAAAGAATTTCTCCTTCAGTCCTTCCTGTCTCAGAACTGGCATCAGCATTCACTCAGTAGCACAGGTTAAGGACCTCTGAGTCATCCTTGATTCCTCTCTTTCTCTCACAACCCAAATTCCAATACCTCCAAATCCTACTTGATGCTATCTGGAAAACATAGCCTAAATCCAACTGTTTCTACCACCTCAACAGTTATAACCCTAGTCTAAGTTATCATTTCTTTCCTGGACTGCAGCAACAGCGCTGTAATTGATCTCCCTGCTTCTAGCCTTATTGGTTTTTACTTTATTCTCTGCGAGCCACCAGAATGGCCTCTCCAAAACATAAGTCACATTGGTTCCCTGCTCAAAATTTCCCAATGGCTTCCAATCATATTTAAAAGAAACCCCAACTTCTTATCATGGCTTACAAGGTCCTGTAACTTATGACTTCGGCCCTCCTACCTCTCTGACCTCATCTCTTATCTATCTTCTCCCTCACAGACTTTCTGCAGTTCTTCCAATACATGATCAGTCCCACCCAGGCAACCGTCTGTTTTATCTTCCTGGGACATGCTTTCCCCAGATCTTCATATGACTCATTTCTTTACTTCATTCAGGTCTCTGCTCAAATGTTACGTGACCAAAGAGACCTTCTCAAATGACATCCTCAGGGTGAACCTCTGACATTTCTACCTAAAACTGCTACCTTTTCTTCCTTTTCTTTTTTTTTTTTTTTTTTTTTTTTGAGACAGACTCTTGCTCTGTTGCCTAGGCTGGAGTACAGTGACATGTCTCGGCTCACTGAAACCTCCTCCTCCTGGGTTCAAGTGATTCTCCTGCCTCAGCCTCTGAAGTAGCTGGGACAACAGACACCCACCACCATACCAAGCTAATTTTGTATTTTTAGTAGAGATGGGGTTTCACCATGTTGGCCAGGCTGGTCTCAAACTCCTGACCTCAAGTGATATTCCCACCTTGGCCTCCCAAAGTGCTGGGATTACAGGTGTGAGCCACTGCACCCATCCCCTCTCCTTCATTTTCTATCTCCTTACCTTACTTTGTTTCTTCTATAACACTTAAGAGTACTGAAAATATACTGTATATTTGTTTGTCTCCTGTGACAGAATGAAAACTACAGAAGGCAGGGACTCTGTCATGATCACTTCTAGATCTCCAGTGTCTAAAACAGCACTTGACATGCAGTAGGTATTTAATAGATATGTCATCTCCCTGTGAAAAACCACTCAATGGTTCCCCATCGCCTCTTAGGTAAATTCCAATCTATTTAACACGAGTTATAAAACCCGTTGTGATGTGGTTCCTGCCTCAACTGTAACCACTGGCTTCACACTCTCAATCCAGACCTGAAATGTTCTTCCATATCCTTTCCTCCTCATACCTAGCTAATTCTTATTTTCAGCTCTCACTTTAAATATTACTTCAGAGAGGCTTTTTTTAAATCACTCAACTAGGTTTACTATGATTAATCTCCTTGCCCTATTTTCTCAAAGTAGTTTGTCTTTTCTCTAACTGAAGTATAGTTTTGTAATTACTCAGTATATTGGCCCTAACAAAATACATATTCCTTGAAAGCAGTGACTATGTCTGATTTGTATACCATTATATCTCTAGTATCTAACACAATATTTGACACATATGGCATACTAAAATACTTATGGAATTCCCAAATGAATCATGAAAATTTGCACTCACACAAAAAGGTGAATTAGACAATTAGATCACCTTGAAAATACTAAAGCATCATGATTAAGTACTCTGAATATAAATAATGAGGAAAAAACTGCATGGAAAACAAAATTATACAGGACATTGAAAAGAGAATAGGAAATATAAGCACCCTCTTTCAGGCTAATGAAAAATGGCTTCCTAGAAGACTATCCATAACCACAATTACACTGTACCAATGCTTTTAAATTCTCCATCATAGATGCATTGTAAAAGTATAGGTGTTTGAGCAAAACAAAAGATATTTTTCTGTTTCTGATGTGTAAAGGTGAGTTTCAGAGACACCGTCATGAGTAGTTGGTGCTGGTATTTCTGAGAGAGCAAGATAAAATCACAAGGACAGTGAAACTACAGTCCCAAACCAATTGCCACTGCCAGGGTGAAGTACCACTGCTGAAGTGAAACTGACACGCAGAAAGTAAACAAGAATGACCATGCACTTGTCCTATTTCTTGATTTCCATTCTCTAAGCACCTTGTACTGGCAGAAGGGAGTAGCTGAAAAAAAGAAATGTAGTTTTTCCAGTACCACACCAGTAACACGAAGAGAATAGAAGAGCAGGTTTAGAGCTGACAAACAATAGCTAAACAGCCAGCTCACAAACCTTACCATTAAAAATTGCCAAAAGCACAAAAGTGGTCTTGCCTTCTGACATGAAAGTCAGTTACTTCATCAGAGGAAGGCTTTTTAAGTGTTTTAAGATAGACAGAAATGGGCCAGCACAATGGCTCACTCATGCCTGTACTTTGGGAGGCTGAGGTGGATGGATTGCTTAAGTTCAGTCATTTGAGACCAGCCTGGGCAACATGGCAAAACCCTGTCTCCACAAAAAATACAAAAATTTGGCAGGTGTGGTGGTGTGTACCTGTAGTCCCAGCTGCTTACAAGGCTGAGGCAGGAGAATCACTTGAGCCCAGGAGGCAGAGGTTGCAGTGACTCCTCTGCCACTGCACTCCAGCCTGGGTGACAGAGCCAGACTCTGCCTCAAAATAATAAGAAGAATAAGACAGACAAAAATCTGCACAAATAGAATCTATAGAAATATTTTAAAATAAAATATTTTTGAAAGTTTTTTGTTCAATACCTTACATTGAAAATATATATTTGTCATCCCTTTCTTATTATCACCAACAATGTCAATGATGCTATGAACTTGCCACAGATAACCTGATTGACTTGAGGAAAGAGAAATTAATATAACATAAATTTAAATCAAAACTCTTCTAAATTTCTGGGATTCCTTGATATAAGGTAAGTAATTCTTGGCAAAGCAAATAAGAAATCCAGTGATTTGCTTTACAACCATAAACCAACTGTGTGAACTGCTTAATAATTCTTATCATCAAAACCAAAGATAAATCCAAAGAAGATACACAAATAGCAACAAGCACATAAAATGATGTTCAACATCATTAGTTGATTTGCATCAACTAATACAAATCAAAATCACAGTAAATGTACCTTACACCTACTACACTGTCTATAATTTTTAAAATGGAAAATAAAAAGTGTTGGTGAGGTTATGGAGAAAATGGAACCCTTGTAGATTGCTGGTGGGAATGTGAAATAATGCAACTACTGCTGGTGGGAATGTAAAAAAAAGTCTGACAGTTCCTAAAAGAGTCAAACAGAGAACTGCTATGTAAGTCAGCGATTCCACACCTAGATATATACCCAAAAGTGAAACTCAAATACATGTACATACATGTTCATGACAGCATTATTCACAATAGCCAAAAGGTGAAAACAGCCCAAATGTCCATCAATGAATGAATGAATAAATGAATTGTAGCATACACACATAAAGAAACATTATTCAGCAACAAAAATTAATGTAGTACACTATAATGTACATAAACCTCCAAAACATTATGCTAAGCACAAGATACCAGATTAAATCATCACGTATTGCATGTCTCTGTTTATATTTAATAGCCAGAATAAGTAAATATACAGAATGCAGACTGGTGGTTGTCAGGGGCTGATGGAAGAGGAAATGGGGAGCAAATGTTTAATGCATATGGGATCTCCTTTTGGGGCAATGAAAATATTTTGGAATTATAGGTGGCTGTTGTATAATATTATGAATACACTAAATCCCATGAATTGTTCACTTTAAAGTGGTTAATTTTGAGTAATGTCAACTTTACCTCAATTTTAAAGTGTTAAATTTTTTTTATTAAATAATATTTTTAACTTAAGGTTGAAATCGGAAAAATGTCAAAGATCTTACAAGATACCACATCAAGTTTCAGAAAATACTCTTTAATACTCTTTAAATACTTTTCAGTCACTAAATTCAGACTTTTATTTGTCCAATTTGATTTTATTTCAATTTTTAAAGAAAGTAACCATGAATTTATTAACTTTTATATTATAATGACATTAACATACTGCCTTATAGATAGTTGTTATATTTTTGTCTGTAGTAGCAGTATTCCTGGTTTTCCACCCCAAACACTCTGAACATCTGAACAATACTACAGAGTGCATTGAGAATAGTGGCTCACTCCAACAATAATTATCAAAAAAGCTAGGTATATCTATCTAACAAGATATATTAGAATACCTCAAGGAACTCCAGATAATTCTCATCCCTCTCCTCTCCCTACGTTACATACCCTCCATCATCTCACCTGGCCATACAACTGCTATCAATCTTGAGAACCAATGGTCTATAAATTACATATTCCAATGCAAAAAACTAAAGTAAAAACAAATGTGTCTATGTACTATTTGGGGGCAGAAGAGGGAGGCACAAAAAGGGAAGTGACCAATAGTCATCATCAGATTCTCAAAGAGGAATAAAACTCCCTGCCAAAAGTGAAGATTCCTACTATACTCGATGAGGCTCATTCATATACAGTACAGTTCTCTAGGTTAACAACTTAATAATCTACAGCAGAAACCAACTATTACTCTCATAAGCTGAAAAGACAATAGAAACAATATACCTAGGTAAGACATGGATATGCTCCCTATGTCCCCAGAAAAAAAAAATAAGAAAAATTTTAATCTACCAAAGTTTCCACATGAAATTAAATTGTACCAAAATGTACCAAAGAGGATACTTTATGGTAACTGAAAGGGATATTAAAGAAATAGTAACATATTGTGCTTAGAGCATTTGGTCCTAAAGTACTAGAACACCATCAAAAGGGATTCCTTGATTATACATTTCCATATTCTCTTCACACACACATATTCACATAATCCATCTTTCAAAGAACTAGATCAAATATAAGAGTTCCCAAATGAAAAACAGCTATAATGAAATTTGCACTTCCTAGCCAAGCTCTGGAAATGTCGTAAGACTATAAAATGAGCTCTTTACTCCTTAATAATTTCAAATTTTGAGATTACATTTCACAAATCATAACTGAGAATGGCTGATTCAAGTTTGGAAAAGTATATTTACTATTAAAAATGAGAAAAATCAGAAGTGCTGAAATCATTTTTAAAAGAGATGACAAAATTCTCCTGCTATATAATGAAATGATTAATTAATATAACAAGAACAATATTTTTACATTTTCCATTAATGAAAAATCTCTTTCCTTATACTGCATCTGTCATTACATCTCCAGTTAAGGGGCTGGGACAAAAAATAATTTGGAAAAGAAAGGGCTATGCAATAAAGGATCTTCCAAACATAAGGGGAAAGAAACTGTAAAGCTTATTCCATTTATCCCTAGTAGGTAAACAAGGGAAAAATCAAAAGTCAGGGAGACTTTTGCCTAGCTCCACATGTGAAACACTAAGTCTAGACCATTACGTAGGCTGGTCCTGGGACAGATTGGTTTGCAGGGAAGAATAACAGCCTTAGAAGAGGAAGCAAATGGGCTTTGGTCAATACTTCTGGCTCTGTATGGTCTCCATACATAGAGAGAATCCATTAGTTCTACAAGCTCCTAAGGAACAGAGAAACCAGTTCCATTTAGGCAGTAAAAACAGTTCAGGACAAGACTAGGCAATCTTTGTAGAGCACATACTCCTTAATGACTGGCACATGATTCCAAGACACACTCTGTCATCATCACAAAATCACACAGCACTTAAACAGCATCCTGAGGCACAGCAAAAGGAAAAGGAAAGAGAGGATATCCGAAAGACCAAGCATATACCTGAAAAAAGCTGAATTCCCTAATGTGACAAATGTTAACTGGAAAACTCAAGTTGTCAAATACCCTGAGCTTCTCCTTGCCTACCACTAGTCTACTGAGTAAGATGCTTGTGAAAGATTAGAGCCACTACAAAAATAAGGAAGCTATATTTTATTTGAACTTTGAATGCTGGAAGAGAAATTTTCACCTGTGCTACATGAACATTAAGTTCATTGATTTCTCTTTCGTTCCTTTTAAACACCAATCGAGATTTTAAAATGCTATCATTAATATCTTCAGATAAGACACTGCATCGGTAAAATAAGAGAGTAATTTTAAAAATAAAAAAGGACAAAGAGAAAAAATGTTCTTGAAAATAAGAAGTAAGATAGGAAAAATAAAAAAACTCAAAAAAAGGAATGGAAGATAAAACAGAAAATATCAGCCAGGTGCAGTGGCTCATGCCTGTAATCCCAGCACTTTTGGAGGCCGAGTGGGCAGATCACGAGGTCAGGAGTTCAAGACCAGCCTCGACAACATGGCAAAACCCCATCTCTATTAAAAATACAAAACTTAGCTGGGCATAGTGGCAGGCGCCTGTAATCCCAGCTACTTGGGAGGCTGGGGCAGGAAAATTGCTTGAACCCAGGAGGCAGAGGTTGCAGTGAGCCGAGATTGTGCCATTACACTCCAGCCTAAGCAACAAGAGCAAGACTCTGTCTCAAGAAACAAACAAAAAAAGGCCGGGTGCAGAGACTCACACCTATACTCCCAGCCCTTTCGGAGGCCGAGGCAGGCAGATCATGAGGTCAGGAGATCGAGACTATCCTGGCCAACATGGGGAAACCGTGCTGTACTAAAAAAAACAAAAATTAGCTGGGTGTGGTGGTGTGCGCCTGTAATCCCAGCTACTCAGGAGGCTGAGGCAGGAGAATCCCTTGAACACGGGAGGCAGAAATTGCAGTGAGCCAAGGTCGCATAACTGCACTCCATCCTGGCAACAGAGCGAGACTGAAAAAAAAGGTAAAAAAAATTAGCCAGTCATGGCAACACATGCCTGTAGTCCCAACTGGGAGGATCAATTGAGCTCAGGAGGTCAAGGCTGCAGTGAGTCATGATTGTGCCACTGCATAGAGCAAGACCCTGTCTCAAAACTATAAACACACACACACACACACACACACACACACACACACGTACGTACGTACATACATACGTACGTATAATTTTACCTATTAGTGATTAGGATTCAGAATGTCTTACAATTGAGGAAAAAGGGCAACCAAGGCAGAAACCAAGCAAAATTTTGAAGGAAAATTATTTCCAACCTCGCATTCCGTAACAAGTCAAACCACCAAGAATTAGGCAGAAGAAAAAGGTATTTTTCAGACTTGTGGTGTTCCCATTCACCCTTTCTCGGGAAGCTGCTTGAGAAAGTATGCCTCCGAAACAAGGGAATGAGTGAAGAATGAAGAAGATATCGTATCAGAAACCAGAGCTCGATGCAAAACATAGGCAAAGGGAATTTCCAGACTGAGGAGGAAGAGAGATTTTAAGATGAAAAACTGTGTATAAGGGAAATGAGCACTCAATCCTAATTAAACACAATCAGAAAAGATGGCCTCAAGAAGATGACATTTACAAAATACTCGGCATGTTTCAAATGTAATGAGAGGGAAATTTAGAGACTTGGGGAACAGTTTAAGAATGAATTTGTGATAAATACATAGAAAACCAAAACAGGGGTTAATGATAACTAACTCAAAGGAAAACAAAGTCTTACAATAAATGAAAAGTTATCATGGTATACCAAATGATTAAGCTGTGAACTGCATTTTCAGAGTAATACTAATATAAACAATTCTAACAAGAATTATGATATGATTATATTGGGAGAATGGTGGTACAGAAAGTATACATATGTCCCAGAAAAGAGGAAAAGAGTTAAATCCTCATCTTTCATTGCAGGAAGACATTGAGTAATACTTTAAGAAGTAACAGCAAAGGTGGTGATTGCTGCACAATAATGTTAATATGGTTAATGACCCATAAACTTAAAAATGGTTAAAAAGAAGTCCTAGCCAGAGCAATCAGACAAGAGAAAAATAAAAGGCATACAAATAGATGACATGATGCTATACCCACAAAACCCTATAGTCTCTATCTAAAGACTCTTAGATCTGATAAATAACTTCAGCAAAATTTCAGAATACAAAGGCAATGTTCAAAATGCAGTAGCATTTTTTTTTTTTTTTGGAGACGTAGCCTCACTCTGCACCCAGGCTGGAGTGCAATGGTGCAGTCTCAGCTCAATGCAACCTCTGCCTCCCAAATTCAAGCAATTCTCCTGCCTTAGTCTACCAAGTAACTGGGATTACAGGCACCCGCCACCACGTCCACCTAATTTTTGTACTTTTAGTAGAGAAGCGGTTTCGGCATGTTGGCCAGGCTGGGCTCGAACTCCTGACCTCGTGATCCGCCCACCTAGGACTCCCAAAGTGCTGGGATTACAGGTGTGAGCCACCACAGCATTTCTATACACAAATAATGTCCAAGCTAAGAGCTAAATCAAGAATGCAATCCCATTCACAATATGGGATAAAATACAAAGGAATACAGCTAACCAGGGAGGCAAAAGAACTCTACAATGAGAATTATAAAACATTACTGAACGAAATTAGAGATGATACAAATAAATTGGAAAATATTCCATGCTCATGAATAAGAAGAATCAGTACTGTTAAAATGGCCACACTGCCCAAAGCAATATAAACATTTAAGGCTATTCCTTCAAACTACCAATACATTTTTCACAGAACTAGAAAAAAAACTATAATAAAATTCACATGGACAGGGAATAGTGGCTCACGCCTGTAATCCAACACTTTGGGAGGCCGCAGTGGGAGGATCACCTGAGGTCAAGAGTTCAAGACCAGCCTAGCCAACATGGTGAAACCCTGTCTCTATTAAAAATACAAAAACTAGCTGGGCCTGGTGGTGTGCACCTGTAATCCCAGCTACTCGGGAGGCTGAGGGAGGAGAATCCCTTGAACCCAGGAGGTGGAACTTGCAGTGAGCCAAAATCGCACCATTGCACTCCAGCCTGGGTGACAGAGCAAGACTCCATCTCAAAAAAAGTAAATAAATAAGTTCACATGGAACCAAAAAAGAGCCCAAATAGCCAAAGCAATCCTAAATAAAAAGAACAAAACCAGGGGAATCATGTTAACCAACTACAAACTAAACTACAAGGCTACGGTAACCAAAACAACATGATGCTAAGCAATGTGATACTGGTACAAAAACAGACACATAGACCAACGAGCAGGTTAGGAAACCCAGAAATAAAGCCGCACACCTACAACCATCTGATCTTTGACAAAGATGACAATAACAAGTACTGGAAAAAGGACTCCCTTTTCAATAAATGGTGCTACGGTAACTGGCTAGCCACATACAGAAGATTGAAAGTGGACCCCTTCCTTATACCAAATACAGAAATCAACTCAAGATGAGTTAAAGACTTAAATGTAAAACCTAAAACTATAAAAACCCCATAAGAAAACCTAGGAAATACCATTCTGGACACAGGCCCTAGCAAATATTTCATGATGAAGACTCCAAAAGCAATTGCAACAAAAGCAAAAATTGGCAAGTGGGACCTAATTAAACTAAGGAGCTTCTGCACAGCAAAAGAAACTATCAACAGAGTAAACAGACATCCTATAGAATGGAAGAAAATTTTTGCAAACTATGCATCTGACAAAGGTTTCATATCTAGGATCTATAAGGAACTTAAATCAACAAGCACCAAACAACCTAATTTAAAAATGGGCAGAGGAGATGAACAGACACTTCTCAAAATAAAACATATACGCAACCAACAAACAGATTAAAAAATGCTCAACGTCACTGATCATTAGAGAAATGCAAACCAAAACCAGAGTGAGGTATCATCTCACGCCAGTCAGAATTAAAAGTCGAAAAATAACAGTTGTTAATGAGGTTGCAGAGAAAAGGGAACAATTACATGGTAAGTGGGAATGTAAATTATTAATAGTTCAGGCACTAGGCAAAGCACTTTGGAGATTTCTCAAAGAACTTGAAACAGAACTACCATTCAACACAGCAATCCCATGACTGGGTATATGCCCAAAGGAATATGAAGTTCTAACATAAAGACAGATGCATACGTATGTTCACTGCAGCACTATCTATTCACAAAAGCAAAAATATAGAATCAACCTAGATGCCCATCAATGGTAGACAAGATAAATACAAATTACATACACCATGGAATACTATGAAGCCTTAGAAAAGAATGAAATCATGTCCTTGAAATCAGCAGCAACATGGATGGAGCTGGAGGCCATCATTCTAAGCAAACTAATGCAGGAACAGAAAAACAAATACCACATGTTCTCATGTATAAGTGGAAGCTAAACACTGAATACATATGAACACAAAGAAGGAAACAATAGACACTGGGGCCTACTTGAAGTTTGAGGGTAGGAGAAGGGTGGGGATCAGAAAACTACCCTATTGGGTACTATGTTCATTACCTGGGTGATGAAATAATCTGTATACCAAACCAATGTGACATGTCATTTACCCATGTAGCATGCACCCCCGATCTAAAATACAAGTTGGAAAGAAAAAAAAACTTTTAATGGTTAAAATGATATATTTTATGTTATATATATTTTACCACAATAAAATTTAAAAGTAACAGCAAAAGCATATGAAAGGTAAGTTCCAAAACAAAATGCTAAAAGAGTTGAGCCTTGTTGCCTCTTAAGATAAGAAAGATAGATGGTTAGGGGAGGTCAAGGAGATACAAAGCACCACAGAGGAGTGTGGGAATTCCTTGAGCCTTTCTACATGCTTCACTTCGACAAAAATGAAAACTAAACTTAAACATCAAATAAGGAAATTTTAAAGTCGGCATTTTTTTTTCCTGACTGTGTAGTAGGATTTTAACGATAGTATGTTTAACATCTGAGGAAAGCCTATGTCCTGAATAGATGGATGCTCACAAAAATACATTTATGCCTATTCCTCAATGCCAAGTATATGAGGCTATGTGGAATTTTGAACAGTTGCCAAATTAAGCAAAGGAAATCTTTGCTGAGTAAATCTTTGGCACCACTTCTACCTGACTAAAATTTCTACATCATAACTGAAGCTGTGTATATCTAATCTCATGGAGAGAAACAATCTAAATAATTACACATGAAATTACACAAACTCTCTATTGTATCTCCATTAGCAATTTAGATGCCACCAATTCAGAATTTATAATAATTCAGAAAAGACAAATTATTAATTTTAAGAATATTTTTAAAAATTAAGGATTAATTTACTTTGCTCTCAAATCAAGCCTCCACCCTACATATTAGAGGTTTAAACAGTTAAAAGTGCGCTGCAACTCATCTGATTGGCAATTTAAATTGTGATAACCAAGTGCTGACAAGAATGTACAGCAGTAAGAACTCTCTAATTTATCCAGAAGGGTAGCAAGATAACCTGAAACATAATTTCATATTATATAGTAAGGTTAAGATAATGTATACTCAGGCTGGGCGCAGTGGCTCAGGCCTATAATTCCAGCACTTTGGAAGGCCAAGGAAGATCAATCACCTGAGGCCAGGAGTTCAATACGAGGCTGGCCACCATGGTGAAACCCCATCTCGACTAAAAATAAAAATTAGCCGGGCATGGTGGTGCATGCCTGTAGTCCTAGTTACTTGGGAGGCTGGGGCAGGAGAATCGCTTGAACCCGGGAGGCAGAGAGTTGCAGTGAACTGAGATCACACCTTGCACTCCAGCCTGGGCAACAAGAGAGAGACTGCCTTAAAAAAAAAAAAAGTTAATATATACTCTGCCACCCTGCAACTTAACTTCAAGAGAAACTCTGTTTAAAGAATTGTTTGGCCCAGAGTGGTGGCTCATGCAACACTTCGGGAGGCCGAGGCAGGCAAATCACTTGAGGTCAGGAGTTGGAGACCAGCCTGGCCAACATGATGAAACCTCATCTCTACTGAAAATACAAAAAAAAAAATTAGCCAGGCATGGTGGTGTGCAACTAAAGTCCCAGTCACTGGGGAGACTGAGGCATGAGAATCCCTTGAACCTAGGAGGCAGAAATTGCAGTGAGCTGAGATTGCACAAGCAGAGCAACACTGTCTGAAAAAGAAAACAAAATTGCTCACAGCAGCATTGAGAATATTCATGGCAGCATTGTTCATAACAGCAAAAACTATGTAAATAATATAAATGTTACAATTACATAAATTATGGTATATCTATGTCAGTGGAATTCCATAAAAAACTGAAAATGAACAAATTATGACTACATCATCAAACAAGATGAATATTAAACATGGCACTAACCTAAAGATGGAAGTCTCAGAAGAATAGAGGATCATTCCATTTATTAAAATATTTTGAAAACAAGCAAAAATAGGTAGTATTAATACACTGTTTAGGGAATCTACATATAGTTAGACGGCAAAACTATAAAGAAAATGATTTATTATGAACATAAGAACTATCTTATTAGGGGAGTGAGATGTGTGGGGAAGAATGGAGCATCTAAGAAATTGGTAATACTCTATTGTTTTGAGGGTAGTTAAAACCGTCCACTTTGGCTGGGCACAGTGGCTCACGCCTGTAATCCCAGCACTCTGGGAGACTGAGGCGAATGGAGCACAAGGTCAGGAGTTCGAGCCCAGCCGACCAACATGGTGAAACCCTGACTCTACTAAAAATGCAAAAAACAATTACCTGAGCGGGGTGGCACATGCCTGTAGTCCCAGCTACTCAGGAGGCAGGGGCAGGAGAATCACTTGAACCTGGGAGGCGGAGGTTGCAGTGAGCTGAGATCACACCACTACACTCAAACCTAGGAGAGAGAGCGAGGCTCTATCGCAAAAAAAAAAAAAACTGCCCACTTTGTGATTAACCTTTAAAGCTATGCCTGTAACTTTTATGTACAGTTATGTAATACTTTACAAAAAGTAAGGGAGGACAGGCACAGTGGCTTACACCTGTAATCCCAATACCTTAGGAGGCCAAGGTGGGAGGATTGCTTGAGACCATGAGTCTGAGAAACATAGGGAGACCCTATGTCTACAAAAAGTTAAAAAAATTAGCCCAGCCACTTGGGAGACTGAGGTGGAAGGATCACTTGAGCCTTGGGAGGTCAAGACTGCAGTGAGCAGTGATCACATCACTGCACTCCAGCCTGGGTGACACAGTGAGACAATGTCTGAGGGAAAAAAAATACAGGGAAACTAATCTTATAAAAAAGAGAAGCAATAAAAAAATACAACAATGCATTGAAATCAATGTCAAACTTGCGAACAGTATTTTTTTTTCCATTTTTATGAGTATATAGTAGGTGTATATATTTACGGGTACATAAGATATTTTGATACAGGCATATAATGCATAACAATCACACCAGGGTAAGTGGGGTATCTACATCACCTCAAGCATTTACCCTTTCTTTG
Source organism: Saguinus oedipus (assembly GCA_031835075.1). Taxonomy (NCBI): domain Eukaryota; kingdom Metazoa; phylum Chordata; class Mammalia; order Primates; family Cebidae; genus Saguinus; species Saguinus oedipus. The sequence goes on from CM063169.1 coordinate 205,450,066, forward strand.
TGTTACAAACAATCCAATTATACTTTTAGTTACTTTTAAATGTACAGTAAATTATTGCTGACTGTAGTTGTCCTGTCATGCTATTAAATACTAAACCTTATTCATTTTATCTAATTATATTTTTGTACCCTTTAACCATTCCCACTAACCCCACCCCTACTATCTTTTCCAACCTCTGGTAACCATCATTCTACTCTATCTTTGTGAGTTCAACTGCTTTAATGTTTTTAGCTTCCATAAAGATGCAAAATGTGTCTATATCTAGCTTATTTCACTTAACATAACCTCCAGTCCTATTCATGTTGTTGCAAATGACAAAATCTCATTCTTTTTTTTTTTTCTTTTAACAGAGTCTCACTCTGTCACCCAGGCTGGAGTGCCAGGGCACAATCATAGCTCACTGCAGCCTTAACCTCCCCAGGCTCAGGTGATGCTCCCATCTCAGCCTCCCAAGTAGCTGAGACCACAGACATGTACCACCACACCTAGCTAACTTCTGCATTTTTTGGGAGACAAGGTTTCACTATGTTGCCCATGCTGATCTCAATCACCTGGGCTCAAGTGATCTGCCTGCTTCAGTGTCCTAAAGGGCTGGGATTACAGGGATGAGCCACCATGCCCAGTCAGGATCTCATTCTTTTTTTGTGGCTGAATAGTACTCCACTGTGTGTGTGTGTGTGTGTGTGTGTGTGTGTGTGTGTGTGTGTGTGTGTGTGTGTGTGTGTGTGTGTGTGTGTATTCCACATTTTCTTTATCCATTCGTCTGCTGATGAACATTTAGGTTACTTCCAAATCTTGGCTAATGTAAACAGTGCTGCAATAAACATGGGAGTGCAGCTATCTTTTAGATATACTGATTTCCTTTCTTTTGAGTGTACACCTAGCAATGGCATTGCTAGATCATATGGCAATCTGTTTTTAGCTTTTTGAGGATGTTCCAAACAATTCTCCAAAGCAGTTTTACTAATTTACATTCCCACAAATAGTGTATGAAAATTCCCTTTTCTCCATATACTCACCAGCATTTGTTACTGTCTTTTGGATAAAAGCCATCTTTACTGGGGTAAAATATCTCATTGTAATTTTTATTTGCATTTCTCTTGATGATCAATGATGTTGAACACCTTTTCGTATGCCTTCTTTTGAGAAATTTCTATTCAGGTTGTTTGCCTATTTTTAATTCAGATTACTAGACTTTTTTTCCCCATAGAGTTGTCTGAGCTCCTTATATATTCTGGTTATTAATTCTTTGTCAGATGGATAGTTTGCCAATCTCTTCTCCCACTAGGTGGGCTCTCTTCACTTCGTAGATTGCTTCTTTTGCTGTGCAGAAGCTTTTAACTTGATGTGATCCCATTTGTCTATTTTGGGCTTGTGGAGTATTACTGAAGAAATACTTGCCCACTCCAATGTCCTGGAGAGTTTCCCCAATGTTTTCTTTTAGTAGTTTCACAGTTTGAGGTCTTAGATTTAAGTTTACAATCCATTTTGATTTTTTTGTGGCAAGAAATAAGGATCTAGTTTCATCCTTCTCCATATGGATATCCAGTTAACCCAGCACCATTTATTGAAGAATTATCTTTTCCCCCAATGTACGTTCTTGGCATCTTTGTCAAAAATGAGTTCACTGTAGATGTATGGATTTGTTTCTACGTTCCCTATTCTGTTCCACTGATCTATGTGCTTGTTTTTATGCCAGTAGCATGCTGTTTTAGTTACTATGTCTCTGTAGTATAATTTGAGGTCCTCCAGTTTTGTTCTTTTTGTCTAGGACAGCTTTGGCTATTCTGGGTCTTTTGTGTTTCCATATAAATCTTAGGATTATTTTTTCTATTTCTGTGAAGAATGTGATTGTTATTTTGATGGAGATTGTGCTAAATATGTAGATTGCTTTATGTACTATGGATGTTTTAACAATATTGATTATTCCAATTCATGTACATGGAATATCACTCCAATTTTTTATGCCCTCTTCCATTTATTTCACCGGTGTTTTACAGTTTTCATTGTACAGATCTTTTTTTTTTTTTTTTTTTTTTTGCCAATCAATGAGAGCTTGTAAGGTTGCTGAGGTTGGTTGGCCTTGAACTCTTGGCCTCACCTTCGCAAGCGCCACAACATCCGGCCGGAGCCACTTTGGGCCCCTGTACAGATCTTTCACTTCTTTGGGTACGTTTATTCCTAGGTATCTTATTTTATTTGTAGCTATTGTAAATGGGATTACTTTCTTGATTGCTTTTTCAGATTGTTTGCTGTTGGCATATAGAAATGTTACTGATTTTTGTATGCTGATTTTGTATTCTGCAACTGTACTGAATTTGTTTACCTGTTCTAATAGTTTTTGGTGGCATCTTTAGGTTTCTCCAAATATAAAATCATATTATCTGTAAAAAGGGATAATTTGACTTCTTTTTAATTTGGATGCTCTTTATTCCTTTCTCTTGTCTTATAGCTAGGACTTCCAGTACTATGATGAATAACAGCGGTAAAAGTAGGCATCCTTACCTTGTTCTAGATCTAAGAGGAAAGTCTTTTAATTTTTCCCCATTCAGCATGATACTAGCTGTGGGTCTGTTGTGCACCACTTTTATTGTGTTATATTCCTTCTATACCATTTTTTAGTATTTTTATCATGAAAGGATGTTGAATTTCATCAAATGCTTTTTCAACAGCAATTAAATAATCATACGAGTTTTGGCCTTCCTTCTGTTGATTCACCGATTTGCTTATGTTAAACCATTCTTGCAACACTTGGATAAATTCCAATTGGTCATAATGAATGATCTTTTTAATGTGTTGTAAATTCGGTTTGCTAGTATTTGGGTGAGAATTTTTGCATCAATGTTCATCAGGGATGTGACTCTGTAGGCTTTTTTTGTTTTTATATACCTTTATCTGGTTTTCATAATGGTAATATTGGTCTCATAGAATGAGATTGGAAGTACTCCTTCCTCCTCTATTTTTCAAAGTACTTTGATTGGGATTGGTATTAGTTCTTCTTTAAATGCTTGCTAAAATTCAGCAGTTAAGCCATCAGATCCTGGGATTTCCTTTGCAGGGAGACTTTTTATTACAGCTTCAATTTTATTACTTGTTATTGTTCTGTTCAGGTTTTTTATTTCTCCATGGCTCAATCTTGGTAGGCAGTATGTATCTAGGAATTTATCCATTTCTTCTAGGCTTTCCAATGTATTGGCATATAGTTGCTCATAGTAGCCTCTAATCCTCTGATCTGCAGTATCAGATGTAATGTCTCCTTTTTCATCTCTGATTTTATGATTTTGGGCTTCTCTCTTTTTTTCCTAGTTTGGCTAAAGGTTTTTCGATTTTATATATATATATTTTGAGACGGAGTTTCGCTCTTGTTACCCAGACTGGAGTGCAATGGCGTGATCTCTGCTCACCACAACCTCCGCCTCCTGGGTTCAAGCAATTCTGCCTCAGCCTCCCGAGTAGCTGGGACTACAGGCGCGCACCACCATGCCCAGCTAATCTGTTGTATTTTTAGTAGAGACGGGGTTTCACCTTGTTGACCAGGATGGTCTCGATCTCTTGACCTCGTGATCCGCCCACCTCGGCCTCCCAAAGTACTGGGGTTATAGGCGTGAGCCACCGCGCCCGGCCGATTTTATCTTTAAAAAAAAAAAAAACTTTTCTTTTCATTTCATTTCATTCATTCATTCATTCATTCATTTAGAGAGAGAGTCTTGCCCTGTCGCTAGGCTAAAGTGCAGTGGTGAGATCTCGGCTCACTGCAACCTCCGCCTCCTGGTTCAAGTGATTCCCCTGCCTCAGCCTCCGAAGTAGCTGGGACTACAGGTGCGCGCCACCAAGCCCAGCTAACTACATAGTGAAACCCTGTCCCTACTAAAAATACAAAAAGTTAGGGCTAACTTTTTGTATTTTTAGTAGAGACAGGGTTTCACTATGTTGGCCAGGATGGTCTCGATCTCCTGATCTCATGATCCACCCATCTTGGCCTCCCAAAGTGCTGGGATTACAGGCATGAGCCACCAGGCCTGGCCCACTATTGATCTTTTGTATTATTTCTTTCACTTCCTTTTTTTCTTTTTAGCTGGAGTCTGGCTCTATCGCCCAGGCTGGAGCACAACGGCCCAATCCCGGCTCACTGCAACCTCCACCTCCCGGGTTCAAGCAAGTCTCCTGCCTCAGTCTTCTGAGTAGCTGGGACTACAGGCGCACATCACTGGCTAATTTTTTGTATTTTTAGTAGAGATAGAGTTTCACCGTGTTGCCCAGGCTGATGTTCTGAAACTCCTGAGCTCAGATGATCCGCCCACCTTGGCCTCCCAAAGTGCTAGGTTTACAGGTGTGAGCCACCATGCCTAGCTCACTTCACTTTCATTTATTTCTGCTCTGATCTTTATTATTTATTTTCTTCTACTCATTTTGGGTTTGATTTGCTCTTCCTTTTCTAGCTCTTTAAGATGCATTATTAAATTGTTTAAGTTTTTCTACATTTTTGATGTAGATATTTATTGCTATAAACTTTTCTCTTAGTACTGCTTTTGCTGTATTCCAGAGGCAGTGGTATCCTGTGTTTCCGTTTTCATTTGTTTTGAGAAATGTTTTAATAATTTTTTATTGACCCACTGGTCATCCAGGAACACAGTCTTTAATTTCCATGTATTTGTATAGTTTCCAAAATTCCTTATTATTGATTTCTAGTTTTATTCCATTGAGGTCAGAGAATAAACTTGGTATAATTTCAATTTTTTTGAATATTGTAAGACTTGTTTTATAGCCTTACATATAGTCTATCCATGATAATAATCCATGTGCTGCGAAAAATGTGTATTCTGTAGACACTGGGTGAAATGTTCTGTAAATACCTATAAGGTCCATTTGGTCTAGAGTGTAGATTAAGTCCAATGTTTATTTCTGGATTTTCTGTCTGGATGATCTGTCCAATGCTGAAAGTAGGGTAGTAAAGTCTCTAGTCATGAATATATTGCAATCTATCTCTCTCTTTAGTTATAGATAGTATTTTCTTTATATATCTGTGTGCTCCAGTGTTGGGTATATATATATTTACAACTGCTATATCCTCTTGCTGAGTTGACCCCTTTGTTATTAAATAATGACCTCCTTTGTCTCTCTTTCTTTTTTTTTCAGACAGAGTTTCACTCTTGTTACCCAGGCTGGAGTGCAATGGCGCGATCTCGGCTCACAGCAACCTCCGCCTCCTGGGTTCAGGCATTTCTCCTGCCTCAGTCTCCTGTATCTCTTTTGATAGTTTTTGTCTTGAAATCTATTTTGTCTGATATGAATACAGCTATTCCTGCTGTTTTTGGTTTCCGTTTGCATGGAATATCTTTTTCCATCCCTTTATTTTCAATGTATATGTGTCTTTATAGGTGAAGCGTGTTTCTTATAGGTAACAGATGACTGGGTCTTTTTTTTTTAAATCCATTCATCCACTCTGTGTCTTTTGATTAGAGTGCTTAGTCAATTGATGTTCAATATTACTGATAACTAAGGACTTACTCTTGCTATTTTATGAGTTTTCTGGTTGTTTTGTGGTCTTCTCTTCCTTCTTTCCTTCCTTCCTGTTTTCCTTTAACTGATTTCCTTAGGTAGTACTACTTTTTATTTCTTGTGATCTACTGGATGTTTTTTGATTTGAGGTTACCATAAGGCTTGCAAATAATATCTTATAACCCACTATTTCAAACTGGTAACAGACTGATTGCATAAACATACAAATAAATAAGCAAAGAGAAAACTCTATACTTCAGGCCCTCAATTTTTAACTTTTGTTGTTTATCTTTACATCTTCTTATACTATGTCTTGAAAAGCTGTTGTAGTTATTTTTGATAGGTTCATCTTTTAGTCTTTCTACTCAAGATGTGAGTAGTTTACAATACTGGCACACAATATGTTCTCAGTAGTTGTTGAACGAACAAATTATTTAATTAAAATTAAAAAGGAACAAGAACTAAAGGAGGGAGCAAGATGGCTGAATAGAAACCTCCAGTGATTCACCCCTGCAATGCCCACCACTACAGGAACACCAGATTGAACAACTATTCAAACAAAAGAGCACTTTTCTAAATGAGCAGTCACAGTATCTTGTTTTAACTTCATATTAAAGAAAGAGGTATTGAAGAGGATAGGAAAGACAGTCTTGAATTGCCTACACCACCCCTCCCTTAGCCCCAGGCAGTGGCCATGAGGCAAGGAGAGTAAGTGTGTTTTGAGGGGATAAAGAGTGCACTGATTGTGGAACTTTGCACTGCAACTCAGTGCTGCCCTATTACATTGAAAAGTAACATGGAGCAGAACTCAGCCAGTGCCCATGAAAGGAACATTTAGACCAGCCCTAGCCAGAGGCAAATTGTCCATTAAAGTTGTTGGAGCCAGAGTTCCAGCAAACCTCACCAGCATGGGCTAAAGGGCTCTGGAATCCTAAATAAACATGAAAGGCAGTCTAGGCCAAAAGGGCTACCATTCCTGGGTAAGCATATATATATACTACATAGTTATATATGTAGCTATATGTACAGTTATATATGTATATTATTATATATGTGTAGTTATATGTATACTTATGTATATTATATATGTATATATTATAGTTATATACATTATAGTATAATGTATATATACATATATATAACTATAATGCATATATACATAATGTATATAAGTATACATATAACTATATATATAAAACTATGTATACATATAACTATATATACAGTTATATACATAACTAGCTATATGTATAGGTATACATAACTATACATTCATTTATACATATAACTATATAGTCATATATACAAATGTGTGTGTGTATATACACACATACATTAAAAAAAAAAAAAACACCTAAGGTCTGAGCATGGTGACTCATGCCTATAATCCCAGCACTTTGGGAGGCCAAGGGGGTGGGCAGATCACTTCAGGTCAGGAGTTTAAGACCAGCCTGGCCAACATGGTGAAACTCTATCTCTACCAAAAATACAAAAATTAGCCAGGTGTGGTGGCACGCACCTGTAGTCTCAGCTACTCAGGAGGCTGAGGTGGGAAAATCACTTTAACCCAGGAGGTAGAGGTTGTCATGAGCCACAAGATCGCACCACTGCACTCCAGCCTGGGTGACAAAGTGAGACCTTATTTCAAAAAAAAAAAAACACACACACACACACATCACATACGTATACACACACATATATATAACTAAGTAAATGGATCGTTTCAATGTACTGTATTGATAAAAGTCAGCAACAAGGACATATACAGGGAAATAAGCAAACATAGAGAAGGGGCGCTCTACCCAACAGGCAGGTAGTTTTTGACTTATCATTCCTTCTCTGCCAAATAACAGGTAGATTATACAGGCTGAATAGATAACTGTACCTTCTGAATTTTCTCATTATAGGGTTGTGTATTATAATGTGATTCTTCAAATCTTATTAAGGTACCATGCAATCTTTTACTATCTCTTTACCTCTCTACAAAGATGCCCTTTATGCATTTTCAATTTACTTCTTCATGAGTCCCATGAATCTATCTATCTGCTTAGAACTAATTTTTAGGGTTTTTTTTTTACTTTAATTAAAATAGAGGCAGGGTCTCACTATGTTGCTCATGCTAGTCTCAAACTCCTGGGCTTAAGCGATCCACCTGCCTCAGTCTCCCAAAGTGCAGGGATTACAGGCGTGAGCCATCACACCTGGCCAACTAATTTTTAGTTTTTTTACATAAATTTCAAACATAGCTATATTTAAAGTTAGCATTTACTAGAGAAATTATAAAAATATTTACCAAATACCAGTAAGATACTGAACACTATGCAAAATCTAGAATTAAATATTCTTCCTACTGAATGTAGAATTATAATTATTTTTATCTGAATCTATTTGCTTTTGACAAATCTGCTATGAATTCCTAAAGTAATTCATAAAATCTGACATATTGGGAGAAAACCACTGACTTCAGGTTTCAGCAGTACTCATTTTGAAAGTAATACAAAGGTTAACTCAGAAAGTTAAAATCCCAGAGGCTTCAAACTATATCCTTTGAGACTAACTGAAAATCAGTATTTATTTATATCAAATATTCTCATTCTATTATTATTTGACTTTGCAAAGACTCTCTTCCTTAAGTAGTCAAGAAAAATATATTTATAATAAATTAAGTTAAATTAATTTTATTTTAATAATTTTACACAGCTGATATGGTTTGGATTTGTATCTCCACCCAAATCTCATGTTGAATTGTAATCCCTAAATGTTAGAGGTGGGTCCTGGTGGGAAGTAACTGGATCACAGGGGCTTATTTCCCTTTTGCTGTTCTTATGATAGTGAGTGAGTTCTCATGAGATCTGGTCTAAAAATGTATAGCACTTCCCCCTTCACACTCTCTTCCTCGTGTTCCAGCCATGTAAGATGTGTCTGCTTCCCCTTCACCTTGCTCCATGATTGTAACTTTCCTGAGGCCTCCCCTAGTCATGCTACCTGTAAAGCCTGAAGAACCACGAGCTAATGAAACCTCTTTTCTTTATAAATTACCCAGTCTTGGGTGTTTTATAGCAGTGAGAAAATTGACTAACACAACATCCTTTGAGATAACTAATACACCCTAGAATGTCACAAAATAGGGAGGTGGTAGTGAACTAATATTGGGAAATTCCAAAGGATAAAGAATACATTGTAACAGAGTGAGGAAAATTCTAAAGTAATGGAAGTATTTAAGGAAACATTGTCATGAGTAAATATCAAACACATACATACGGCTTGAAATTTCATCAGATTAGGAGCATGATACCACTAACAAATAGAATTCAATGATTTTTATCTATAGATATCATTGCAAGAATATGTCTTCCCTCTTTGGGCAGCCAAGGTGGGAGGATTGCTTGAGCCCAGGAATTTGAGACCAGCCTAGGCTGGTGACACCCCATCTCTACAAACAAACAAAAGAACATTTCTTCCTTTAGTAATATGGCTTTTCATATGTACCTATGTTACTTGGCATAATCTTACAAATAAATCATATATCTGTAAGCTTGCAAACAATACATGGATATATGTGGTATCTCAAATATCTAATACAAAGTCCTAAACAGAGTTAAGGACATTATAGACTTTTGAAAGAGTGTATTATTTGAAACAAGTTGGCAAGTGCAATATTTTATCTCAAAATATTATTAAGTGGTTTCCTTTTTTGAGGAAAAACAACATTGCTGTAATAATTTTGCGGCCTATAGAGCAAAAATTTGTACCTATAATTATCACCCATTCTTCTCAGAAAATAATAGATGAATACTGTATGTTTTCAAGTTTATCTTATCTGAATATATTGGGATGATTAACCAACCAAACTCTGTTTAGTGTTGGAACTTAGAATGCCTTAAATATTGCTACAGCATTAAGGGGTGTTAGAAGAAGATCCAAAAAAAAAAAAAAAAAAAACAGAAAAAAAGTAGTTATCTGTTAATAAGAAGATCCCACCAAGAAGACACAGTGAGCTTAAAAGTAGAGCTTGAACAGAACAGCTTTAAAATTACACATAGATTATGTCTCACAGAGGATAAGCAAAATAAACTAAATAATTCAAGATGGTGAAAATTCTTTCATATTTTTTTCAAGGAAGACATAGCTGGTAACAACCCTGTATAAAAACAGTCTAACAGCTGCACTGTATATTACTTAAGGAGGACTAAAAACACCATCTAATTATTTTTTAATATCAAAATAGTAAATATAAACATGAAAATGAGAAAAGGAGATTGAAATCCATGAAATGATATATGCTAAATTTCAGGGAAAACTAACATCACTAGAAAACTAATGAATCCCAAAAAATCCATTAAACAGTTTTATGTCTGAAAAATTGGAATGCATCTTTTTTGCAAATTAAAGACAGATTGTAAAGAAGGTTTAGAGTTGGAAAGTTCCCTGCTCATCAAATTAAAAACAAGAACTCTATTCATAAAAAAAAATACTTATGTGGTCAAGTCACATTCTTTGTTTTAAAGTTTTTATATGCAACTTGGGGTAAACATTTTACTTGTGATTCATAAAGAGTAATGATCAGTATAACAGGGGTTCCTAGAGCACATGAGTACATTCCAGGGGACATGTAAGTAGCCATTTAAGATATCGTAGCAAAGGAAGAAACATACCCTTAATACCCAGAGGGAAGAGTGTGTTCACATGATCAACAGCTGGACTTAATTAAAAAGAAATAGCAGGTTAGGCTAGATGGTGGTTCTTCCACAGTTACATGACGACACAAATGAGAAATGCTACATTTCTCACAGCCTGTTGCCTAGGGATCTCAATGCGTGCCCCGCACCCACTCCCGCAATGCAACCACCTCTTCTCCCTTTCTTCCTCTAAGGCATTTCAGTATTTTTCTCATTTTAAAGTCATTTTTTTAAAAGGACATCATAAAAAAAGATCAGTTTCACTTACAATTTGTGATTCATTTACATTGTCATAAGCAGGATAAATAGAAACTGAAATTTTTTCTTCAACAATTAAGTAAAAGTTACAACTGTGTAGAATATTGCTTTGAATAGAGTAAATTGCACTGGGACAGTGAAATTCCTGCTTTCCAAGGATTGAAAGTTAAAATGCAGTATAAAAAGCAGATGACTAACAATTCATTCTTCCTTAAAATGAGCTATGCAATACAATGAAGGTTAAGACAGAATATAGCACTATGGAAACAACACAGTTTTATGGAACTGTGAACTAAAGAGTTCTATTCAATACCAATAATTCCTCGTGAAACTCTCTTTGTTTTCCTGCTTGTCAGTATCTGCATTTTACAGCTGCCTCTTTCAATATGGACCATCTTGCAGAAGTTCAAGAACTTAAAACATTAATATCCAGGAGCTTTAAAAAAATCACAGCATTCTCACACAGATAGGAGTATAACAGTTAAAACATTCTTGACTATAAGCTGAGCAGAAAACAAATCTAAAGACTGGAGATGGCTATTTACAGAATATAAGAATAAAAGTATCTCGGGCTGGGCACAGTGGCTCACGCCTATAATCCCAGCACTTTGGGAGGCGGAGGCGGGTGGATCACGAGGTAAAGAGATCGAGACCATCCTGGTCAACATGGTGAAACTTCGTCCCTACTAAAAATACAAAAATTATCTGGGCATGATGGTGCGTGCCTGTAGTCCCAGCGACTTGGGAGGCTGAGGCAGGAGAATTGCTTGAACCCAGGAGGTGGAGGTTGCGATGAGCTGAGATCGTGCCATTGCACTCCAGTCTGAGTAACAACAGTGAAACTCCATCTCAAAAAAATAATAATAATAATAAAAATATCTCTTCCAACTTGGCAAAAGCATTTATACGTGCAAAATTCTTTTAAACCCAAAAAAGCAGATGGGCCAACACCAGGTGTGAGGTATTATTTACCACAAGGTTAAAATCCCAAAAACTAGTTATTCTTATAAATATATTCTTCTCTGTGTGTGTGTGCACGTGTGTGTGTTTTGTTTTGTTTTGAGACAGATTTGTTCTGTTACCCAGTCTGGAGTACAGTGGCACGATCATAGATAGCTGACTGCAGCCTCAAACTCCTGGACTCAAGCAATCCTCCTACCTCAGCCTCCCAAGTAGCTGGAACTACAGGCATTCTTTTCTCAAATGTTTTTTTGTTCTGGAATAGCCTGATGCAAAAAGCAAAATTCCAGAAGTATTCCATTTTTTTATTTCAACATGATTCCTTTTATTCCTCATCATTATTCCAACGTAATGACAAAGGTAGCTCTCACCTCTCCTGATACCACCATTGCTCCTACTGCTCATTCAAAATATTCCTCATTTCAAGGCAGGCTTCTCCCCAGGAACCCTGGACTCTACAGGTTAAGAAAAGAATTTCGGTAGCATCACCACCTTTACTTCCTTTGTCCAACCTAGCTAAATCTGGTGCAATTCTAACCCATGTCTCTCATTTTTTAATATCTTGGATCCAGATCAGCAATGTCAAATAGAACTTTATGTGATAATGGGAAGATTCTATGTCTAAGCTGACTAACATAGTAGCCATTAGTCACATGTGGCTACTGAATGTTTGAATTGTAGCTAGTTTAACTAAGAGACTGTTTTTTAATATTGTATTTAGTTATAATCAACTAGTTTAAATAGCCACATATACCTAACACCTACCATACTGGACAACACAGATTTAGATTAAGAGCCCTTTTATTACTACCAGAAATGATTTATTTTATTTTGCAGATGATGGAGACTTATTAAAAAGTTGAATTTATATTTTAGAAAGCTGTTTGCATTTAGAAGCTTTCTCTGTCTGCTTTGCAAAAGAATTATTTTAAGGGTTGGAAAGAAAAATAAATGACGAAGTTCTGAAAAGTGCTCATCAGATCTGGCAATTAGGAGATCAATGGTAAACTTGGACTAAGAAGTTATAGAATAGTGGATGTGGCAACCTAGACTTCAAGTAGTGACTACAAATATAGACTATTAAGAAGTCTGGCTCCGAAGAGAGAGAGAGAAGAGAGAGAGAGAGAGGGAGGGAGGGAGGGAGGGAGGGAGGGAGGATGGAAGGAAAGGAGGGAGTGCACAATCTCAGCTCACTGCAAGCTGGGTACTACAGTCTACACCCCCACGCCTAGCTAATTTTTTTATTTTTAGTAAAGATGAGGTTTTGCCATGTTGGCCTTACTGGTCTCAAACTCCTGGCCTCAAGTGATCCCTTCACCACAGCCTCCCAAAGTGCTAGGATTACAGGCATCCACTACCACACCTGGCCTGAATCCTCCTAATTAAAATATTCAAAGTCAAATCGTTTTTTAACCTCTAAACTGTTGGTGATTTATCTGAAAGTTAAAAAAAAATGCACTTATAAAAACACGCTGTTATTAAGAGTAAAATGTAATATTAAATATATATATAAAGCTGTAAACTTCAGTAGTGAAACATACTTTCTGTCATCAGTAACTGTAATTTACCTTTAAATGTCATTTAAGCTTGGCTTTGATAAGAACAAAGCTTAGTCTTTTAAAACACCACAACACTCTGGATATGGAATACTGAAAGTAGGGTTACTCCCACCCTTACAACAAGAAAAATGTAAATAATCTAAACAAATGTAATCTTCTAGAAACCATCAGAGAGCTGAGGCTGCAGGACAATCAACTATCCTGAAATTTAAAGAAAGGCAAGTGTCTTCAAGGAGAAATGGGAGGTGAGCACTTGATTACTGGAAGCAGATACCACTTTCTATGCATCTCACAGAAAAAATTCAGCTAAAATTTATATCAAATCACTACATCCAAGTGTGGGCTAGTCTGAAAACAGTAACTTCTTTCTTTAAAAGGATTTCCAGTTCAGTGACATACAATACCAATTCAAAGCCAACTTCTGGTTTTGGAAGGGATTTTCCTTTGCTCTAGAAATGAGTCTGTCTAGCCTCCATGTCCACAGACAGTCAAATTCAGTCAAACCAAACCATCAGAACCTTGAGTACTACTTTGCTGGTTATTCACAGGACACCTGACCCTGATAACCAATTTTATTATAACATTTCAGTCTAAGCCTCAACAGGAAACACCCATTCTGCCATATCATATCATCTCATCTAACACTGTTTTTGTTGTTCGATTTTTTTGCTTTTTGTTTTTTTTTGAGACGTAGTCTCTCTCTGTCGCCCAGGCAGTGGCGCAATCTCAGCTCACCGCAACCTCCGCCTCCCAGGTTCAAGCAATTCTCTGCCTCAGCCTTCCGAGTAGCTGGGATTACAGGTACCTGCCACCATACCTGGCTAATTTTTTGTATTTTTAGTAGAGACAGTGTTTCACCATCTTGGCCAGGCTGGTATTGAACTCCTGACCTCCTGATCCACCCGCCTTGGCCTCCCAAAGTGCTGGAATTACAGGCATGAGCCACCGCGCCTGCCCTAGTTTTTAACATATAGAACTCCAGGCCACCAAGATCAGATCCTAGAGGGAAAATTACCATTTTTTATTGAGTATCATACTTTATTTCTGTATATTCTATGCTTAAGTCTTCTTAGCCCTCATTTCCCTTTCTGATCTCATGCAAGGAAAAGAAAGTAGCATTGAAATACTCTGAAATGAGACCCTCCAATTCTCACCTCAAGCATTCCTAAATTCTAAAGATGGAACAGTCCCTTATCTTCCAACTTCTAGTTTATCCAAATAATCTTATTGTACAATCTTAGTGACTATTCTCCATGTTAAATAAAAGTTAGAGGAGGCCCTTGATTTGAGCTGAGCTCCTATACTAGACCCTAATGGACAAAACAGAAATGGAGTCACTCAAGTTTAAGTTCCACATCACCAAAGTGAACTACACTAAGCTGTTTATCTGGCTTTTCACAAAATCAGGAGAGAAATAATGGCCAAATTCCCAAACAAGCCAACATTAGCCAGCATGATAAGGAAGTCCCCTCTGCTTCAACCCTTACAAGGAAAGTAACTGTAAAAGGACCAATCTGCTTTTTGTTCCTTATTTCTGCTGTCTTCAGCCTTTTCCTGTCTATATTCACTGCCCACATTGAAGATGGGAGCTCTCTCAATCTCTTCTGGGATTGAGGGTTGCCTGGTTTGTGAATCATTCTTTGCACAAACTCTGTTGAATTTATTTTGTCTGAAGATTTTCTTTTATCACCCAAGATTGTTATATGCAGATCCACGGTTATGGAGTCTAATGAGGTTTTTGGTAACCCTGCAGTTACTTCTAGTTGAATTATAAAAATAACAGAAAACCTGAAACTATAACTTCCTATTTGATTTCATGGACTTCTTCCAATTTCTAAATGTTACAGGAGGCTTCAGTAGTGTTCTCCAGCTAGATGCAGTAGCTCATGCCTGTAATGCCATCACTTTGGGAAACCAAGACAGGAGGACCGCTTCAGGCCAGGAGTACGAGACCAGCCTGGGCAACATAGCAAGACACTCATCTCTACAAAAAAAAAAAAAAAAGGTAATATTCTCCATGAAAAATTTAGAACAAACCTGCAAGAAGTCCTAATCTTTACAGCAGTGATCCAAGATATTCACTTAGATCACAAATTAGAATGATCGATGAACTTTTGTAAAACAATTACAGATGGTGGCTCAAGCCCGTAATCCTAGCACTTTGGGAGGCTGAGGCAGGCAGATCACTTGAGGACAGGAGTTCAAGACCAGCCTGGCCAATGTTGTGAAACCCTGTCTCTACCAAAAATATAAAAATTAACCAGGTATGGTGGTGGGCGCCTGTAGTCCCAGCTACTCAGGAAGCTGAGGGAGCAGAATTGCTTGAACCTGGGAGGAAGAGGTTTCAGTGAGCAGAAATCACACCACTGCAGCCTGGGCGAAAAGAGCAAAACTGTCTCAAAAAAATAAATAAATAAAACAATGACAGAATTGTGACTTTTGTCGGGGGGAATTGTTCTTTATTTGGAGACAGGGTCTCCCTCTGCCACCTAGGCTAGAGTACAGTGGAGTGATCATGGTTCACTGCATCCTTAACCTACCACGTTCAAGTGATCCTGCCATCTCAGCCTCCCAAGTAACTGGTACCACAGACATGTGCCAACACGCTCAGCTAATTTTTTTTTTTTTTTTTTTTTTTTTGGAGGAAGGCTGGAAGGGAGGAAAGGAGGAAGGGAGGGAGGGAGGACAGAAGGGAGGAAGGGAGGGGAGGGGGAGAGAGAAAGGAAGGGAGGAAGGGAGGGAGGGAGGGAGGGAGAAAGGGAGGGAGAGAGAGAAAAGAAGGAAGGAAATCAGGCAATGAGAGAGACATTGCCGACCTGGATCTAGAGGTCTAAAAGTTGATTTCTTTTTTTTTTTTTTTTTTTTTTTTTTTTGAGAAGGAAAGAAAAAAAAAGGAGTGAAGGAGAGGAAGAAAGAGGAAGAAAAAGAGGGAGAGAGAACGGAAATGTTGCTTTATTCTAAAAGAAATGGATATTAATAATGGTCAATCAATATTTCATTTAAACCTATGAGTAGGTGTGATGTGGTATTGAAAAGAATGAATATTTTGTGTGTTATAAGTAGAGAGCTCTATATATATTTATTGTTTACTTGTTCCAGATCTGAGTTCGAGTCCTTGATATCCTTATTAATTTTCTGTCTCATTGAGTCTAAGTCTCTATGTGTCTGGGTATTAGGATTGTTACCTCTTATTGCTGCATTGATCCTTTTACCACTATATCTTTGTTGCTTTAAAATCTATTTTATCAGATACGAGAATTGCAACTCCTATTTTTTATTTATTTATTTATTTTTGCTTTCCATTTGGTTGGTAAATCTTTCTCCATCCCTTTGTTTTGAGTCTTTGTGTATCCTTGCATGTGAAATGGATCTGGATGTAGCATACAGTTGGGTTTTGGCTGTATCTTTTAATTGGGGGATTTAGTCGATTTAAATTTAGGATTACTGCCATTTGTTGTTAACTGGCTGTTTTATCCATTCGTTGGTGTAAATTCTTCTTTATGTTGATGCTCTTTACTTTTTGGTATATTTTTAGAAAGGCTAATACTGGTTGTTTCTTTCAGAAGCTCTTGTAAAGCAGGCCTGGTGGTAATAAAATTTCTGAGTACTTGCTTGTTCATAAAAGATTTTATTTTTCCTTCAGTTGTGAAGCTTAGTTTGGCAGGATATGAAATTCTGGGCTGAAAGTTCTGTTCTTTAAGGATGTTGAATATTGGCCCCCACTCTCTTCTGGCTTGCAGAGTTTCTGCTGAGAGATCTGCTGTGAGTCTGACAGGCTTCCCTTTGTGGGTAACCTGACCTTTCTCTCTGGCTGCCCTTAGTATTTTCTCCTTCATTTCAGCCCTGGTGAATCTAACGATTATGTGCCTTGCGGTTGCTCTTCTTGAGAAATATCTTTGTGGTGTTCTCTGTATTACCTGGGGTTGAATGTTGTCCTGCTTTGCTAGTTTAGGAAAATTTTCCTGAATAATATCCTGAAGAATATTTTCCAGCTTGGATTCATTCTCTCCGTCGCATTCAGGTACACCTATCAAACGTAAATTTGGTCTTTTCACATATCCCACATTTCTTGGAGACTTTGTTCATTCCTTTTTATCCTTTTTTCTCTATTCTTGCCTTCTCGTTTTATTTCATTAAGTTGAACTTCGACCTCTGATATCCTCTCTTCTGCTTGAACAATTCAAGTGTTTAAACCTGTGCATACTTCTCGGAGTTCCCATATTGTATTCTTCAGTTCCATTAATTCACTTATATTCCTGTCTAAATTGTCTATTCTCATTAGGATTTCGTCAAACCTTCTTTCAAAGTTCTTAGTTTCTTTACGTTGGGCTACAACATGTTCTTTTAACTCACAGAAGTTTCTTATTATCCATCTTCTGAAGCCTGATTCTGTTATTGAGATGCGCTTGTTCTCCATCAAGCCTTGTTCCCTTGTTGATGAGAGACTGTGATCCTCTTTAGAGGGAGAGGCATTCTGATTTTGAGTATTCTCAGCCTTTTTACGCTGGTTTCTTCTCATCATTGTAAGTTTATCCACCTGTCGTCTTTGTAATTACCACCTTTCAAATTAGGTCTCTGATTAGAGGTCCAAGTCGTTAGTTCCCAGGGCCGAAGTATGAGCAACCCACTGCACCGGCGGCGTTAAGACTCATGGTGCTTTTCTGCCCAGTAATCTCCAGTCTGACTTCCTTCTTGAGTCCGTATAGGCGACTCTTCCCTTCCCGGAGCTCCAAACCTCGGTCAGAAGGAGAACCAGTCCCATTTACTCTGCACCAAGAGCTGCCGCGCCGAGGTGCCGGCAAAACCGCTGCTCCGGCCACAAGAGTCGCGCTGGTGACCCGTGCTGCTCCTCCAAACCTCAGTCAGAAGGGGAACCAGTCCCGTTTACTCTGCTCCAAGAGCTGCCGCGCCAAGGTGCCGGCAAAACCGCTGCGCCGGCCACAAGAGTCGCGCTGGCGACCCATCCAGCTCCTCCACTGGGAATCTTCTGCTCTGTGAGCGACCAAAATTTGTCTGAAAGTGTGGCGTCCTCTCGTTCTCTGCGTTTTCACTGGGAGCTAAAATCTTGAGATGTTAGCGGTCAGCCATCTTGGATCGTTCTAATTTTTTTTATTTTTATTTTTAGTTGAGATGGGGTTTCGCCATGTTACTCAGGCTGGTCTCAAACTCCTGAGCTCAAGCGATCCCCTTGCCTTAGCCTCCCAAAGTGCTGGGATTACAGGTATGAGCTACCACACTTGATCCAGAAGTTGTGATTTTTAAAATCTTTTATAGGCCAAGCACAGTGGCTCACATCTGTAATCCTGACATTTTGACAGGCTGAGGTGGGAGGATCACTTGAGCCCAGGAGTTCAAGACCAGAGTGGGCAACGTGGGGAGACCCTACCTTTACAAAAAGTTTAAAAATTAGGCCGGACATTGTGGCTCTCACCTGTAATCCCAGCACTTTAGGAGGCCAAGGTGGATGGATCACTTGAGGCCAGGAGTTCCAGACCAGCCTGGCTAACATAGCAAAACTCTGTCTCTACTAAAAATACAAAAAAATTAGGTAGGCGTGGTGATGCATGCCTGTTATCCCAGCTACTCAGAAGGCTGAGGCAGGAGAATTATTTTAACCTGGGAGGTGGAGGTTGCAGTGAGCCGAGATTATGTCCTGCACTCCAGCCTGAGTGACAGCAAGAAAAAGAAAGAGAGAGGGAGGGAAGGAGGGAGGGAGAAAGAGAGAGAGAGCACCACGTGGCAGGTGCCTATGTGGTCCCAGGTACATGGGAGGCTGAGGTGGGAGGACTGCTTAGGCCCCAAGAGGTCAAGGCTGCAGTGAGCCATGTTCGCACCACTGCAGTTCAGCCTGGATAACAGACCAAGACACTATCTCAACAATAAAAATAAAGAACGTTTACAGAAAGTGATCAGCAACTTCCATGCTGACTTAAATTATACCTAGAACTTTTAGAAATGATAGTTACAAAGCATCTTTTAATATATACATTTTCAATATCTTGATCAGGCTCATGCCTAATCGATCCAGTGATAGTACTGCTTCTCAGATTCACACTTGGTTTATTTCTGTATCATTTATCACTCCTCCTCCATCTCCTTTGCTCGTTGTTTATCTTCTTCCTGCCCTCTGAATAGTATAGTACCTCCAGATTCAGTTCTTAGATATCTTCTCTTTGCTGTATACATCCCCTCAGTAATTCCATCCAGTACCATGGTTTAAAACATACATTTATTTCATATTAGAGCTCAGACCTTTCTCCCAAACTCCAGACTCAAATATTTAACTGCCTACTCAAAATCTCACTTAGATGTCCTTTAGGTATCTCAAACCCAGTATGTCCAAAACTGAATTTCTGATCTTACTCCAAATCCAGCTCCAACTGCAACTTTCTTAATCTCAGTTGATAGCAAATCTAGGTTATGCTCAGGCAAAACACCTAGGAAGCATCCCTGACTTCCTCCAGACTATCAGAAAATACTGTTGCCATTATTTCAAAAGATACTCAGATTTTGACTACTACTTATTACCACAATCATCTCTCATATAGATTAGTTCAATGGCCACCTAACACCTCTCTGCTCTTTATCCTTGACTCCAAAGTTCAGTCTCAACACAGCAGCCAGAGTGATCCTCTCAAAAGGTTAAGTCAGATCACGCCACTTTTCTGCTCAAAACCCTTTAATGGTTCCATATTTATTGAGTAAAAGCCAGAGTCCTAACTATGGCTTACAATGACCTACATGATCTAGTCCCTATTAATTCTCTCAAGTAACGTCCTATTACTTTCTCTTTGCTCACTTCATTCCAGCCATATGAAACTACTTCCTCAACTATATTAGGTTCTCTCTTGCCTGATGGCCCGAGCAAGGCCAAGAACCTAATTAAGAACACTTTCCAGCCTGGGGAACATAGTGATATCCTGTCTCTACAAATATTTAAAAAAAATATATATATATATAGCCAGGTGTGCTAATGCCCTTGCTCTTCCCCCAGATAACCTTCACAGTTAACCTCTTCATATCCTTTAACACTTTGCTCAAATGCTACCTTCTGCATAAAACCTACCCTACTCCACTTCTCCCACCAGCACTACCTTTACGTTGCTTTTTCCCCCCCAAGCACTTAACATTTTTTAATGTATCATATATCTCTGTTTTATATCATTAGAAAGCTCCATCTCAGTTGATGGCAACCTTTTCTTTTGGGTCACAAATGTATCCTAAGTGACTATAACAGTATTCAGCATTCAACAGACACTCAGTTAACATTTGTTAAATGAAAGAACCAAACCTCATATGCCTGTGGCCTGTCAGTGACTAAGGACCACAACATTGCTAACAGCCATGAGGCCCTATTCCTTTTCATTCAATCTAGCCTAATAAATAAATTATAAAACCTACTACTAACCTTGCAAATAATGAAAAGCCTTGCAAGTAATGGATTCAAGCTATTGTTCCTAAAACAGTAAAAACATAAATATAATCCAATGGGAACCATACCCCATTGCAAGTTTTTGGTCTACACAAAGTATTCAGAGTTCACTTACCTGTCTGCAGGTAAAACAATGTTTGGAAGAATTGTAACCTTAGAGAGCAGAACTGAATTTCAAAGTGATTTTAATGAGTTTGGGAAATGATCTGTTTAAAAAAAATGACCCTTAATAGGTAAAAGTATTCCTTTTATTCCTTGAGGGTCTCGCTCTGTCACTCAGGCTGGAATACAATGGCACAATCACAACATCAAAGCTCACTGCAGCCTTGACCTCCTGGGTTCAAGTGATCCTCCTACCTCAGCCTCCCAAGTAGCTAAACTGCAGGTACACACCACCATACCTAGCTATTTTTTTTTTAATATTTGTAGAGACAGGGTATCAATATATTCCCCAGGCTGGAAAGTGTTCTTAATTATAAGAAATATACAATTTTAAATAAAATTTACATAGAGCTCTGCTGTCTACAGACTGTTTTTATAAAGAATCTTGTTCAATTCTTATACCAAGCCTGTGAGAGATGTGTTACTAACCTCATTTTGTAAATATGGTAACCGAAGCTAACAGAAGTTAAATAACTTTCCTAAATGACTCAACTGGTAAAGAGAGATTCCTAGACTCAATTCTAGGTCCATGTGCTTTTTAAAAATTTTTTGAAATAATTATAGATTCACAAGAAGTTACAAAAATAGTACAAAGGGCCCATGTACTCTTCACCCAGTTCCCTCCAGTGGTTTCATCTTATATAGGTGCAGCAAAACCTCACAACCATAAATTCACATTGGTCTATGCACCTTTTCTTACAGAGTCTGGGAATGAAAACTGACTACAAACAGTATGACTCAAAGATTTTTTTTTTAATTCAGGTGAAGATAATTTACATATAGGAGTAGGAAGTAATTTCTAGGGACACAATATTTTGCTCTAAGAATTATGGGAGTTTTACATTCCACTTGGATATTTATATTTAATAATGTAAACAACATAGCTGAAAAGTATTTGGAAATATGAGTAAAAGATGGTAAAGGGTGGGGCAAGGGGGAAGGTGGGCCTGAATGAAAGAGACTGTAATGTGGCCATCCAAGGGGACACCAACTAGAAGGGCAGGGTGGGTAGACTACCTGATGGAAAAGAGGCAAGACCAAGTTGGGCCTGGAAGGGAAAGGCTTGCATGAAGTTGGATGTGGTAGGACATGAACTAGATAATGAAGAGAAGCTATAAGTAGGGAACCTGGAGAGGCAGGGTTTACAGAGCCTGCCATCTAATGAGTGGGATTTGCTAGGTGTGGTGGTATGCACCTGTGGTCCCATCTACTTAGGAGGCTGAGAAGGGAGGATTGCTTGAGCCCAGAAGTGTGAGGCTACAGTAAACTATGATTTCACCACAGCACTCCAGCCTAGGTAACAGAATAAGACTTTGTTTCTAAAAAATTGAAAATTAGGCCAGGCACAGTGGGTCATACCTGTAATCCTAGCATATTGGAAGGCCAAGATGGGAGGATCACTTGAGGCCAATAGTTTGAGACAGCCTGGTCAACACAGGCTTAAATTAAATCTGTAATTTAAAAAAAACAAAATTACCTTACCAAGAAGAAAGAAAAAAAAAAAGGTAAAGTGGGCCAAAGTTGATTTGATAAACTTCTCTTCATTTATGTCACAAGGTATCTCTGCTCTGGCTAGTTCATAAAAACTACTCTTAAATCTCATGAATGATGATCCTTCAGTTTCAAACCCAGATTTTTTTTTCCTCCTTCCTTCTGGATTAATGACAGTATTGTTACAATTGACTGCTTAATTCTTGTGGAAACTTTTTCCTTCATTGGCTTTTAGAACACTGACTCTCTTGATTCTCTTTAATTCTGTCTTTTTTGTTTTTATTATCTATTACCTTTTATGAAAAACCTACCCTTTTCAAGGCGGATCCAAGATGGCCAAATAGGAACAGCTCTGGAGTGCAGTTCCCAGCGAGAACAATACAGAGGGTGAGTGATGACCGCATTTCCAAACAAGTTTTTACTGCACACAGGCCAGGATATTCCCAGGCTGAAAAGCACCACGAGTTTCCAGCATGACTGTTTCAGATGGTGCAGTGGGTCTTCACACAAATCTGGGTGGCCATTTCAACTGGCGCCTGGAACACCTGGGAGACAGAGCCGCCCATTTAACTGAAAAAAAGGGGGCTGAAACAGGGAGCCAGATGATCTGGTTAGGCAGGTCCCACCCTCACAAAGATCAGCAATCTGAAACGCTCTGGATTGAGAGTTTCGCAGCAAGCGCAGCTGGACCCGGGACAGTCCAGCTCTGTGGGGGGAAGGGCATCTGCAATTACCGAGGCAGTCTGCCATTACCAAGGCAGTCTGCCATTACTGAGGAAATCCACCATTACTGAGGCAGACCGCCATTATCATACCTCTGAAAACAAAACTGCAAGGAAGTTCATACAGCAGCTGCGCAGAGCCCACGGCAGCCCAGCAACACCTCTGCTGGCAGACTGTGACTAGGCTACCTCCTTCCTAGGCAGGGCAGCTCTGAAAAAAGGCAGCAGTATGTCAAGAACTTATAAATAAAGCCCCACCTTCCAAGGACAGAGCACATGGGAAAAAGGCAGTTAACAGTTCCCCTGCAGCAGACTTAAGCATACCTGCCCAGCAGATCTGAATGGAACAATGGAGCTCCCAGCACAGCACTTGAGCTCCTATAAGGGACAGACTCTCTCCTTAAGCAGTTCTCTGACCCCCATATATCAAAAGAGACACCTCATAAAGGAGAGCTCAGGCTGACATCTGGTGGGTTTCCTTCTGGGATGAAGATAACAGAAGAGACTGGCAGCAACCCTTATTGTTCTGCAGCCGCCACAGGTGATCCCCAGGCAAGGAGGGCCTGGAGTGGATCTCCAGCAGTCCTACAGCAGAGGGGCCTAAGTGTTAGAAGGAAAACTAAAAAACAGAAAGAAGTAACTTCAACATCAACAAAAAGGACATCCACTAAGAGACCCCATCTGAAAGTCACCAACTACAAAGACTACAGGTAGATAAATCCACAAAGATGGGAAGAAACCAACACAAAAAGGATAAAAACACCCAAAACCAGAACATTTCTCCTTCTCCAAGGGATCAAAACTCCTCACCAGCAAGGGAACAAAACTGGATGCAGAATGAGTCTGATAAACTGTCAGAAACAGGCTTCAGAAGGTGAGTTATAACAAACTTCTCTAAGCTAAAAGAACTAACCCAATACAAAGAAACTAAAAACCCTGAAAAAAGGTTTGACGAAATGCTAACGAGAACAAACAGCTTAGAGAAGAATATAAATCACTTGATGGAGCTGAAAAATGCAACATGAGAACTTCACAAAGCATATACAACTTTCAATAGCCAAATCAATCAAGCAGAAGAAAGGATATCAGAGATTGAAGATCAACTCAATGAAATAAAACGAGAAGGCAAGATTAGAGAATAAAGAGTGAAAAGAAATGAACAAAGCCTCCAAGAAATATGAGATTATGTGAAAAGACCTAATCTACATTTGATAGGTGTACCTTAATGTGACAAAGAGAATGAATCCAAGCTAGAAACCCTCTTCAGGATATTATCCAGAACTTCCCCAACATAGCAAGGCAGGCCAACCTTCAGGTCCAGGAAATATAGAAAACACCACAAAGATATTCCTCAGGAAGAGCAACCCCAAGGCACATAATCATCAGATTCACCAGGGTTGAAATGAAGGAAAAAATTCTAAGGGCAGCCAGAGAGAAAGGTCGGGTTACCCACAAAGGGAAGCCCATCAGACTCATAGCAGATCTCTCCATGGAAACCCTACAAGCCAGAAGAGAGTGGGTGCGAATATTCAACATCCTTAAAGAAAAGAACTTTCAACCTAGAATTTCATATCCAGCCAAACTAAGCTTCATAAGTGAAGGAGAAAGAAAATCCTTTCTGGACAAACAATTGCTGAGATTTCATCATCACCAGGTCTGCCTTACAAGAGCTCATGAAAGAAGCACTAAACAAGGAAAGGAATAACCAGTACCAGCCACTCCAAAAATGTACCAAATGGCAAAGACCATCAACACAATGAAAACAATGCATCAACTAACAGGCAAACATCCAGCTAGCATCAAAATGGCAGGATCAAATTCACACATAACAATATTAACCTCAAATGTAAATGTACTAAATGCTCCAATCAAAAGACACAGACTGGCAAATTGGATAAAAAGTCAAAACCCATTGGTGTGCTGTATTCAGGAAACCCATCTCATGTGCAAAGACACACATAACCTAAAAATAAAGGAACTGAGGAAGATTTACCACGCAAATAGAGATAAAAAAAAAAAAAGCAGGAGTTGCAATCCTAGTCTCTGATAAAATAGACTTTAAACCAACAAAGATCAAAAGAGACAGGGAATTACATAATGGTAAAAGGATCAATGCAACAAGAAGAGCTAACAATCCTAAATATATACGCACCCAATACAGGAGCACCCAGATACATAAAGCAAGTTATTAACTACCTACAAAGAGACTCAGACTCCCACACAATAATAGTGGGAGACTTTAACACTCCACTGTCAATATTAAACAGATCAACAAGACAGAAAATTAACAAGGATATTCAGGACCTGAATTCAGATCTGGACCAAGCAAGCCTAACAGACATCTACAGAACTCTCCACACCAAATCCATAGAATATACGTTCCTCTCAGCACCACATCATACCTACTCTAAATTGACCACATAATTGGAAATAAATCACTCCTCAGCAAATGCAAAAGAATGGAAATTATAACAAACAGCCTCTCAGACCACAGGGCAATCAAATTAGAACTCAGGATTAAGAAACTAACTCAGAACCGCACAACTTCAAGGAAACTGAACAACTGGCTCTTGAATGTTGACTGGATAAACAATGAAATGAAGGCAGAAAAAAGATCTTCTTCGAAACCAATGAGAATGAATACACAACGTACCAGAATCTCTGGGGCACATTTAAAGCAATGTCTAGAGGGAAATTAATAGCAATAAATGCACACATGAGAAGAGAGAAAAGATCTAAAATCGATACTCTATCATCAAAATTGAAAGAGCTAGAGAAGCAAGATCAAAAAAACTCAAAAGCTAGCGGAAGACAAGAAATAACTAAGATCAGAGCTGAACAGAAGGAGATAGAGACACAAAAAAACCCTTCAAAAAAGTCAATAAATCCAAGAGCTGGTTTTTTGAAAAGATCAACAAAATAGACTGCTAGCCAGAATAAGAAAATGGAAAAGAATCAAATAGATGCAATAAAAAATGATAAAGGAGACATCACCACTGATTCCACAGAAATACAAACTACCATAGGAGATTACTACAAACAACTCTATGCACATAAACTGGTAAATCTGGAAGAAATTGATAAATTCCTGGACACTTGCACCTTCCCAGGCCTAAACCAGGAAGAAGTTGCAGACCAATAACAAGGGCTGAAGTTGAGGCAGCAATTAATAGCCTACCAACCAAAAAAAGCCCAGGTTGATGAACAATGAGAACACATGGACACAGGGAAGGGAGTACTACACTGGGGTCTATTGGGAGGAATAGGGGAGGGACAGCGGGTCGGAGGGGGGAGCTGGGGAGGGATAGCATGGGGAGAAATGCCAAATGTGGGCGAAAGGGAGGAAAGCAGCAAAACACACTGCCACGTGTATACCTATGCAACTATCTTGCATGTTCTGCACGTGTACCCCAAAACCTAAAATGCAATAAAAAAAAAAAGCCCAGGTCTAGATGGGTTCACAGCCAAATTCTACCAGACATACAAAGAGGAGCTGGTACCACTCCTTCTAAAACTATTCCAAACAATCCAAAAAGAGGGAATCCTTCCCAAATCATTTTATGAGACCAACATTATCCTGATACCAAAACCTGGCAGAAATTCAAAAAAAAAAGAAAACTTCAAGCCAATCTCTATGATGAACATAGATGCAAAAATCTTCAATAAAATATTGGCAAACCAACTGCAACAGCACATCCAAAAGCTTATCCATCACAATCAAGTAGGCTTCATTCCAGGGATGCAAAGCTGGTTCAACATATGAAAGTCTATAAATGGCTAGATGGGTAGATTGCAA
The DNA here is from genome assembly GCA_031835075.1 of Saguinus oedipus. Classification (NCBI taxonomy): domain Eukaryota; kingdom Metazoa; phylum Chordata; class Mammalia; order Primates; family Cebidae; genus Saguinus; species Saguinus oedipus. Next base: position 205,476,624 of record CM063169.1, read on the forward strand.
AAATTTTTTCCCATTCTGTTGGTTGCCAGTTCACTCTAATGATTGTTTCTTTTGCTGTACAGAAGCTCTGGAGTTTAACTAGATCCCATTTGTCTATTTTGACTTTTGTTGCCAATGCTTTTGGAATCTACGCATCTGGCAAAGGGTTAATATCCAGAATCTACAAAAAACTAAAACAGATTTACAAGAAAAAAACAAACAAACCCATTCAAAAGTGAGCGAAGGACAGGAACAGACACTTTTCAAAAGAAGACACATACGAGGCCAACAAACATATGAAAAAATGCTCGTCGTCACTGGTCATTAGAGAAATGCAAATCAAAACTACATTGAGATACCATCTCATGCCAGTTAGAATGGCAATCATTAAAAATCTGGAGACAGATGCTGGAGAGGATGTGGAGAAATAGGAACACTTTTACACTGTTGGTGTGAGTGTAAATTAGTTCAACCATTGTGGAAGACAGTGTGGTGATTCCTCAAGGACCTAGACACAGAAATTCCATTTGATGCAGCAATCCCATTACTGGGTATATATCCAAAGGATTATAAGTCATTCTATTTTAAGGACAGATGTACATGTATGTTCATTGCAGCACTGTTTACAATAGCAAAGATCTAGAACCAACCCAAATGCTCACCAATGATAGACCGGACAAGGAAAATGTGGCACATACACACCATGGAATACTAATCAGCCACAAAAAACGATGAGTTCGTGTCCTTTGTAGGGACAAGGATGAATCTGGAAACAATCATTCTCAGCAAACTGACACAAGAACAGAAAATCAAACACTGCATGTTCTCCCTCATAGGCGGGTTGAATAATGAGAACTCATGGACACAGGTTGGGGAGCATCACACACTGGGGTTTGTTGGTGGGAGGAATAAGGGAGGGGTAGTAGCAGGGGGTAGGGAGGTTGGGGAGGAATAACATGAGGAGAAATGCCAGATATAGGTGATGGGGGGATGGAGGCAGCAAACCACATTGCCATGTGTGGAACTATGCAACAATCCTGCATGTTGTGCACATGTACCCCAGAACCCAAAGTGCAATAAAATATATATAAAATAAAATAAATTTTTCTTCATTAAAAAAACCTACCCTTTTCTTAAAGCACAAGTAAGAATCATAGTCCCATTTAGGACACAGCAAGTTTTTCCAGGCCAAAAATCTTGTTGACCATCATTTGGGCAACTTAGCACAACCATCCACTCATCAAAGGTCTCCTCTATATTTCCCAGAATCCCTTGAATCCCTCTAATTGTATAGCTTTGGGTTAGATTTTGCTAATGAAAGAAACTCATGTAAGATTTGGAAAGAGCAGATGCCATTATTCTCTGAAGGTGGCTGGATGCAGAGAAGCAGATGTTAGATTCACAGTAGCTTTTGGGTAAGTGCTTGAGAATCACCTGCTTATTGCTATAGCCCTAAACATACAGCAGAAGCTTTCCCAGAGATGCTTCCTAACAGCAGCAGTTTTCCAGTGAGCTTTTGAGAACACTGAAGGTCTTCACTGTTCGTGTTCAGTGGTCTCCAATGTACCTTTCAGTTGTAGCTTCTCTAATTTTCCAAAATGACTTCTATGACATTCACTCCCCTATTCTTCCAATATTCATGTAAGCCCTAATTCCCAGACTAAAACTCTTATTCCCAAAATATTTTAAATGCCTTTTTGTTGTCAGTCTCACACTCTTAGCAACCAGATAAATAAATAGATAGATTAGATTGATAAGATGTTCATCAAATACTAGATAGACAGATAGACAAACAGATAGTTCCGATTGGTTGATTAGTTTATATATTCATCAAATACCCCAGAAAGGACATAAAATAATCTAGTAATGACAATTACCTTTGAAAAAGAAAACTGAATGGCTAGAAGACAAGAATAGAAGGAAAAGGTTTTACTGTACACTCTTTTTGTACATTCTTGAATTTTATTGTATAAGTATGTATCAACTACTCAAAAAGGAAGTAATTATTTAAAAGTATATACTCATATAATTTTTGTTTTATTCCTTTAGGAGCCACACAGACCCAGAGTTTTTCTATCCATGGTCATTTACTAGTTTTACTACATCTTAATCCGTGCTATAGGTAGTGGTGGAGTAAGAAGAGAAAGAATGACTTTTTTAAATGAGGTATTTTGCACTCTTATGAAAAAGATCATTTACAGAGCTATTGTCAAACTTCTTGAGCTTGGAAGAAGACATTATTTTATCAATTCACTGATATATTAAACAATTACTCATGAAAAATACAAAGACAAAAATATAAAAATCCCAGCACTATAATTAAGGTACAGATAAAGTACTAGAAGATGTGATGAGAGACACTGATGTTGGACTTAGAACTTTGGACACAAAGTGAATTTTAGAGATTTAGCCTCCAGCTAAATTTATTTAGCCTCCAGTTTATTATTTTTAAACTAATAATAAACTAATCTTGTCTCTCATTCCCTAAGATAAATACGATAAATAATTAATAATTATTTATTAATGTAGCTATATTATGTATAAGAATTATACGGCCGGGCGCAGTGGCTCACGCCTATAATCCCAGCACTTTGGGAGGCCGAGGCAGGTGGATCACAAGGTCAAGAGATTGAGACCATCCTGGTAAACAGAGTGAAACCCCGTTTCTACTAAAAATACAAAAATTAGCTGGGCATGGTGGCGCGTGCCTATAGTCGCAGCTACTCGGGAGGCTGAGGCAGGAGAATTGCTTGAACCCAGGAGGTGGAGGTTGCGGTGAGCCAAGATCACGCCATTGCACTCCAGCCTGGGTAACAAGAGCAAAACTCTGTCTCAAAAAAAAAAAAAATAATTGTATTATTTGTATTTATTAACAATGAATAATGTTATTTTTATGGCCACTAACTCTAATTCTGTAAAGATGCCTAACCCTAATTATCCAAAGTAGTACTCTTTAATTAGATAATGTAACATGAAACCTTCTGAGGGCTGGGGAAAAACTGACATAAACTGAGAATCACTGAAGCAGCAAGCCCCTGTAAGGATTTTAAGTTTACTTTATCCTTTGGTACCTTAGGGCAGAAAAAAAGTTGAGATTCATTGCCATAATACATTTTAAAGTAATATTCAATTTATAAAAATTTTAACCTCTCCATAGTTTTTAGGAAAAATCTGTAGTAAAACACAGTATAATATAATATAGAGTCAAGTGTTCCTATGTGTATAACAATCCCAAGATACCACTGCACTCCAAGTACTTAGATAGGATCCTATCTTTGAGGAAGGAAAACTCTTAAACACAAGATAATACAATTCTATAAGAAAAGGAAAGTCAAAATATTTCTTGAAATCGTCACCATGTGATCAATAAGAAGGAAAGTCTCTGCATGTTTAATTGTCACTAATCACTAACAGACTTGCAGTGCTGTTTAGCATGCCTAAGCACACAATCTTCTTGGTATACTACTGCCTCCTGGGGGTTATAGTACATTACTACTCCTCTGAGAACATAGTATCAGAGTAAATAGACAGTATAGACATTCTTTTCTACTAACAATACAATGCAAAAGGTCTATGTAGGCCTTTTAATAACAAGTAGGCCTTTCCTAAATAATCTCTTTTAAAAAACAGCATCATATTTATTTCTATCTGAATAATCGGGAACTAAGTACACAATAAAACTTAATTATAGAAAGTGGTGGATAATATGATTGAGGACATCAGGGCTTATACAGCATTTTGCATTTTCAAAGCACTTAGCCAACATTAAATGATTAATCTTTACAACATTCTTGAGGGCAATATTACCACCATCTTTTTGTAGAAAAGTAAATAGCAAGGTTAAGTAAAGTATTAGAAAGTCACGAATTGGTCAGTAACTAATCAGCAAAGTGCCTCATGAGAATGGTTTAATGTAAAATATGAGGCACTAATACATTAACTCATCTCTAATACTCCTTGACCTACTTCTAGGAGAAATTCTTTCTTATTTGTGACCCCATAGCATTTTCTATATTCCTTTATTATAAAGCCTAACATTTTTGTATTACAGTTATTGGATTGTCAGTCTCTCTGACTAAACAGTGCCTCCACAAGATTTTGCACAGTGTCCAGCACAGACACAACAATGAATCAGTCATTTGTTCAACAAACAATTACACATCTATAATAAGTAATAACGTGTGGCCGGGCACAGTGGCTCACACCTGTAATCCCAACACTTTAGGAGGACAAGATAGGCGGATCATGAGGTCAGGAGACCAAGACTATCCTGGCCAATATGGTGAAACCCTGTCTCTACTAAAAATACAAAAAAATTCGCTGGGCAAGGTGGCGCACGCCTGTAGTCCCAACTACTCGGGAGGCTGAGGCAGGAGAATTGCTTGAACCCAGCGACAGTGCAAGACTCCATCTCAAAAATAAGAAATAACTAAATAAATAAAAGTTAGCCGGACAAGGTGGTGCACACCTATAGTCCCAGCTACTGGGGAGGCTAGGGCAGGAGAACTGCTTGAACCCAGGAGTCAGAGGCTACAGTGAGCCAAGATCGTGCCACGGTACTCCAGCCTGGGCGACAGAGTGAGACTCTGTCTCTATTAAAAAATAATAATAAAAAAAACATGTAAGTCATTTTCTACACACAGGGGATATGGTGAATAAGAAAACCAAGCTCCCTACTTTCATGGAGCCTACATTCTACAAAGGAAAGGCAGATGACCAAAAAACAAAAACAATCAGATAGTAAAAAGAGCTTGCAGGCACAGTAGCGCACACCTTTAATCCCAGCACTTTGGGAGGCTGAGGTGGACAGATCACAAGATCAAGAGATCAAGACCATCCTGGCCAACATGGTGAAACCCTGGCTCTACTAAAAATACAAAAATTAGCTGCATGTGGTGGGGTGTGCCTGTAGTCCTAGCTATTCAGGGGGCTGAGGCAAGAGAATCACTTTAACCCGGGAGGCAGAGGTTGCAGTGAGCCAAGATGGTAACATTGCACTCCAGCCTAGCTGTAGAGTGACACTCCGTCTCAAGAAAAAAATAAAATAAAAACAGCTTAAGAAGAAATTCAAATATAATGATGTGACTAACACACTAAGTGGTTATATTCGATTAGGCAGTTATATTCAAGCTGATATCAGAATGTAAGAAACAACCAGTCATAATCAGATGGAGAAAAGACAATTCCATGTGGCAAGGACAAAAGAACCAAAGTGGGGAGGAAATAAAGGAACGGGGGGAAAAAAGGCTGCTTAGAGTATAGTGGGCAAAGGAGTGAGTGGTAAAAGACAGTATCAGAGAGGTGGGTAGAGACCAGATCAGGGTTTTTTTGGGCCACGATAAGAATTTTATTCTAAGTGAGATGGAAAATTATTTAAGGCTCTATAATACTTATTGCTGGTTTGAATTGCTGTATTTGCCTAGTAGGTGGCACTAAAAGGAAAATTAATACTTAGAAAGGAAAATTACTATGCTATTGGTTAGGGAGCTTTTCTGTTTAATAAATTACTTTTTAGTGAAAAGTTATTTTATAATTAAATGTTCATACTAAAAGATAAAGCAGCAGTGTCTACTAACATTTTAATAGAAGCTAGAATAATGAGATTTTGACAGTCATTATTGGAAGAAATTGAAGAGCTCCTGCACAAACTACTGTACATTATAGATGACTGTACCAGGATCTTATGCTAATCATTTATTAATTTTGCAAAGCCTAAGATATCTCCAAATACCTCATGATGAGTGCCAGACAGACATCTGGAGAGAAGGCCCCTAAGTGAAAGTATAGAAGTGTCATTAAACACAATAAATCTCTTCCTCTTACCAAAGAAACCACAATAAAAAAGTAACATACATTTAGAAGCAAGAACACTTCTCACTATATTAACTGAACGAAATACAGCAATAGCCTAGAAATTAAGGTCAGGTTCATATTTCACCTGGGATGATACAGGTACTCAAGTAGCCTCGAGGGTAATACCAAGCCATAACATCAAGATTCAGTTAAGTTTAATCTCACAAATAATTGCTGCAGATAAAATATTATCATTTGCTCATTCTGGGTAGCAGGTTCTTAAACATTTGTTGTACCAAAGTTTGTGTATGTTTTATCTTTTTAATGTGTTTTTCAGTTGTCATAAAAAACACATAATACAAAATTTACTATCTTAGTCATTTTTAAAGATTCAGTGGTGTCATGTATATTCATCGTTTTGTAACAGATTTCCAGAACATTTCATCCTGCAAAACTGCAACTCTACACTCAGTGAACAACTATCCATTTCCCCCTTCTCCCAGCCTCTAGCAACCACCATTCTGCTTTCTGTATAACTTTATGTTTTTTAAATCATAATATTACATTATAACAATACCCAGGCCCCTACAGAAGAAACTAAGCACATAAGCATCTGATTCGGTGTTTTAGTTTGTTTTTGTTTAAACACAGTTTCCCAAACCAAAATGTGTATATTGGAAAGGGCTAAGAATTGCCTCTAATATAGACAGGAATACAGAAGTAACTTAGAAATACACTGCAGGGACCGGCACAGTGGCTCACACCTGTCAGCACTTTGGGAGGCCAAGGTGGGGAGATTACCTGAGGTCACAAGGTCAAGACCAGCCTGACCAACATGGAGAAACCCCATCTCTACTAAAAATATAAAATTAGCTGGGCGTGGTGGCTCATGCCTGTAATCCCAGCTACTCAGGAGGCTGAGGCAGGAGAATAGCTTGAACCCAGGAGGCGGAGGTTGCAGTGAGCCAAGATTGCACCACTACACTCCAGCCTGGGCAACAAGAGCAAAACTCCATCTCAAAACAAACAAACAAAAAGAAATACATTGTAATATGCACTACACTATTTCCAGTTCACCATGAATATAAGCATTACGGAGAAGCAGGATTACTGGCAACTAGCAGCACAGCAACTAGCCAATATGATATGATCTATTTATATGGAAAAAAAGTACATATGGAAAATGAATATTGGAAGCTTTTAAAAACTTAAATTTGAGAATAGCCTAATAGAGAATAGTAAAATTCTCTTACATTTTTAGCCTTTTCTGGAAGGAGGAGGACAGGGTTTTGCTGTGTTACCCAGGCTGGAGTGCAATGGTGCAATCACAGCTCACTGCGGTGTTAGCTCCCAAGCTCAAGCAATCCTCCTACCTCAGCCTCCCCAGTAGCTGAGATGATAGGCGTATGCCACCACACCTCCTGAGCTCAAGCAATCCCCCTGCCTCAGCCTCCCAAAGTGCTGGAATTACAGTCATGAGCCACTGTGCCTGGCCCATTTTTAGCCTTTATGTTTTACAAGTAACTTCCACATACACCAATTCATTTAGTCAAGTCACAATCCTTCCAGGTCTCAATTTTCTAAAATAGTTTTCTATAAAACAGGGATAAAATTATTTGCCATGCTGACCTCATAGGATTAAACCATGGAAAAACTGAAATAATAAATAAAATGCAATTTAAAAGTGATAAACATGGCCAGGCACAGCGGCTCACACCTGTACTCCTAGCACTTTGGGAGGCCAAAGAGGATGGATCATGAGGTCCAGTGTTCGAGATCAGCCTGACCAACATGGTGAAATCCCATCTCTACTAAAAATACAAAAATTAGCCAGGCATCGTGGCGCACACCTGTAAGCCCACCTACTGAGAACATTGAGGCAGGAGAATCGCTTGAAGCCAGGAGGCAGAGGTTGCAGTGACCAAAGATCTCACCACTGCATTCCAGCCTGGGCAACAGAGCAAGACTACATTATCAAAAAAAAGTGGGGGGGATAAACACTTCTATATGGATGTAAATTACCTGAAGATAAATTTTTTAAATGCATTACTTCTAACCAAGGAATAGTTACGCATTTAGTAAATAGCAACTACATACGTGGCAACAATTTATGCCAAATGATTTATAGATTATCCTGGATATAAAGAGGCAGTAAAATGTCCTCTATCCATTTGGGGTATAAAAAGCAAACTCTCTTAAATCTGCTAATGGTGAAGTCAAAGTTAAAAGAAGTTAAAATATAAATCTACATACTACATATAACAAGAATGAAAGAAGAGTACATTTTATTCCCATCACATTAAGGAATCAAGACTATAAGTACAGTTATTCATGATATAGAGCAGCAAATCTTTAGAGAATTAGTGATGTGGTAGATTACAAAACTGTGAGTGAAATGCTTGTTCAATGAAATTTACAAGAGCACAAGCACAGGCAAGATTCTTACAAGACAAACAAACATACACCAGAATCAAGAACAAAACTACTGGGAGAGAAATCCAAGACGGCTGATCGCTAACAGCTCGGGATTGTAGCTCCCAGTGAAAGCTCAGAAAACGTGAGGACACCACATTTTGAGGAATTTTCGTCGCCCACGGACCACATTTCCAGTGGAGGAGCCCCGCGGGTCACCAGCGCGACTTCTGTGGCCGGCACAGCGGTTTTGTCGTCGCCTTGGCGCAGCAGCTCTTCGTGCACGGTGAGTGGGACTGGTTCCCCTACTGACTGGTGTTTGGAGCTCCGGGAAGGCAGAGCCGCTTGTTGCGGACTCAAGAAGGAAGCCAGACCAGAGATTCCCAGGCAGAAGAGCACCATCAGTCTTATCGCTGTTGTTTTGGCCGGCGCAGTGGGTTACTCCGATTCCAGCACTGGGAATCAATAAATTGGACATCCTCTCAGGAACTTAATCAGAAAGGCGCTAATTGTAAAGACATCAGATGGATAAATTCACAATAAAGGGGAAAAAACAGCCTAAAAAGGCCGAGAAAACCGAAAGTCAGAACCCCTCTCCTTCTACAGGGGATAGAAGTTCCTCATCAGCAACGGAACAAGCCCTAATGGAAGAGGACTGTGTTCCAGTATATTTCTTAAGAAGAGCAACCCCAAGACACATAATCATTAGATTCATCAGGGTTGAAACAAAGGAGAAAATACTAAGGGCAGCCAGAGAGAAAGGTCAGGTTACCCACAAAGGGAAGCCTATTAGACTTACAGCTGATCTCTCAGTAGAAACCCTCCAAGCCAGAAGAGAGTGGGGGCCAATATTTAACATCCTTAAAGAACAGAACTTTCAGCCCAGAATTTCATATCCTGCCAAACTAAGCTTCACAATTGAAGGAAAAATAAAATCTTTTATGAACAAGCAAGTACTCAGAGATTTTATTACCACCAGGCCTGCCTTACAAAAACTTCTGAAAGAAGCATTACGCACAGAAAGGAACAACCAGTATTAGCCTTTCTAAAAATATACCAAAAAGTAAAAAGCATCAACATAAAGAAGAATTTACATCAACAAATGGATAAAATAGCCAGTTAACATCAAATGGCAGTAATCTTAAATTGAAATCGACTAAATTTTCTAATTAAAAGATACAGCCAAAACCTAACGGTATACTATATCCAGACCCATTTCATATCCAAAGATACACAAAGACTAAAAACAAAGGGTTGGAGAAAGATTTACCAACCAAATAGAGAACAAAAACAAATAAATAAACAAAAAGGAGTTGCAATTCATGCATTTGATAAAACAGATTTCAAACCAACAAAGGTAGAGTGGTATAAGGATCAATACATCCTAACACCCAGATACATAAGACCCATAAAGAGATTCAGACTCAACGAAACAGAAAATTAATAAGGATATCTAGAATCTGAACTCAGATCAGTAACAAGTAACCTTAATAAGCACTTGTAGAGCTCTCCACTTTAGATAAATAAAATATACATTCTCCACTTTAAATACATAAAATAATGATCAGCCATTATTAATACCCATTAAAAGTAATATTCCTGTTCTCTCTCCCTCTTTTTCTTCCTGTCTTTTCCTAAAAAAAAAAAGAACAAAACTACTTCTCTGAGCACTATATAGCTATAAAATTATGTGGCTTTACATGAAGAATACTACATCTCACTCCTTAGAGATAGGCTTTATTGAATTTGATAATATAATCAATAAGGCCATATGAAATCCTTTCAATTAGTAAGGATTAAAGAAAAAGAATAGCCATAAGTGGCAAGTTCTTTGTCCCTACTTCTAAATTGTATAATTTAGCCTATATTTTGCCTACACAAATCAAATGCAAGAAGGAGGGTTTTGTTATTATCTAGTGAGCGGGTAAGGCATTATCAAATTCTGAACCTTTGATAACTTATATTTTAGAATCACCTTTTTAATCCTTCCCCCATCTGAAAGAAATGCTCTGCCACCATTTGCTGAATGTCTATAATCAGCTTGGTACAATGACTCATGAACCTTCAGCAAAGCTGATCTGATTATGATGGAATCCACAAAATCAAAATAATTTAGTCCATAAGCAAGCAAGGGCATGGCACCTCATGCCTGTAATCCTAGCACTTTGGAAGGCCGAGGGAGGAAGATCTCTTGAGGCCAGGAGCTCACAACCAGCCCAGTCAAAATACCGAGACCCCCATGTCTAGGAAAAATAATTTTTCTAAAAAAAAGTAACTTAGCCCATTAAGAGTCCAAATAAGGGTAGCCCTAGTACCCTGTCAATTAGAAGAAGGCTGTAGATTGAAACTTTAAAGTAGTTATAAGTATGATGAGGTACAAAGGTCCTATTTCAATCATATACTGACCCAAAGGTTAAAAGTCATTTGTTCCCCAAATTCTTTGCAACCAGAGTAACCAACTCTGGCTGTTACTGGGTAACAAATTTCTCCCTCGGAATCCAGCAATTTGGCAACCATCCAACTAATTTCATTTCTTTCAGTCAACAAAAAAATAGGAGTCATCAGCCATAATCCTTCCATTCTTCCTTTCAACAAATATTTGTTGAAGATTTACAATGTGCTAGGCACTTACCAGTTTGATCAGCCAACATAGGTTACAACTGCCATAGAATCTTCAAATAAAATAATTGCATAATTAAACCATGTTGCTTAGTCTTTTAAAAAAACACTTTATGGGAGAAGCGTGGTGGTTCACATCTGTAATCCCAGCCATTTTGGGAGGCTGAGGCAGGAGAGTTGCTTGAACCCAGGAGTTCAAGACCAGCCTGGACAACAGAGTGAAACCCTGTATCTACAAAAAAATTAAAAACAAAAAGCTAGCTGGGCATGGTGACACATGCTTGTCGTCCCAGCTACCTGGGAGGCTAAGGTCGGGGGGCTGCTTGAGCCCAGGAGGTTGAGGCTGCAGTGAGCTGCAATCATGCCACTACACTCCAGCCTGGGCAACAAAGCAAGACCTTGCTTCAAAAAATAAAACTAAAAATAGTAATAATTTATGTTCAAGGACATATATCTCAATGAATGCATGCAATAAATACAATAAAAATGTATACAGAGAATGCAAAAGTAAATATAAAAACAGAACCAGCTGAACACTTAACATTCTTTCCAATTGTGCAGTTCTACAAAGAAGCTGTAAGATTGTTAAAATAATGAGATTGGATAATATGTATTGAATATTTATCATTATGCTGAAAAAATTATAATATCTTCAGAGACCACACATATAACAACCAATCCATCAACCTACACAAGACTCCCAAAAGCTACATAATTGACAAAAGACTTAACTATAAATTAAACACAAGAGGGCGCACAAGTCTGGAAAATTCTTAATAAAACCAAAGGCAAACTGCATTTTACCATACAATTTGCAGCTCTTAAAGCATGGTCACAAGGATTTACAAAAGATTCTTCCTGCATGTACTTAAGGCCAATTGTACTAAAAATATTTCCCTTTCTCAATATGCTTTCTAGAAATCAAATCACTGCTCCTCTAATATCTAAATTCCATGTCTAAATTGACTTGAAACCTAAATTAGTATTTTATCATTAAGAAAAATTATAGGCCAGGAGCATTGGCTCAGGTCTGTAATCCCAGCACTTTGGGAGGCCAAGGCAGGTGGATCACGAGGCCAAGAGATCAAGACTATCCTGGTCAACATGGTGAAACCCTGTCTCTACTAAAAATACAAAAATTAGCTGGGTGTGGTAACACATGCCTGTAGTCCCCGCTACTCAGGAGGCTGAAGCAGGAGAGCCACTTGAACCCGGGAGGCAGAGGTTGCAGTGAGCCGAGATCAAGCACCGTGCCACTGCACTCCAGCCTGGCGACAGAGCGAGACTTTGTCTCAAAAAAAAAAAAAGAAAAGAAAAAGAAAACTTAGATTCTTACTCAGTTTATACCACTTTTAGGTTAACTTCTCCTTGGAAGATCTTCTATTTGGAAAAAAGACCAACTCTTAAAATATTTATTTTCAAAAATCACTATAGCTTACCCATTGAATAATTATAATAAACTTGTTTATTATAATCCTATCATAATAAACTTAGAGGAAATCGATCTACAATGTTTAGAAATTTATGCAAATCTATATCATACTATAGCAGCTGTTTAATTCTTGAGCAGTGAATATTCTATCAATAATATTCTATTCCAAGAGTTGCCAACTGATTAAAAACGGTAGGCCATGATTTCTTTAGTTCATTCCCTCGTGAAATAACAAGCGATCACCTGAGAAGAGTATCAACAGTAGCCCTCCATATCCATGGGTTCTGCATCTGTGCATTTAACCAGCTGTGGACTAAAAACATTTTTTTTAATTGTGATTGTTCTGAACATATAGACCTCTTTTCTTGTCATTATTCCCTACATGATACAGTGTAACAACTATTTACACAGCATTTACATTGTGTTAAATATTATAGGTAATCTAGAGATGATTTAAAGTTTGTAGGACAGATGTAGCTTATATGCAAATACAACCTCATTTTACATAGGGAACTTGAGCATCCACAGATTTTGGCATCCACAGGAGGTCCTGGAACCAATCTCCCAAGATACTGAGGGATGACTATACTAAGATTATAGAGCCTACAGCAACAGGCATAATCCAAAATAATTTAGAAGCACATTCTGCCTAACCCAAGATTCACAGCAGAATATACCTTAGACACAGACACACACACACGCTCACTCTGTGTGGGTGTGTGTCTGTGTGTGTGTGGGAGAGAGAGTGAGTTCCGGGTATGTAGCTCTCTTTAGTTTTATATAGCACTAATGCTGACTGTTACATGTGAAATTATTCTGAATGCCAACTCCTACTCTGATATATTCTGCCTTTTTCCTGTACAAAGAGATATATGGCATGAGGATCTCTGGTAGACACAAGCACAAAAATATTAGTTATCCTTTACATATCATCAACCTAAGGAAGCAAAAGCAAGAGATGGACTGGATGCTAGGATCAAGAGAGTCAGGCAAGCAGTCCAGACTAGCAGCAATGAACTACAGGTTAGTTCTTTACTATGGGAAAAGGCTGACAATCCAAAAGAAAGGACATGGAATATATCATAAGAGTGATCAAAGGTCATGGCACCAACCAAGAAAATAATAATCAGGAACCCAAGAGTGGTCAAAATCCAGTCACCCAAATAAGTTTCCTGTAATGTGGTCACCTGGTACAGGTCTGATACTGCAGTGTAACTATCTGAACTAAAGAGTCCTAATATACTTCTTGCCAGATAATTAATCCTGCCAGAAAGGAAAGGGTGTGTATAAAGGACATTACTGGAGCAATCATTCAAATTTCAATGGGGTCTGTGGTTTGGAAAGCAGTACTGTATCAATGATGATGTCCTAACTTTAATGGTGGCACTGTGGTTTTTATATCAGTATTCCCAATACCTACTGAAGGATTTAGGAGTAATCGAACATCATGTCTGCAACTTACTCTCAAATAACTCAGAAAATAACAGTAATAATAATAGAGAAAAAAATTATAGGCAAAACATGAAAAAATGTTAACGACTGGGGAATCTAGATAAAAGATATACAGAAGTCCTTTGTACTAATCTTGCAACTTTTCTCTAAATTTTACATTTCAAAAGTAAAAATTAAAAAATACACAAATAAGATGTTAAATGCTTTGACAATAAAGTATAGTATATTTTAAAAGAAATATCTAAACTGATCAACACAAGAAATTATTTCAAAATAAGAAGGAAAAAAATGATGTGCTTTGGCAATAGATCTCAAAACTTAACTAAACAAATAAATACATAGAGTGATTCTAACTTTAGTTCTTAAAAGCCTCACTGGACTTCTAAAAGCAACAAATAATAATTCATCATTTAAAAAGAAATGGGAGAAAAAAGAAAAAATGATATTTCCACTAAATTAAATTAAAAGTCACTCTTTCCAGAGAATTAAAATGAAGGTAATGTAAATTACGTTATTTCAAATGAAATAACATAAACATTCTAGAAAGTTATATACAGATGATTTTTTTTTTTTTTAGACAGGGTCTCACTCTGTAGCCCATGCCAGAGTGCAGTGACACAATCATGTACTGCATTTGAGCCTCCTGCCTCAGCCTCCCAAGTAGCTGGGACTACAGGTATATGCCACCATATCAGCTCATTTATTTTTTTAATCATTTATTGTAGAGATGGAGGTCTCGCTTTGTTGCCTCGACTTGTCTTGAACTCCTGGCCTCAAGCAATTCTCCGACCTCAGCTTCCCAAAACACTGAGATTACAAGTGTGAGCAACATGCCCAGCCCACAGGTAGCTTTTTAAATGTTATAATGGAAAAACAATCCTTATAATAGTCCTCTTAAAAACTGAAAACAGTATAATGCTTCTGAAATATTAGCAAATCCCTGTAAGAAAAAAAAATCACTAAATTTAACCAATGACCACATTTATTCAATGACTTCAAGTGTTCCTATAACAAAATATAAGAAGAATGTTTCCGTTTTAGTATTAGTAATAATTTCCAAAAGAGACGAATTTTACTTAAGTTATATTGGTCATCTAACTTATCACTTTAAAAATGTTTTTGAAAAAACTATTTATTGGCCAGATGCGGCAGCTCACACCTGTAATCCCAGCACTTTGGGAGGCCAAGGCAGGCAGATCACTTAAGGTAAGGAGTTTGAGACCAGACTGGCCAACATGGCAAAACTCCAACTCTACTAAAAATACAAAAATTAGCTGAGTGTGGTGGTGTGCACCTAAAATCCCAGTTACTCAGGAGGCTGAGGCAGGAGAATCACTTGAACCCAGGAGGCGGGGGCTGCAGTGAGCCAAGATCAGGCCACTGCACTCCAGCCTGGGAGCAAGACTGGAGCAAAAGAAAAAGAAATATTTCTTTTTTTTTCCCCATCCCAAAAAAAAACATTTCTTTACCAGTATTTCTGGAGTAGCTTTCATAACTTTTTATCTGAAATACTTTTTTGAGAATATTTTAAAATGTTTCTATAAAAAGACTTTGGAAACTCCTGGGATAGTTTCTCTTTTCATTAAGATAGAAAATGCTGGCCAGGTGAGGTGGCTCACACCTGTAATCCCAGCAGTTTGGGGGGCCAAGGCAGGCAGATCACCTGAGGTCAGGAGTTTGACACCAGCCTGGCCAACATGATAAAACCCTTTCTCTACTAAAAATACAAAAATTAGCCAGGTGTGGTGGCAGGTACCTGTAATCCCAGCTACTTGGGAGGCTGAGGCAGGAGAATCACTTGAACCTGGGAGGCCGGGGTTGCAATGAGCTGAGATCGTGCCACCCTGGGTGACAGACTAAGACTCCAGCTCAAAAACAAATAAACAAAAAAAAATGCTACCAGATTTTTATTACAGGAGTCAAGACTAATAGACTCCTTTAAAAGTTCTGCCCTAACACATTTTATGTATCACACACAAAGCATGTATCACATTTAATCAATGTCACTGTCAAGTATACATGACAGCAAACTCTCACTTCACTTTAAAAAAATTCATCTATTGGAGGCCAAGGCTAGTGGATCATGAGGTCAAGAGATTGCGACCTTCCTGGTTAACATGGTGAAACCCCGTCTCTACTAAAAATACAAAAAAATTAGCTGCGCACGGTGGCACGTGCCTGTAATCCCAGCTATTCAGGAGGCTGAGGCAGGAGAATTACCTGAACCCAGGAGGTGGAGGTTGCGGTGAGCCGATATCATGCCATTGCACTCCAGCCTGGGTAACAAGAGCAAAACTCCATCTCAAAAAAAAAAAAAAAAAAAAATACATCTACACTCCTTAGTGATACACATACTATTTGAGAGTTAGAAATAAAATGTATTGCTTAACATATGTTTGTAACTTAGTAATTGGAATGAAACATTCTTAAAACAAATTATGACAAACCTGAGAACATAAATAATTGAGCTCCTTTCTGAATTTTCTTCACAGCATGACTTCTCTTCTTGCCAGACCTCCTGAATCACTTCCTAAGGACACAGCATCCATTCTAAAGTAGTTGTTTCTATACCACGAAAGCCTGGTTTCCAAGGAGACGCTGTGGATTCTAACATCACTTTAGGCTAACATTTATGAGAAAAATCCCTTTTGGCAAAAACTTTAATTCTCCTCTTAGATCAACAATAGTAAAATAAAAATTAAATGTATATATAAATAAACAATGACCAGTGGCCTGAAGAGAGTCATTTCAATACCAAATAGAAAAGTTACCAATCAAATGGTGGCAGCTAGAAACCATACTTTTGTTTGTAGTTTTTTCTTGAAGAACAAAGAAACAAACACTTCTTTGTATCTTCTAACATGTACACAAGAATAGACAGAAACTTTTCAATCACTTTTTTACCTCATCTCTCATAACAGCACACTCAGTAAAAGAGGATGATTTTCTCCCATAGAGGAAGACAGTCCTCTGATGAAAGGTATAGGACTAGCTGCACTCCCCCACTAGAACTGCCAAACTAGGGCAAATCTCGTCTCACAGATTTTTATTTTCTTTTTAAGTAAAAACTAAAAAACATTAAATTGGTATATTCATTATATGAAATATTATGAATCTGTTAAAAATAAATTAGGTGTAAACTGCCCAGAGAAAAGTAAGCACACTGCAAATCTAACATTTAAAAAGTATCTCATTTTAGGAAGATGATGATAAGGATATAAAGTTTCAGTTAGATTGGAGGAATAAATGTTAGTGATCTATTAAACTGCATGGTGGTCACAGTTAATAAAAATGTGTAACTCAAAACTGCTAAAATAGATTTTTAATGTTCTCACCACAAAAATAAATAAATAAATTTGCTAAGGCAATGTATGTGTTAATTAGCTTGACTGAATCCTTCCATAATGTATACACAGATCAAAACATCACATTGTACTCCATAAATATAGATAATTGTCAATTTTTTAATTGTTCTAAGTATCCCTTTTCTTTAAGATGTATGTAGGGGTATGTCTGTGAGTACATGTGTTTATGTGTATGAAGTTACAGATATATTGTAATATGTCTCCAAAAATATTTAAACCAAATAAAAATAGTTAACTCTAGGGACCGGAATGGGGAAGAGAATGAGCAATAAGACAAGAGGGGAATATAATTTTTATTGTTTGAAATTTTTGCAAAAGTATCTTTGAGTTACTTTTGTAATTTAAAAAATTTTTATGTGTATATATATACATGCAATGTACAGACTGACCAAAAAGACCTGAACACAGATTCAAATGCGAATTATAAGCCTGTCATAAAATCATGTCTTTAAGGCATATAAAATAATAAACTATGTAATAACAATGAACCATTTATTGCCAAAGATAATAGATAACAACAATTGTTCTGGTAATGAACGTAACATGAAAAGAAACGCCAGTTGCCTTTGATAGATTTAGTATATGGTAGTAACAGGTAGCTACTCCAAAATGTGGTGCCTAGGTATATCAAAATTTTAAGCTGAAGTAATTTGAGAAATGGTAAGTGCTGGAAGAACTCTCTGACCTTCCTCTGAAGCAGGTACTAACACTGTCCTTAAACTTAATGGAAAGGAATATCCTTCTCTCTGAAAACAGAGGGATACTGAGAAGAATCCAAACAAGCCTTAATAAGTTTCTCCCCAGTTTATTACCTCTAGCTTATACCCACATTGTCCTGTCACATTTTTTCACGATTTTCCACTGCTTATCAAACGTAGGATAAAAATGCTCAGGCTTAACTATTGATTTGGGTCTTCCTTTCCTTATAAAGTCTCTCGTGTCATGTAAAACTTGTATTAAATTCACTTAAATGCTTTTATCTTGCTAATCTCATTTGTTACAGGGGCCTCACCTGAGAACTTAGAAGTGTAGAAGTAAATATATTTTTTTATTTCCCATTGTTAGAATATAAACTTTTGCTTAAATTTAAAGAAAGCATCACTTTCTTACATATGAAAAAAAAATCCCCTTTCCTGATTATCATTCCAACTGTCTACACAAAGCTGAAAAACTAAATTTTCATCTCCTTAAAAACAAGACTAAAATTATGCAAAATAATTACATAAAAAAAGATAATTTAATTGTTAATATTTATTCTGAATACAGTGTTTGACTCATAACTAATTTTAATGTCATGAGACAGAATGTAAAGATGTTAAGACAATTTGGAATTAGATTAAATAGAGGTTCTAATTCTAATTTTTTTCTTACTCTGTAACTGTGGGCAAATTACTTAAATTTCTCTGAATCTTACTTTACCTTTAAAATACAGATAGCACCACCTATAACAGATGATTGCTATGAGGATGTGCCTTTCACTCACGAAGTTCACTGAGCCCTTTACCAAGCATATCCCAAATCCCTCAGCTTCTCTTCATTTCCACCACCAATGCTCTAGTCCAAGTTAGCTTCATCATTAGCCTCCCTGCTTTCACTTTCACTCTCCTACTTTCCATTTCCTTCACAGTGGTTGTTTGTACTTTCCCATAAATTAAACTGTGGAAAAGAACTTCCAATATGGCAGAGTAAAGTCTTCCAAAAATCTATTCTTCCACAAAAGCAATGAGAACACTAGCAGAACTTGTCAAAATCAACTTTTTCAGGATTTTGGAAATTAACCAACAAACTGTACCAACAGCTGAGTCTCAGTAAAAGTAGCAAGCTTTGTGGGGTTTTAACTTGCACTATTTCTATCCCTTTATCCCTACCTATGTGATCAACTTAAAAACCAGCAGCCTTCTCACCACAATAGATATGAAAATCAGAAGCTTAAAAGCAAAGAGAGGGGTCAGAATTGTTTGGACCTCTTCAAAAATACCCTACCCCCAGAAAATTACCACTACTTGACCTGTCTGGCAGCTCACTAGAAAAGTTCCATTCACGAGACTATATTTGACGTAACTCAGAGGCAGCTCAACGTGAGCAACCCTCTTTTCACAAGGCATCTCTCAAATAAAATCAGTGGCAACTGCTTAACATCAAACTGCCTGATGCAGCAATACATACTGGGTAAATAAGAGTTTAATGAAAAACCTTAAAAGAAAATTCTGGAGAATGAGATGTCTATAGGGGACTTTTAAAACTCCAAAATATCCCTGGGAATCTATAAATGTGCAGTACTGTGTGCATACCCAAGAAAGACCCAAGAAGCTCCTAATCTCTCATCTGGCTGTCCTCGAGGTTCTACACAAATGGGAAGTGAAGGCTAAGAGTTGTAAACGACCAGAGTGCCGAAGGTGTGCCCAAACATACACAGGGAACTCATCAGCAAAGGCTGGGAAATGTAGCAGTTCAAGGCATTTAAGGAATCCTATCGAATCTTTAGCTGAGGACTATGCTAACTGAGCACACTTCAGTAGCTACACATGACAAAGAATAGAGATCATAAAGAGTTTAGGAAAGTCACTAACACAAAAAAGGCAATAACAACAACAACAAACTCTAGGACTAGAGAGGGAGAGGTGATTTCTAAAGTTGCCACATTATATTACCTAAAATGTCCAGTTTTCAACAACAAAATGCTAAGACACAAATAAAAACAGGAAAGTACTGTCCATACACTGGGGGAAAAAAGCAGTAATAGAAACTGACCGTGAGGAAATCAAGATATTAGACTTACTAGACAAAGATACTAAATCAGTCATTAAAAACGTGTTCAGGCCAGGCACAGTGGTTCACACCTATAATCCCAGCACTTTAGGAAGCCAAGGCCGGCAGATCACCTGAGGTCAGGAGTTGGAGACAAGCCTGACCAATATGATCAAACCCTGTCTCTACTAAAAACACAAAAATTAGTCAGGCATGGTGGCATGTGCCTAGAATCCCAGCTACTCAGAAGACTGAGACATTAGAATCACCTGAAGCGGGGAGGCAGGGGTTGCAGTGAGCCAAGATCACGCCATTGCACTGGAGCCTAGGCAAAAAGAGCAAAACTCCATCTTAAAAAAAAAAAAAAGAGTTCAGTGGAAACTATGGAATTAAGGGAAAACATGAGCAATGTCTTACCAAATGGAGAATATCAATTAAAAAAATAATAATAATTCCAGAATTTAAAAATACGTAATAAAAAAATCACTAGAGGGGCTCAAAACCAGACTTGAATAGACAGAAAAAAGTCAGTAAATTACAATCTCAGACTCTGGCTTATATTATAGGAAACTAAAATTGAATAGTCTCTACAACATCATTTGGACTTATTGGTGTTAGAACTTGAAAGAGAGTTCTGGATTCTTGAGTCCTTAAATCACGGACTCCTTTGACCAGGGAAGTAGTGTGATACAGTGATAAGGAAAAAGTCTTTAGAATCACATCAACCTGGGTTTAAGTCCAAATCTTCAGTTACTAACTAGATGTCCTAGACAAGTATCTAATCTCCCACTAAGTATAAATGTTCTATTTTATTTATTTTTTTTTTTTTGAGACGGAGTTTCACTCTTGTTACCCAGGCTGGAGTGCAATGGCGTGATCTCGGCTCACCGCAACCTCCACCTCCTGGGTTGAGGCAATTCTCCTGCCTCAGCCTCCCAAGTAGCAGGGATTACAGGCACACGCCACCGTGCCCAGCTAATTCTTTTGTATTTTTAGCAGAGACGGGGTTTCACTATGCTGACCAAGATGGTCTCGATCTCTTGACCTCGTGATTCACCCACCTCGGCCTCCCAAAGTGCTGGGATTACAGGCATGAGCCACCGCGCCCGGCCCAAATGTTCTATTTTATAAAGTAGTGATAAAAATAATATCTACCTCATAAGATTATTGTAAGTATAAAATTGACATCACAAATAAAAGGATTTGAACAAGCCTGACATAATAAGCATTCAATAAGAGCTATTATATTTTATTGCCATTATAATACTGGGTAAGCCAAAGGAAAACATGAGATCAAGATATGTTTAAATGTTTTTTTCTTAGTGTGAGTCTGTCATCAGGTATAATATGTGACAGATAAGGTATAATACTCTGTATTCAGGTATTATACCTGATGATAGAATTCTGTCATCACAGACAGACACAGTAGTTCACACCTGTAATCCTTGCACTTTGGGAGGCCAAGGTGAGTGGATTACTTAAGTTCAAGAGTATGAAACCAGCTTGGGCAACACAGTGAAACCCCATCTCTACAAAAAAATACAAAAATTAGCCACGGTGACACGCCTTTAGTCCCAGCTACTTGAGAGACTGAGGCAGAAGGATTGCTTAAGCCTGGGATGTAGAGGCTGCAGTGAGCAGTGATCATGCCACTGTACTCCAGCATGGGTGACAGAGAAAGACCCTGTCTTGAGAAAATTTTTTAAAAAAATGAGAATTCTGTCATCAGGTGTAATCAATGAACAAGAATACAGGAAGAGGTTTAAATCCATGCAGAAAGAGGATGTGCTTTAAAATTTACAGGAGAGTCCCACTTTGATCATGTGCTTTAAAATTAACAGGAGAGTCCCACTTTGAAATCTTCCTTTATGTAGTGTTATACCATATGAAAATCCATCATTCCTTTGGGGTCTTTTACAATGATACTCTTGAAGATATCCTTGAAGAACATAACCATTTCTGTAACTCATTATTCACACTAAAATAATAATAACTACTTCACAACTGACTTACCTGAAAAGATCTGATTCAAGGAAATTCCAAAGTAAATTAAAGTAGATATAAATAAAAAGGGATATGAGACAGGGCTTGGTGGCTCACGCCTGTGATCCCAGCACTTTGCGGGGGCAAGGTAGGAGGATTACACAATTACTTGGGCCCCAGAGTTCAAGACCAGCCTAGGTAACTAACACAGGAAGACCCTTTTTCTAAAAAAAAAAAAAAAAAAAAAAAATTAACCATTAGCCAGGTGTGGTCCTGTGTGCTAACAATTAGCACACACTGTCGTCCCAGCTACTCTGGAGACTAAGATGGGAAAATCCTTTGGGTCAAGGAGTTTGAGGGTGCAGTGAGCCATGATTACACCACTGCATTCCAGTCCGGCTGACAAAGTGAGACCCTATCTCAAGAAAAAAAGTGGGGGGATATGATATGTTCTACAAATGAAGGTACATGAATAGGTACCATAATATACATACATTATGACAAAGAATAATCAGGTGAATTATAACAATAGTCACAAATTCTTCCTCTTCTGCTTTGGGCTTGGCCATATGAATTACTTTACCCAAACAGACTTTAATAGTGCTATGCAATTGTGTCTGCATTCTCTTACAGTTCTTGGAATTCAACAATTGCCATGCAAAGAAGCCCAGCAAAATCTGCTGGATGATGGCCCAATGGCCACTGTTCTGGCCAAAAGCACACCAACTGCCAGAAATGTGAGACTGTCCTAGATATTCCAATCACCAGCCAAACTTCTAGTTTGCCTCAAACATGTGAGAAAGACCAACAGAGATCAGTTGAGTCAGCCAAGAACAGAAGAGACACTTCAGCTGACCTACAAAAACTTGAGCTTAATAAATGGTTGTTGTTTTAAGCCACTAAGTTTTGGAGTGATTTGTTATAGAGCAAAAGTTAGTGGACACAAATGCAAACCAAAAATACATCTAAAAAATAATTAGGCCGGCACGATGGCTCATGCCTATAATACCAACACTTTGGGAGGCTGAGGCAGGTATATCACATGAGGTCAGAAGTTTGAGACCACTCTAGCCAACATGGTGAAACGCTGTCGTTACTAAAAACACAAAAATTAGCCAGGTGTGGTAGCGCATGCCTGTAATCCCAGCTACTTGGGAGGCTGAGGTAGGAGAATCGTTTGAACCTGGAAGCAGAGGTTGCAGTGAGCCAAGATCATGCCACTGCATTCCAGACTGGGTGACAGAGTGAGACTGTCTCAAAAATATATATGTATATCATAGCAAAGAGGTAGGATATCAAAACAATAAAAAAAGGTCAAAATGCCAAATTAACAAGAAGAAAAAAAATCAGCTGAATATCATTAACAAAGACAGTAACAAAACTGTTCTTGCTTATAGTAAGTGCCTAATCTATGTTTTTTGAAGTGAAATAAAGAAAATATATCACACATATTAAAAAGCGAGCTATATTTATACAATCCAATATTAATAGGATCTGATATGCCATTCACAAGCATATATAGTCTAGATATATGGTGAAAAATAATTCTTCCTTTTCCTTCTGCAACAGAAATATCTCAAGAGAGCATTTTATCCATTTTGGAATCGACACATTTAAAAATGTGAAAAGCTAATCAACAGTAATTTTGAGGATTCAGAAGATTACTGAGATTATAAGGGAAATAAAAATGTTCAAAAGAGAACTGAGTAGTTTTACTAAAAAACATGTATATATAAATATAGGGTGATTATTAGCATCATCATGATGACCATCACATTAATAACCATGATGTGTTAAGTAACTTCCATATAAAAAACTCCGTGCTAAGTGCCTAACATTTTATTTAATCCTCACTACTACACTTCAAGGTATGTTATGTTAACTCAGATACAAATGGAAAAACTGCAGCTTAGGGAGGTATAGCAACCTGTCAAAGACTTCATCTAATAAGGAGGAAAAAACCTAGATCGAACTCCAAAGTACTAGCAGACCTCACTTCACATGTATATTATGCCAATATACATGAATTTCAGTTATCACAGTTAAATAACACCAGTGCCCTAACAACACAATTTACATTTCAGTTCCCATCGTACATCAACTGACGTGAACAAGGAAGAAAGGAAAAAAAAAAAAAGAGCATGTTTGTCAGCAGAATAGTAAGAAATACAAAGGGTCTTCAAAAAGCTCATGGAAAATGTGTATTATGAAAAAACTATGCATGGATTTCAAAAAATTTCTGCATCTGCATCAAAATAAACTCAAACTAACTTGTTATAACATGTCTGAACAGGATCTAGTTTGAGGCACTATGGAGAATAAAACATTAGTTTGGAAACAGTCCCTATCAGAGCAATATAAATTCTGCTAAAATCAAAGCAAAGCAAATCAAAGCAAAATAAACATTAAATTTATGGTAAAGCCAGGGTGGAAAAATGGTAAAATAACAGATGCTTTACAAAAAGTTTATGGAGACCATACCCAAGGAAATCAACAGTTTAAAACAGATAACTTATTTTAAGAAGGACCAAGACTACCCTGAAGATAAGGTCTACAGCAGCAGATCATCTGCATCAATTTACGATGAAAAAAAAATCTTATTCCTGCTCTAATTGAAGAGGATCAACAACTAGCAAGAGAAACAATAGCCAACATCACAGACAGCTCAACTGTTTCAGCTTACATGAGTCTGACTGAAAAATTAAAGTTGAGCAAACTTTGCACTCAGCAGGTCCCAAAACAGTTGCACCAGATCAACTACAGGCAAAAGCAGAGATTTCAATGGAAATTCGAAACTAGTAGGATAGAGATCCTAAAGCAGTTCTTTGAAGAAGTATAACCAGAGATGAAACATGGCTTTACCAGTGTGTTCCTGAAGACAGCACAATCAAAGCAATGGCTACCAAAAAGTAGAAGTGGTCCAGTCAAAGCAAACCAGTGAAGAGCAAAGGTCATGACAACAGTTCTTAAGGATGCTCAGGGCATTGTGCCTGCTGACTTTCTACAGGGCCAAAGATCAGTAACATCTGCTTATTATGACAGTGTTTTGAGAAAGTTAGCCAAAGCTTTAGCAGAAAAATGCCTGAAAGAGCTTCACAGAATCCTCGACCATGACAATGCTCCTGCTCATTACTCTCATCAAAACAGAGAATTTCTCAAGCGTTCCAGTTGGAAATCATTAGGCATTTACCTTAAAGTCCTGATTTGACTCCTTCTGACTTCTTTTTGTTTCTTAATCTTAAAAAAATATTTTAAAAAATATTTAAAGGGGGCGTGGTGGCTCATGCCTGTAATCCAAGCACTTTGGAGGCCAAGGCAGGCAGATCACCTGAGGTTGGGAGTTCAAGACCAGCCTGACCAACATGGTGAAACCCATCTTTTAAAAAATAAATAAATAAATAATAATAATAATAATAAATATTTAAAGAAACCCATTTTTCTTTAGTTGACAATGAAGAAAAGTCTGCTTTGATATGGTTACATTGCAGAATGCTCAGTTCTTTAAGGATAGACTAAGTGTCTGGTATCACTGCTTACAAAAGTGTCTTCAACATTATTGAGCTTATGATGAGAAATAAAGTTTGTATTTTTTGTGTTTATTTTTTAATTCCCATTTTCCACAAACTTCTTGAAGTCCCCCATAAAAGAAGAAACGTGACCACTTGAGCAGAATCTTGATTATCAATCCAACTGACAATACTGAGCAACAAAAGATTTTGAACAAGAACAATGTTACAATAAAAGGTTATCACAACAAAGTAAGGATGAAACTCTAAGAACCTGAACTATAATACTGGCTCTATTAGATTGGTGCTAACAGAAATAAACTGTATAAGACACATAAAAATACATTTAAGAAAAAGGCTGCCGGGCGCGGTGGCTCACGCCTGTAATCCCAGCACTTTGGGAGGCCGAGGCGGGTGGATCACGAGGTCAAGAGATCGAGACCAGCCTGGCCAACATGGTGAAATCCCATCTCTACTAAAAATACAAAAATTAGCCAGGCGTGGTGGCACCCACCAGTGATACCAGCTACTCAGGAGGCTGAGGCAGGAGAATTGCCTGAACCCAGGAGGTGGAGGTTGCGGTGAGCCGAGATCGCACCATTGCACTCCAGTCTGGGTAAACAAGAGCGAAACTCTGTCTCAAAAAAAAAAAAGAAAGAAAGAAAGAAAGAAAAAGGCTGGGGGCCGGGTGCTGTGGCTCACGCCTAAAATTCTAGCACTTTGGGAGGCGGAGGTGGGTGGATCACCTGAGGTCAGGAGTTCAAGACCAGGCTGGCCACCAGGGTGAAACCCCATCTTAAAAAAAAAAAAAAAAAAGAAAGAAAGAAAAAGAAAAAGGCTGGGCCCCTTTGGGAGGTCAAGACAGGAGGATCATTTGACCCCAGGAGTTTGAGATCAGCCTGGGCAACATAGCAAGACCCTAACTCTACAAAAAAAAAAAGTTTTTTAAAAAATTAGCTAGGTATGGTGGCACACACCTGTAGCCCCAGCTACTCAGGAGGCTAAGGTAGGAGGATCACCTGAACCTAGGAGTTCAAGGCTGCAGTGAGCTATGATGGCACCACTGCACTCTAGCCAGGGTAACAGAGAAAGACTTTCTCTTAAAAAACAGAAAGAAAAGAAAAAGAAAGAGTATGAAGGAATTATTTACCAATTTGATGCAAAGAATGAAAATGAAATAAGATAAATATCTGAAATGTATAAGACTAGCTAACTGGAAGCAATGACCCTAATGAGGGAACTCAAAACATCAGGAGAATCATTAAATCACTGAAAATATATCACGTTTACTTTCAGTAGTTACTGGGCAAGATTCTGCTGGACTCACCTCAACCCAGAAAACAACTGTAAAGTCTAGATATAATATCATTAAAAGCTACCTGAAAGTACTCAAGAGTGGAGAAGCAGGCAGATTTTGGAGGGAGAGAGCTGTAAAGTGAGTTCCCATTTTCAAGGTGCAAGGGTCAGGTACTGTAAGAATGCTAAGCAATGGTACAGAAATATTGGTAGAAAAATAGTTTTCCTGGACTGGGGAAACTAGAACACTGAGGGCCAGAAAACCACAGCCGCTGGACAAGGGGGGAAGAAGATTCCAGAAAGCAAAGAATCAGAAAAAAAAAACCTCATATTCTGTCTACCCACATCTTTAGCTAATCCCCGAGTCACACGTATGGAACAAATTTCAAAGTAATTCAACAAAGACAAAATATCTGACCTGAGACCAGAACTGCCACTTAAAGAATAGAGTTTGCAGTTCTAGTCTAACCAAGATAATTACCTATCTAACATCAAGAATTGAAAACTTTCTCAAGAGAAAAAAAAATCAACTTTAGAAAGTATTCAAATAAGCCAATAAACAGCATGAAAAAAGTAACAGAGGGACAAAAACAGAAAGGACAATTTAAAAAGAAATAATAAAACGGTAGATGCAAAGTTATCAGCATTAATAATTGCATTAAAAATAAATGAATAAAAAATCCAATTTTGGCAGAAATTGACAAACTTAATTTAAAAAGCAAGACACAACTATATGTCATCCAAAAAAGATAAATTATAACGTAAAGGCACAGAGAGGGTGAAAATATATAAACAAAAGATATATAATGCAAAGAGTAAGTAGAAAAGGCTGGGCAACCTATATTAATATTAGACAAAATACATTTTTTTTTTTTGAGATGAAGTTTCGCTCTTGCTGCCCAGGCTGGAGTGCAATGGCAAAACCTTGGCTCACTGCAACACCCCGCCTCCCAAGTTCAAGCAATTCTCCTGCATCAGGAGAATTGATCAAGCAATTCTCCTGCCCCAATTCTCCCGAGAAGCTGGGATTACAGACGCCCTCCACCACGCCCAGCTAATTTTTGTATTTTTAGTTGAGACAAGGTTTAACCATGTTGGTCAGGCAGTCCTCGAACACGTAACTTCATAATCCACCTGACTCGATCTCCCAAAGTGCTAGGATTACAGGCATGAGCCACCGCGCCCAGCCTAAAGTAGATTTTTTTTTAAAGACATAATCTCACTATGTTGTCCAGGCTACACTCCTCAGCTCAAAGAATCCTCCTGCCTCCGCCTTCCAAGGAGCTGTGACTACAGGCATGCACCACCTCACCCAGCTCAGACAAAATAGTTTATAACACAAAATTTACTACCACAGATAAAGAGATACATTGCATAATGATCAAAGGATCATTTTATAAAGAAGATATAATACGTTATATGTATATAATAATAGAGCTTTGGCCAGATGCAGTGGCTCACACCTGTAATCCCAGCACTTTGGGAGGCTGAGGTGGGCAGATCACCTAAGGTCAGGAGTTCGAGACCAGCCTGGCCAACATGGTGAAACCCCATCTCTACTAAAAATACAAAAATTAGCCAGGTGTGGTGGCACCCGCCCGTGATACCAGCTACTCAGGAGGCTGAGGCAGGAGAATTGCCTGAACCCAGGAGGTGGAGGTTGCGGTGAGCCGAGATCGTGCCATTGCACTCCGGCCTGGACAACAAGAGCAAAACTCCATCTCAAAAATAAAAAATAAAAAAAAAAACAGAGTTTCAATATATATGAAGCAAAACTTGACAATATTAAAGGGATAAATAGTCAATTCTAAAATCTTAATTCAAGATTTTAATTTCTTCATTCCAGCAACTCACAGAATAACAAGATAAAAAAGTCAGCAAAGACAGAGAAGACATGAGCAACAAGATTAAGCATCTGGACTTCACTGATATCTACAGAACTACACCTCAAAACCACAGAATACATGTTCTTTCCAAGTGTTCATTGTATCTTCCCCAGGATAAACCACATGCTAAAACAAACCTCAGAAAATTTAAAAGCATTAATGTCATAAAGAGTATGTTTTTGACTACAATCAAATTAAGTTAGAAATCAGCACTAATTAGGTAACTAAGAAAACACAAATATTTGGAAATTAAACAACAAACTTCTAAATAATCCATGTATCAACTATGTACTGACAAGGAAAACTGGAAAATACGGAACTGAATAATAATGGAAATACATGTTAAATTTGTAAGATGCAGCAAAAACAGTACTTGAAGAGAAATATTCAGCTTTAAATGCTTATATTTTAAAAAGAAGAAAGATCTAAAGTCAATGGCCTATGTTCTCTTCCTACAAAATGAAAAGAAAGAGAGCAAAGTAAATGCAAAATAAGTAGAAAGAAGGAAATAACAGCAGAAATCAGTGAAAGATAAAATGTACTACAATATAGAAAATCAAGGAGACTAATAACTCATTATTTAGAAGGATGAATGGAATTGATAAATCTCTAGGTAGAATAACCAGAAAATAGCAGATTAACAATATCAAGAATTGAAAAAAAGAACATCACTATGGATTGTTCAGATATTAAAAAGGATAATAAGGGAATATTAACAACTTTATGCCGATAAAGTTGACAATCTAGATTAAATAAAAAATTATTTGAAAGAAACAATTACCAAAACTGATCCAAAAAGAATTAGAAAATTTGAATAGCCCTACATCAATCAAAGAAATTGAATTCATAATTAAAACATTCCAACAAAGAAAAGTACAGACAAAGATGGCTGGACTGGTGAATTCTATCCAATACTTAAGAAAGAAATAATGCCAATCCTACATAAATTTTTTCAGAAAATACAGAGAGAACACTTTACAACTCATTACTTAAGAATAGAATCACTCTGATACCAAAACCAAAGACATCATGAGAATAAGAAAAGGCTACAGATCACTATCTCTCATAAACTTAGATGTAAAAATTCTTAACAAAATTCTAGCAAAGCATTTCCAACAATATATAAAAAGCATAATACATAATGATGACCTGGTATTTACCCCCATTAATCCCAAAGTTGATTTAGTTGATTTAATATCCCCAAATAAATCAATTTACTTTACCTTATTAACAGACTAGCTGAGAAAAAAAATCATAATTTCAATAGATAAAGAAAAAACAAACAAAATTTGACACCTACTCATAACAGAAATTAAAGGGAATATCCTCCACCTGATTAAGGGCATCATGCTCAACAATGTGAAGCTCAATGCTTTCCCACAAAGATCAGGAATGAGTAAAGGAAGTTCACTCCCATGACTTCTACCCAACATTGTACTGGATATGCTAACCAGTGCAAGAGAGCAAAAAATGAAGAAAAAGAAAGAAAAGGCATACACAAAAGAAAGGAAAAAGCACAACTGTGATTACCTGCAGACATCATCATGTGCATAGAAAATCCCAAGGAATTTGCAAAAATCCTACCAGAAATTAAAAGCAAATTTAACAGAGTCACATGACACAAAGCACAAAAAATTGTATTTTATAGATTCTCAATGGAAAGTTAGAAAATAAAGTTAATCCATTTATAATAGTATCAAAAACCAAAATACTTAGGAATAAATTTGGCAAAAAACATGCAAGATATGAACACTGAAAACTACAAAAAGTTGCAAAGGGAATAAAAGAAGGCCTAAGTAAATGGAGGAATATAGCATGTTCATGGGTTGAAAGACTCAATAACACTGAGAAGGCAATTCTCTCCAAATTGTTCTAATTCAATAATTTCCAGAAGCGTTTTTTTTTTAAGAAATTGATAAGCTGATTCTACAACTTATAGAGAAATGCAAAAGCATAGAATAGCTAAAACAACTTAGAAAAAAAGTCCGCCTTTCTATACATCTATAGTAATTAAGGCATTATGGTTAAGGCATTGAGATATATAAACAGATCAGGGCAATAAAACAGAGAATCTACCTGATCATAGTTGTGCTGTAAAAAAATAAAATCAAATAGGTAATCTAGCAATAACTCCATACTTAATGATAAATGCTTTGTGACAAAGTTGCCAAGATAATTCAATGGGGAAAGGATAATCTTTAAAACATATTGACGAATTATGGTTATCATTATATCATTATTGATATGGTCATATCAAAAAATTAACTTTGACTCTTGTCTCACACAATACCAAAAGTTAAATAAATATAAATAATAAAAATGTAAAAACAAATCATAGACCTAAAGGCAAAAAATATAAAAATTCTAGAAGCAAATCTTTGTAACCTTGGGTAAGACAAAGATCTCTTAAATAGGACATAAAAGGAAGAAACATAAAGACATATCAAAGAGAAAACACCTGGCACACAGTTGGAGATAAGGTATCACAGACGGAACTCACTGCTTGTATGGGTTCCCATAGTACTCTGTTCATATCTCTTTTACAGAACATATCACATCAAAATCATTTTTTCATTTAGATAAAACAGAAATGTATAAAAGATTCTCTATCAAGTCTCTAGAGCCTTTAGATCTTTACATAAAAAATTAATACTTACAGAAAGAGATAGAAATTGGAAGGTAGCTTTTCACACATCAGACTAGACAAAAATAATATTTCAGAGAAAGCCTTTAGAAAAGCAAAGTATTATAATTTTTAAAAAGTCAGAGTAGAAAAGCAAAAATTAAAAAAGGAATTAACAAAATTCCAACAAAGATATATTTATGACAAGAAAGTGTAAGTGAAGGCCAGACACAGTGGCTCACTCCAGTACTTTGGGAGGCTGAGACAGGCGGATCATAAGGTCAGGTGTTCGAGACCAGCCTGACCAACATGGTGAAACCCCATCTCTACTAAAAATACAAAAAGTATCCAGGTGTGATGGCACGAGCCTGTAATCCCAGCTACTCAGGAGGCTGAGGCAGGAGAATCATGCCACTACACTCCAGCCTGGGCGACAGAGTGAAATTCCATCTCAAAAAAAGAAAAAAAAGAAACTGTAACTGAATCTTCTTTTACCTAAAAAGTATATATTCCTAGAAAAATAAGTATAAAATCTAGTTTTTATAAAAGAAAACATTCTTGTGCAGTAGTAAACATTTTCTTTATAAATCAATTTCATTATCATGCTACATCAAAAGAACCTTTTGTGATTTCAATTATGAATTCTATATTTTATATAATTCTAAATGTTCCTAAATTAGGTTTGCTTAAAGCCAAATATAGAACTAAAATATTAATGTAAATTGAACTGTACAAAACTTCACTTATTGTGAGAAAAAAAATCAGAAACCAATAACATAAATTATCCTAAAAGGCTGATGTTTTTGTCTAAAATCATGAAAGTACACTTTTAAAAAGCCATTTTTTGGGTCACAAGCAGTGCCAGGAGAAAGTAGAAATAATACAGAAAAATGAAAAAGATAAAAGTTTAAAGGTGTTCACAAATATAGGAAAAACACAATATAAGTGAATCAAAAAAGGACAAAAATTGATAATTAATTTGAAAATTAAGCTCTCTAGGCCAGGCGTGGTGGCTCATTCCTGTAATCCCAGCACTTTGGGAGGCCGAGGTGGGTGGATCACAAGGTCAAGAGATCGAGACCATTCTGGTCAACATGGTGAAACCCCGTCTCTACCTAAAATACAAAAATTAGCTGGGCATGGTGGCACGTGCCTGTAATCCCAGCTACTCAGGAGGCTGAGGCAGGAGAATTGCCTGAACCCAGGAGGCAGAGGTTGCGGTGAGCCGAGATCGAGCCGTTGCACTCCAGCCTGGGTAACAAGAGCGAAACTCCGTCTCAAAAAAAAAAAAAGAAAAGAAAAGAAAAGAAAATTAAGCTCTCTATATTTATAAGGATCACTGCATCAATCACATCTTTAAAGAGACAGAGAGACAGAGGCAGATATATATGCAAAACCTTGCTAGAATAACCTAATTCAAATCTTCAGTAAAAATGTCACCATCGTAACTATTACTTATAAAACATCTTCCATGTACAAGTAAATTATCTCTAATCTTGAAGAAACAATCTTCCAAGATAGGTATTATTATTCCCATTTATCTTAACTTCAGAGAGGTTAAGAGATTGCTCAAAACCATATTGTCATTAGTGGAGGAACAGGAATGTGAACCTAGGTTTATCCTTTGAAAACAGCATTCTAGTTCACAAATGGTATCATATAAAATTTTTCTATTTCATTTCTTTCTTTTTTTTTTTTTTTTTTTGAGACTCTTCACTCTTGTTGCCCAGGCTGGAGTGCAGTGGCACGATCTCAGCTAACTGCAACCTTCACCTCCCGGGTTCAAGCAATTCTCTAGCCTCAACCTCCTGAATAGCTGGGATTACAGGCGACTGCCACCACACCCAGCTAATTTTTGTATTTTTAGTAGAAATGGGGTTTCACCATGTTGGCCAAGCTGGTCTCAAACTCCTGGCCTCAGATGATCTGCCTGCCTCAGCTTCCCAAAGTGCTGGGAGTACAGGCATGAGCCACCTCAACTGACCCATATACAGTTTTTCTCAATAATTTTTGTCTCATTTAGAATGATTATGGCTACAAAAGTAATCCTTTTTCTGGCTGCAGGTCTTCTTTTTTTTTGTTTAAGTAATCCTTTAGGGAAATACAGAATAGTAAACCATTCACAAGGCAGCAGCAATACTAGAAATTCCATTAAATGAGGCCAAAAAGACCTACTAGAGTCAAAGGATAAAGTACTATGACTTTTACTATTATTATTTGAGACAAGGTCTCATTCTGTTGCCCAGACCAGAGTGTGGTGATGCAATCATAATTCACTACTGCCTTCACCTCCCAGGCTCAAGTGATCCTCTCACCTTAGCCTCCCAAGTAGCTGGAGATACAGGTGCAATGCCACCATACCTGGCTAATTTTTGCATTTTCTGTAGAGACAAGGTCTCACTATGTTGTCTAGTCTGGCCTCAAATTTGTGGGCTCAAGTGATCCTCACACCTCAGCCTCCCAAAGTGCTGGGATTATAGGCGTGATCCACCATGCCCAGCCCTACAATACATTATTAATAAGACATTAGGAAACTATTTTAAATATCTAGGAAATATCCATTAACCTTTGTTAACCCAACAGAAAACCAAGAATAGGATCAAATGGTTTTGCAGTTCTATGGAAAATATCACAAATACTTCAGTCGCATCTTTTTTTATTGTATATATTTAAGGTACACAACGTGATGTTTTTGTTTACTTATACACAGTGAAATAATTATTGCAGTCAATCAAATTAATATATTGATCATCTCACATAGTAGCCTTTTTTTGTGTGTGTGTGTGTTATAAGAGAACCTAAAATCTACTCTCCTAGCAATTATCCCTAATACAATACAATACCATTAACTATAGTCCTCATGTGGTACATTAGATCTCTCTAGAATTATTCAACCTGTATATGTGCAACTTTATATCCTTGAATCTACACTCCCCCATTTCATCCCTCTCCTATTCTCCACCATCTATGCTTCAGGTGCCTCTTAAGAAATTGTTCCTGCGGGGCAAGGTGACACATCTGTAATCTCACCACTTTGGGAGGCCAAGAAGGTAGGGCCACTTGAGCAGAGGAGTTCGAGAACAGCCTGGGCAATATGGTGAAATCTCATTTCCTTAAAAAATACAAAAATTAGCTGGGCATGGTGGCATATACCTGTAGTCCCAGCTACTCAGGAGACAGAGGTTGCAGTGAGTCAAGATTGTACCACTGTACTCCAGCCTGGGTGACAGAGTAAGACACTGTCTAAAAAAAAAAACAAAAAGAAAAGAAATTGTTTCTAAAAGAAACTAGGGATTAGGCTAGGAGTAGGCACACCAAAAATAAAGAATATATAATAAAAAACAAAGATAATAACTTAAGCCTTGCACCATTCAAGGGACTACAGATAATTACAATGCTTTATTAGAAAAAACAGAAATTTCCCGGATTAAATACCATTCTGAAAATAAACAGTCATTGACAGAGAATAAAATTAATTATTTTAAATCCAAGGGAAGAAACATCATATTTCATCTAAAATATTCATTCAAAAAGAGATGTTCCAAAAACTATATAAAGAACTAAAATGTATCTTACTTATCAAGAAGCATAGAGAAAAAAAATTTTAATCTCACACACGCAGGAAAAGAATTAAACTTGCAGATGGAAAGCACACTACCAAAAAAAAAAAGGAAGCCTTATCAGCTCAAGGAATTCATTTTATATTTTGCTGAAGTACAGATTATTAAAATATTAATAAGTATACTAAATCAATAAAATGTTATATTAAAGTAATAAGTCATCACAAAAGATTCTGTGAAAATAAAATCTCTACCTTTGGCCATTTGGGATTGAGAAGTCGAGCTTTGATTGCATCATCCAGTGCCTTGTCATACTGCTGGATTTTCATGTAGGCTGCAGATCTATTGCTGTATAAGATACAGTTCTGAGGGTCAACAGCCAGGGCTTCATTATACAGAACAATAGCTGTGTGGAAATCTCCATCATGACAGGCCTGATTACTCTGACGAACTTTTTCAACAAATTCAGCTTTGCTCAGTACCGGTCCATCAGGAGTTCTCTGACCAATAGTGTTAGCACCAAAGAGAGGAATCTACAAACAAAGAAACTTTATCAGACAAAGTTCAGATAGTCCAGAAGGGTTCCCCATCTACTAAGATTTGGAAGTCTGTCCCCTCCAAATTGCATATTAAAATCTGATCCCCAACATTGGAGGTGGAGCCTAACGGGAAGTATTTAGGTCATAGGAGTAAATCACTCATGAACAGATTAATGCCCTCCCTTGAGGGTGAGTGAATTCTTACTCTATTAGTTCCCGAGAGAGCCAGTTCTTAAGAGGCCAGCCACTGGCCTCTCTCTCTCTTGCTTCCTCTCACTATGTGATCTCTGCAAGCACAAGCCAGCTCCCCTTTGCCTTCTGCCATGAGTAGAAGCAGCTTAATGCCCTCACCAGCTACAGATGCCTAAGCTTGAACTTTCCATTCATCAAAATCATGAGCCAAATAACCATTTTTCTTTATAGATGACTCAGCTTTTATTTCTTTATTTTTTACTCTTATTTTTTTCAGATGAGGTCTCACTTTGTTGCCCAGGCTAAAGTGTGGTGGCACAAGCCTGGTTCACTGCAGCCTCAACCTCGGGGCACAAGCAATCTTCTTGCCTCAGCCATGTGAGTAGCTGGAAGTACAGGCATATGCCATGGCATGCAGCTAACTTTTTTTTATTTTATTTTTGTGGGAGAATGGATTTCACTGTATTGCCCAGGCTGGTTTTAAACTACTAGCCTCAAGCAATCCTTCAACTTCAGCCTCGCAAAATGCTGGGATTACAGGCCTAAGTCACTGTGCCTGGCCAAGTATTCCCTTATAGCCACACAAAACAGACTAAGACATCATGTGAAACTTAATAAAACATACATTTTTCATGATCTCCTGAACATTACAGTTAACTTTTGTGCCCTAAAAGACAGTAATATTCTCTCAAAGCAGCCAACAAAGTGCCTTGCATGCATATGTATATGTGTATGTTTGATAGTTACATATATG
The DNA here is from genome assembly GCA_031835075.1 of Saguinus oedipus. Taxonomy (NCBI): domain Eukaryota; kingdom Metazoa; phylum Chordata; class Mammalia; order Primates; family Cebidae; genus Saguinus; species Saguinus oedipus. The sequence goes on from CM063169.1 coordinate 205,512,763, forward strand.
TATATTTGTATTTGTTGAATGAATGAATAAATGCCATTTTCCTTGGCAATTTAAAGTAAAATACTATGGAAAAAATAAAATACAAACATATATAGACACTATAATCTCAACTATGTTAAGATGATTGCACTTAAAATAATGATGAAAAGCCAGGCACAGTGGCATGTACCTGTCGTCCCAGCTACCCAAGATGGTGAAGCAGGAGGATCACTTTAGCCCAGAAATTTAATACTATAGTGTGCTACAACTGCACCTGTTAATAGCCATTGCACTGCAGTCTGGACAACATAGTGAGACCCATCTCTAAAACTAAATCAAAATACTAATCATACTAAATTATCTCTGGAAATAAGGTTGTGAAGTGTTTTAATTTTCTTAAACATATACAAGTTTTAAAATTAAAAAATAAGCTTAAAAAATGTTTTTCAGCCTGGCCAATATGGTGATATCCCATCTTCACCAAAAATATAAAAATCAGCCAGGCGTGGTGGCACACACCTATAGTCCCAGCTACTTTGGATGCTGAGGCAGAAGAACTGCTTGAACTCAGGAGGCAGAGGTTGCAGTGAGGCAAGATCGCACCACTGCACTCCAGCCTGGGTAACAGAGCAAGACTCGTTCTCAAAAAGAAAAGTTTTCTTGTACCATTGAATCTTTTTGAACTGGCAAATTTGGTGACTGTAATTTGGCTACTACCACGACATTTCAAAGACAAACAACAGTTTTTGAAGACCAGCAAAAAAAAAAAAAAAAATTCAGCTGTAAACTATGTTCTGGCAATTTAAATTCTGTTTTTGATGCTGATTTTTCAAAATTACTAAGTTTTCTGTAACTTTATATGACAGCAGTGACCTTAAAACCAAAGGAAGCAAACGTGTCAAGTGTTTTTGTTTGGTTGGCTGGTTTGGTTTTTTTTGTGTGTGTGCTTTTTTTGAGACAGAATCTTGCTCTGTCACCTAGGTTGGAGTGCAGTGGTATGATCATGGCTCACTGCAGCCTCAACCTCCTAGGCTCAAGCTATCTTCCCACTTCAGCCTCCCAAGTTGCTGGAACCTCGACATGTACCACCCCACCTGGCTAATTTTATTATTTTGTAGAAACAAGGCCTCCTCATGTTCCTGAGGCTGATCGCAAACTCCTCGGCTCAAGCAATCCTCCCATCTTTATCTCCTAAGCTACTGGGACTACAGGTGTGAACCACAGCACCCAGCTTGTTATTCATTTTTAAAACATAAAAATTATGAACTGTATTAGAGTACAAAGGAAGAAATTTAACACAGTAGTTATCAGGAGAGACATTTTATACTTTTAAGCAAGCTTGCCCTAAGTAAAATTAAAACAAAAAGTAATTTTTCCTTATGTCTTCCTTTAAGATCAAGTCCGGTACCTCCATTCAGAAGAGGATGCATCTGATTTGATGCAATAGGTCAACATATACAAAGAAATACTCCTCAAAGAAGTATTTGCATGAAAAAAAGGAAAACTTCCCCAAAGAAGGGAAGAAAGGCAGATCTAACTGCATACATGAGCAACCATTATTCTTCCTCTGCTCATAAGGATATTATATCCTGATTTCCAGGACAATTCAAAACATTCAAGGATTCTGTAAGTTTCAAATATCAGTGTCCAAGTTATATTCAACTTTTTTTTTTTTTCAGAAGGAGTTTCACTCTTGTTGCCCAGGTTGGAGTACAATAGCACAATCTAAGCTCACTGCAACCTCTGTCTCCCAGGTTCAAGCAATTCTCCTGCCTCAAACTCCCGAGTAGCTGTGATTACAGGCATGCACCAACATTCAACTTTCTCATACTGTAAGTGGTCAACCAATAATGTACCTAAAGGGTTTTTTTTTAAATTATGATCATGAAACATATTGCTTGAAAGTAAATGGAGTATATAACATTTACCAAACAACCAGAATTTTCAGTCTTTATTCTTTTTTATTCCATCATCAAATGAATGTATAAAACATTGACAATATGTAAGACTGATTTCATTTTGAAAAATATGATCATAATGGCTCTGCTTAAGGTCAATACTCGTAAGGTATAGAAACAAATTCTATATCTGAAAATTCAGGGGCATAACATAAAAAAAAGCAACTAAAGACTTTTAAAGTAAAATGAATTATTAGGTTCATAAGTAGCCTCTAAGTTATAAAAAAAAGAAAGAAAGAAAGAGAGAATAATCCTACTATTACAGTATTCCCTAATTCCCATAAAGAATTGCAGAGTAGGCTGAACTCAGTGATTCACACCTGTAATCCCAGCACACTGGAAGACTAAGGAGGAAAGACTGCTTGAGCCCAGAAGTTTTATACCAGCCTGGCAACACAGCGAGACCCTGTCTCTATTTTAAAAAGAAAAAAAATTATTTAAAAAATTTTGAAGTGGGGCATAGTGGCTCACACCTGTAATCCCAGCACTTTGGAGGCCAACGCGGATGGATCACCTGAGGTCAGGAGTTCAAGACCGTCCTGGTCAGCATGGTGAAACCCCATCTCTACTAAAAATATAAAAATTAGCTGGGCACGATGACAGGCATCTATAATCACAGCTACTGGGGAGGCTGAGGCAGGAGAATCGCTTTAACCCAGGAGGCAGAGGTTGCAGTGAGCCAAGATCACACCATTGCAGTCCAGCCTGGGTGACAAGAGTGGGACTCCATCTCAGAAAAAAAAAAAAGTTTAAAAAGAATTGCAGATTACTCCAGGTGCAATAGCTCATGCCTGTAATCCCATACTTTGGGAGGCTAAGGTGGGAGGATTGCCTGAGCCCAGGAATTCAAGACCAGCCTGGGCAACAAAGGAAGACCCTGTCTCTACAAAAAAAAACAAAAAATAGCTGGGTGTGGTGACACGCACCTGTAGTCCCTGCTACTAGGGAGGCTGAAGTGGGAGGACCACTTGAGCCTAGGGGGTCAGGGCTGAAGTGAGCTATGATCATGCTACTTGGACTTCAGCCTGAGCAACAAGCAAGACCCTGTCTCAAAAAAAAAAAAAAAAGAATGGAAGAGTAGTAATTTTGGTTCAATGCCAACACAGATAATAATCAAATTAAGAAGAAAAGTGATCTTCATTCTATTACCTCCATGTACAGAAATGTAAAGTAACATTTCCCAAAATAAATTCTAAGGAAACCCTAGGTCTTCAAGAGACTAGGATGAACAATGTTAAATAAATCTCTTCTTTAGTGAAATATCTCTCAGAGATCATATTTTGCACACTGTGGATCTGAGCGGGGGGAATACCGTACAACATAAGATCAAATGACCTTTATAGTGAAGCACCTAGTAAGTCCAGAAATTGCTTGAAACACTGATGTAGAAACTATTACTAAGGCCTCTAAGAGCAAAGAAAATACCATGAATGAGTTAGTACTAGTACAAAGACTCTAAATACTAGAGGAGAACTCCACCACCATCAAATGTTCACAAATTTAAAAGAAAAATGCATTGTAGTAAGCGCTCCACAGAAGCTTCTAAGTTGTCAAAATATATCCGCGTTTACTCAGCTGGAGACTGTGTGGTTGTTAGAAGGCTAAGAAACAGAAACTTCTGGCCAGGCGCAGTGGCTCACGCTTGTAATCCCAGCACTTTGGGAGGCTAACTAAAAATACAAAACTTAGCTGGACATGGTGGTACGTGCCTGTAGTCCCAGCTACTCGGGAGGTTGAGGCAGGAGAATCACTTGAACCCAGGAGGCAGAGATTACAATGAACTGAGATGGTACCACTGCACTCCAGCCTGATAACAGAGCAAGACTCCGTCTCAAAAGAAAAAGAAATTTATTTTTCTTTTGTATGGCTAAGAAGAATAAACATAACTTCCCAAGTCCTTTTCTTTCTTTTTTTTGGAGATGGAGTCTCGCTCTGTCACCCAGGCAGGAGGGCAGTGGCATGATCTGGGCTCACTGCAACCTCCACCTCCAGGTTCTATCAATTCTCCTGCCTCAGCCTCCCAAGTAGCTGGGATTACAGGTGTGTACCACCACACCTGGCTAATTTTTGCATTTTTAGTAGAGATGGGATTTCGCCATGTTGGCCAGGCTGGTCTCAAACTCCTGACCTCAAGTGATCCCCCTGCCTCAACCTCCCAAAGTGCTGGGATTATAGGTGTGAGCCACCACACCCAGCTCCAAGTCCTTTTCTATCTTATCTGTAATTGATAAACTTGACAAAGAAAAATGACCTTTGCATGTATTTCTCAGATTAGATATGTGTTACACTTAAAATAACCAGCTATATTAAAATCAGGAACTAATTTAATGAGTTTACTTAGATTAACTATTATTATATTATTTCTTCCTTCATGAGTTCCAAAATAGAGAAAAATATTGTGACTGTATTTCATATACCTATAGCATATGGATATCAACATATATTAACATCGCTGATATTTTCATCTGATCCTCTGACAAATTCATCTTAAAAGGGTAGGAGTGTCAGTAACATAATTTCAGTCCTGTTATAAATTTTACCAGCTTCATTGAGTTATAAAAACATGTACGTAGAAGATGTGCAATGTGATGCTTTGATATGTGTATGTATTGTGAAATGATTATCACAATCAAGCTAATTAACATATCCATCACCTCACAGAGCTATCTTTTGTGTATGCAGTGAAAATACTTAAGACCTACTCTCTCAGCAAATTTCAAGTGTATAATACATTAACTACAGTCACCATGTTGCACACTAGGTCTCCAAAACTTATTTACCTTATAGCTGAAGGTTTGTACCCCTTGACCAACATCTCCCCATTTCTCCCACCCTTGTCCCCTAATAACCACTCTTCTACTCTGTTTTTATGAATTCAACATTTTTGGATCCTACATATAAGTTAGATTATACAGTATTTGTCTTTCTGTGTCTGGCTCATTTCACTTAGCATAACATCCTCTAGGTTCATCCATATTACTACAAATGTCAGGGTTTCCTTCTTAAGGTTGAATAATATTGGCATTTTGTGTATGTGCATTTTTTAAATTCATTCATCCATCAATGGACACTTAGGTAGTTTCTATAACTTAGTCATTGTGAATAACACTGCAACATATATGAAAGTGCAGATATCTCTTCAAGATAGTAATTTTAGTTCCTTCAAAGACACATCCAGAAGTGGAACTGCTGGCTCCTATGGCAGTTACGTTGAGCAGCTTTTCATATCTCTGTTAGAAGTTTGTAGGTCTACTTTCTACAAATTATATTCAGGTATTTTGCCCATTTCAAAAATGAGGTTACTTATTTGCTAACGAGTGGTATGAGTTCTTTACTTATTGTGTATATTAACCCTCATCAGGCATATGATTTACAAATATTTTATCCCACCCCATAGGTTACTTTTTTATTTTGTTGACTGTTTCTTTTTTTGTGGACATTTTTAGTTTGATGTAGTCCCATCAGCTTTTTTTGCCTAGGTTTTTGGTGTTGCATCCAAAAAAATCATTTCCAAAACCAATATTATGGAACTTTTTCTTCTGTTTGCTTCTAGGAGTTTTAGAGTTTCAGGTCCTATGTTTAAGTATTAATCTAGTTTGAGTTGATTTTTGCGTGTGGTGTAAGTTAAGAATCCAATTTCACTTTATGGTATGTGATAGCCAGTTTTCTCAGGACCATATATGTTGGAAACTATCTTTCCCCATTGTGTATCAGCTTAAAATAGACTGCTATAACTATGTTTTATGTAAGCATCAAGGTAACCACAAAGCAAAAACCTATAGTAGATACACAAAAGATAAAGGAACCAAAGCATACTATAGAAAAATCATCAAATCAGCAAGGAAGACAAGAAAAAAATAAAGGAATAAAAGATTTATAAAACAGCCTGAAAACAATTGACAAAATGGCAATAGTAAGTACTTACCTATCAATAAGTACTTTAAGTGTAAATGTAGTTAAGTTCTCCAATCAAAGAACAGAAAGATTGAATGGATAAAAATTCAGGACCCAATGAAATTTTTAAATTAAAAAAAAAAAAAACAGGACCCAAAGAGATGCTGCTTACAAAAACTATATGCTGCTTACAAAAGACTCATTTCAGCTTTAAGAATACATACAGACTGAAAGTGAAGGGACAGGAAAGACATTCCATGCAAATAGAAACCAAAAGAGAGCAGGGATAACTATACTTATATCAGACAAAATAGACTTTAAGTCAAAAACTATTAATAAGAGACAAATAAAATAACTGTACAATTATAAAAAGGTGAATTCATTAAGAGGGTATGATTATAATATATATGCATCCAACATCACAGTACCTAAATATATAAAGCAAATATTAACAAATCTGAAGGGAGAAATCATAATACAGAAATAGTGGAAACTTCAATATGCAACAGAAATCAATATGGAATTTACTGGACTTGAACTATACTTTAGACCAAATGGCCCCAACAGACATCTACAGAACATGCCATCCAACATCAGCGGAATATAAATTCTCATATAAATTTTGATTATTCAAATGATATATTTAAAAAACTTATTACCTCTATATTAAAAATTACAGGTAATTCAAAGAATTAAATATATAAAATAAAATTATAAACTATCAAAAGGAAAAAAAATTTTTTTTTTGAGACAGAGTCTTGCTCTGTCACCAAGCGCTAGGCTGCAGTACAGTGGCACGACCTCGGCTCACTGCAACCTCTGCCTCCCAGGTTCAAGCAATTCTCCTGCCTCAGCCTCCAGAGTAGCTGGGACTACAGGCACACGCCACCATGCCCAGCTAATATTTTCTGTATTTTAGTAGAGACGGGGTTTCACCATGTTGGTCAGGATGGTCTCAATCTCTTGACCTCATAATCCACCCACCTCGGCCTCCCAAAGTGCTGGGATTATAGGCGTGAGCCACCGAAACCAACCAAAAATCTTTTATTATGTAGAACTGAGTCATTTCTAAGTATAACACATAAACCACAAAACATAATATAAAAGACTAATTAATATGACAACATAAAAAATTTTAATATCTGCATGGAAAAATGGATTAGACCAAAAAAGATTAATAACAAATCAGTTTTTAAAAATGCAACACGGCCAGGCCCGGTGGCTCACGCCTATAATCCCAGCACTTTGAGAGGCCGAGGTGGGTGGATCACGAGGTTAAGACATCGAGACCATCCTGGTCAACAAGGTGAAACCCTGTCTCTACTAAAAATACAAAAATTAGCTGGGCATGGTGGTGCGTGCCTGTTGTCCCAGCTACTCGGGAGGCTGAGGCAGGAGAATTGCTTGAACCCAGGAGGCGGAGGTTGCGGTGAGCCAAGATCGTGCCATTGCACTCCAGTCTGGGTAACAACAGCAAAACTCCGTCTCAAAAAAAAAAAAAAAAAAAAAATGCAACACATGATTAATGGCTAGTGTTCTTAGTATAGATAGAGCTCCTACAAATCAGTAAGAAAATGGACAAACAATTCAATGGAAAAAGTGGACAAAAAATACACACAGATCACAAAAAAAGGAACTCCATATGGCTTTTAAATACACTTTTTTAAAACATTTAACCTCAGTTATTTTAAAAGAAAATTAAACCTAAAAACACTATTTTTTTTAACCTCTCCTACTAACAGAATCCCTACTAACAGAAATAAAAATTAGCAGTACACTTTGTTGGTTAAGGGGGTAGGAAAAAGTTACACACATATACTCATACATTGTTGGTAGAAGAGGGGTCTCACTATATTGCCCAGACAGGTCTCAATCTCCTGGGCTCAAGCTATCCTCCCATGTCTGGCTCCCTAAGAGTTGGGATTACAGGCGTGAGCCACCATGCCTGGCCTGATACAATGAACAATTTAGGAATATCTATAAAAATGTCACAGTTGCATAACCCTTTAATTCTAGAAATGTTCTCTCCACTTTGGGTAATTTATCGTATAAATTACGTACTTACATGCATATAAAAAAATCACATATATTAATACAAGGATATTAATTATAGCATAATTTGTATTATGCTTGAACCCAGGAAGCAGAGGTTGTGGTGAGCCAAGATCGTGCCATTGCACTCCAGTCTGGGTAACAACAGCAAAACTCCGTCTCAAAAAAAAAAAAACTACCATGACGTTAGAAATAGTTTAAATGTTAGGCAACAGGAAAATGGATAAGCACAGGGTTTTGCAAGGCATAAGTAAGTTTTAATAGATCCATGTAGTCTGGGCGTGGTGGCTCAAGCCTGTAATCCCAGCACTTTGGGAGGCCGAGGCGGGTGGATCATAAAGTCAAGAGATCGAGACCATCCTGGTCTACATGGTGAAACCCTGTCTCTACTAAAAATACAAAAAATTAGCTGGGCATGGTGGCGCATGCCTGTAATCCCAGCTACTCAGGAGGCTGAGGCAGGAGAATTGTTTGAACCCAGGAAGTAGAGGTTGCGGTGAGCCAAGATCACACCATTGCACTCCAGCCTAGGTAACAAGAGCGAAACTCCATCTCAAAAAAAAAAAAAAGATCCATGTAATTATTATAAATCCAGCCAAAGAATGAGAAATATTTTATACACTGATACAGAAAGAAAGAAAAAAAATCACAATGCAGAAGAAATTATATCAGTTTACACTTCTACCAACAACGTATGAGTGTAAATTTTTCCTTACCCTCTCTCCATTCACCAAGCTATTCTTATGCCTAGAGCATAGGATCTTTTTCAAATTCACACAAAGATGCCATATGGATGAGCAAAGGTGTATGTTAGTTGTGTACTTATATGGTTTGGCTGTGTCCCCAACCAAGTCTCATCTTGAATTTCCATGTGTTATGGGAGGGATCCAATGGGAGGTAAATAATGGAGCAAGTCTTTCCCATGCTGTTCTTGTGATAGTGAGTAAGTCTCACGATTTCTGCTGGTTTTAAAAACGGGAGTTTTCCTGCACAAGCTCTCCCTTTGCCTGCTGTCATCCATGTAAGATGTGACTTGCTCCTCCTTGCTTTCCACCATGATTGTGAGGCCTCCCCAGCCACATAGAACTGTGAGTTCAATTAAACCTCTTTCTTTTGTAAATTGCCCAGTTTTTGGGTATGTCTTCATCAGCTGCATGAAAAAGGACTAATACATGTATTTTCAAAACAAACAAAATAGGTAAGAGAAAATTTCATCAGAGAATTGACCATGTAACAAAGAATTCAATGCATATTACAAGACTAAAATATATAATACCCTAAATTAAGAACTGTGTGGATGAGTTAAGAAAGATTTGATACAGCTAACAACAAGATTAATAAACTGGAAGATAAGTAATAGAAAATCTTCAAAATGATAGCCAGGCACAGTGGCTCATGTCTGTAATCCCAGCGGTTTTGGAGGCTGAGGTGTGCAGATTTCTTGAGCCCAGGAGTTCAAGACCAATCTGGGGAACACAGCAAAACCCTATCTCTACTGAAAATACAAAAACTGAGATGGGAGTATCACCTAAGCCTGAGGAGGTTTAGGCCGTGGTGAACTATGATCACACCACTGCACTCCAGCCTGGGTGACAGAGTTGAGACCCCATCTCAAAGAAAAAAAGAAAAAAATCCCCAAAATGAACTATAGAGGAGAAAAAAGTAAAAGTCAGGGGGAAAGATGGGTACATAAGAGACTTAAGTAATATACCCAAGAGATCTGACACACGTATAATATAGAATATAAGGAGAAGAGAGAGAAAGGCGTTAGAAACAATATTTGAATACAATGACCAAGAATTTTCTAAAACTGATTAAGAGACATCTACTCATAGAATACTGAACCCATAGCTTTCAGACTTTCATTCAACTTCAAGATACCATAAAGAAAATCACACCTAAACGTATCATAGTCAAACTGTTTTAAAAACAAACAAACAAAAAAAAAAAACAGAGAAAATGTTAAAGCAGACGGAGGGAACTAAGACACATTACTTTGCAAGGAGCTACAAGCGGCATACTCAACAGAAACAATATAGCTGAAATAGCACCTAACATATTCAGAGAAAACATTCTTCAAAACTTCGAGTGAAATAGGAATATTCATACATTACTCATGGGAATATAAAATGGTACAACCACTGTGGAAATAGTATGGCAGGTCCTTGAAAAAGAAAAATGTAATTATTATATGTCCCAGGAATGCTACTCTTAGGTATCTACCCAAATGAACTGAAAACCTGTCCATGGAAAAACTAATACACAAATTTTCATAGCAGATTTATAATAGGCAAAAAGTGGAAACAATGCAAATATCTATTCATTAATTAATAAACAAAGTGTAGGATAACCATACAATGAAATATTACTCAACCATAAAAAAGTAATGAACAGACCGGGAGTGGTGGCTCATTCTTGTAATCCCAGCACTTTGGGAGCCCGAGGCGGGCAGATCACTAAGTCAGGAGATGGAGAGCATCCTGGCCAACATACTGAAACCCCGTCTCTACTACAATGCAAAACATTAGCCTTGTGTGTTGGTGCATGCCTGTAGTCTCAGCTACTCTGGAGGCTGAGGCAGGGGAATTGCTTGAACCCGATAGGCAGAGGTTGCAGTGAGTGGAGACTGCACTACTGCACTCTAGTCTGGTGACACAGCAAGACTCTGTCTCAAAGAAAAATAAAAGGAATAAAGCACACGTTACAACATGGATACACCTGAAAAATACTATTAAGTGAAAGAAGGCAGACACAAAAGGCCATATACTGTATGATTCAATTTATTGAATCTCCATAGTAGACAAATCCATTGAGATGGAAAGCAGACCAGTGGCGGTCAGATGTTGGAAGAAGAGGAAAATGAGGAGTGACTCTTAACGCACCAGATTTCTTTTTTTTTTTTTTTTGAGACAGAGTCTCACTCCATCGCCCAGGCTGGGGTGCAGTGGCGTGATCTCGGCTCACTACAACCTCCACCTCCCAGGTTCAACAAATTCTCCTGCCTCAGCCTCCCAAACAACTAGGACTACAGGTGCCCGCCACCATGCCCAGCTAATTTTCGTATTTTTAGTAGAAACAGGGTTTCACCATATTGGCCAGGCTGGTCTGCAACTGGCCAGGCTGGTCTGGAACTCCTGACCTTGTGATCCACCCACCTGAGCCTCCCAAAGTGATGGGATTATAGACATGAGCCACCGTGCCTCGCTGGCACCAGATTTATTTTGAGATTGAGGAAAATGTTCTAGAATTAGATAGTGGTATGGTTGAACAACCTTGTGAATATACTAAAAACCAGTGAATTGTCTACTTTAAAATAAATTTTATGGTGTGAATTATATCTCAATTAAACAAATGAAAACTGAGGGAATTAATCAATAGCAGGCCTGCACTAAAAGAAGTATTAAAGAAAATATTGAAAGAAAACTAGGCCAGGCGCAGTGGCTCACACCTATAATCCCAGCACTTTCGGAGGCTGAGGCGGGTGGATCACGAGGTCAAGAGATCAAGACCATCCTGGTCAACAAGGTAAAACCCCGTCTCTACTAAAAATACAAAAAAAAATTAGCTGGGCACGGTGGCGAGCACCTGTATTCCCAGCTACTCGGGAGGCTGAGGCAGGAGAATTGCTTGAACCCAGGAGGTGGAGGTTGCGGTGAGCCGAGATTGCGCCATTGCACTCCAGGCTGGGTAACAAGAGTGAAACTCCGTCTCAAAAAAAAAAAAAAACTATACGAGACAGAAGCAGAGGAATGCAGGATGGAATAAAAGAGTAAATATATAAGTAAATATTAATGAACATCAGCTATACAAAATAATAACTTTAAAAAATTTATAACACAGGCTAGCCAGGGTGGCTCATGCCTGTAATTACAGCACTTTGAGAAGCTGAGGAGGACAGACCACCTGAGGTCAGGAGTCCAAGACCAGCCTGACCAACATGGAGAAACCCTGTCTCTACTAAAAATACAAAATTAGCCAGGCCAAGTGGTTCATGCCTGTAATCCCAGCTACTTCGGAGGCTGAGGTAGGAAAATTGCCTGAACCCAGGAGGCAGAGGTTGTGGTGAGCTGAGATCACGCCATTGCACTTCAGCCTGGGTAACAAGAGTGAAACTCTATCACACACACAAAAAAAAGAAAAATTATAACACAAAATGAAGGAGGTAATAAACGGAGCTAAAGTTTTCTCAGAAAGCATTTCCAAAACCTTAATGTACATATAAATTACCCATTCTGATATAATAGGTTTAGAATAGGGCTTGAGATTCTGCATTTTAACAAGCTCCTGATGGCTTAGATGCTGCTCATCTATGTATCACATACTGTAAAGGTTGTAAGATTCTAGTAGAATCTGTTAAGTAGTAAAACTACTACTTTTATTAGACCATATTAAGACAAGGATGTATGTTGTAATCACTAAGGAAATAACAGGAGTAAAAAAACTATATAGCTAACAAGTTAATTTAGAAAAATAAAATAATTTTTAAATTTGATTAATCCAAAAGAAAACCAGAAAGTAGGAAGAGGAAATGGAACAGTAAAACAAGTGAGTAATGTAAAAGCAAAAACTCCCAAAAGAAGGCCGGGCGTGGTGGCTCAAGCCTGTAATCCCAGCACTTTGGGAGGCCGAGGCAGGTGGATCACGAGGTCAAGAGATCGAGACTATCCTGGTCAACATGGTGAAACCCCGTCTCTACTAAAAATACAAAAAATTAGCTGGGCACGGTGGCGCGTGCCTGTAGTCCCAGCTACTCGGGAGGCTGAGGCAGGAGAATTGCCTGAACCCAGGAGGCGGAGGTTGCGGTGAGCCAAGATCGCGCCATTGCACTCCAGCCTGGGTAACAAGAGCGAAACTCCGTCTCAAAAAAAAAAAAAAAAAAAAAAAAAAAAAAAAAAAAAAAAAAAAACTCCCAAAAGAAAACAGGAGTTTTGTGAACTTAGGTTAGGCAAAGATTTCTTTTTTTTTTTAATTTTTATTGCATTTTAGGTTTTGGGGTACATGTGCAGAACGTGCAAGATAGTTGCATAGGTACACACATGGCAGTGTGTTTTGCTGCCTTCCTCCCCTTAACCCACATTTGGCATTTCTCCCCAGGCTATCCCTCCCCAGCTCCCCCCGCGCTGTCCCTCCCCTATTCCCCCCAATAGACCCCAGTGTGTAGTACCCCCATCCCTGTGTCCATGTGTTCTCATTTTCTCACCCGCCTATGAGTGAGAATATGTGGTATTTCATTTTCTGTTCTTGTGTCAGTTTGCTGAGAATGATGTTCTCCAGATTCATCCATGTCCTTACAAAGGACATTAACTCATCATTTTTGATTGCTGCATAATATTCCATGGTGTATATGTGCCAGATTTTCCCTGTCCAGTCTATCATCGATGGGCATTTGGGTTGGTTCCAGTTCTTTGCTATTGTAAACAGTGCTGCAATGAACATTCGTGTGCATGTGTCCTTATAGTAGAACGATTTATATTCCTTTGGATATATACCCAGTAATGGGATTGCTGGGTCAAATGGAATTTCTATTTCTAGGTCCTTGAGGAATTGCCACACTGTCTTCCACAATGGTTGAACTAATTTACACTCCCACCAACAGTGTAAGAGTGTTCCTATTTCTCTACATCCTCTCCAGCATCTGTTGTCTCCAGATTTTTTAATGATAGCCATTCTAACCGGCGTGAGATGGTATCTCAATGTGGTTTTGAATTGTAGGCAAAGATTTCTTAGCCAATATACAATAAGATTATCTGTATGCCAGGTACTCTCCTAGGCACTAGAGATAAAACCTGTACATAGATAGTAACAGTATAAGCTGTTTGACGTTAAAAAAAAAAAAAAAGCACCACCTCCACCTGTGAAAGGCCCAGGCAGTTTTTTTATATCTCGAAAAGCCCTGAGCTCGGGAGGTGAATCCTCCTCACCAGGCTGCAACTATTCAAACCAATTATCACAACTGGGATCCTCCAGATCAAAGAAAGATGGTTAATCAAAAGAAAGTAAAGAAGTTGGCCATGCAGACAGATATGGAATTAGGTCTCTAGAGAAAACAAAATTAAGGCAATAAGGACCAGGTATGTTTCAGAAAGAGCAAAGAGGTCAGTGTGAAAGAGGTGACGGTACAAAGCGAAAGGTCAGAGAGGTAACTGGGGCCCAGTGTGTTTAGATCTACACTACCCAATACAGACGCCATCAGCAGTATGTGGTCATTTAATTCTTTATTTTACTTAAATAAAATTAAAGATTCACTTCCTCAGATGTATCAGCCACAATGCAAGTAAGTGTTCAATAGCCACATTGTAGTTAGTGGCTACCAGATTGGAGAGTGCAAATACAGAACTTTTTTTTTTTAATTTTTCTTCCCAAAGAGACAGGGTCTTAGCCCAGGCTGGAGTGCAGTGACTATTCTCTGTTCACAGGCACAATCTCACTATTGATCAGCAGAGGAGTTTGGACCTGTTCAGGTTTTGAACTGGGCTGGTTCACCCTCCTTAGGCAACCTCGTGGTCCCTGCTCCCAGGAGGTCACCATATTGATGCTGAACTTAATGTGGAGACCATCATAGCAGCCTGCAAGTCCTGGGTTCAAGCAACCCTCCTGCCTCAGCCTCTCAAGCAGCTGGGACTACAGGCACATGCCACTGCACCCAGCAGATACAGAACATTCCTATTGTCACAGAAAGTACTATTGTACAGAGCTGGTTTAGAGCTTTTGTAGGCTGTCATAAAGATACTTAGAGAAGCTAATATAAGAGTGTAAGAGAGAACTAGACACACAAGAGGTTAGCAACTCTCAAAGTGGCCAAACCCTAAAGCAGAATTGTCATTTATCCTTAAATAAATTCCCAGTCCTTAGGGCAACTACGTGAATACTTCTCACACTTTTCCTCAAAATTATCTTAGTAGGCATCTTTGAAAATGTATTCCATGTTCAAACAATTTGGGGAAAATTAATGTAAATTATTTGGGAAAAATTCCTCACCCACATCTTTGAAAAATTTATTTCTTATGATCTGAAACTTCTTTTAGCTGATTCTAGGTCAACAGTTGCCAGTACTTTCAAATAATTAGTAAAAAAAAACAGATTTTGTTATTGTAGGTCTTCCTTAAAGGCTTTAATATGCTAATGTATATTGTGAGTCTCCAAGAATATACAGTGCATCCAAATAAGAATAAGAACTACTATCATTGAGTGTGCACAGTTCTAAGTACTTTACATATGTTAGCCCATTTACCCTATAAGATATATACTATTATCATTCCTAGTAGAGGAATAAACAAGGCACAAAAAGGTTACATAACTTGACTATCAAAAGAGGAGGGTGTGAAAGTGTGACAGGCTAGTAAGCAGTGGAGATGATTCAAACACTTGTGCAGGCTGGCTCTGAAGTCCATGCTCTTAACCATTTGATACTTCTTCTCAGAATTATTTGAATATCTATTATGATCATATAGAACTCTGTTCCTACAGTTTGGAAAATGCTAAATGATTATGTGGGTCTGTCTTTCTTGCAATCTGAATGAGCCATTGTAAAACCATATCCAATGTTACTTTTGCCCATTTAAAAATGTTCCAGGCTGGGTGCAGTGGCTCACATCTATAACCCCCAGCACTTTAGGAGGCCAAGACAGGCAGATCACTTGAATTCAGGAGTTCAAGAGCAGCCTGGGCAATATGGTGAAACCCCATCTCTACTAAAAATACAAAAAATTAGCCAGGCTTGGTGGCACAAGCCTGTAGTCCCAGCTACTTGCAAGGCTGAGGTGGGAGGATCACCTAAGCCCAGGAGGTCAAGGCTGCAGTGAGCCAAGAACACACCACTGCCCTCCAGCCTGGGCAACAGAGTGAGACCCTGTCTCAAAAATTAAATTAAATTATTTTTAAAATGCTCCAATTCAAGGTCATAACTAAAAAAGAAAAGTACAAACCAATTTCTCTGATGAACACAGATGCAAAACTCCTCAATAAAATACTAACAAACCAAATCCAACAGTATATCAGAAAGATAATTCACCATGACCAAGTGGGTTTCATCCCAGGGATACTGGGATGGTTCAACATATTTAAGTCAATAAATGTGACTCACCACACAAACAAAATTCAAAACAAAAACCATATGATCATTTCAACAGACACAGAAAGAACAGTCAATAAAATGCAGATCCCTTGGGATATGATCTCGGCTCACGGCAACCTCTGCCTACTGGTTCAAGTGATTCTCATGCCTCAGCCTCCAAAGTAGCTGGGATTGTAGGCATGAAGAAACATACCTCAAAATAATAAAAGCCATGTATGAAAAACCTACAAACAACATACTGAATGGGGAAAAGTTGAAGGTATTCCCCCTGGGAACTGGAAAAAGATAATGATGCCCATTTTTACCACTTCTATTCAATACAGTACTGAGGATCCTAGACACAACAGTCAGGCCATAGAAAGAAGTGAAGGGCATCCAAGTTGGAGGGGTGGAGGTCAAGCTGTCTCTGCCAATGGTATGACAGAATACCTGGAAGACCCTGAGAACTCTTCCGAGGGACTCATAGATTTGTTAGGGCCTCAGGTTGCAAAATCAATGTACATAGATCAGTGACACTGCTATGTACTGGCAACAACCAAGCTGAGAATCAGATCAGGAACTCAGTCCTTTTTACAGTGGCTGCACAGAAGATAAAATACATGGGAATATACTTGACCTGGGAGGTGAAAGATCTGTATAAGGAGAAGTACAAAACACTGCTGAAAGAAATCACAGATGACACAAACAAATAGAAATATATCCTATGCTCATAGATTAGAAGCATCAATATTGTGAAAATGACCATACTGCCCAGGGCAATCTGCAGATTCAATGCAAGTCCTATCAGGACACCAATGTCATTTTTCACAGAATTAGAGACAGCAATTCTAATATTCATAAGAAATCAAAAGAGGCCGGGCGCGGTGGCTCAAGTCTGTAATCCCAGCACTTTGGGAGGCCAAGGCGGGTGGATCATGAGGTCAAGATATCGAGACCATCCTGGTCGACATGGTGAAACCCCATCTCTACTAAAGATACAAAAAAATTAGCTGGGCACGGTGGCGCGTGCCTGTAATCCCAGCTACTCAGGAGGCTGAGGCAGGAGAATTGCCTGAACCCAGGAGGCGGAGGTTGCAGTGAGCCGAGATTGCGCCATTGCACTCCAGCCTGCGTAACAAGAGCGAAACTCGGTCTCAAAAAAAAAAAAGAAATCAAAAGAGAGCCAGGTACAGTGGCTCACGCCTGTAATCCCAATACTCTAGGAGGCTGAGATTGGGGGATCACTTGAGGCCAGGTTTTCAAGACCAGCCTGAACAGCATGGCAAAACTCCATCTCTACTAAAAATACAAAAATTAGCCCAGCATGGTGGCACACGCCTGTAATCCCAGCTACTTCAGTGACTGAAGCATGAAAATCACTTGAACCAGAAGGTGGAGACTGCAGTAAGCCAAGATCATACCACTGCAGTCCAGCCTGGGTGACAGAATGAAACTGTCTCAAAATTAAAAAAAAAAAAGAGAGAGAGAGAAAAGAATGGAGGGAAGGAGAGAGGGAGGGAGGGGAAGAAAATCAAAAGAGAACCCAAACAGTCAAAGCAATCGTAAGCAAAAAGGGCATTATCTGGAGGCATTACTTTATCCGACTTCAAGTTATACTACAGGGCTGTACTAACTGGAATGGCATGGTACTGGTATAAAAGTAGACACACAGACCAGTGGAACACAATAGAGAACCTTGAAATAAAGACTATACTTTCAGGGATCATTTCTATAGTATGTTACTAGAGAAGTTTCTCTGAATGTGTAGAGCACCGGAAACCACGAGGAGGAGGTGCAGTGTTCTTTCCTGAGCATGAAGTTGGCTCTTGGTGTTGTGTTACTGCAACTGCCATTTGCCATTGATGAACGTTCTTCTCTTCTCTCAGGAGAGTAAGAGGGAGAGAACATAGTCTGAGTGGTTTTTGATAAAAAGAAGAAAAAAAAAAGAGAACCTAGAAATAAAGCCAAATACTCATAACTAACCGATCTTTGATAAAGCATACAAAAATAAAAATTGGGGAAAGGGACACCTTGTTTGGTATATGGTGCTGGAAGGACTGAATAGCCACATGTAGAGGAGTGAAGCTGGATCCCTTGTCTTTTAGCGTATACAGAAAACAACTTGGGATGGATTAAATACTTAAAACTAGGTCCTGAAATCATAGAAATTCTAGAAGAAAACCTAGGAAAAACTCTTCTGGACATTGGCCTAGGCAAATAATTTGTTACTAAGACCCCAGAAGCAAAGCAACAAAGACAAAAATAAATAAATGGGACCTAATTAAACTAGAGAGCTTCTGCAGAGCAAAAGAATTAATTATCAGAGTGACCAGACAGCCCACAAACAGGGAGAAGGTTTTTGCAACATATGCATCCAACAAAGCACTAATGTCAAGAATCCACAAGGAACTGAAAGAAATCTGCAAGAAAAAGACAAATAATCCTATCAAAAAGTGGGAGATGACACAAATAGACATTTCTCAAAAGAAGATATACAAATGGCCAACAAATATATGAAGAAATGCTCAACATAAGTAATCATCAGGGAAATGCACATTAAATCCACAATGAGATACCATTGTACCCCAGCCAGAATGGCCATTATTAAAAAAAAAACAAAAAACAACAGATGTTGACATGGATATGATGAAAGAGAACGCTTATACATTGCTAGTGGGAATGTAAATTAGCACAACCTCTATGTAAAACAGTATGGCAATTTCTCAAAGAACTAAAGGCATATCTACCATTCAATCCAACAATCCCACTACTGGGTATCCATCCAAAGGAAAAGAAATCATTATATCAAAGAGACACGTGCATGCTTATGTTTATTGCCACACAATTCACAATAGCAAAGACATAAAATGAATCTAAGTGCCATTGCACTCCAGTCTGAGTAACAAGAGCGAAACTCCGTCTCAAAAAAAAAAAAAAAGAAAGAAAGAAGAACTATGTCAGGCAAACCTGCTTCCCATTTTATTCCTAAATAAGATAGCTACATGCCGGGCGCGGTGGCTCACGCCTGTAATCCCAGCACTTTGGGAGGCCGAGGCGGGTGGATCACAAGGATCGAGACCATCCTGGTCAACATGGTGAAACCCCGTCTCTACTAAAAAAAATACAAAAAATTAGCTGGGCACGGTGGTGTGTGCCTGTAATCCCAGCTACTCAGGAGGCTGAGGCAGGAGAATTGCCTGAACCCAGGAGGCGGATGTTGCGGTGAGCCGAGATCGCGCCATTGCACTCATGGCTGGGTAACAAGAGCGAAACTCCGTCTCAAAAAAAAAAAAAAAAAGAAAGAAAGGCTGGGTCATATCATCTGCAAACTGCATTGGCTTGTTAATTCCCATAGTTTCATGCCTATGAATGTTAGAATCTTGACTACAAACTATTCGATATAAAGTCTAATATGGAGATTTACCAAAACATAATTCTGATATTCTAACCTTTGTATCTCTACAGTGTTCTCTTGAGATGGTTAGAAAAAAGTAACTACCATTTTACTTGGTAAATAGCCAACTTTTTTAAGACTAATGGAGAAAATCATTTGGCTTGCTTAGTTATAATGACAAATATTCAAATATACAAGGTCAAAATTATTAAAATTTCAAATTCAACCAAGTTACAAATACATACGATTTGAACACTTAACAAATAAGCATAAATAATTTATATTATATGTCATTAAATTTTAAAAGCATTGTTTTTCAACTCTTATGATAAATAATAAAAATCCCTGAGGCTATTACTGATCTCTGAATTTACTGGTACTTTCACACCTTTTTTGATATGCTTTATGAGAGGGGAACCAGTGAAATAAAAATCAGTAAAGGACCCTGTTTCTGTTAAAATATCAATTTTTGTAAAGGTAAAATCATGACTATCACACAAACATAAAATGAACACACATCGAAGACTTTAACTAATTAATTAATGAGTGACTCAGTAAAATATTACAACTAATTCAGAGAATTCCAACTACCACACATGTAAAGGCAATCAGAAATGCTGAAATGAATTTCTAAAGACTAAATGCACAACTGGCTTTTGCAGGGGAGAAGGAAAGAAAAATTGATCACCCTTCCATTTGGAAAGAATAATTTGCATGCCTATGGATGAGAATCACTTACACTGATCAGTTATCTGCAATGTACACAGATAGAAAATAGCTAAAAGACAATGAAAGGTGCAAACCTCTTAGAATTGGATGAAACAGAAGGGTAAACTGCATTCCAGACAACCTAGTTTTCCACTGAAGATACCCAGTAATCTTTACAAGTCTTTCACAATTTTTTCTGACAACCTCAAAGTACAGTACACTAGAATCAGGGAAATAAGCTATCATTTATGAAATACATATGATCAAAAGAAGCCTTACATGAGATAATTAGAAGGAAGTGGTGCTAGAAATGAACACAAACACAAAACACAGCAGGAACCTAGGAATGCATAATTAATGCAAATATAATTGTTTTCAGCATCATCCAAGGGAGAGAGAAACCTAGGTCTAAGTATACAAGTATAGGATTCTAAACTTCAGACACCAGTGCTCTTACAAGACCTACATTTTAACACCAATGTAAGACTCAGTGTTGGCAGAAATGATCTATGATCTCCTGCCAGTGTTCTATGAGGTATAAAACAAGGTAGTAGTCTAACCCTGCCTGTCATTCCATTTTTAAAAACTTAAGTCTTAGAATTTGAAACAACTTTTAGAAGATCAAAACAGGGGTCAGCAAATGTTAGGTGTGAGTCAAATCTAGCCTGCTGCCTATTTTTGGAAATACAGTTTTATTGGAAAGCAGCCATATTCATTCAGTTACCTGTTATCTATGGCTGTTTTGTGCTACAGTGGTGGGACTGAATAGCTGCAATATAGACCAGATAACCCACAAAGCCTAAAGCATTTATCATCTAGCTCTTTATAGAAAGTATGCCAACCTCTGATCTAGCTCAACAGTTGCAGTATGTACTTTCAAGTCTCTTGACCTCTTTTGTTTGTTTTTAATTAGAAACAGGGTGTCACTATATTGCTCAGGTGGGTGTCGAACTCCTGTCCTCAAGTGAGCCTCCCACCTCAGCCTCCCAAAGTGCTGGGATTACAGGCATAAGCCACTGCACTGAGTCACCCAGTCACTCTTTTTTGTTGTTGTTGAAACAGGGTCTTGCTCTGTTGCCCAAGCTGGAGTGGAGTGGCATGATCTCAGCTCACTGTGACCTCAACCTCCCAGGATCAGGTGATCTTCCCACCTCAGCCTCCATGTAGCTAGGAACACAGGTGCTCCGTTGCCTAAGCTGGAGTGCACATAGCTCACTGCAGTCTCAACCTCCCAGGTTCAGGCAATCCTCCTGCCTCAGCCTCCCATATAGCTGGGACCACAGGTATATACCACCATGGCCAGCTAATTATTTGATTTTTTTTTTGTAGATATGGTCACTTTCTTGTCCAGGCTGGTCTCAAACTCCTGGGCTCAAGCAGTCCTTCCACCTCAGCCTCCCAAAGTGCTGAGATTATAGGCGTGAGCCACTGTGCTTGGCCCTCGCCACCCTCCTGACTTCTCAAACACAAAAAAAACCTCTTCTGATCCCTTAATTATACATTTTAAGACAGCTAACTGAGAAAATGCAAATAAATAACAAAGGCTACCCTGAATTTAGTTTTTGTTTGTTTTTTTTTTGTTTTTGGGTTTTTTTTGAGACAGAGTTTCACTCTTGTTGCCCAGGCTGGAGTACAATGGTGTGGTCTTGGCTTATTGCAACCTCCACCTCCTGGGTTCAGGCAATTCTCCTGCCCCAGCCACCCAAGTAGCTGGGATTACAGGAGCCCACCACCACTCCCAGCTAATTTTTGTATTTTGAGTAGAGACAGCGTTTCACCATGTTGGTCAGGCTGGTCTCTAACTCCTGACCTCAGGTGATCCACTCACCTCGCCCTCCCAAAGTGCTGGGATTACAGGTGTGAGCCACCGTGCCCAGCCTGAATTTAGTATTGCCTTTAAATACATTATATTCCATGCACCAAAACTGTACCTATACATATTAAAAAAAAAAGACGCATATATGTGAACAAGTTATTTTATTTACCCAGTCCACGGATAATGCTTGGTATATATGTGAACTGAACCATGGGCTCTGTTTGGAGTCCACAAAACCTAAGAAGCAGTGATCTGATTCAAGTTTCCTTGCTACAGAAAAGAAAAGCTTATGCTGGTTAATCAATTCTGCCACCTAACTCTAATTGCTATTAGATATAATGGCTTGACAGTAACTATTCTATTGTTTTTGCCAGACATCTTAAAAAATTTCAATAATCTTAGTCTATTTAGTTATTTAAAGGAACATTCAATGATAATCTGATCTGACAAATTCAAAGAGAAGTTATATTGCTCAGAACTAAATGTCTATGGAAACATTTTGAGATTTTGTTCCACAGTTAATATAGATGTCTGCTAACACCTGTCAAGAAATTTTTCAGACCAAAATCTTCTTAGCTGTGTGTGTATTGCAAAGCTTTTTGTTCCAGGCTGAAACAAACAAGTATTTCTTCAAAAAATTCTAGTTTCGCCTGCAGGTACTCCCTGAACCTATTCTGTTAGCCAGAAGGATGATCCTTCAATCAGATGAGACACCAGGTTAAGCATCTCAATATTACAAAAGGAAACTGAGAGCATCTTTATCATTTGCCCACTTGATCCCTACTGTATAAATATGCACTCAGTATACACCACAGAATACCTACACTCCAAGCCCTCACCAGAAAATACAACTTTATATTATTTACTGTTCTGATAGGTTTTCCTTTCATTAACCTAAATCTGCCTCCCTAAAACTCCCATTGATCTGAGTTTTGTGCCTGTGTGGACCCATTAGGAACCCCAAAATTGGTAGGAAAATTATTTTAAGCTGAAGGCATCTGAAATTCAACAGATAGAGGAATATTTTTCAGAGCTTTCTTGACTAAAAGCAGTGACTTCTCGGAAATGAGGCTGCCATAAATTCCCTCTTTGGAGCAGGTCTACTCCCAAGAGGAAGAATAATAAACTTACCACAGGCTGGGCACAGTGGCTCCCAGCACTCCAGAAGGCCAAGGCAGGTGGACTGCTTGAGCCCAGGAGTTCCAGACCAGTTTGGGTAACATGGGGAAACCCCATCTCTATTAAAAATACAAAAAAATTAGCCAGGCATGGTGGCATGAGTCCTTAGTCCCAGCTACTCCAGAAGCTGAGGTGGAAGAATCACCTGAGCCTGGGAAATCAAGACTGCAGTGAGCTGAGATGGTGCCACTGCATTCCAGCCTGGGTGATGGGGGTAAGACCTTGTCTCAAAAAAAAAAAAGTCCATAAATCCCCTCTTCCAGGAGTTACATGGCCCTAGAGAAGATGAAAAGACCGCTGATACCTGCACTGACTAATATTATCACAAACCTTCTTATCTCTCGTTTGTTCTAGAAACCCATTTGTTTTTCAGAAAGAAACCTATTTGCTCTTTCCATTGAAGCTGTTTCTCCCCACATCCCTTCCCATACTAGGTATATAAGCCTTTAATTCTACCCATCTAATAAGCCAGCTACTCCTTTTGTCTGTTCCCATACATACCACAAACCTTTCTCTCCAGTTAATGTTGTGTCAGTTTAATTTGCAGGGCCCCAGACCGTAAGCAATAGAAGAATTTTTTCCTGCCTTACATGCCCAAAAATGATATAGGAAAACATTTAAATCTTCTGCCTTCAGATATTGTGCATAACTCTCACATATCTTGTATGCCTCTGTAGCATCTGTGGTTTAGGACTATTGTGTGCTCAACTTCTGTTCATGCAACCTTTCTTTTTCACTTGGGAGAAAAAAATAGAGCAGAGAAGAATGAATGAGGACATTATAAAGGGATTGGCTAAACTAGTCAGAGTACCTGTTCATTTGTATTTGATAAGCTCTCCCACCATTTCTCCATTTAAAAGCCTAAGTGCCCTCAGTAACTTGTGAAGGCTAAAAAGCAGCAATCTATTAAGTCCTTAATTAAGGATTATGTATACCCAACCCAGCTTAAGCCTTCTCAGAAATGAGATTCTGCTAAATGCCTGGTCAGGAATTACTCAGGGGTGACACAAGGGTTTAAAATAAATTAATAAATGCCCACTCCTTTCTTTCCCTTCCCTTACTGTGAATTGTCATCTTACATCCTTTAGGACGTTATCACAAATTTGTCACTTGAACCATCTTCAGTGGACCAGCAAATCCTTAGGTAGGAAGCGGGAAATGTTTCCTTTCCAAGCTAAATGCCCTAACTTCCCTCAAATGTTTATCATATGACCTAGTCACTTTTTAAGATGCTCTCTAGTTAAGTAACACGTTCCTCTAAAAATACGATTCTTAAAACTGGACTGAAGCCGGGCACTGTGGCTCACGCCTGTAATCCTAGCACTTTGGAAGGTCAAGGTGGGCAGAAATCAAGAGATCAAGGTCAAGAGATCGAGACCATCCTGGCCAACATGGTGAAACCCCATCTCTACTAAAAATACAAAAATTAGCTGGGCATGATGGCACATGCCTGTAGTCCCAGCTACTCAGGAGGCTGAGGCAGGAGAATTCCTTGAACCCAGGAGGTGGAGGTTGCAGCAAGCCAAGATTGCATCACTGCACTCCAGCCTGGCACCTGGCGACAGAGTGAGACTCTGTCTCAAAAAACAAAAACAAAAAAACTGGACTGAAACTCAAAATAGAGCAGAACCAATAGCTTTTTAGACCATAACACTCTATATTCATTAATGAATACTAGGACTATATTCCTTAGCTCTGTAGAGATTAAATAGGGTTAATTCATAGTATGCTTACCTAATAAACTCAATCTTTTTTCCTATAAATTACTGATAAATAAGGTTTATTCACATGTATTTGAACCTAAATGCAGAACCTCACTTATAACTGATGAATGTTGCCTTGATTTATCCACGTCTCAACTGTTGAGCACATGTACTCTGTGCCAGGCATTTACTAAAAATTGAACATAAAAAAAGAAAATAAACGCCAGGTGCGGTGGCTCAAGCCTGTAATCCCAGCACTTTGGAGTCCAAGGCGGATGGATCACGAGGTCAAGAGATCGAGACCATCCTGGTCAACATGGTGAAACCCCGTCTCTACTAAAAATACAAAAAATTAGCTGGACATGGTGGTGTGTGCCTGTAATCCCAGCTACTCAGGAGGCTGAGGCAGGAGAATTGCCTGAACCCAGGAGGCGGAGGTTGTGGTGAGCTGAGATCACACCATTGCACTCCAGCCTGGGTAACAAGAGTGAAACTCTGTCTCAAAAAAAAAAGAAAAAAAGAAAAAGAAAAAGAAAAGAAACATGGTCCCTAACCTAAATTAAAGACTACCTTGGTGATTTCATCATATCATCTAGTATATCAATATATCTTAGAATCCTAAATTTTTCCATGTATTATCTATCCATTTCATATTTGTGAAAACCTAAGTCCAATAAACATGCCTTTTATGCCTTCATATAGGAAACTGTACAATTAAATAACACAATAAAACAATAACAAAGAGAGATCCAAGATGGCCAACTAGCAGCAGCTCAGGATTGTAGCTCCCAGTAGAAGTGCACAGAATGAGTGAACGCCACACTTCCAGATGAATTTTTGTTGCCCACAGACCAGGAGATTCCCAGCAGAGGAGCCCCACAGGTCGCCAGCACGACTCTTTTGGCCGACGCAGCTGTTTTGCCGGTGCCCTGGCACGGCGGTTCTCAGTGCATCAGTACAGAGTATACGGGACTGGGGGCCCTTCTGGTTGGTGTCTGGAGCTCTGGGAAGGCAGAGTCACTCATTCAGCTGATTGAAAGGGGGACTGAGGCGGGGGGGGGGGGGGGAGGTGGCCAGACTGAGAGATTCCCGGGCAAAGCAGCACCACGAATCTCTACGCCGCTGTTTCAGCCGGCACAGTGGGTTGCTGCAGGGGAAATTCCCCCACAAAAAAAAACAGCAATTGGAAGCGCTGAGGATTGAGAGTTTCACAGCAAGCACAGCTGAACCCCAGAAGGTCCAGCTCTGTGGGTGAGGGGCATCCGCTGAAGGAAAACTAAGAAACAGAAAAAACATCATCACCAACAAGTTGGACGTCCACTCAGAGACCCAGTTTGAAAGTCAGCAATTACAAAGACGACAGGTGAATAAATCCACAAAGATGGGAAGAAACCAGCGCAAAAAGGCTGAAAACACCCGAAATCAGAATGTCTCTCCTCCTACAGGGGATTGCAGCTCCTCATCAGCAACGGAACAAGGCCTGATGGAGAATGAGTTGTGATGAATTGACAGAATTAGGCTTCAGAAGGTGGATAATAAGAAACTTCTGTAAGCTAAAAGAACATATTCTAACCCAATGCAAAGAAACTAAGAATCTTGAAAAAAGGTTTGACAAAATGTTAACAAGAATAGACAATTTAGAGAGGAATATAAGTGAATTAATGGAGCTGAAAAACACAATACGAGAACTTTGCAAAGTATGCACATGTTTTAACAGTTGAATTGATTAAGCAGAAAAAAGGATATCAGAGGTCAAAGACCAACTTAATAAAATGAGAAGACAAGGTTAGAGAAAAAAGGGTAAAAAGGAATGAGTGAAGTCTCCAAGAAATATTGGACTATGTGAAAAGACCTAATCTACATTTGATAGGTGTACCTGAATGTGACAAAGAGAATGAATCCAAGCTGGAAAATATTCTTCAGGATATTATCCAGGAAAACTTTCCCAACCTATCAAGGCAGGACAATACTCAACTCCAGGTAATACAGAGCAGAGAACACCACAAAGATATTCCTCAAGAAGAGGAACCCCAAGGCACATAATCTTTAGATTCACCAGGGTTGAAATGAAGGAGAAAATACTAAGGGCAGCCAGAGAGAAAGGTCAGGTTACCCACAAAGGGAAGCCTATCAGACTCACAGCAGATGTCTCAGCAGAAACCCTACAAGCTAGAAGAGATGGGGGCCAATATTCAACATCCTTAAAGAAAAGAACTTTCAACCCAGAATTTCGTATCCAGCCAAACTAAGCTTCATAAGTGAAGGAAAAATAAAATTTTTTGTCAACAAGCAAGTACTCAGAGATTTCACCACCACCAGGCCTGCTTTACAAGAGCTTCTGAAAGAAGCATTACATATAGAAAGGAACAAACAGTATCAGCCATTCCAAAAACATACCAAATGGTTAAGAGCATCACCATAATGAAGAATCTACATCAACTAATGGGAAAAACAGCCAGCTAGCGTTAAATGGTAGTATCAAACTCACATATATCAATATCAATCCTAAATTTAAATGGACTAAATGCCCCAATCAAAAGACACAGACAGGCAAATTGGATAAAAAGTCAAAACCCATCAGTATGTTGTATCCAGACCCATCTCACATGCAAGGATACACAAAGATTTAAAACAAAGGGATGGAGGAAGATTTACCAACCAAATGGAGAGAAAAAAAAGAAGTAGGAGTTGCAATTCTCATCTCTGATAAAATAGACTTTAAAGCAACAAAGACCAAAAGAGACAAAGAAGGACATTACATAACGGTAAAAGGATCAATTCAACAAGAAGAGCTAACAATCCTAAATATATACGTACCCAATACAGGAGCATCCAGATACATAAGGCAAGTTCTTAATGACTTACAAAGAGACTTAGACTCCCACACAATAATAGTGGAAGACTTTAACACCCCATTGTCAATATTAGACAGATCAATGAGACAGAAAATTAACAAGGATATCCAGGACTTGAACTCAGACCTGGAACAAGTAAACTTAATAAACATTTACAGAACTCTCCACCCCAAATCCACAAAACATACATTTTTCTCAGTATCACATCACATCTATTCTAAAAGTGACTACATAATTGGAAGTAAATCACTCTTCAGCAATTGCATAGCATTTCACAGGTTTAAATGAAATATTGGTTGGCTGCTTGTTTGTTATTTTCCTCCCTTATTCCTTCGTGTCTCCATTGTTAAGCACATTTATTGGCATAAAAGAGGTTTTTAATACCCATTTTTAGACTGCATTCTAGCCTGGGCAATAGAGCAAGATTCCCGTTCTCTCTCCCTCTTTCTCTTCCTCTTTCTTTCTCTCTTTCATTCTTTTTTTCTTTCTCTCTTTTTTCTTTTTTTTTCTTCCTTTCTTTTTAAAAATAAAAAATAAAAATAAATAAATAACACAAGATTTTTAAAAACAGTCCTGTGCCTTGGTACAGACTTCTGCAAGTTTCTATGAACTTTATGGTAGTCTAATTCAAAAACTTTATTAACATTAAATCTATAAAATTCATGTTATCCCTAAGATGATAATACTTTATCAAATTATTTCCAAAAAAATCAAAATATAGTATTTCATCTTAGAACTCTCCCAAACCCTCAAATTAGGTAATGACAAGTTCTTAAGTGAACCCAAGTTGATACCTACTCCTTATCACCTCTATCAGTCAGGATTCAGAGAGAAGACAGAAACTATATCAGTTATTTGAACAGATAAAATGTACTACAAGAATTTGTTAACTGAGTTTGAAGTCTTTAAGTAAAAAGCTGAGGAAGCAAAGAGAGCACAGAGATAGCAACTGCAGGAAGCAGCTACCACCCCTAAGGTTGAGTTAACAAACACACAGAGGAGGGGCCCAGGGAACGTAAACTCAGACTGCGGAGCAGGCACTTCTCAGCTGTGCTGGTTTTTCTAATTTCCTAGGACAGGCCCAGTGAGCCTGGGACTCTAATGGTTTCTAAAGGAAGCTTGATAAAACTGGTCCTCAAATGTTGGGAAAACTGCTAACTGGATCCAGAAACTGATGCAGGAAGGTACTGCTGCTGCAGAGATGAAGAAATGTCGTTAAGACAGCATCCACAGGAACAGCAGAGAGGAAGGCCATGAAGGGGATGCTAGCAAATCTCTCTTGCCTCTTCTAGATCTTTACCACCCACTACTTGCAACAGGGAGCAGCCGGCAAAGCAGAAATGTTGCTTGCACAATCTCAGCCCCAGGATCACAAAGCAGAATACCTAAGATATCTTTTCAGCTAAGAATAAACAAGATGGATTTGGAGCAATAATTTAACTGGCAAAATACCTTCTGTCCAAGGACACACAAACTATCTGTATAATAATCTACAATTTTGTGCAAGGGATCAAAATCAGTGACTCCAATCTGTATCCAACACTTAATCATCTCATATGCTACTCTGAAGGGTAATAATAACAAAAACAAAATCTAACATTTATTTAACACTTCATGCCTGGAACTGTTTAAATAGTATACATGTATTGCCTGATACTCAATTATGCTACACACATAAACAAAAGAAAAAATACAGACATTTAATGCTCACAACAAACCTGTGATGTAGACAAGGTAGTATTCCCACTTTATACATGGGACAATAAGGTGCAGAAAAGTTAAATACATTGCCCAAAGTCACACAGTTGTGGAGAGGCTCAGATTAAACCCAAGGAGTCAGACTCCAGAGTCCATGATTTTGCCACAAATACACAACCTTCTATAAATCTAATGTAGCCTTTGAAATGTAACTCTTGTTGAACACAACTTGTTTACATGGTTTTTAAAGTTTATATATGGATTTGTAGCTTTACAGAAAATCAAATTCTCACAGATGGAGGGATTTTCTTTTCTAATTCTCTACTGAAAACATCCAACCTGACAACACACTTCTGGTGCCCCAACCAATACAGAATAAAGTGGGCAGAATAAAGGCAATAATCTTCCACACAGCAAAATAAAGCTACTACCTTCACTATTGTCGCACTCAGAAATCAGAAGTAAATTAATTCATAGCAGATATGTACAATTTATCTTCTAAATTATTATTTCTGGGCTGAGCTTGGGGGCTCATGACTAATCCCAATGCTTTGGGAAGCCAAGGCAGGAGGATCACTTGAGGTCAGGAGTTCAAGACGAAACTGGCCAACATGGCGAAACCCTGTCTCTACTAAAAATACAAAAATAAGCCAGGCAAGGTGGCACACACCTGTAGTCCCAGCTACTTGGGAGGCTGAGACATAAGAATCGCTTGAATCCAAAAGGCAGAGGTTGCAGTGAGCTGAAATCATGCCACTGCACTCCAGCCTGGGCGGGCAACAGAGCAAGACTCTGTCTAAAAAAACAAAATTATTTCTATTGATTGAAGTTCAAAAATATGCTAGGGTTGAAAATACAAAATTAAAAATGGTCCACGATCCTCAATATTAGATACTTGCCTTAATGGAAATTTAATATAAGTATTTTTTACTTTCTCACAATTTTTTTTTTTTTTTTTTTTTTTTTTTTTAGCCAGAGTCTCACTCTGTCACCCAGGCTGGGATGCAATGGTGCAATCTCAACTCACTGCAACCTCCGCCTCCCAGGTTTAAGCAATTCTCCTGCCTCAGCCTCCCAAATAGCTGGGATTACAGGCACCCACCACTGCACCCAGCTAATTTTTTATTTTTAGTAGAGACAGGGTTTCACCATGTTGGTCAAGCTGGTTTCGAACTCCTGACCCCAAGTGATCCACCCACCTCAGCCTCCCAAAGTGTTAGGATTACAGGCGTGAGCCACCAAGCCCAGCCTCTTATAATATTGTTAAACATAATGATACGAATTTCTAGTGTCATGATTAAGGATTCAGGATTACAAAAGGCCAATGTTAAAATGCTAATGAATCTGAAGTTACTGTGTACAAAAAATAATAAAATATTACACAAGAAAAAATTTTCAAAAAAATTTTTTAGCCAAATTGATGAGTTCTTTCACAACTCCCTCTAAAATTAATCAAAATGTTATGACAATTGTGGAAAACCAAGCACATTTGCAATAATTCCAACTCTTCCAACTTCAACTAGAAATATGTACTCTAAAACAGAAGAGTAATCATATTTCATCATAGCTGCTAACATGTTTGCAACCCATCTTTCAAGGATTAAAAAATCTTAATTAAAATTTTTTCTCTAAATTGCTTTGGGTTCACAAACAGACATGATTTGAGGCCAGGCGCGGTGGCTCAAGCCTGTAATCCCAGCACTTTGGGAGGCCGAGGCGGGTGGATCACGAGGTCAAAAGATCAAGACCATCCTGGTCAACATGGTGAAACCCCGTCTCTACAAAAAATTAGCTGGGCATGGTGGCGCGTGCCTGTAATCCCAGCTACTCAGGAGGCTGAGGCAGGAGAATTGCCTGAACCCAGGAGGCGGAGGTTGCGGTGAGCCGAGATCGCGCCATTGCACTCCAGCCTGGGTAACAAGAGCGAAACTCCGTCTCAAAAAAAAAAAAACCAGACATGATTTGAAACATGGCATAGTCAAAATCATAGAGATGGAAAATAGGATGGTGGCTGCCAGAGGTTGGAGAGAGGGGAGTAGGGAATTTATTGTTTAGTGGATAGAGTTTCACTTTTACAAGATGAAAAGAGTTATAGAGATGGATAGTGGTAATAGTTGCACAACAACATGAATGTATTTAATTCCACTTACCTGTACACATGAAAATGATTAAGATGGTAATTTGACATACATTTTACAATTTAAAAATTAAGTGCTGGGCATGGTGGCTCATGCCTGTAATCCCAGCACTTTGGGAGGCCGAGGCAGGTGGATTACCTGAGGTCAGGAGTTCAAGATCAGCCAGGCCAACATGGTAAAACCCCGTCTCCATTAAAAATACAAAAATTAGCCGGACGTGGTGGTGCACATCTGTAATCCCAAGCTTCTCGGGAGGCTGAGGGAAGAGAATCGCTTGAGCCTTGGAAGTCGAGGTTGAAGTGAGCCAAGATCATGCCCCAGCACTCCAGCCTGGGTGACAGAGTGAGACTCTGTCTCAAAAAAAAAAAAATTTTTTTTTTTTTTAAGGAAAAAAAGAGATGATCTTCCTGTCATGTGAGAAAACAGCGAGAAGGTGTTCATCTGCAAAGCAGCAGGAAGTGGGCCCTCACCAGAAACAAATTGACTGGCACCCTGACGTTGAACTTCCTAGCCTCCAGAACCATGAAAAATAAATGTTCATTGCTAAAAACAGGAACAGACAAAAAATAACTCCATTACAGTATAAATATGTCTCTAAACATTCAACTGTTTCAACTTTTTCTTTCAAGGGTAAGAAATGGGCTCAAAATTAATTTTTTTTTAATGAGACAGAGTCTTGCTGTATCACCCAGGCTGTAGTGCAGTGGCACAATCTCGGCTCACTGCAACCCTGGCTCCTGGGTTCAAGTGATTCTCATGCCTCTACCTTCCACGTAGCTGGAACTACAGGCGCATGCCACCATGTCCAGGTTATTTTTGTATTTTTTTGTGGAGATGGGGTTTCACCAGTTGCCCAGGCTGATCTCAAACTCCTCACCTCAGGTGATCCCCCTGCCTCAGCCTCGTGCCAGGATTACAGGTCAAAATTACTATTTATTAATAACTATATGTCTAGCTTCACCATAAGTTCCTACTCAAATAAAGAATATGCCTAGTATAGTGGCTCTTGCCTGCAATGTCAACTACTGAGAAGGCTGAGGCAAGAGAATCCCTTGAGCCTAACAGTCCAAGGCTTTGGTGAGCTATAATAGCACCAATGAACTCCAGCCTAGTTGACAAGGCCAGACCCTGTCCCTAATTTTTTTTTAATTTTAATTTAAAAAAAAATTTTTTTTTTTTTTTTGAGACAAGGTTGGAGTCACCTAGGCTGGAGTGCAGTGGCATGATCATGGCTCACTGCAACTTCAACCTCCTGGGCTCAACTGATCTTCCCACCTCAGCCTCCCAAGTATCTGGGACTACAGGCACATGCTACTATGCCCCACTAATTTTTGTATTTTGGAGACGGGGTTTCATCATGGTGCCCAGGCTAACCCTGAACTCCTGGGCTTAAGCGATCCTCTCCTCTTGGCCTCCCAAAGTGCTAGGATTATATGTGTGTGCCACCGAACTCAGCCTGAAATGCATTTTTTTAACAGCAAAAAAATATTTTCAGGAAACTATAATCATACCTTTATTTCACAAACCTGGTCTAAAACTAAAATTGTGAACCAAAACAGCTTATAGTATTAATACACTTTTTCTTTAGTTAAAAACATTTATTTGCACTCTAACAACTGATTCTTCCTCATCAATAATCAAGGTAGACACAAGCAGCAATTTTATCATTTCTTTCATCAGCACAGTAAGAAGGATAAATATTTTTTCTTTTTGAGATGGAATCTCAGTCTGTCACCCAGGCTGGAATACAGTACCACGATCTCAGCTATCTACAACTTTTGCCTCCCGGGTTCAAGCGATTCTTCTGCCTCAGCCTCCTGAGTTACCGGGACTACAGGTGTATGCCACCATGATCAGCTAATTTTTTTTTTTTTTTTTTTTTTTTTTTTGAGACAGAGTCTCACTCTGTCACCCAGGCTGGAGTGCAGTGGCATGATCCCAGCTCACTGCAACCTTCCCCTCCCAGGTTCAAGCAATTATTCTCCCTCAGCCTCCTGAGTACCTGGTACTACAGGCAAGTGCTACCATGCACAGCTAATTTTTGTATTTTTAGTAGAGATAGAATTTTGTCATGTTGTCCAGGCTGGTCTCAAACTCCTGACTCCAGGTGATCTACCTGCCTTAGCCTCCAAAAGTACTGGGATTACAGGTATGATGAGTCATTGTGCCAGGCCAATTTTTGTATTTTTAGTAGAGATGGGGTTTCACCATATTGGCCAGGCTAGTGTGGAACTCTTGGCCTGGTGATCTGAGAAAGGGAAACAATTTTTTTAAATATACGATTCCCTTTATTTTAGAGTTGCATAGGAAATTATAATCATTTGTTTGCTATCTTAAAAACTATTGTTTTTGTATGGCCTAATTTCACTTAATCCTTTCTTCATTATCTAATTTCCATCATTCATTTAAGAAACATTTATATCAAGTACTGCATTAAGTATTAGTTTAATAACAGTTTTATAGCATACATTTATTCATTTATTTTTAGAGACCAGGTCTCATTCTGTGGCCCAGGCTACAATACAGTGATGACAACATAGCTAACTGTAGCTTGGAACTACTGGGTTCAAGGGGTCTTCCTGCTGCTGCCTCAAGAGTAGCTGGGACTACAGGTACATGCCACCACACCCAGCTTTTTTACATATATATATATATATATATATATATATATATACATATATATATATTTATAGACAGATTGATTTTTTTTTTTTTTTGAGACAGTCTCGCTGTCACCCAGGCTGGACTACAGTAGCATGATATACAGAGGCTCAATGAAACCTCTGCCTCCCAGGTTCAAGCAGTTTACCTAACTCAGCCTCAGCTGGGATTACAGGTGTGCATCAACACACCCAGCTAACTTTGGTATTTTTAGTAGAGATGGGGTCTTACCATGTTGACCAAGCTGGTCTCGAACTCCTGACCTCAAATGATCCACCCCCTCGGCTTCTCAAAGTGCTGAGATTACATGCATGAGCCACCACACCTGGCCTAAAAAATATATTTTAGAGACTGGGTCTCACACCATGCTACCCAGGCTGGTCTTAAACTCCTGACCTCAAGCAATCTTCCCACTTTAGCCTCCCAAATAGCGGAATACAGAAACGAACAACCATGCCTGGCTCAGTTTTGTAACTTTCAATACATAAAGAAATTATACTGCTTACATTGTAATTAATTTCATCTTTTGATTAAAGTAATAGATAATAAAATTCAATAATAAACTTAGTGTCAAATACTCATCCCTTTGCTTGATTGATATTGTAGAGACAAATTCCAGAATAGTGTGCCAACATAACCTTAAACCTCACAACAAAATCTAGGCTTTAACAATATCCACAGGGAAATTATGTTATTTTCCAGCAACAAATCTAGAGTTTAGTAGCAAGAGGTAGTTGTAATTACTATTTGCTTAGTGATCATACAAATCAAAGACAGTCTAATGCAAACGGTTAAGAACACAGACTCCAAAGCCAGCCTTCTAAATTAGAATCCAGGGCAACTCAGCTTCCTAGCTGGATGATCTTGATCAAGTTACTTAACCTTTCTGTACCGTACTTTTCTCATATATAAGATGGGGATAATAGTACCTACTTCATAAAGTTGTGAGAATTAAGTTAGTTAATATAAGTAAAGTATTTAAACAGTACCAACACTGAGTAAGCACAATATAAATATATGTAAAGTACTTAAACAGTACCAAAACTGAGGAAGCACAATATAAATGCTAGTCTAACTATAATAATCTGAAACACCTATACTTACGGAAGGAAGAGTGCTTTCACACAAATACTCTATAATTTACATGATTCTTCCAAATATGTCTAATGAAAATTTTATTTTTATATAATAGATTTGGAATTTGTGGCCAATTTCTTCAACAATTATAAATGGTTTTCATAAATCTTTGTGAATATTAGGAAGCAATGAATTTAACAAGAGCATTATTTTACAGTGAAGCAATATTCAAAAATGCTGTTGCTACATAAGCTAAAACCGACATGGATCTGAGACGACTCAAGTGCCTGCGCGTATCAGGAAAATGCAGCCTGCATTAGTGAAAATAAAAATTAGAGGGGGGAGGGAAAAAAAGACTTTAAGAGAATATCTTTAATGATATTAAGTATATCATTAAGAGGCCGGGCGCGGTGGCTTAAGCCTGTAATCCCAGCACTTTGGGAGGCCAAGGCGGGTGGATCATAAGGTCAAGAGATCGAGACCATCCTGGTCAACATGGTGAAACCCCGTCTCTACTAAAAATACAAAAAATTAGCTGGGCACGGTGGCACATGCCTGTAGTCCCAGCTACTCAGGAGGCTGAGGCAGGAGAATTGCCTGAACCCAGGAGACAGATGTTGCGGTGAGCTGAGATCGTGTCATTGCACTCCAGCCTGGTTAACAAGAGTGAAACTCCGTCTCAAAAAAAAAATCATTAAGAGAATATTTTTAATGATGTTTTTAAGGGTTAAACTTTATTTTCTGACATTTTTCTACACTTCTACTAAAACATATTTCACATATCACAAAACTTACCCATTTAAAGAATACAGTTCAATGGTTTTTAGTGGTTTATTCAGAGCTGTGCAACCATTACCACAATCTAATTTTAGCATAGTCTCATCACCCCACACCCATTAGCAGTCATTCCCTTCTCCTCCCCACCCCAACATTACTGACAAACTCTAATCTGCTTTCTCTCTATATGCATTTGTCTATGCTGAATTATTCCACATAAATAGAATCATTACAATATGTGATATTTTGTGACTGGTTTCTTCCACTTAGAATGTTTTCAAGGTTCATCCATGCTGTATCACACATCAGTACCTCTTCCTTTTATGGCAGAATATTCTATTGGAAAAAATATATTTTGCTTATCCAGTCAACAGTTAGTTGGACTTGTGAGTTGTTTTCACGTTTTGGCTTTTATAAATAATTAAGCAATGAACAATTCATGTACAAGTTTTCGTGTGAACAAATGTTTTCATGTCTTTAGGGTATATATATACCTGGGAGTAGAATTACTGGGCCATATGGCAAGTCTACGTTTAACACTTTGAGGAGCTGCCAAAGCGTTTTTCTTTTTTTGAGATGGAGTCTCACTCTGTCACCCAGGCTGGAGGGCAGTGGCGTGATCTCGGCTCACTGTAACCTCTGCCTTCCAGGTTCAAGCAATTTTCTATCTCAGCCTCCTGAGTAGATGGGATTACAGGCGTGTGCCATCATGCTGGGTAATTTTTGCATGTTTTAGTAGAGATGGGGTTTCATCATCTTGGCCAGGCTGGTCTTGAACTTCTGACTTCGTGATCCACCCGCCTCAGCCTCCCAAAGTGAGCATTTTCTTTTTTTTTTTTTTTTGACATGGAGTTTCGCTGTTGTTACCCAGACTGGAGTGCAAGAGAGCTGCACCACTTTACATTCTGGCAACGTTTGAGAGCTCCAATTTCTCCACATCCTCACCAGTACTTATTATTGTCTATCTTTTTTTACTTTAGCCACTCCAGTTTATGTAAAGTGGACCTCACTGTTTTGATTGCATGACTGATGATGCTGAATACCTTTTCTTTCTTTCTTTTTGAGACAGTCTCCTCTGTCACCAGGCTGGAGTGCAGTAGTGCAATCTCGGTTCACTTAAAACTCCAACTCCCTGATTCAAGCGATTCTCCTTTCTCAGGCTCCCAAGTAGCTATATGGGATTACAGGCATGCACCACCGTGCCCAGCCATTTTTTTTTTTTTTTTTTTTTTTTCAGTAGAGACGGGGTTTCTCCACGTTGGCCAGGATAGTTTTGCTCTCCTGACCTCACGATGCGCCAGCTTCTGCCTCCCAAAGTGCTGGGATTACAGGGGAGAAACACCACGCCCTAGCCATGGATACCTTTTCATGTTCTTATTGGCCATTTGTGTATCTTTAGGAAATGTCTACCTTTTTTTTTTTTGAGACAAGGTTTCATTCTGTTGCCCAGGCTAGAGTGCAACAGCATAATCACTGCTCACTGCAGCTGCGACTTCCCAGGCTCAAGTGATCGCCGGCTAATATTTTTTTCTATTTTTTTGTAGAGAAAGGGTCTATGTTGCCCAGGCTGATCTGGAACTCCTGGGATCAAGTGATCCTTCCACCTTGGCCTTCCAAAGTGCTAGCATTACCGGCATGAGCCACCTCAACCAGCCTGTTTATTTTTAAATTGGGTTGTCCTTTTGCAATTGCATAGTAAGAGTTATTTATATATTCTGAACAAAAAGTTCTGTAACAAATATTTATTTGCAAATATTTTCTTCCATTATGTGGGTTTTGTTTTCACTATTTTTTGAGATAGACTCTTGCTCTGTTGCCCATGCTGGAGTGCAGTGGCCCAATCTCAGCTCACTGTAACCTCTTCCTCCCAGGTTCAAGAAATTCTCCTGCCTCAGCCAGCCGAATAACTGGGATTACAGGTGCCCACCACCATGCCCGGCTAATTTTTATATTTTTAGTAGAGATAGGGTTTCACCGTGTTGCCCTGGCTGGTCTTGAACTCCCAACCTCAAGTGATCCACCTGCCTTGGCCTCCCAAAGTGCTGGGATTACAGGTGTGAGACACAGCACCTGGCCAAAATAAGGCTTTCATCAGAAAATTAAAATAGAAATAAACCCTTTAAAACTAAAATCCTTGTTGTTACTAAAAATCAACAATATTTTCTTGGTATTGAGAAAGAGAAAACAACAGTAATGTCTTTCTACTCTTAGACTAAATATCAGGAATTAGTTATTTTGCTAGACTCCAAAAGTAGTATTTGGAGAAGTGAAGAGGTAGTAATAGTAACTGGAGAGTAGAACAGACAAAGAAGGCAAGTAGGTGTTATACTATGGCTGTAATTGGCCTCACTGTAACCACTACAGAAAAAAAAACCATTTTGATCATAGCTATACTGCCCCAGGCGAGGATGTGAAGAACATACCTTATTTTACATGATTAATAGGGTACAATTAACATATAGTAATCTAGAATGTGATTTTTTGAGATCCGACTTTATAAATAACTGATTGCAATGAGAATGTGGTTTTATTTTGTGGATACAGAGTAGAATTGCTAAGAAATGGCAAGCGGTCTAAGTACAACAAAGCTGATTTTGTGTTGTGGTTTCGCAGGAGTTAAAAAAAGAAGTTAACTGTGAATGTTAAATAAGGGGAGGCATTATTATTGTATGTGGTTTCCCCCTTCCCTGGTAGTACTTGGCACTGCCATGCCATAGTGTAAGTCAAAAATTGCCATGATATTGTTTCAACATACGATGGACTTAGTTCAGAAAACATTAGGACAAATTTGATATCAACATTTTTTGCACTCACAGAATTGCATTAATTAAGAGCATCACTTTGGCAAAGATGAAAATTACTAAGATTATTGTCCTCTAATGTCAATCATCATAAAATAAAAACCAAATTAGCACTGATACTTATATTTTGCCAAAACATGCCTACAGAAAATTGGTGTTTGTTTTTAGAAGACTATAGATAGTAAGGCCAGGCGCGGTGGCTCAAGCCTGTAATCCCAGCACTATGGGAGGCCGAGGCGGGTGGATCACAAGGTCAAGAGATTGAGACCATCTTGGTCAACATGGTGAAACCTCGTCTCTACTAAAAATACAAAAAATTAGCTGGGCATGGTGGTGCGTGCCTGTAATCCCAGCTACTCAGGAGGCTGAGACAGGAGAATTGCCTGAACCCAGGAGGCAGAGGTTGCAGTGAGCTGAGATTGCGCCATTGCACTCCAGCCTGGGTAACGAGCAAAACTCCGTCTCAAAAAAAAAAAAAAAACAGAAGACTATAGATAATATAGTGTGAATATACAAAGAACATGATACTTTCCAAGCATCATATTTGTATCATGCTATGTCTCTAGTTTCTCTTCTTAGAAAATAACAATACACCCAGCTGCTGAAGAGAAACCAAAATAAAAGTTCTACCAAGTTTGAGTTCAAACATCAGGCTTCCCTCTAACAGTTTTTAAAACAGAAATAATTCAAAGGAAGAAAGGTTGTAACCATGAAATTTAATGAAAAAAATATTGCTTCTGCTTTCAGGAAAAAAGTAGTGAAAAAACAGCACACAAAACAAGAATCACAGAGTAAAAATAAAGCTTTCAATTATACTTTTATTATTTTTAATAATACTTAAAATTCATTGTCAAATATTCTGTATAGCAGCCTTGATTTCTCATACATTTACAATACAATTATGTGGTATGAGAGACTTTGTCTTCTTTCACGGTTCCTCAGCACTCACAGGGATTTCTTGGGTTGTAGATAGGCGATGGGGACAGGAAGAGGCTTGGGGTTTCTGTTTGCAGTTTTTTGCTTTGTGGCTTTTTTCTTTTTTTTTGGTCTGTGGTTTTGGAGTTTTTGTTTTCCTTGGTTTTGCATTAGGTTTGTCTGCTTCTTGTTTTATGGTTTACTGGAATTAACCAGCAGAAGAAGATAAACAACAAATATCAAATCCCTACCACTAGCAAGGCATTGTTCTACGTATATACCTACATCCTCTTTTATTTAACATTTCTTTGGAATGGATATTACCGTCCAATTATATATATGAGAACCATGGATGCATAAGACCTGTTGGCTGGGCGCAGTGGCTCATGCCTGTAATCCCAGCACTTTGGGAGGCAGAGGCAAGTGGATCACTTCAGGTCAGGAATTCGAAACCAGCCTGGCCAACATGGTAAAATACTATCTCTACTAAAAATACAAAATTAGCCAGTGTAGTGGTACATGCTTGTAATCCCAGCTACTTGGGAGAGTGAGGCAGAAGGATCGCTTGAACACAGGAGGCAGAGGCAAAACACAGACATGTGAACCTAGATCTGCATCGAAGTCTATACTTATTCTTTGAAAGACCATTCCTCCTCATTAATTTTGGGGGTAAGATTTAAAACACAATTGAAATACACAACCACTCAATGACAAAGTTAAAATACACATCAAAAAATCACTTGTATTTATAGCAATGAATAGGAAATGAAATTTTAAAAATAGTCCTATGTACAATAGTATTTAATAGAATAAAATACTTAGAAAACAAATGTTAGAAGAACTGCAAGACTTGTACACTGAAAACTACAAAACATCACTGAAAGAATAGATAAGGCAGGGCACAGTGGTTCTTGCCTACAATCCCAACACTTTGGTAGGCCAAGGCAGGTGAATCACATGAGACCAGGAGTTCAAGACCAGCCTGGCCAACATGGTGAAATACAAAAATTAGCCTGGCATGGTGGTACATATCTGTAATCCCACCTACTCCGGAGGCTGAGGTACGAGAATCACTTGAACCAGGGAAGCAGAGGTTGCAGTGAGCCAAAATTGTGCCACTGCATTTCAGCCTGGGTGACAGAGAATGACTCTGTCTCAAAAAAAAAAAAAAAAAGAAGAAGAATAGATAAAACATGCCATTTGGAAATATAAGGAACCCAGAATAGCCAGTCTTGAAAAGAACAAAGTTCAGGGACTTACACTTAATTTCGAAGCCTATTACCAAGCTACAGTAATCAAACAGTGTAGTATTGGCATAAAGACAGAAAGAAATACAGATCAACAGAACAGAAATGAGAGTCCAGAAATAAAACCTTATATATGTTCAACTGATTCTCAAAAAAGATGTGAAGACCCTCAATAAGGGAAAGGACAGTTTTTTCAATATATAGTGCTGGGAGAACTTTTTGTATCCATAAAAAAAAGAATGAATTTGGACCAGAACCTCACACTATACACAAAAATTAAATCAACATGGATCAACAACCTAAATAAAAGGGCTAAAAGCATACAATTCTTAGAAGGAAACATAGGGGTAAATCTCCGTTACCTTAGATTTGGCAATGGCTTCTTAGACATGAAACTAAAATCATGAGCAACAAAAGAAAAAAACAGATAAGCTAGACTTCCTAAAAATTAAAAACTTTTGCCATCAAAGAACATTATCAAAAGAGTAGACCAGGTGTAGTGGCTCACACCTATAATCCTAGCACTTTGGGAGGCTGAAGCTAGTGGATTACTTGGGCCCAGGAGTTCCAGACCAGCCTGGGCAACGTGGGGAAACCCCTTTTCTACAAAAAATTCAAAAATTAGCTGTGCCTGTAGTCCTACCTGCTCAGGAGGCTGAGGTGGGAGGATCAACTGAGCCCAGAGAGGTCCAGGCTGCAGTGAGCTGTGATCCCATCACTGCACTCCAGCCTGGGTGAGAGTGAAACCCTGTCTCAAGGAAAAAAAAAAAAAAGAGGCTCACACCTCTTTTATAGGTGCAGTGGCTCACATCTATAACCCAACATTTTCTGGGAGGCTGAGGTGAGAGGATCTCTTGAGACCAGGAGTTCAAGACCAGCCTGGGCAACACAGCAAGACCCCGTATCTACAAAAAATTTTTAAATGTTAGCCAGGTGTGGTGGCATGTACCTGTAGTCTTAAACAATTATTGTATGACCCAGACAGTCTGTTCTTTAGGGAACAGACCCAGACAGTCTGTTCCAAGGGAAATGAAAACATACATCCACACTAAAATTTGTACACAAATGTTCATAGCAGCATTATTCATAATAGCCAAAAATTGGGAAAAACTCACGTGCCTATCAACAGAGAAACTGATAAACAAAATATAGTATATCCATTCAAAAAAATTACTCAGCATTAAAAAAGAATGAAGTGCTGATCTATGCTACAGCATGGATAAACCATGAAAACACTGTGCCACGTGAAATAAGTTAATCATAAAAGACCATATGTAGTTAAGATTTCACTCTGTGAAACCTCGAAAAGACCTCCACACAGAGACAAAGTAGGCTAGTTATTGCCAGGGACTAGGGGAAAAGGGACTAAGGCATGACTGCTAATGGGTATAGGATTTCTTGTGGACTGATGAAAATGGCCTGAAAGCAGATACCTGCGATGTTTATGCGATTCTGTGAACATTTTTTTTTTTTTTTTTTTTTTTTTTTGCCAATTAATGAGAGCTTGTAAGGTTGCTGAGGTTGGTTGGCCTTGAACTCTTGGCCTCGCCTTCGCAAGCGCCACGACATCCGGCCGGAGCCACTTTGGGCCCCTATGTGAACATATTATAAACCACAAAATTCTGCACTCAGGGGGTTGATTTCATGGTAGGTGAATTTATCTCATTTATCTTTATCTCAATAAATCTTTTTAAAGACACTTTAAAAAGACATATCTGTATAACCTACAAAAATAACAAACTGAGTAACTAAACTGCCTAATTTTTCCATTTTTCTTCTTCAGTGCAATCTCAAGTCAAAAAGTCTTGCCGTCCTATATATGCATATTTTGTCCAATGAAACAACGAAGTCTATTAATTTTTTTATTAGAAAAAAAAAAAAAGTCAGGTGTGGTGGCTCACAGTTGTGCTTCCAGCTACTCAGAAGGCTGAGGCAGAAGGATCACTTGAGGCCAAGACTGGGAGTTCAAGACCAGCTGGGGCAACCTAGCAAGCTCCTGCCTTTAAAAATATTTTTGGGACGGGCGCAGTGGCTCAAGCCTGTAATCCCAGCACTTTGGGAGGCCGAGGTGGGTGGATCACGAGGTCAAAAGATCGAGACCATCCTGCCCAACATGGTGAAACCCCGTCTCTACTAAAAATACAAAAAATTAGCTGGGCATGGTGGCGAGTGCCTGTAATCCCAGCTACTCAGGAGGCTGAGGCAGGAGAATTGCCTGAACCCAGGAGGCGGAGGTTGCGGTGAGCCGAGATCGCGCCATTGCACTCCAGCCTGGGTAACAAGAGCAAAACTCCATCTCAAAAAAATATATATATAATTTTGGTCAGGTGTGGTGGCTCCCAGCAGTTTGGGAGGCCAAGACGGGCAGATCATTTGAGGTCAGGAGTTCAAAATCAGCCTGGCCAATGTAGTGAAACCCCATCTCTACTAAAAATACAAAAATTAGCCAGGCATGGTGATGGGGACTTGTAATCCCAGCTATTTGGGAGGCTGAGGCAGGAAAATTGCTTGAGCCCAGGAGGCAGAGGTTGCAGTGAACCAAAACTGCACCACTGCACTCTGGCCTGGGTGACAGAGCAAGACTCCGTCTCAGGGAAAAAAAAAAAAAAAATATATATATATATATATATATATATATATATATATATATTTAAAATAGTTAAAACCTAC
Organism: Saguinus oedipus; assembly: GCA_031835075.1. Lineage (NCBI taxonomy): Eukaryota > Metazoa > Chordata > Mammalia > Primates > Cebidae > Saguinus > Saguinus oedipus. The sequence continues at coordinate 205,556,338 of CM063169.1, forward strand.
TGAAATGAAACCAACAAAATAAAATTCAATTTAATGTAAAAAAAAGCCCCTGAAATATTAATTTCAAACAATTCTATTTCAGCATTGACTCTGAACAAAATATAAACCTCAATTTCCAAATATCACAAAGATTGGCTAGGCACAGTAGCTCACACCTGTAATTCCAGCACTTTGGGAAGAAGAGGCATGTGGATCACTTGAGGCCAGGAGTTCCAGAGCAGCCTGGCCAACACAGGGAAACCCTGTCTCTACTTAAAAAATAAAAAAAAATTAAGGCCGGGCGCGGTGGCTCAAGCCTGTAATCCCAGCACTTTGGGAGGCCGAGGCGGGTGGATCATAAGGTCAAGAGATCGAGACCATCCTGGTCAACATGGTGAAACCCCGTCTCTACTAAAGATACAAAAACTTAGCTGGGCATGGTGGTGCGTGCCTGTAATCCCAGCTACTCAGGAGGCTGAGGCAGGAGAATTGCCTGAACCCAGGAGACGGAGGTTGCAGTGAGCCAAGATCGCACCATTGCACTCCAGCCTGGGTAACAAGAGTGAAACTCCGTCTCAAAAAAAAAAAAAAAAAAAAAATTAGCTGGGTGTAGTAGTCGCGCATGCTTGTAATCCCAGCTACTCAGGAGGCTGAGCCTTGAGAATCGCTGGAACCTGGGAAGTGGAGGTTGCAGTGAGTCGAGATCACACCACTGCACTCCAACCTGGGCAACAGAGTGAGGCTCTATCTCAAACAAATTTAAAAAAATAGAGCTGGGTACAGTGATTCACACCTGTAATCCCAGCACTTTGGGAGGCCGAGGTGGGCAGATCATTTGAGGTCAAGGAGCTTGGGACCAGCCTGGGCAACATAGCAAAAGCTCTTCTCTACTAAAAATACATGAATTAGCTGGGTGTGGTGGCACCCACTTGTAATGCCAGCTACACTGAATGCTGAGGCAGGAGAATCTCTTGAATTCAGGAGGTGGAGGTTGCAATGAGCCGAGATTGTGCTACTTGCACTCCAGCCTGGACAACAGAGTCCATCTCAAAAAAAGAAATAAATTAAAATTAAAAACACAAAATATCACAAAGACTACAAATACTCAGGTTTAAGCAAATTGTCAAGTTTCTTGAATAAACAGTAATTCATATTTGCTTTGTCAAATATGTAGATATTTACCTGGCCCAACAGAATGAAATCCTAAAAGCCTAGTATTACCAAATGATGAAGAGAAAGAAACATGCATATTTTAATTCAGAATTTTGTTTCAGAATTATTTTTAACCTAGAGGGAGTATACACAGCTAATCATTTATTTATTTATTTATTTAAGAGACTGGTTCTCCTTCTGTTGTCCAGGCTGAATGCAGTGGCACAACCTTGGCTCATTGCAACCTGGACTTCAAGCAATCCTCCCACCTCAGCCACCAGAGTAGCTAGGACTGCAAGTGCACACTACCATACCCAGCTAATCTTTGTATTTTATGTGGGGACGTGTCTCGCTACGTTTCCCATACTGGTCTCTAACTCCTTGGCTCACTACGTCCTCAAGCCCGTGGGCTCAAGCAATCGGCTTTCCAAAGTGCTGGGATTACATGAGTGAGCCACCGCACCCAACCTAGTGGATAGTGTATATAAGCAACATATACCCTGCTTTTGCTTAGAACATACTGAAAACATGGCATTAAAAACAGTCACAAAAGTTAAGTTAGGAGCTGAGAAAAACCATATACTGTAACATAAATCTGACAGAGATATTAAGCTCCTGAACATGTCTCAAGAACTCCTATTTTGCATTCTCCCTAGTAATTTATACTACAGATACTTTCTGATCATCTACCGTGTGCCAGGCACCATGCCGGGTACCAGGATGCCACGGTGAGGTATACACAGAACCGGCTCCTGTTCACAGGAAGCCTACTCTCTAAAACAGTGCTTGCCAAACTCCTGATCACAACGTCGGAGCTTATGTTCAAAATCTGCTTCCACGCTTTGGTGAGCCACAGTCCGTGGGCCTGGCGTTCGGTGTGAAGCCTGCATTTTTATCAGGTGCTCCCAATGATTCCTACGCTCTAACAGGTTTGGGAGGCAGGGGTGAGGGGAAGCTCGAGAGACTAGAGCCAACCAATTCCATCCAGCGGGACCCCCCACCTCTAAAGTCCTTGTCGCTCAGCATCCTTCCCCCTAACTGGTGGCCCAAACACCAAACACGGTGATGAGCCACCGACAGACTTGCTCGCCTCTGGGGACGGAGAACTCACTCCTCACAAACCCCACGCGCGAAAGAGCCTTCCGGGCTGCGCCGACACCTGTCTCCCCGCGGGTGCCGCCTACCGCTCCGAAGGACTCCGGTCCCCAGGTTCCGCCCCAGGGGTCTGGGGTAAGGGGGAGGCGACGTACGCATTAGGCACCGACTGTATACCGCCTCCTCACTCGCGGTGGGCGCAGGCCAACACCCTCTTACACCTACAAACACCCTCACACACCCCCGCGGAAACTGAGGCAGGCAGTCGCAGGGCCAGGTCCCGCCGCCAGACGGCTCGCGGCTGGGATCGAACCCGGATCGCGAGACGCCTTCCGCCTTGCAGGCGGTCCTAAGCCGCTGAGGCCCGGCCCGGCTCCCACCGCCAGAGTTTCACAAAGAAAGTCTCCCGGCCCGAGCCCCTCACGCACTCACCGGCGCCGACGCCGGCGGCGACTCCGGCTCCCGCCTCCTTCGGCTCCTTGCCGGGGTCGGCCCTGGGGTCGACTCGGGCGCGGGCGGCGGCGACTGCTCCATCCCCACGGGGCCCGGGCCGCGTCCGCCTCGAGCTAACGGTCCCGCCAACTAGGCGCGCGCGCCGGTTTCGCGCGCCATGTTCCCGCCGTGCTGCGCGCCGCCGCGGCGACCTCATTGGCCCCCCCACACCCGCCCCCACCTTGCGCGCACCCCCCGCGGGCCCACACACGCACAGCGCACGCGCGCGTTCGCCGCGCCCCCTCCCCGCGCGCCCTCTGGAGCGGGCCGCTCTTCCCACTGTCGCGCCCACCCCCGCCGGGCCGGTCCTACTCGGCGGGTGAGCGTGCAGTTCCCAGCTGCGCGCCGCCGCCTGCCTCTCTGCAGATCACCCCCGCCCCCGCCCCTCCGCCCTTTCCCCATACTGCCCCTTTCGCTTCTCCCGCGACCCGGGGCCTGGGACGAGGGTCCGGGCCAGGAGGGACTTCCCCGCAAGAAGTGCAGAGCAAAGGACGCCACTGAGGGGGCGGGATCGCCGTCGTGGAGGTGTGCCCGGGCCCGGGAGACAGCCAGACTCGACGGAGAAGCTGATTTCAAGTCCCACGTCTCCACTAACCCTTGCGTGTCGGGGTCAGGACTTCCGGACCTGTTTCTTGTAAATCTAAGGACTCAGTGTAGTAATGCAGAGAAAGCCTCAAGCACCGGGCCTAGCACTTAGTAGGCAGTGATCAAGAGGCAAGACCTCATAAGTAGTTTTAATGGTTAAGGACCACAGTTCTCCAGAAAGGGAACTCTCAATTCAAGTCCTGCCTCCATCTCTTGAAAACAGAAACCTTGAACAAGTCACTCAGCGGAGCCAAAGATCCTTGATTTCTGCACGTGCAAAAGGGGAGTGTGGCAATTAGCACTGCACAGGGTTGACTGAGCTTTCAGGAAGATGATGCCTATACGATCATGCCTCCCTTAACCACGGCATAGTTCTGAGAAGTGTCTCTTTAGGTGTTTGTCTCATTGTGCGAACAGCAAAGTGCACTTACACAAAACTTGTATAGCCTACTACACATCTAGATTGTATGGCGTAGCCTATTGCTCCTAGGCTACACACCTGTACAGCCTGATACTTTACTGAATGCTATAGGCAGTTGTAACACAATGGTAAGTACTTGTGTACCCGAACATAGAGAAGGTATAGTAAGAATCGAGCATAAGAGAGTTTAAAATGCCAAGGGGCTTGCAGAACTGGAAGATGCTGTGAATGAGTCAGTGAGTGTGAAGGCATAGGACCTCACTGTACACTACTGTAGGCTTTATAAACACCATAACCTTAAGCTACACCAAATTTTTTAAAGATTCTCTTCAATAATAAATTAACTTTAGCCGGCCGCGATGGCTCAAGCCTGTAATCCCAGCACTTTGGGAGGCCAAGGCGGGTGGATCACGAGGTCAAGATATCGAGACCATCCTGGTCAACATGGTGAAACCCCGTCTCTACTAAAGATACAAAAAAAAATTAGCTGGGCATAGTGGCGAGTGCCTGTAATGCCAGCTACTCAGGAGGCTGAAGCAGGAGAATTGCCTGAACCCAGGAGGCGGAGGTTGCGGTGAGCCGAGATCGTGCCATTGCACGGGTAACAAGAGCGAAACTCCGTCTCAAAAAATAATAATAAATTTTAAAAAATAAATAAATCAATTAATTAATTAACTTTAGCTTGCTGTAATTATTAAAAAAGATTTTGCTGAGTGTGGTGGCTCACACCTGTAAGGGAGGCTGAGGTGGACAGATCACCTGAGGTCAAGAGTTCAAGACCAGCCTGGCCAACGTGGTGAAACCCTGTCTCTACTAAAATACAAAAATTAACCAGGTGTGGTGGTGTGCACCTATAATCCCAGCTACTCAAGAGGCTGAGGCAGGAGAATTGCTTGAACCCAGGAGGCTAACGTTGCAATGAGCTAAGATTGTTCCCATTCTGTTGGTTGCCAGTTCACTCTATTGATAGTTTATTTTGCTGTGCGGAAGCCCTTAAGTTTAATTAGATCCCATTTGTCTATTTTGGCTTTTGTTGCCATTGCTTTTGGTGTTTTAGTCATGAAGTCCTTGCCCATGCCTATGTCCTGAATGGTATTACCTAGGCTTTCTTCTGGGTTTTTTATGGTTATTAGGCCTCATGTTTAAATCTTTAATCCATCTAGAGATGATTTTTTATAAGGTGTAAGGAAGGGATCCAGTTTCAGCTTTCTGCACACAGCTACCCAGCTTTCCCAACACCATTTATTAAATAGGGAATCCTAGTGGCCGGGCGCGGTGGCTCAAGCCTATAATCCCAGCACTTTGGGAGGCCGAGGCGGGTGGATCACGAGGTCAAGAGATCGAGACCATCCTGGTCAACATGGTGAAACCCCATCTCTACTAAAAATACAAAAATTAGCTGGGCATGGTGGCGTGTGCCTGTAATCCCGGCTACTCGGGAGGCTGAGGCGGGAGAATTGCCTGAACCCAGGAGGCAGAGGTTGCGGTGAGCTGAGATTGCGCCATTGCACTCCAGCCTGGGTAACAGCAGCGAAACTCCATCTCAAAAAAAATAAAATAAAATAAAAATAAAAAATAAATAAATAAATAGGGAATCCTTTCTCCGTTGCTTGTTTTTGTCAGTTTGTCAAAGATCAGATGGTTGTAGTTGTGTGGCATTCTGAGGCCTTTGTTCTGTTCCATTGGTCTTCATCTCTGTTTTGGTACCAGCATCATGCTGTTTTGATTACAGTAGCCTTGTAATATAGTATGAAGTCAGGTAGCGTGATGCCTCCAGCTTTGCTTTTTTTGCTTAGGATTATCTTGGCTACATGGGCTCTTTTTTGGTTCCAAATGAAGTTTAAGGTGGTTTTTTCCAATTTTGTGAAGAAAGTCATTGGTAGCTTGATAGGGATAGCATTGAATCTATAAATTACTTTAGGCAGTATGGCCATTTTCATGATATTGATTCTTCCTAACCATGGGCATGGAATGTTTTTCCATCTGTTTGTGTCTTCTCTTATTTCCTTGAGCAGTGGTTTGTAGTTCTCCTTGAAGACGTCCTTCATATCCCTTGTTAGTTGTATTCCTTGGCATTTTATTCTCTTTGTAGCAATTGTGAATGGGAGTTCACTCATGATTTGGCTTTCTGTTAGTCTGTTGTTGGTGTATAGGAATGCTTGTGAATTCTGCACATTGATTTTGTATCCTGAGACTGCTGAAGTTGCTTATCAGCTTAAGGAGATTTTTGGTTGAGACAATGGGATCTTCTAAATATACAATCATGTCATCTGCAAACAGGGACACTTTGACGTCCTCTCTTCCTATTCAAACACTTTATTTCTTTCTCTTGCCTGATAACTCTAGCCAGAACTTCCAATACTATGTTGAATAGGAGTGGTGAGAGAGGCCATCCTTGTCTCTGGCTCAAGAAACTTCTATGATTCCCTATGGCTACTTATGTGGTTCTCCCACCTTTAATAATAGAAGCCAACATTGATGAATCCCTTACCACATGCCAGGTACATTATGGACCTGCCTCCTCCAAATGGCATAGAAGAGGTTGGTACTCTTACTGCACCCGTGTTATAAATATGGAAGCAAAGACTCAGCAATTTGAGGTAACTTACCTAGAGCCAAAATTAGGAAGTAGAGTTTAGATTAGCACGTATTGCTCTCACCATTGGCATCCCAGCTCCAGCTGGGTGGCCAGTGGGAACAGCTACACAGCAGAAGCAGCCTCTAGGAATCCCTTCAGCTTCTCTAGTGTGGGGGAGGAGGTGCAAAAGCTACTTAGCTTTACCATCCTCTCCCATAACTTTTTTCTTTTTGAGTCTTGATCTGTCACCTCAGCTGGAATGCAATGGCATGCTCTCAGCTCACTGCAGCCTCTGCCTCCTGGGTTCAAATGATTCTCCTGCCTCAGCCTCCTGAGTAGCTGGGATTACAAGTGAATGTCACCAAGCCCAGCTAATTTTTATATTTTTAGTAGAGACGGGGTTTCACCATGTTGGTCAAGCTGGTCTCTAGCTCCTGACCTTGTGATCTGCCTGCCTTGGCCTCCCAGAGTGCTGGGATTACACGCAAGAGCCACTGTGCCAGGCCTTTTTTTTTTTGAGATGGAGTGTCAGTCTGTCACCCAGGCTGGAGTGCAGTGGTGCGATCTCAGCTCACTGCAACCACTGACTCCTGGGTTCAAATAATTCTTGTGCTGCAGCCTCTGGAGTAGCTGGGATTACAGGTGCCCACCACCATGGCTGGCTAATTTTTGTATTTTAGTAGAGACAAGGTTTCACTATGTTTGTCAAGCTAGTCTCAAACTCCTGACTTTAAGTGATCTGTCCGCCTTAGCCTCCCAAAGTGCTGGGATTGCTGAGCCACCATGCCTGGCCCCATCTTCCAGAACTTAATAGAAGAGGGAAAAGAATTCCTCCAAGAGAAAATTAGAGTGGGGTTAGGAGAGGAAGTAGGTCTAGGTAGCCTTGAATCAGCAGCTGATTTCTCCCATTGGTGACTCAATTATTTTTCTATGGCTGCTGTAACAAATTACCACAATCTGGCTTACAACACCACAAACTTAATCTCATATGGTTCTATAGGTCACAAGCCTCAAATCAGTTTTATTTGGCTGAAGTCAAGATGTTAAGAACTGATTCCTTCAGGAGGTTCTAAAGGGAAAATCTATTTTCTTGCCTTTTTCTGCTTTTAGTGCTTACTTATATTCCTTGGATTGTGGCCCCTTCCTCCATTTTTAAAGCACACCACTCCAATCTCTGCACAGTGCTATATAGTCTGAATGTGTCCCCCAAAGTTCATGTGTTGGAAATTCAATCTCCAGTGCAACAGTGTTGAGAGGTGGGACCTTTAAGAGATGATTAGGACATGAAGGATCTGCCCTCATTAAGAGTAAGGGTGTTATCTCAGCAGAGAGTTAATTATCATGGGGGTGGATTCCTAATAAAAGGATGAGTTCAGCCCCCTTTCTCTCTTGATGTGATGCCTTCTACCATGGGATGAAACAGCAAGAAGACCCTCACCAGAAGCGGGCCCCTCAACCTTCCAACCTCCAGAATTGTGAGAAATAAATCTGTTCTTTATAAATTACCCAGTATCAGATTTTGCATAGCAATATAAAAAAAGACTAAGACATTTGGCCGGGCGCGGTGGCTCAAGCCTGTAATCCCAGCACTTTGGGAGGCCGAGGCGGGTGGATCACAAGGTCAAGAGATCAAGACCATCCTGGTCAACATGGTGAGACCCCGTCTCTACTAAAAATACAAAAAATTAGCTGGGCATGGTGGCGCGTGCCTGTAATCCCAGCTACTCAGGAGGCTGAGGCAGGAGAATTGCCTGAGCCCAGGAGGCGGAGGTTGCAGTGAGCCCAGATCGCGCCATTGCACTCCAGCCTGGGTAACAAGAGCGAAACTCCATCTCAAAAAAAAAATTTAAAAATAAATAAATAAATAAATAAATAAAATTAAAAAAAAAAAAAAGACACTCAGTCATCATTATATTGCCATCTCCCCTGACTGCTGAGTCCCTCTTAAAAGAGCACTGTGGTGGGACACTGGGCCCAGTGGTAACATAGGATAAGCTCCCATCTCAAGATGCTTAATCACATCTGCAAAGTCCCTTTTGTAATGGAAAGAAACATATTCACAGATTCTGGGTATTAAGAGTAGGACACTTTGGAGGGGCCATTATTCAGCCTACCATAGAAGATTTCATGAGAGGGAGTTAATACAAAATGCTTTAGAAACAGAGAAAGCCCAGCTAACTCTGCACAAGTTGGGAAAATGTCCCAGGAAACCACAGCCTCCACATTAAATATTCAAATGAGTTAAAACCCATCTACTTCGCAGTCTCACCCTCATTCTTTAAACATGCAAAACACCTAAATTCCCATCAAACTCCCTACACCGGGCCAGCCAAGTCTCAGAATGCTTATACATCCTTCTAATGGAAATTGCCAATCACCACCCTCATTTCCTAAGGAAGGAGCTGTGTGCCCTTGACCCTGCCCTGACTGCATCGCCAGTGGCATCTGAACCATGGCACTCAATTCATGGCAAGGCCAGTGAGCTATGGAGTGCCCTAGCATCAACCAGGCAAAGTTATAAAAGCAGATTCAGTGGAACGTTAGTTTTAGAATCAAAAAGACCTGAGTTGGGTCCCGGCTCTGCCGTTTTTCAGCTGTGCGACATCAGAAGTTACTTTCCTCATCTAACTTTGGGTCCCTCACCTGTGACATGACAGTGGCTGGAGGACCTCACTCACGGAATCACTGTGAGGGCAAGAGCAGCCAAGGGGGTAAGTCTTTGCACAGGGCCTCCCTGGTCATTATTGGGTCAACATGACATAACTGACCACACGCCTCATCTCCACTTCCAAAACCCAAACAGCTCTCAAAACCAAGTCATTGTAGCTCATTTGGAAGAAAAGGCTGCTATGAACCAATATGCAACTACCTATAATCTTTCTCTATCCCTCTTACTGTGAATATTTGCTGTGGAAATATTAACGTTTGATTACGGGACTCCACTGGGGTGCTACACATATACATCATAGTAGATGTGCCTTATCATCTTCCTAAAATTGGATAATTAAATTTCACAACTTATCTAGCCCACAGGTTTCAGACTGTAGACCTGTATCTTTATGAGGGCGAGGATGAGAATGTAAACTGGCCTGTTACTATGCACCAAGGTACCTGCTGTTCTCACGAAGATGTTGGTAGACAGACAGCCAGTCTCTAAAAACTCCACCCCCAACCTCTCTATGCTCCTTTCCCTGGAACTTTCCACAGGGCCCTTAAAATTTGTATTCAGCCGTGCGAGGTGGCTCAAGCCTGTAATCCCAGCACTTTGGGAGGCTGAGGTGGGCAGATCACCAGGTCAAGAGATCAAGACCATCCTGGCCAACATGGTTAAACCCCGTCTCTACTAAAAATACAAAAATTAGCTGGGTGTGGTGGCATGTGCCTGTAGTCCCAGCTACTCGGGAGGCTGAGGCAGTAGAATTGCTTGAACCCGGGAGGCGGAGGTTGCAGTGAGCCGAGATTGTGCCACTGTACTCCAGCCTGGCGCCTGGCAACAGAGCAAGACTCTGTAAAAAAAAAAAAAAAAAAGGAAAAAAAAATTTGTATTCAACTCTCACAGGCTGAGACCAGGATGACATCCTGGGAAACCTGCCTAGTGATAGCCAAGGTGTAGCTCCAGATGAAAGACATACAACTTTAAATATAAAAAAGCCATTCAGGGCTGGGCACAGTGGCTGACACCTGTAATCCCAGCACTTTGGGAGGCCGAGGTAGGCAGATCACCCCGTCTCTACTAAAAATACAAAAAATTAGCCAAGCGTAGTGGCAGTCACCTGTAATCCCAGCTACTCAGGAGGCTGAGGCAGAAGAATAGCTTGAACCCGGGAGGCAGCAGTTGCAATAAGCCAAGTTTGCGCCATTGCACTCCAGCCTGAGCAAGAGAGTGAGACTCCATCTCAAAAAAAAAAAAAAAAAAAAAAGCCATTCAGGCCAGGCACATTGGCTATCACCTGTAATCCCAGCACTTTGGGAGGCTGAGGCAGGTGGATCACCTAAGGTCAGGCGTTCAAGACCAGCCTGGCCAACATAGCAAAACCCTATCTCTACATAAAATATAAAAATTAGCACTTTGGGAGGCCGAGGCAGGTGAATCACAAGTTCAGCAGATCGAGATTATCCTGGCCAACATGGTGAAAGCCTGTCTCTACTAAAAAAATAGAAAAAATTAGCTGGGCGTGGTGACACATGCCTGTAGGTCCCAGCTACTTGGGAGGCTGAGGCAGAGGAATTGCTTGAACCTAAGCGGTGGAGGTTGCAGTGAGTCAGCTCACTGCACTCTAGCCAGGGTGAAAGAGTGAGACTGTCTCAAAAAAAAAAAAAAAAAAAAACCCACAAAAACAAAAATTAGCAGGCATGGTGGTGCATACTTGTAATCCCAGCTATTCAGAAGGCTGAGGCACAATAATCACTTAAACCTGGAAGGCAGAGGTTGCATGGAGCTGAGTTTGTGCCACTGCACTTCAGGCTGGGTGACAGATTGAGACTGTCTCAAATAAATAAATAATAAAGCCAATCAACGAAAGAACTGATTTTCAAGCAGAAGCACAAAGCCCAGGTTCCATCAGGTTTTTAATTGTAAATCAGTGACAGCGAAAAAGCAATTGTCCCATAATTAAAATACAAACTATGAAAAACACACTTAAAGAAAAGAAAGATGACAGTGCCGGCCACGGTGGCTCAAGCCTATAATCCCAGCACTTTGGGAGGCCGAGGCGGGTGGCCGCAAGGTCAAGATATCAAGATCATCCTGGTCAACATGGTGAAACCCCGTCTCTACTAAAAATATAAAAAATTAGCTGGGCATGGTGGCGTGTGCCTGTAATCCCAGCTACTCAGGAGGCTGAGGCAGGAGAATTGCCTGAACCCAGGAGGCAGAGGTTGCGGTGAGCCAAGACTGCGCCATTGCACTCCAGCCTGGGTAACAAGAGCGAAACTCCGTCTCAAAAAAAAAAAGAAAAGAAAAGAAAGATGACAGTGAAAGAAGGTCCAGGTCTTTCATGTTCAAACCACAGGGTTCACAACACAGCAGCACACACAGCCGGGCGCTTTGTGGTCTCAGCACCCTCGGCTTCTTCTTCATGGGGTCGCTTTCGACTAGTAGAAGGCTGAAAATAAAGGAGAATGGAGAAATGTTCAGTAGAAAATCACTGGCTTCTTTAAGATTATCTAAGTTACCCAATATGCTTCCAATACAGTGGGGGCATTTGATGTGAAACTCTAGTACCAAAAATTACTGGTTGTCATCATTGACAATTGAGTCCCCACCACAGCCCCCAACTCAGACATGCTTATCTAACAGATATTTCTCTCCCTTATGGCTTCTGACTTCTTAATAATGTATAATGAAAGCAAGCAGCATAACCAACTTCCTCTCAATCATCTCCTTCTAAATATCAAGTTTAAAAGGTATATAATACTTCTCAGTTGAAGCCCCAAGTCTTGCTCTTTTGCGGAAAGGCAACCTTTGTGCCTTAGTTGTTTTCCCATATATAAAATTGGGAGGAAGGCTGGGTGCAATGGCTCACACTTGTAATCCCAGCACTTTGGGAGGCCAAAGTGGGCAGATCACTCAAGGTCCAAAGTTCAAAACCAGCCTGACCAACATGACAAAACCCCATCTCACCTAAAAATACAAAAATTAGCTGGGCATGGTGGCAGGCACCTGTAGTCCCAGCAACTCGGGAAACTGAGGCAGGAGAATTGCTTTAACCCAGGAGGCAGAGGTTGCAGTGAACTGAGACTGAGCCATTGCACTCTGGTCTAGGTGACAGAGCAACTCTCTCAAAAAAAAACAAAAGGAGGGGAGGAAACAGTGGGAAAAAGGAGAGCTACCATTCACACACACACACACACACACACACACACACACACACAAACACACCAGGACTGGAATTAACTTATGCTTGCAAAGAACATTAAAGCATAAAATTATAGGCCAGTCACGGTGGCTCAAGCCTGTAATCTCAGCACTTTGGGAGGCTGAGGCGGGTGGATCACGAGGTCAAGAGATCGAGACCATCCTGGTCAACATGTTGAAACCCCCGTCTCTACTAAAAATACAAAAAATTAGCTGGGCATGGTGACACGTGCCTGTAATCCCAGCTACTCAGGAGGCTGAGGCAGGAGAATTGTCAGAACCCAGGAGGCGGAGGTTGGGGTGAGCCAAGTTCGCACCATTGCACTCCAGCCTGGGTAACAGGAGCGAAACTCCGTCTCAAAAAAAAAAAAAAAAAAAAAGAATAAAATTATAATCAAGGAATCAACCACTGACCCAACAAATATAAATTTGTTGAAAAAAATTTTTTTCAACAAATTTATATTTGTGCCTCTAAATAGAGTCTTTCGAAATTGGCTTGCAGATGACCTGTTGGATGACAATCCGTAGCTGTGATTATCTGTCTATTATGTGTTAGATATTAAACATATCCTGCATTTTTAAATCTGAGAGTGCTGGAGTGGATCCAGTTAAAACAGTATCAACTACATTATAACTAAATGTTAAGCAGTTGCTACTCAGGAAAATCTTCAAACTCATCATCTTTGCTTATCAGCTCTTTAAGCCCAGACTACATTTCGTGATCAACAGGAATACGAATACCTGGGCTAGAACCTGGGGTAGAGCTACAGATTCATTTTCCTCAGACAGTAGATGTTGAAATTTTATCTTCATGTCTTCATCCTGTGAGGGAATTAGAAACGTTAAGTAGCTGTATCTTAAGGATAGAAAGCTCCTAGAATGACAGGGCTAGTATGCCCCTGGAAAGAGGGAGGAAAAGATATCCACTCCGTCTAAGAATCATCCCCTTGATGAAGTTCCCACAGCGAAGGCTGTTGCCCCCCTCTACCTTCCCAGAGGAGTCTAATTAGCAGTCAATGCTCCATCCATCCTGGCTGACTCAAATCCACCTGCCTATAAGCTCTCAGTGGGTCAGTCACAGCCTCCAGCAGTCAAGGGTTTCTGAATCAGTATCCCAGATTCTGAGAAAGATGGCAATCAGGAGGCCGGAGACTGGGCCTGATTCCGTGCAGCTCCTCAAATCTTTCCAGGACCACTCTCCACCCCCTGCCCCTGCCATGAATGAGGCCAGTCACCCAGGCTGTGCTAACAACCAGCCCAGCACGCTAGGAAAATTCACCCAGTAGATGCCATACAAATTGTCAGAAATACTTCAAGCCCACAATATCCCAGAGCTCAGGTCTAGTGAGAAAGGGAGACAATAAACAGAACAAAGCATTACAGGTGTTTCATGCTGCAGGAGGGGGAGATGAGGAGGACACAGAGAGTGCATACACGAGTAGCTCCCACCTCTCTGGATGCTCACTTCTGCAGGGTTCAAGGATTTGCATTAGGAAATCCTGAGTGGTGGCTTGGTGCAGTTCTCCCATCTTCAGCAAAGTGAAAGGAACATCTATAACTAGGAATGTGGGCTTTGAGTGCTGGCCAAAAGCCCAGCTCAGCCACTCACAGGTGGCATGTGCAGAATACAGACCCAGAGTTATCTGATTCCAATGCCTCATGTACTTGCCCACCCAACTCCAGCCCCTCCTCCCACTGAGCCAAGCGTACCACAGTGAGCAATGGAGAGGACACAGTAAAGTCCTCCACCATTTGACAATTTGATGGATACAGAAATTTTACAACACTAGGTTGGGCATGGTGGCTCATGCCTATAATCCCAGAACTTTGGGAGGCCATGGTGGGAGAATTACTTGAGGCCAGTAGTTTGAGACCAGCCTGGGCAACAGAGTGGGACTTTCTCACTACAAAGAATTTAAAAATTAGGCCGGGTGTGGTGGCTCACACCTCAGGTGGATCACCTCAGGTCAGGAGTTTGAGACCAGCCTGAACAACACGGCAAAACCCCATCTCTACTAAAAATACAAAATTAGCTGGGCTGGTGGCATGTGCCTACAATCCCAGCTACTTGGGAGGCTGAGGCAGAAAAATCGCTTGAACCCAGGGGGGTTAAGGTTGCAGTGAGCGGAGATAGTGCCACTGCACTCCAGCCTGGAGACTCTGTCTCAAAAAAAAAAATTTAGTCAGACATAGTGGCATGCACCTGTAGACTCAGCTACTTGGGAGGCTAAGGCAGGATAGCTTGAGCCTGACAGTGATGGTGGAGTGATCCTGCCACTGCGCTTCAGCCTAGGTGAGAGAGCAAGACCCTGAGGAAGGAAGAAAAGAAAGAAGGAAGGAAAAGAGGGAGAGAGGGGAGGGAAGGGGAAGGGAGGGAGGGGAGGGGTAATTTACAAAGAAAAGAGGTTTAATTGACTCACAATTAAACTGAAGTGACTCACAATTAATTGAAGGGGAGGGAGAAGGAAAGGGGAGGGGAGAGGGGGGGGAGGGGAGAGGGGGAGGAGGGGGCAGAGGAGGGGAGAGGGAGGAGGGAGAGGGGACGGGGAGGGGGAGGGGGAGGGGACAGGGATGGGGAGGGGGAAGGAAGGAAGAAAGGAAGGACCAGGCATAGTGGCTCACACCTGTAATAACAGCATTTTGGGAGGCCGAGGCAGGGCAGATCACTTGAGGTTAAGTGTTGGAGACCAGCCTGGCCAACATGGTGAAACCCCATTTCTACTAAAAATACATAAATTAGACAGGAGTGATGACACAGACCTGTAATCCTAGCTACTTGGGAGACTGAGGCAGGAAAATCGCTTGAACCCAGGAGGCAGAGGTTGCAGTGAGCTGAGATTATGCCACTGTACTACTGCACTCCACCCTGGGCAAGAGTGAGACTCTGACTCAAAAAAAAAGAAAAAAAAAAAAAAGAGGTAAGAAAGAGAAAAGGAAAAGAAAGGAGAGGAGGGGAGGGGAGGAGAGAGTTTTACAGTACTAGAGGACTAATAACAGATTTGACCATCATCTATTTGGTAAGCTAGAGTCACCACCTGCTACTATCACTCTGTTTTGAGTTTCTCAGTGTAGCTCCCCATTGCCATTTGATAGCAGCAAGCTCATCTGGATTCCACTCTGTACCCTCTTGCAGCCTTACTTAGGATCTCAATTATCTAGCAGTGTCACTCTCAAAAGTCCATCTCTTATTTTCCCCTATACCTGCTCGTGCCACAGCCTCAACCGGAAATGCCCGCCTTATTTTCCTGCCATTCACCTGACCCACCTTCCTCATTCAGTGAACAAATATTTCGTAAGCACCCTTAGGTGCCAGGCACTCTAACAGGCACAGGGCCTCCATATCAGAGATTCAGGAAGTGTTTGAAAATGCTGACCTGCTTATCCCTCCTATTATTGCCAGGCCATTTAGCCCTAAGACACTCTTCACACTGTGTGAAGGTATGAGTACCCCAAATCCTGTGGGCAGTGGCCCTGCCTCTTCTAACATTTAGAAGCATACTCTGCATCTACCCCATTACCACATGTTTCACACCCCTCTCTAATGACCATGGTCAGGCTGGCCCCAACCCAAACTTTTCAGCTCCAAGGCAAGGACATAGTTTGCTCCTTTTGTATGCACAGTGCCTAACAGTGCTTAAAACACAAGTTCATTAACTGTGCTCTCAAGAAATGAACGAATGAACATACAAAGCCGCAATGGAATGCCCTTCACCTGGCAGCCCTTCAGTGAGGTCAGAGTGGCCACAAGCCTAATCAAGCCTATATTTAAAACAAGCAATCAGGCCAGGTGCAATGGCTCATGCCTATAATCTCAGCACTTTAGGAGTCCAACATAGGTGGACCACCTGAGGTCAGTCAGGGGTTTGAGACCAGTCTGGCCAACATGGTGAAACCTCATCTCTACTAAAAATACAAAAATTGACTGGGCATGGTGGCAGGTGCCTGTAATCCCAGCCATTTGGGAAGCTGATGCAGGAGAATCACTTGAACCTGGAGGCAGAGGCTGCAGTGAGCCAAGATTTCACCATTGCACTCCAGCCTGGGAGACGAAAGCGAGACTTCATCTCAAAAAAATGAAATAAATAAATAAAAACAAACAAACACTGACGTCCTTCATGATGTCTACAATTATTCCAAAATAGTCAGTTAGCTAAACAGTGGCTCATGCCTATTATCCAAGCACTTTGTGAGGCTGAGGCAGGAGATCTCTTAAGGCCAAAAGGTCGAGGCTGCAGTGAGCTGTAATTGCATCACTGCACTCCAGTTTAGGCAACAGAAGAAGACCTTGTCACCAACAATAAATAAAATAAAAAGTCAAGTATAATATCCCTTGAAAGCAAACAGAAGAAATCCTGTATTTCAGGCAGTAAACATGAGGCAGACAGTAGATATAAAGGATGCTCCCAAAACTGGGCACTCTGATAATGACAAAACAGAGACAGGAATCCATATTTCCAATATTCTGTCCAGCACCAGACCCACAAAATCATTTGGTTTCTTCAAAAACACTGAATTTTCCCAAAATAAAACCTCAACCATCACTAACAGATGTTTTAGATGGTCAGTCTTCATCCTTGTCTTCAATGTTCCTTCCTCCTTTTGCTACAAAAAAGGTGGAGAAAAGAGTATTCCAGGGAGACCCTGCAACAGAGTTGAACTTCACCTTCTCCTTGGTTGTTAATAAGTTTTCTTTGAGACAAAGAAGTACAAAAAAAAAAAATAGGCTATGCTTGTTTATAAATTTCAGGCAGATGCAAACCTTGTTCCCAGGCTCAACTGGCCAATTCTTTTTTTTTTTTTTTTTTGTCGTTAGAGACGAAAACAGCTCCTGTACTTTTACATTTAGACCCAAAAGTTTCCCTATTAGGACACATGAAAAGAGCCAAAAGGCATGTTTCTCTTTTTCATCACAATTAAATCCCCACATGCAAAGGCACCCTTTGTTTCCAAACTCCTTTCCTCCAGGGTCCTGCTGTTTCAAATCTGTGTGGTCTATTAAACGGTAAATCATCTGACAGATTTCTTCTGGGGAGACTGCAATTTCCAGTGTGACATCCAAAACACATATATCTGTCTTTTTTTTTTTTTTTTTGGAGACGGAGTTTCGCTGTTGTTACCCAGGCTGGAGTTCAATGGTGCGATCTCAGCTCACCGCAACCTCCGCCTCCTGGGTTCAGGCAATTCTCCTGCCTCAGCCTCCCGAGTAGCTGGGATTACAGACACGCGCCACCATGCCCAGCTAATTTTTTGTATTTTTAGTAGAGATGGGGTTTCAGCATGTTGACCAGGATGGTCTCGATCCTTTGACCTTGTGATCCACCCGCCTCGGCCTCCCAAAGTGCTGGAATTACAGGCTTGAGCCACCGCACCGCGCCCAGCCTTTTTTTTTTTAAGGATTTGTTGTTCTCAACCTGAGCTGGCCTGAGCAAAACTGTCAGGTGTAGAGGATTGGAACAGAGAATGGGGAATCTTCCCAGAGTCCCAGAAGTACGGGGCTGAGGCTGGACTGCCCAAGGAGTTCCTGAACCAGTAATCCCCAGAGAAATAGCATGTAGCTCAAGTAACAGTCTCTAGTTCGCTACCTGGTTCGGTCTCCCAACTGCACAGAAAACGGACTGATATGGTTTGGCTTTGTGTCCCCACCCAAATCTCATCTCAAATTGTAATAATCCCCAGGTGTTGAGAGAGGGACCTGGTGGGAAGTGACTGGTTCATGGGGGTGGTTTCCCCCAGGCTGTTCTCGTGATAGTGAGTTCTCAGGAGATCTGACTGTTTTATAAAAGGCTCTTTCCCCTTCGCTTCGTTCACACGTTCTCTGACCTGCTGCCATTAAGAAATGCCTTCTTCCCCTTCCACCATGATTGTAAGTTTCCTGAGCCCTCCCCTGCCATGTGAAACTGTGAGTCAATCAAACCTCTTTTTTTTTTTTTTTCTTTTGAGGCGGAGTTTCGCTCTTGATACCCAGGCTGGAGTGCAATGGCTCGATCTCGGCTCACCGCAACCTCCGCCTCCTGGGTTCAGGCAGTTCTCCTGCCTCAGCCTCCTGAGTAGCTGGGATTACAGGCATGCACCACCATGCCCAGCTAAGTTTTTGTATCTTTACTAGAGACGGGGTTTCACCATGTTGACAAGGATGGTCTCGATCTCTTGACCTTGTGATCCACCCGCCTCTGCCTCCCAAAGTGCTGGGATTACAGGCTTGAGCCACCGCGCCCGGCCTAATCAAACCTCTTTTCTTTAATAAATTACCCAGTCTCTGGCAGTTCTTTATAGCAGTGAGAGAACAGACCAATACACAGACTTAAAGAAAATTAATAGAAAGAGGCATGGCTGTGTTGAACGGAACCGCTTATAACAGAAGACCAGACATCTATCAGAAAAACCTGCCCAATGCTGTAGCTAATTCCAAAATTAAAGATTAACCCAGCAAAGCCACAAAGTACTTCCAACTCTGGCAGTTCCAAATGAAGTCAGCATATAATAATGGCAGCCCCAACCCCTAGCAGGAACACAGCAATAACACAGACAAAGGGTGCAAGTGACAGCCTTCACTAAGGGCATGTTTACTCACCTCGATGAACAAGCAGTGGGACCCTTTATACCCAGTCACTTGGGCTTGAGAAATAGTTGGATTCTCCCCAGGGAGGCTGCCCTCAACCTCCTCCATCCCCCAGCTTCCCTGATTTAAGGTTGAAGATGGCTGGAATGCATCCCACCTGTGGGGAGTGGTGGACATAGGGGGTGGAGCCAGAACAAGCCCTCAAAGGAACAGAGGACAAACTGGGAACTCGGGACAGCCAAGTGGAACCAGAACAGAACATAAAGTGAGCTGTACATCCAACGGCCATGAGTAACATCGAAAAGGTTACAGCCTGGCCAACATGGCAAACCCTCACCTCTTAAAAAAATATATAAAAATTAGGTGGATGTGGTGGCGCACACCTGTAATCCCAACTACTGGGGAGGCTGAGGCATAAGAATCACTTGAACTGGGGAGACAGAGGTTGCAGTGAGCTGAGATCACCCCACTGCATTCCAGCCTGAGTGACAAAACAAGACCCTGTCTCAAAAAAAAACAAAAACAAAAACAAAATCAAAAACAGGTTGTAACCCATCATGTAAGATACCCCCCATACATCTAAAATAATTAAATTAAACAGACCCAACAAAGAAAACATGTTTCTGTCCTCTGCCTCATGTCTTTTAGGCAGCAGGGTGCCCATGTATTTTATGCTAGCAGGCACTGTCCCACACCCACCTGAAGCCACGGGTGTCTTAAGGCTTCTTCTGTTGTAAAACGTGCCTTTGGATCCAC
Organism: Saguinus oedipus; assembly: GCA_031835075.1. Classification (NCBI taxonomy): domain Eukaryota; kingdom Metazoa; phylum Chordata; class Mammalia; order Primates; family Cebidae; genus Saguinus; species Saguinus oedipus. Next base: position 205,575,812 of record CM063169.1, read on the forward strand.
CACCAACAACTTCTTGACAAGGTCCAGAGCTAAAGCAACAATTGGGCAAATCACAGCAAAAAGGATAAATATATTAAGTTAGCAATATTATAGTATGCCAAAATTAACAGGCCACCATCCAGAAAGAGCAGAGAGGGTCTGAGATCATCACAGAGTCAGCAGATAGGGCGCCCCCTAACCTTCCTGACTCTCTATATTCAGAGTACAGTGAGAAGACCAGGAGAAGACTGTGTGAGACTCTGTGAGAAGACCAGTCTCCTGCTGCTGGGATGTCAGTGAGGAGCTCTTAGCCGCCCGTACCTCTCTTGCTGCTACACTCAAGGTCAAACGAATTAAAGCTGAACTTCCACGCAATTCTAAGATACTTGGGATGCACAGCAAACTCTCCCTGACACTCACAGATTGATGGGTGAGAGTTACTCAGCCAGGGGGAGGTTCCTTGGAACTACAGACTTGTCAGAAATAAAACTTGACACTCCAGCAAGCAACAAATGCAGGCTGGCTTGTATACTGCAACCCTATTGTTCCTTAAATGTTTTGACATTTAACACAGACATCTGTATTATTTGACATTTAATTTTCTACTTTCTCTTCAGGGAACTAAAGTTGCCAGGATACATTATAAAATAGAAGGTAACCAATGACGTCTAGTTTTTATATGCTTCCTTATTCAAAGGAAACCTTGTAACTAAAAAGTTACAAGTGCACTTACTTTGTTCACTAAAATAGGTACCAGGCACTTGTGTACATTATAGTTAGCCCTCACGAAAACCTTTTAAAGTAGGGGTTATTAAGGGTCCCTTTACACGGAAAGAAAATGGAGAGTGGAGTTAACTTGCCTAAGGCCACACGGCTAAGTTGTAGCAGACCCAGGACCTAAGCACATGCTCTTAATAATTTCCAGTGCCTCTCAAATGGTGTGAAACTAACAATATAAAATAAGAACAGAATTGACAGGAAAAAACACCAAGGAATTTGGAAAGAAACTCCCACCACAGCACATACACATTTTAGCTTACCACAAATTCTTAACCATTCATATTCATACCCTCCTCTGAGACCTCTGTCCAGACTTCGGGAATGAAGTTGTATTTTCCACTGGTGATTTGATCCTTCAGTGACACTTGAGTCCTATGCTCAGAGAAAGGTGGATACCCGCTAAGGCTTAATATTGGTAGAGAGAAAAAGGAAAAGAAATCAAGTGGCATTCTCAGTGGCATTCAGATATATAGGTTTCCTTTTCAGCATAATGAAAAGTCAGATTTTTCTTTAAATCCGTGATCAAAAAGTGAGCTAGGCTGGGCACAATGGCTCATGCTTATAATCCCAGCACTTTGGGAGACTGAGGCAGGAGGATCACCTGAGTCCAGGAGTTCAAGATCAGCCTGGGCAACATGGCAAAACCCCATCACCACAAAAAATAGAAAAATTAGCCAGGCATGGTAGCGTGTGCCTGGAGTCCCAGCTACTCGAGAGGCTGAGGTGGGAGGATCACTCGACCCAGGAGGTGGAGGCTACAGTTAGCCAAGATCAAGCCACTGCAAGCCAGCCTGGGCAATGGAGCAAGACACATTTGTGACTGCATCTAATCACCTCCTACCAGTCTGCGAAGCACTGAAAATGTTTCTTACCAGATAAAAAGAATAACTCCTAAACTCCAGCAGTCCACGGCACGGTTATACCCAGCAGTCCCAACAGAAACAAGAACTTCAGGAGCCAAGTACGTGGGGGTTCCACATAAAGTTCTCATGAGAGAGGTCTCCCCCAAAATCTTGGAGTGCCCAAAATCAGTAATCTAAAATTCAGTACAAAAGGGAATAATGTTGAAACTATGTCATAAAATGAAAAGATTAATATAGTTTGCCAGTCCAAGAAGACATAGGCTAGATTCGTTTCTATTTGTAAAACTCACACCTGCCATTAATCTGGAATCTACAGATTCATGTCTTTGCAAGTTAAGACATTTAATTTTGTTTAAATTAAAATTCCTGAGCCTAGGAATCTCAACACTAATGCTTTCCAACTTAACCTAACCTATGTTCTCTGTAATCTTACAAAAAGCTTATAACCATTATCACAGACACTTCAGGATTCTAATTAGTTCTACGTGGTTCTCAGACCCCACTGTCTCAAACTTGGCTCCACTATGGAATACCTGGGGAGCCTAGACACGCATCCTTATACCTGAATGCCACTCTCAGCTTCTGAGGTGAAGCTTGGTGTCATAAATCCTAATAAGAGATTCTAAAGTGATGCCACGCTTGAGAAACAGGGAAAGGCAGGGTATGTGATTACTCATTCATTCATTCACTTATTTTGAGACGACGTCTTGCTCTTCTGTGCAGGCTGGAGTGCAGTGGTGCAATCTTGGCTCACTGTAACCTCTGCCTCCCAGGTTCAAGTGATTTATGTCTCAGCCTCCCAAGTAGCTGGAATTACAGGCACCCACCACCATGCTCAGCTAAATTTTTGTATGTTAGTAGAAATGAGGTTTTGCCATGTTGGCCAGGCTGGTCTCAAACTCCTGATCTCAAGAGATCTGCCTGCCTCAGTCTCCCAAAGTGCTGGGATTACAGGTGTGAGCCACTGGGCTCGGCCCACTTAGACCCTTCCTCTCTCTCTGAGCACAAAGGTCACTTGTACACAACAGAGCTTAATAAATGCTAATTCAGGCCGGGCGCAGTGGCTCAAGCCTTTAATCCCAGCACTTTGGGAGGCCCAGGCGGGTGGATCACGAGGTGAAGAGATCGAGACCATGCTGGTCAACATGGGGAAACCCCGTCTTTACTAAAAATACAAAAAATTAGCTGGGCATGGTGGCGCATGCCTGTAATCCCAGCTACTCAGGAGGCTGAGGCAGGAGAATTGCCTGAACCCAGGAGGCGGAGGTTGTGGTGAGCTGAGATCTCGAACTCCATCTTAAAAAAATAAATAAATAAAATAAAATAAAGAAATGCTAATTCAAATCTGGGTAAGAGCAATATCACCTGATCTCTAAAATAATTGATAAGACTGAAAAGGTCAGATTCTCAACCTTTTTATGCTCCCACCCTTTTATTTGAGGAATTAAAAGTTTCTAAATAAGTATAGGAATAGCCACATACAGAATGACAATTTCTTACCTTTATAAGACAGTCCTCTTCTTGAGATGATAGTAAAACATTCTCTGGTTTTAAGTCACGATGTATAATACCGTTTTCATGAAGGTACTACACAGAAAGGCAGTCATGACCCTCAGATTCATGCAGTAGATTCTTAAGTAGAATCAAAGTTACCAACACACACATCTCACAGCTGGCTGAAACCATAAGCCGTGATATACACAATCATATTCTCCAAAATCATAGAAAACTGTTGGGGTAAAGTTTACAAATTTGTTTGAGGAGATCTTTAAAAAGCAGGGAAATGAAAAAAGGAACTTAGGACAATCAACCTTTCATTTCACTTTAAGATATAAATAACCCAGCCAGGTGCAGTGGCTCTTGCCTGTAATCCCAACACTGTGAGGCCAAGGCAGGCAGATCACAAGGTCAGGAGATTGAGACCATCCTGGCCAACATGTTGAAACTCTGTCTCTACTAAAAATACAAAAAAATTGGGGCCCAAAGTGGCTCCGGCCAGATGTCGTGGCGCTTGCCAAGGCGAGGCCAAGAGTTCAAGGCCAACCAACCTCAGCAACCTTACAAGCTCTCATTGATTGGCAAAAAAAAAAAAATCAGCTGGGCATGGTGGTGCATGCCTGTAGTCCCAGCTAATCAGGAGGCTGAAGCAGGAGAATTGCTTGAACCCAGGAGGCGGAGATTACAGTGAGCTGAGATCGAACCACTACACTACAGCTTGGGTAGCAGTGTGAGACTCTATCTCAAAAACAAATAAATAAATAACACTTCACAAGGCAGAAGTGTCAGGTGTCAATTTCAATAAAAATTCAAATGGTAAGGCCGGGCGCAGTGGCTCAAGCCTGTAATCCCAGCACTTTGGGAGGCTGAGGCGGGTGGATCACAAGGTCAAAAGATCGAGACCATCCTGGTCAACACAGTGAAACCCTGTCTCTACTAAAAAAAACACAAAAAATTAGCTGGACATGGTGGTGCGTGCCTGTAACCCCAGCTACTCAGGAGGCTGAGGCAGGAGAATTGCCTGAACCCAGGAGGCAGAGGTTGCAGTGAGCTGAGATCGCGCCATTGCACTCCAGCCTGGGTAACAAGAGCAAAACTCCGTCTCAAAAAAAAAAAAAAAATTCAAATAAGTAATAGAAAATGTTTTGAGAACATACCAAATAAACATAAAAATTCCACCAAAATAATATATTTGATTATTGCAGTCCTGAGAAATTTTTTTTTTTTTTTGAGACAGTCTCACTCTGTCACCAGGCACCAGGCTGGAGTACAGTGGCATGATCTCAGCTCACTGCAACCTCCGCCTCCCAGGTTCAAGCAATTCTCCTACCTCAGCTTCCCGAGTAGCTGGGACTATAGGCGCATGCAACCACGCCCAGCTAATTTTTGTATTTTTTAGTAGAGATGGGGTTTCACTATGTTGGCCAGGATGGTCTCAATCTCTTGACCTTGTGATCTGCCTGCCTCGGCCTCCCAAACTGCTGGGATTACAGGTGTGAGCCACCGCATCAGGCCAAGAATATTTTTAAAGGGAATCTGTACAAATATGTATTTGTAAATTGTCTGTTTTTATATATGAGTTAACCTATTCCTCAATGCAAAGACTTTGTCTTTGAAAACTCTATTATCTGAAATAGCATATAAAAATGAACAAACACCAACATACTATGCCATATTTCTTTTCTTTTTTAACTTGCAACAAGGTCTCACTTTGTCCCCCAGGCTGAAGTGCAGTGGCATGATCTTAGCTCACTACAGCCTCAACCTCTCGGGCTCGAGTGATCCTCCTACCTCAGCCTCATGAGTGGCTAGGACCATAGGCACAGCGCATGCCACTTTGACCAGCTAATTTCTTTTTCTTTCTTTTTTTTTGGTAGAGACAGGGTCTCACAATGTTGCCTAGGCTGGTCTGGAACTCTTGGTCTCAAGTGACCTTCCCACCTCAGCCTCCCAAAGTGCTGAGATTACAGGCATCAGCCACCATGCCTGGCCATATTTTTTTAGGAAACAAAATTTTCACATATCCACAAACTCAATTCATGTTATTATTGGTTACTCAATGTAAATAAATGGAATAAACCAATAAGGGAGCAATACACTGAGTAGGTGACAGCCACCATTAAAAAGGGCTTGCATTGTACCCCATAAACACATACACCTTTATGTACCCACAAAAGTTAAAATAAAAAATTTTTAAAAAAAGGCTTGTGGGCAGACATGGCGGCTCACGCCTGTTATTCCAGCACTTTGGGAGCCCAAGGCGGGCAGATCATTTGAGGTCAGGAGTTTCAGACCAATCTGGGCAACATGGAGAAACTCCATCTCTATTAAAAATACAAAAATAGGCCGGGCGCAGTGGCTCAAGCCTGTAATCCCAGAACTTTGGGAGTCCGAGGCGGGTGGATCACGAGGTCAAGAGATCAAGACCATCCTGGTCAACATGGTGAAACCCCCGTCTCTACTAAAAATACAAAAAATTAGCTGGGCATGGTGGCGCGTGCCTGTAATCCCAGCTACTCAGGAGGCTGAGGCAGGAGAATTGCCTGAACCCAGGAGGCGGAGGTTGCGGTGAGCCGAGATCGAGCCATTGCACTCCAGCCTGGGTAACAAGAGCAAAACTCCATCTCAATAAAATCAGCCTGGTGTGGTGGCGAGCAGCTGTAATCCCAGCTACTGGGTAGGCTGAGGCAGGAGAATCACTTGAATCCAGGAGTAGGTTGTAGTGAGCCGAAATCACACCACTGCACTCCAGTCTGGGTGACAGACTGTCAAAAAAAGACAGTCTCACTCTATCACCTAGGCTGGAGTGCACTGGCATAACTGCGGCTCAGTGCAGCCTCAACCTCCCAGGCTCAAGTCATTCTCCTACCTCAGCCTCCAGAGTGGCTAAGACCACAGGTGCATGCCACCATGCCTAGCTATTTTTATTTTTTTGTAGAGATGGAGATCCCAGTGTATGACCCAGGCTGGATCGCAGTGGCCCAATCTTGGCTCACTGAAACCTCTGCCTCCCAGGTTCAAGTGATTCTCCTGCCTCAGTCTCCCTAGTAGCTGGGATTACAAGCACATACCACCTTGCCCAGCTAATTGCTGTATTTTTAATAGAGACGATATTTTACCATGTTGGTCTCTTCATGTCGTAATCCACCTGCCTCGCCTCCAAAGTGCCAAGATTACACACATGAGCCACCATGCCTGGCCAGTGAGAGCTTTTTCATCTCAGTGAAAGGAGTAGGATGTTTTTGCTAAGAGAACAGTAAACACACAGATTCTCTTCAGAGTTTTAATCCGTGGCCCCTAGATTTCTGCCTAACTCTGGAAGTAATTCACCTAAAAGAAATTCAGCTGTCAAAATTGAAGGCTTCTCTTACCTGTACCGCTAAGAGCATCTGGTAAAAATAGAGCTTGCAGGTAGCTTCTTTTAGGCGTTTATTCCCTACCACTTTGTCGAACAGCTCACCCCCTTCCATCCTGAAACACACAGGCAAAGCAAGGGGTTCATTCCTGGGGGGAAACACACTTGGACAGAAGATAATACAACAAACTCATTAAGACAAGCAAACAGTTGTCATTTTTATTCACTTTTATTCCATTTTTAAAACTAATGAGGTAATAAGCCTTATTCACAATCAGATGTTCCAGTTGGAAACTAATGATCAAAGGAGTGGGCATTGGAGGCACTTGGGGAACTTTAAAAAACCTGATTCAGGCCGGGAGCAGTGGCTCACACCTGTAATCCCAGCACTTAGGGAGGCCGAGGTGGGCAGATCACGAGGTCAAGAAATCGAGACCACCCTGGCCAACATGGCGAAACCCCGTCTCTATTAAAAATACAAAAAAATTAGCTGAACATGATGGCGTGCGCCTGTAGTCCCAGCTACTTGGGAGGCTGAGGCAGGAGAATTGCTTGAACCCGGGAAGCGGAAGTTGCAGTGAGCCAAGGTCACACCACTGCATTCCAACCTGGCACCTGGTGATGGAGTGAGACTCTGCCTCAAAAAAAAAAAATCTGATTCAGTAGCTTAGAGATGGGGCCCAGGAGTCTGCTTTTCTTTTGAGACAGAGCCTGGATGTCACCCAGGCTGGAGTACAGTGGTTCAATCTTGGTTTACTGCAACCTCTGCTTCCCAGGTTGAAGTGACTCTCATGCCTTAGCCTCCCAAGTAGCTGCGATTATAGGCATGCACCACCATGCCCAGCTAATCTTTGTATTTTCTTTTTTTTTTTTTTTAGTAGAGACAAGGTTTTGCCATGTTGGCCAGGCTGGTCTCAAACTCCTGGCCTCAAGTGATCTGCCCACTTTGCCCTCCCAAAGTGCTGGGATTACAGGCGTAAGCCTTCAAGCCCAGTCAGGAGTTTGCATTTTTATCACACACCACAGAAGATTCTGAGACTGATGTAGAGGAGCAAAAAGAAATTTACAAACGGACAACCAGGATCTGAACCCCAGATCTACCACTTCCCAGCTTTTGGACTTTGAGCAAGCTATTTAACTTAATAGCTGAGCTTGTTTCTACCACTAAAAAATGGGGATGATACAATCTACCTTGATGGTTGTTATAAAAGTTAAGCAATAATTGATGTAGGAAAAGCTCCTGGCACAGGTGTGTGGCAAGGTTATTCGATCTGTGATGCATTTTCTCTTTCTTTTAAAGTGGGGCTAAGCATAGTAACCCACCTATAACCTGTAAGTAATCTGCAGAACTGTTGTTAAGAATGAGTCAACCGGCCGGGCGTGGTGGCTCACGCCTGTAATCCTAGCACTCTGGGAGGCCGAGGTGGGTGGATCACCTGAGGTCAGGCCATCATGGTGAAACCCCATCTTTAAGAATAAATAAATAGGGGCCCAAAGTGGCTCCGGCCGGATGTCGTGGCGCTTGCGAAGGCGAGGCCAAGAGTTCAAGGCCAACCAACCTCAGCAACCTTACAAGCTCTCAATGATTGGCAAAAAAAAAAAAAAAGAATAAATAAATAAATGAAAAGAATGAGTCAACCTATGTGAAGTACTTACAGCATTACTTAGATTACAATCAGTGCTTAATAAATATCAGCTACTATTTGGCTCACCACAACCTCCACCTCCTGGGTTCAAGTGATTTTCCTACCTCAGCCTCCCAAGTAGCTGGGATTACAGGCATGCACCATCATGCCTGGCTAATTTTGTATTTTTAGTAGAGACGGGATTTCTCCATGTTGGTCAGGCTTGTCTCGAACCAGGCTCTCCTAGTGCTATGATCAGGGCTGTTTACCATAAATTCTATTTTCTTTTTTTTAATATTTTTTGAGACAGTCTTGCTCTGTCCATCACAGCTTACTGCAACCTCTACCTCCCGAGTTCAACTGATTCTCCTGCCTCAGCCACCCGAAGGAACTAAAGGCATGTCCCCCACACCTGGCCAACTCTTATATTTTTAGTAGAGATGGGGTTTTGCCATGTTAGCCAGGCATGTCTTGAACGCTTAGCCTCAAGGGTGCCACCCACCTCAGCCTCCCAAAGTGCTGGGATCACAGGTGTGAGCCACTGCAACCGGCCTGTTTTCTATAAAGTCTTAATGATCACATTGCATAGATACCATTTGCCAGCCAGAAGCAAAACATTCTGTGCCTCCCACAACAGCTGCTCCCAGAAACACTTAGTATTTATGCAGGAGCAGACATCAAGACAGGCATCTTCCAGAAATGAGACAGGAAGTTATTCTGATTATACCAAATAACACAAGACATTATCACCATTGAAATAAACTACCAAGACACAGAAAGATACTCAGATGCCACCATGCAACCTAGTCCTAGGTTGAAAGGACCTAGGTAGAAAGGCCTACCCAGGTAGATATTTCAGAAGACTCATTCCTCAGTATCCATGGGAGATTGATTCCAGGAGCCCCCTCAGATACCAAAATCCATGATCCTCAAGCCCCTTATATTTGCATATAATCTATTTATATCATCTCATATACTTTTTTTTTTGAGATAGAGTCTCATTCCTGTTGCCCAGGGTAGAGTGCAATGGCACGATCTCGGCTCACCGCAACCTCAACCTCCACCTTCTGGGTTCAAGCAATTCTCCTGCCTCAGCCTCCCAAGTAGCTGGGACTACAGGCGCGCACCACCATGCCCAGCTAATTTTTGTATTTTTAGTAGAGACGGAGTTTCACCTTGTTGACCAAGATGGTCTCGATCTCTTGACCTTGTGATCCACCCGCCTCGGCCTCCCAAAGAGCTGGGATTATAGGCGTGAGCCACCACGCCCGGCCATTATTATTATTATTATTTTTTTTGATAGAGATGGGGTTTCAACATTATTACCCAGGCTGTCTCTTGTATACTTTATTTTTTTTATTTATTGAGATGGAGTCTCGCTCTGTGGCCCAGGCTGGAGTATGGTGGCACAATCTCAGCTCACTGCAACTTCTGCCTCCCAGGTTCAAGTGATTCTGCTTCAGCCTCCCAAGTAGCTGGGATCACAGATGTGTGCCACACCTGGATAGTGTATTTTTGTATTTTTGGTAGAGATGGGGTTTTACCATGTTGGCAGGCTGGTCTCGAACTCCTGACCTCAGGTGATTGCCCACCTCAGCTTCCCAAAGTGCTGGGATTACAGGCGTGAGCCACCACGCCCTGCCCTGCATACTTTATATACTTATAAAGTATATAAGTATACTTATACTTTACTTATACTTTATATACTCTAAACTACTTACAAAACCTAATACATTATAAATGTTATGTAAATAGTGGTTCTAATGTACTGTTGATAAAATAATAAGAAAAATGTCTGTAAAGACACAACCATCCATTTTAATTTTGTAAGTATTTTCTATCTGAGGTTGGCTGAATACATACATGGATGTGGAAACCCACAGTTAATGGTGAGCCAATTTTAACATGGTGAATACACATATGTGCCAGGTGCTGCTCTGCTGGGGGATTTTCATCCCTCATAGCATTTAATTCTTTTTTTTTTTTTTTTTTGAGACAGAATCTTACTCTGTAGCCCAGGCTGGAGTGCAGTGGTGCGATCTCAGCTCACTGCAACCTCTGCCTCCCGGTTCAAGCAATTCTCCTGCCTCAGCGTCTGGAGTAGCTGGGATTACAGGCATGCACCATCATGCCCAGCTAATTTTTGTATTTTTAGTAGAGACAGGGTTTCTCCCTGTTGGTCAGGATGGTCTTGAACTTCTGACCACATGATCTGCCCGCCTTGGCCTCCCAAAGTGCTGGGATTACATGCGTGAGCCACCGCACCCAGCCAGGATTGAATTCTCACAAGGACTCTGCATGTGGGGGTACATTAAAATCCCCAGTTAACACTAGGAAGATGAGACTCATAGAGATGAAATAAACTCACCTATGGGTGGTCAGCTTGTCACCTGCAGGGTGGAATTCAAGCCCAGGTCACAGATCCAGGGCCTGGAATCCCATACCACCTACCTTTGGAAACATTGGAGAGTTTTTAGGATTAATATTACCCCCCTATACACAGACTCTGTGGGCCCCACTACTACATACATATGTTGAGGTCCCCAGGATGAGAAAGGCAAGCCTACATTAGATTCTTTGGTGGCTTTATAAGCATTTGAAAGGGAACAGAAATTTTTAAAAAGTTTGCTACTTACAATTCCAAAACAAGATAATAATCTTCTGCATCAAAAAAGTTTTTAATCTTGATGATGCAAGGCTAAGAAGAGGGGAAGAAAAAAGGGAAAGTAGTGAGAAACTCCCAAGAGGAAAACCACAAGAGCTTAGAACATCTGCCCAGAGGAGCAGGGAGGCCAAGACCAGGCATTTGGCCCCCTGCCTCCAGAGGCTTGAAAGTTCAATCAGGGGAGAAGGCAGACAGAATCTAGCCAACTCCTCAGTGAGAGCATGCAAGAAATTTTCCACCCTGCCATGATGGTGAGAGACTAGTTCATATTTCATATGCAAGGATTTTACCTAGGAATGAAGGCTGGGTCTCTTTGCAGTCCGCTTCCTCACATCCCCAGAGCAAAAGTACTCAAAGACAGCCTAAGTAACCCTGAGGGAGACTGACAAGTAGCATGAATAAAAGCGGTCAAGCAGAAGCCCAACCATGCTCCCAAACAAGGATTATTTAAGCTCTAGGCAAGAAACTCCAAGCAACTAGACATCATGGGACAAGATCCTATCATTTTTCAAAGGAAGAGAAGAATTCTAATTTTATAAGAACTCTAAAATACACTTGGGGCGGGGGTCCAAGAGACAGACAGACACACACACACATACACACACACACACCTATGGTGGACAGTTCATGTTCTCTGATCGATGCATGGTACATGGAAAAACACTGACGGTAAGGGAGAAAGTACTGCACATTTTAAAATGCCTATATAATATCATGATTTTATACTTAGCACACCTATTGTGGTTTTTTAAAATTTTTCTTTTTTTTTTTTTTATGAGACAGTCTCATTTTATTTTTTTGAGACAGAGTCTCACTTTGTTGCTCAGGCTGAAGTGCAATGGCACAATCTCAGCTCAGTGCAACCTCCGCCTTCTGGGTTCAAGCGATTCTCCTGCCTCAGCCTCTTGAGTAGCTGGGACTACAGGCATGCGCCACCACACCCAGCTAATTTCAATATTTTTAGTAGAGAGAGGGTTTCACCATGTTGTCTAGGTTCATCTCCAACTCCTGGCCTCAAGTGATCTACTCACCTCCCCTCCCATAGTGTTGGCATTACAGGCATAAGCTACTATACCTATTGTTTTTATAATACAAAGGACAATAGATAGTTAAGCATGGTGGGTAAATAAAAAATTTGCTGTGTATTCATCAAGGACACACACCACAGCAGAGGAAGACTGTAGTTGTATTCGAATTAAAGAGAAAAGAACCATCAGATTTTTTTGTTTTAGATTCAAGAGTATAAAACTTCCCAGACTAATCTTCCTATAATGTATATTTCATCATATTAATCACTCATGACTCTATTAAGATCCTCCAGTGGAACCTTCCCGCAATGAATTGTTATATAGCAATGAATGAACGCCCAGTTTTCCCACCATAGATGGGTCGTGGAAGCATAATGTTGAATGAAAAAGGCAAGTCACAAAAGACTTCAAAGAGTATGATATAGGTTGAGGATCCCACATACAAAAATAGAAAATTTTTTTTGAGATGGAGTCTCACTGTGTTGCCCAGGCTGCAGTGTGGTGGCATGATCTTGACTCACTGCAACCTTTGCCCCCACCCCCCAACCCCCAGGTTCAAGTGATTCTCCTGCCTCAGCCTCCCGAGTAGCTGAGATTATAGGTGCCTGCCACTGTGCCCAGCTAATTTTTTTTTTTTTTTAAGACGGAGTTTCGCTTTTGTTACCCAGGCTGGAGTGCAATGGCACAATCTCAGCTCACCGCAACCTCTGCTTCCTGGGTTCAGGCAATTCTCCTGCCTCAGCCTCCCAAGTAGCTGGGATTACAGGCACGCGCCACCATGCCCAGCTAATTTTCTGTATCTTTAGTAGAGACGGGGTTTCACCATGTTGACCAGGATGGTCTCGATATCTTGACCTCGTGATCCACCCGCCTCGGCCTCCCAAAGTGCTGGGATTACAGGCTTGAGCCACCGCACCCGGCCTAATTTTTGCATTTTTAGTAGAGACAGGGTTTCACCATCTTGGCCAGGCTGGCTTTGAACTCCTGACCTCATGATCCACCCACTTCAGCCTCCCAAAGTTCTGGGATTACAGGCATGAGCCAATATGCCAGGCTCCAAATCTTTTTGAGAGGTGACACAACACTCAAAGGAAATGCTCAGTGGAGCATTTTGGATTTGAGATTTTTGGATTTGGAATGCTCAACGAGGAAGTACAATGCAAATATTCCGAAATCCAAAAAGATCCAAAATCCAAAACCTCTCATCCCAGGCTTTTAGGATACGGGGCACTCAATCTGTACCATTTGAATAAGGCTCAGAAACAAGCAGTAAAGGGCCGGGTGCGGTGGCTCAAGCCTGTAATCCCAGCACTTTGGGAGGCCCAGGCGGGTGGATCACGAGGTCAAGAGATCGAGACCATCCTGGTCAACTCAGTGAAACCCCGTCTCTACTAAAGATACAAAAAATTAGCTGGGCATGGTGGCGCGTGCCTGTAATCCCAGCTACTCAGGAGGCTGAGGCAGGAGAATTGCCTGAACCCAGGAGGCGGAGGTTGCGGTGAGCCGAGATCGCGCCATTGCACTCCAGCCTGGGTAACAAGAGCGAAACTCCGTCTCAAAAAAATAAATAAATAAAATAAACAAGCAGTAAAAACTATATTATTTAGAGATACATATATTTGTGGCTTTAAAAAAAGCAAGGGACAGTACACATAGCATTCAAGATAGGCAGAATTACTTGAACCCCGGAGGCTGAGGCTGCAGTGAGCCAAGATCATGCCACTGCATTCTAGTCTGGGCAACAGAAGGAGACTCTGTCCCCAAAAAAGTAAATACACACATAGATAAATAAAGGAGAATAAGAAGAAAAGGCACACATAGAAAAGGAACAGGCAGAAGGAAAAATGGGAACTGCTTGGCTCTGGTTGGCTTCATAATGGGCAGTGTCAGTACCTATCTGAAAATGGGTGGGGTCTGAAGTTAACAGAGCATAAAGAGGTGCCTGACAGTCAGAACCAGTGTGAACTATCTCCTCTAGTGTCCACTATCTCCAGGGTCACTGGCTAGGGCTGTCACAGCTAAAAGTGTCTCTACCAGGAATCAGAAGCTACTAACCCACACCTTCCACTTAGGTCATACTGGGAAAGCAGTTCAGGGATTCAATGATATCTCTGTCAGTCCCCAAGTATGCTGTCTGTGCTGAAAACTTCACAAGTAAGTCTCTAAATTCTCACACTGACCTTGTGACATAAATAGTCTTATTGTCTTCATTGTACAGATGAGGAAACAGGGGCTCCAATAAGTAAAATGGACTTCTCATAAATGACTTCTCAGCTTCTTTAGTAGTACTGAGATGGGAACCCAGGTCTGTCTCCACACTAGACTAAAGTCACATGAGAGAAGGGAAGGACAGCTCTATCTGTGCTTACCACTTCTCTGGGTCCACAAGAGAGCCTGGCACTGTAAGTGTTCAAAAACTGACCACATGAATCTCTGACTCCAAAGGCCAGGCTCTCTTGGCCACTAGACTCTACTCATTGTCCCCAAGCATGAAAATGCACTCATGGGCCCATGTTTATTTCCCAAGAGTTCCATGGGTCCTGGTAAACTGCAAATAGATATGTTTGGAAATCTTTTTTAGGGTTTTGAATTCTTCTCTATTGCACTGGACACCAGATTTGTGTAAATGTTGTTTGAAGATCATCTGACATCAGAGAAAATTCCCTGAGCATTTGTGTTTATCTTAAGGGTAGGTTTGATGCAACACTATCCCAGAAAATTAGAGGGCTCCTCTCTCCCAGCAGGGTATGGTGGTACATTCCTGTAGTCCCAGCTGCTCAGGAGGCTGAGGCATGAGGATCGTTTGGGCTTAGGAGTTTGAGGCTGCAGTGAACTATGATTGTGCCACTGCACTGAAGCCTGGGTGACAGAGAGAGACTGTGTCTCTAACAGAGAGAGAGAGAGAGAGAGAGAGAGAGAGAGAGAGAGAGTGTGTGTGTGTGTGTGTGTGTGTGTGTGTGTGTGTGTGTGTGTTAAAGAGAGACTTCCAATCTCTTGGAAAAAGGACCTGGCAGGGGCCCAAAGTGGCTCCGGCCGGATGTCGTGGCGCTTGCGAAGGCGAGGCCGAGTTCAAGGCCAACCAACCTCAGCAACCTTATAAGCTCTCAATGATTGGCAAAAAAAAAAAAAAAAAGGACCTGGCAAATTCAGGGAGGAAGAAGAATTTGCAAAAGAAACAGAACAAAGACAAGCAGGAAGGTCAGCCACTCTGATTCTCCTAGGTTTTCAGGTCCACCCACTGAGTTCTAAAGGAACCTGTTGAAGTATCAACAACAGTAATTGCTCCTTGGTTTCTATTGACTTTTTTGAGGGATTTTGAGAGGTAGAACAGAGAAGAAATCTTTTTGCTGTTTGGAGATTAAAAGCCAGAAAAAGATCATCATTAGCAGGACAGGAGAGAGGTCTTGCCTTGAGTTTAATGCCAGTGCCTAATGAGCTTATGCTTTCATGGGTACTCATGAATTAATGAAGAAAATGAAAGAATCAAAAAAAAAAAAAAAAAGACCAAGATAAGATTAGGCCCACCCTCTAATTTCTCTTCTCATTTTTCTTTCTTTTTTTTTTTTTTTTTGAGACGGAGTTTCGCTCTTGTTACCCAGGCTGGAGTGCAATGGCGCGATCTCGGCTCACCGCAACCTCCGCCTCCTGGGTTCAGGCAATTCTCCCGCCTCAGCCTCCTGAGTAGCTGGGATTACAGGCACGCACTACCATGCCCAGCTAATTTTTTGTATTTTTAGTAGAGACGGGGTTTCACCATGTTGACCAGGATGGTCTCGATCTCTTGACCTCGTGATCCACCGCCTCGGCCTCCCAAAGTGCTGGGATTACAGGTGTGAGCCACCGCGCCCAGTCGACATTTTTCTTTTTTGAAATGGAGTCTCGTACTGTTGTCCAGGCTGTAGTGCAGTGGCACGATCTCACCTCACTGCAATCTCTGCCTCCTGGGTTCAAACAATGCTACTGCCTCAGCCTCCTGAGTAGGTGGGACTACAGGCAAGCGCAACCACGCTCAGCTAACTTTTTTGTATTTTTAGTAGAGATGGGGTTTCATAATGCTGGCCAGGATGGTCTTGATCTCCTGACCTCGTGATCTGCCCACCTCAGTTTCCCAGGCATGAGCAACCAAGCCCCACCTCGTGATCTGCCCACCTCAGTTTCCCAGGCATGAGATTACAGG
The DNA here is from genome assembly GCA_031835075.1 of Saguinus oedipus. NCBI lineage: Eukaryota > Metazoa > Chordata > Mammalia > Primates > Cebidae > Saguinus > Saguinus oedipus. Next base: position 205,591,781 of record CM063169.1, read on the forward strand.
CATGAGCCACCGAGCCCCACCGAGCCCCACCGAGCCCAGCCTTTCTTCTCACTTTTTGAAAGTGAGACACATTTTTCATTGGGACAGAATCATCACTGCACAAAAAGGTAAGAAATACTTAACACCCAGCCAGGCGTGAGCTCACGCCTGTAATCCCAGCTACTCGGGAAGCTGAGGCAGGACAATCACTTTAACCTGGGAGGCAGAAGTGGCAGTGAGTGGAGATCATGCCACTGCACTCTGGCTTGGGCAACAGAACAAGACTCCATCTCAAAAAAGAAAAGAAAGGAAAAGGCTGGGCGCAGTGAATCACACCTGTAATCCCAGCACTTCGGGAGGCCAAGGCGGGCAAATCACCTGAGGTCAGGAGATCAAGACTATCGTGAGTGACTAATACGGTGAAATCCCACCTCTACTAAAAATACAAAAAAAATAGCTGGGCATGGTGGCACATGCCTGTTGTCCCAGCTACTCAGGAGGCTGAGGTAGGAGAATTACTTGAACCCAGGAGGCGGAGATTGCAGTTAGCTGAGAACACGCCACTGCACTACAGCCTTGGTGACAGTGAAAGACTCTGTCTCAAAAAAAAACAGAACTACTTACACCCAACAAGGCCACAGACACCATTTAATCAGATATAAGAACAGGATGTTGTCATACTTAATGGATATCCTTGGATTTATTTAGATTACTCCAAATAAAAGGCATTCAAAGGTATTAAAACTTCAGGTATAACTAAGCCAAATTCACTAAAATTAGCACTGTCTTCTCCAACATAATGAGTTGATCAAATGTCTATGAGATAGAATAATTACTACGTCTTTTGGTCAAGAACTAACTCAGAAGAAATATCATGTAATTATTTAATCATGAAATCTTTATATAGTATTGTTCACTCAACATTTTGGGGTAAAATTCTTCATAGCTAAATGACAGCGAGGCACGTGTGTGCACGTACACACAAGTTAAAGAACCTAGTTTAATATTTTATTTTTTGAGACAGAGTCTTGCTTGGCCGCCCAGGCTAGAGTACAATGGCATGATCTCGGCTCACTGCAACCTCCACTTCCCGGGTTCAAGTGTTTCTCCTGACTCAGCCTCCTGAGTAACTGGGATTACAGGCATGTGCCACCATGCCCAGCTAATTGTTGTATTTTTAGTAGAGATGGGGTTTTACCATGTTGGCCAGACTGGTCTCAAACTACTGACCTCAGGTGATTCATCCACCTCAGCCTCCCAAAGTGCTAGGATTACAGGTGTGAGCCACCAAACGCAGCCAGTATTATCTTTATTATACTGAAAGGCTTTATACTCCTCTCATATTTTGAGATAAATAAATATAAGTATGGATCATATCTTATTAATACTTACATGATTTAGCTTTTTCAAAATTTCTATTTCTGTTTCAACATTGAGAGCTGGGTCCTTTGATAAATAGAAAAACAGAGTTTATTAATAATAATAATTACCAATATTTATTTATTTTTTTTTGAGATGGAGTTTTGCCCTTGTTACTCAGGCTGGAGTGCAATGGCGTGATCTTGGCTCACCACAACCTCCGCCTCCTGGGTCCAGGCAATTCTCCTGCCTCAGCCTCCTGAGTAGCTGGGATTACAGGCACGCGCCACCATGCCCAGCTAATTTTTTGTATTTTTAGTAGAGATGGGGTTTCACCATGTTGACCAGGTTGGTCTCAATCTCTTGACCTCGTGATCCACCCGCCTCAGCCTCCCAAAGTGCTGGGATTACAGGCATGAGCCACCGTGCTCAGCAATTGCCAATATTTAAAAAAATTTACAGTTAAACTTAGTTTACTAAATAAAGGCTGCCTGAGTTCCAAGCCCAGCTCTATTCCTACAAAGAAATCAAAGCCCAGAGGTCAATGACTTAAATACCTCACTTGAAATAACTCTGCAAAATACTTGGCAAATAGTAAGCATTCAATAAATGTCAGGCCCTGTGCCAAGCTCTTTATTTAAATAAATGGCCAGGCCCTGTGCCAAGCTCTTTCTTTACAGAGATCACGTCTCATGAGCCTCAAAATCCCCAGCTGAAGAGGATTCTACAATTATCCCCATCTTACAGATGGGGTAAACAAGTCTCAGAAGACATAATGCACTTGCCCCAGTCTCCACAGTCAGAAACAAGTGTGCTTCCACTGTGTTCATGTTAAATTCGTCAACCCTACTTATTAGCTGTGGAACTATTTACATTCATTAAAATGATAAACAAAACACATGGACAAGAAGGTGTTCAATTAAACTGTATAAGGAAAATGTTAAGTCAAATTTCTACTAATAGAGCAGATACAGGTTCCAACTGCAACAGCAGGCTCACATATTTTCTGAAACTCTTGACAAGAGGAGGCTTCAGGGTACTAAAGTTGTTCTGTTACAATTCCAAAAGGATGAATCAAGTAACTCAACTTCCTGGGCTACACCCTCCACAAGTGAAGAGGAGATAGAATTACATATTTATATAAAATGAACTTCAGCTAAGAAACCCAGATGTTTAATTTTAAGAGCCTGTCTCTTCCTGTAAGCCGCTAAACTCATTACCAAGTCAGGGCATTTTCTGATAATAAAATGGTCACAAAGAGTCCAGTGTGATTCCAAGAATGAAATCAAAAAGTAAAATTTTACTCCCAGTTTTTAACAATCTAGTTGCTATTTTCTTCTCCTCAAAATGGGAAACAAATCTTAGAATCGCAGGGGAAAAGATCTATAACAACGTGAACACAAAAAGGAAATTCCTCTTGCCATGTGAGCATGGCATTGTCTAGGGGGGAAAATTTGATCTTTAAAGAATGTGAAAGTATAATAGCCAGAAACAGCTGGCCACAAAGGAAAATGTGATTAGGGGCTGTGTTTTACGTTACTTTGTTGGGTCACATGTGGAAAGACCAATGCATTTGTCCATCTCTCCCATACAGTAAATGTGGATTACAAAAAAGTAGTAAAGTAAACAGCTGCTATAAAGAAAAACTGTCAATGATTTACTTAAAATTTTAAAAATCTATGGCTAATCCATGAACCAAGGATACTCACTGCCATATTACCCAGAACAGCGAAGTATAAGAAATTACCTAAATGATCAGGCAGAGAAATTGTTAAGTAAATTTCAATAAGGTAAATGATATGAAAACTCAGTCATCAAAAAGGATGTATTAGGGAAAAGTTTTTGCCATAATGCATTTGTGGAAAAGCAAAATACAAACCTGTATATACAAGATGATTTCAACCATCTAAAAACATGATTTCATCTGAACAAAAACTAGGAGGAAAAGGAAAACTGAAAACAGCTGTGGGGTTACAGTGGGGATTATGGCTGAATTTTTTTCTCTAATTTCCTGTCATTTATTGTAAAAACAATCTTGTAACAACTCTGAACTTGGAAGGAGAAAAAAAAAAACTTCCCACTATGCTCATTATTATGTACAATTAAATACTTGTGGAACCAAACTGTCTATAAGTAAAAGTTTCTAGATTAATCAAAGATGCCTCCAAATTTTCCATGTTCTTTGATACTCACAAATTCATCCATCTAAGAAGGGAGTTGTTCCTGAGATTGAAGATCATCAATCTAAGATTATTTTGGGAAGTTATGAAGAAGTGTCAACACAAGGTGAGCAGCCTTTTATTGGTACTTACTGTCTCTCTTTCTGAACCAATGGCAAACTTCCTTTTGCTGATGATCTTTATGGCTACTTTCTTACATGTTTTCCTCTCGAAAGCCAGCTTTACCTCTCCACAGGCACCACTAGAGGGAAAAACAAAGACAGTGATTGTCTGAATGTTTTTAATTATGAGACCCACCACTCCTGAGTCCGCTGCTTCAAGTATCACAGTTTACAGACATTCCATATAACAACCCTTTCAGGCTGGGCACAGTGGCTCAAGCCTGTAATCCCAGCACTTTGGGAGGCCAAGACGGGTGGATCATGAGGTCAAGAGATTGAGACCATCCTGGTCAACATGGTGAAACCCCGTCTCTACTAAAAATACAAAAAATTAGCCGGGCATGGTGGCGCGTGCCTGTAATCCCAGCTACTCAGGAGGCTGAGGCAGGAGAATTGCCTGAACCCAGGAGGCGGAGATTGCGGTGAGCCAAGATCGCGCCATTGCACTCCAGCCTGGGTAACAAGAGAGAAACTCTGTCTCAAAAAAAAAAAAATATATATATATACGTACATATGTACGTATATATTGTGTATATATGTATATCAATTTTAATGTCTAGTACAAAAGCTCTTTGAAGTCCTCAATAATTTTTAAGAATGTGAGGTGTCCTGAGTCCAAAATTTTTGAGAACTTTAACCCAAGTTACGTTTAATTGTAGGTTTCACTTCACATCCCAAGATGACAAAAATTCTAAACAGCACAGAAGTACAGTAACCATATTTTTTGGGAGGTGATAAAAAAAATTCCGAAATTGATTGTGGTGATGTCTTCACAACTCCGTGAATACACTAAAAATCACTAAACTGCACTCTAAATGGGTACATTATATGGTATATAAATTGTATCTCAGTGACATCACCTTTAAAAAGTTATCACCAATAAAATTCATGAGGTGAAAGAGTTAATTTAAATTAATCATTACCAAACACATCAATAATATACCTATCATGATGTATGAACAGAGAAATGCAAATTAAAACCACAATGACATATCACCTCAAGCCTGTTAGAATGGCTATTACCAAAAAGATGAATATTAACAAGTGTTAAAGAGGATGTGAAGAAAAGAGAACCCTGGTAAATTGTTGGTGGGAATATAAATTGGTACAGCCATTTTGGAAAATAGTATGAAGGGTCCTCAAAAAACTAAAATTATAATTACCATATGATCCAGCAATCCCACTTCTAGATATATATCCAAAAAAAATTTAAATCAGTATGCTGAAGAGATATCTGCACTCCCATGTTCATTTCAGCATTATTCATAATAGCTAAGATAGGGAAGCAACCTAAGCATCCATCAACAAATGAACAAAGTAAATGTGGTATATATATACATAATGAAATACTATACACCCAGCAAAGCGCAGTGGCTCATGCCTGTAATCCTAGCACACTGGGAGGCCGAGGCAGGTGAACTGCTTGATGTCAGGGATTCAAGACCAGCCTGGTCAACATGGCGAGACCCCATCACTATTCAAAATACAAATATTAGCCAGGTGTGGTGGTACAAGCCTATAGTCCCAGCTACATGGGAGGCTGAGGTGGAAGGATCACTAGAGCCCAGGAGATGGAGGTTTCAGTGAGACAAGATTGTGCCACTGCACTCTAGTCTGGGCAACACAGCAAGACTCTCTCTCTCTCTCTCTCTCTCTCTCTCTCTCACACACACACACACACACACACACACACACGACAAAAAGGAAATGCAAAAAGAAATACTTGGCTGGGTGTGGTGGCTCACACCGGTAATCCCAGCACTTTAGGAGGCTGAGGCAGGAGGATAGCTTGAGCCCAGGAGTTCAAGACCAGCCCTGGCAACACAGCGTGACCTCATCTTTAAAAAACAAAAACACACATTAACTGTGCATGGTAGGGGAGGGACAGTGGGGTGGGTAGATGCGGAGGGATAGCCTGGGGAGAAATGCCAAATGTGGGTGAAGGGGAGGAGGGCAGCAAAGCACACTGCCATGTGTGTACCTATGCAACTATCTTGCACGTTCTGCACATGTACCCCAAAACCTAAAATGCAAGGAAAAAAAAAAAAAAAACTGTGCATGGTGCTGAATGCCTGATCTCCCTTGACCTGGGAAATCAAGGCCACAATGAGCTCTGATCATGATACTACACTCCAGCCTGGGTAACAGACAATACCCTGTCTCACAAAGAAATAAACAGGCCATGCACTGTGGCTCATGCCCGTAATCCTAGCACTTTGGGAGGCCGAGGCGGGTGGATCACCTGTGGTCAGGAGTTCAAGACCAGCCTGGCCAACATGGTATAACCCCGTCTCTAAAAAAATAAAAAATGAAGCAATAAGATAAAAATACATTAAAATGACTGTATGCAATAACTCACAAAAATAAAAATAAAAAAATCACAGCACTTTGGGAAGCCAAGGCAGGCAGATCACCTGAGGTCGGGAGTTCAAGACCAGACTGACCAACATGGAGAAACCTTGTCTCTACTAAAAATACAAAATTAGTTGGGCGTGGTGGTGCACACCTGTAATCCCAGCTACTCAGGAGGCTGAGGCAGAATCTCTTGAACCTGGGAAGCAGAGGTTTCAGTGAGCCAAGATCACGCCATTGCACTCCAGCCTGGGCCATAAGAGCAAAAATCTGTTTTAAAAAAATAATAATAATAAATAAATAATGAATGGCAGGGTGCAGTGGCTCATGTCTGTAATCCCAGCACTTTGGGAGGCCAAGGCAGACGAATCACCTGAGGTCGGGAGTTCAAGACCAGCCTAACCAACATGGAGAAACCCCACCTTTACTAAAAACACAAAATTAAGGTTGGCCGCGGTGGCTCACACCTATATTCCCAGCACTTTGGGAGGCCGAGGCGGGTGGATCACGAGGTCAAGAGATTGAGACCACCCTGGTCAACATGGTAAAACACCGCCTCTACAAAAATACAAAAATTAGCTGGGCATGGTGGCACACGCCTGTTGTCACAGCTACTCGGGAGGCTGAGGCAGGAGAATTGCTTGAACCCAGGAGGCGGAGGTTGCGGTGAGCCGAGATCGCGCCACTGCACTCCAGCCTGGGTAACAAGAGCAACACTCCGTCTCAAAAATATAAAACACACAAAATTAGCTGGGTGTAGTGGCGTTTGCCTGTAATCCCAGCTACTTGGGAGGCTGAAGCATGAGAATCGTTTGAACCCAGGAGGCAGAGGTTGCAGTGAGACAAGATCACGCCACTGCACTCCCGCCTGGGCAACGAGCAAAACTCAGTGAAAGAAAGGAAAACAGAAGAGAAGAGAAGGAAAGGAAGGAGAGAGAGAAGAAGAAAGAAAGAGACAGAAAGAAAAGAAAGAAAGGAAAGGAAAGGGAAGGAAGGAAGGAAGGAGAGCAAGAGTGAGAAGGAAGGAAGGAAAGAGAGAGAGAGGGAAAGTGAGAAAGAAGGAAGGAAGGAAGGATAGAAGGAAAGAAGGAAGGAAGGAAGGAAATCAGAAATGAGAAACTCCCAATCACAAATGTATAGGGAAAAAATGAAGTGTAGTTATATAAGAAAATAATTTACCTTCCAAGAGTTTTTGACATGATGTATTCATCTCTTAATGCCTTAGGATAAACCGACTGATCATCTACAGTCAGATCAAAAAAGACAAAAACTAAGGAAAAACAGAGTAAAAATGGGTGTCATTAATTTATTCACAAAAGAAGATCACCGATTCTAAAATTTAATCATCATATGGAATATAAGACAATTCTTTACTACATTTATCATGTAAACTTAAGGAAATCAGTTCAGCAAGCTAATACATATTGTAAAACCCTTGAGAGAAATAAATTATAGTCAAATTTCATGCTTCAATGGAACTATAAGCATCACTCTAATGGTAGTACAGGAAATCCGTAACACAACATTATTTATATTCCTTGACCTCTGAGGATTAATCAATTACACCAGCATAAAACGCCCATGTAGATTTCCACAGGCCCAGAATCAGAAAGCAATCAATCTGAGCCTAGAAAAATGGTCTAGACAAGTAAACATCCCAATGAAAATCACGCCATCAATATCACCACACTGGCATTATCATCTCTCGGCCAATTTATACCTTTACATACCTGGTATTAAGTATTTTGTAGTGCAAAGTACATTCAACATATTTGTAAAGTTAGGTAAACAGCATTTTTCTAAACAAAATACCCTTTTTCTCCATTATTTGGGCTGTATCTAAAAAAAACTCTAAAAAAATTTTGTTGTTGTTTTGGAGAGAGTCTCACTCTGTTGACCAGGCTGGAGTGCAGTGGCATGATCTCGGCTCACTACAACCTCTACCTCAAGGTCAGGAGTTCAAGACCAGCCTAGCCAACATGGTGAAACCCTGTCTCTACTAAAAACACAAAAAATAGCTGAGTGTGGGGGCGGGCACCTGTAATCCCAGCTACTCAGGAGGCTAAGGCAGGAGAATCACTTGAACCCGGGAGGTGAAGGTTGCAGTGAGCTGAGAATGCGCCATTGCACTCCAGCCTGAGCAATAGGGCAAAACTCCATCTCAAAAACAAAACAAAACAAAACAAAACAAATCTGCCTGTCTGGATGGAACTTTTTCATAATTTAATAATGCAACTACAACAGAGAAGTTGAATCTTGAATGCTAACTTACTCATCGTTACTCACTTAAACCACACTCTGTAAGGACATGACAAATTTTCCTCCTGTGTGGGAGTGAAAAAAAAATTCAGTAACCATAAGATGATATTACCTTTATTTCTGCTTAGTGAAAGTGCAATTTCAGAATTGTTATTCAAAGGACGGCGTTTTCCTTTCCCTACAAGCTCTGTATTTACAAAGGTTCCATTGCCACTATGATCTTCGATGTATGCAATGTAAGAGTTTCTAGGACCCACTTCCTAAAATAGAGAACATTTTATTTCAAACTTTTACAAGCAAAGATTTATAGTGGGAAAATACCTAAAAGCAATGAATAGATTACCAGCTCTCCTAAATATATGGGTATTTGTCACCTACCCTGAAGATCCGGAAGTGTTTCTTGCTATATGTCCGGTATTTATCTGTTCTTTTCAGCAGTGGTTCGTCAAAACAATATTCACAGCTTTTGTCCCTCCCAAACCAGTAGTTGTCATTCACACACTCTGTAATACAAAAGCATGCATCAGAGGGCTGTTGAATTTCATGTAACAAACATGTTTAAAAATTGCTCATAAATGCTACTTGTAGGAAAATAGCCTAAGAAGGCAATCAGAATGATGAATCTGCTTATCAAGATTTTATAACATTAAAAATTAGGAGACAAAAAACAACATTTACCAACAAGTTTAACCAATGGCAGTTTATCTATAATCACATGGCCGGGGGCAGTGGCTCACACCTGTAATCTCAGCACTTTGAGAGGCTGAAGCAGGAGGATCGCTTGACCCCAGGAGTTCATGACCAGCGTGGGCACATAGGGGTCACCCATCTCTACCATAAATTTAAAAATTAGCCTGGGCAACATGGTGAAACCCCATCTCTACAAAAAATAAAAAATTAGCAGGGTGTGGTGGTGAGTCCCTGTGGTCTCAGTTACTCAGGAGGCTGAGATGGGAGGATCACTTAAGCCTGGGAGGTTGAGGCTGCAGTGAGCTGAGACAGCGCCACTGCACACTAGCCTGGGGGTGACAGAATGAAACCGTTTCCTTTTTTTTTTTGAGACAGAGTCTTGCTCTGTCACCGGGCTGGAGTGTACCGGCGAAATCCTGGCTCACTGCAACTTCTGCCTCCTGGGTTCAAGCAATTCCCCTGCCTCAGACCCCTCAAGTAGCTGGGACTACAGTTGTGCATCACCATGCCTGGATAACTTTTTGTATTTTAGTAGAGATAGAGTTTCACCATGTAGGCCAGGATGGTCTTGATATCCTGACCTTGTGATCCACCCACCTCGACCTCCGAAAGTGCTGGGATTACAGGTGCGAGCCACTGCACCTGGCCTGACCCTGTTTCAAAAAATTAACCAGATGTGGTGGTGCATGCCTATAGTTGCAGCTACTCAAGAGGCTGAAGCAGGAGGATCACTTGAGCCTGAGGAGTTGATGCTACAGTGGGCTGTGATTCTGCCATTGCACTCTAGCCTGGGCAACAGAGCAAGACTTTTTTCAAAAAAACAAACAAATACATATATTAAGTGTTTATTTATTTTATGTTTATTATATATGTAATTGGCATTATACATATATATTTATTATATAAGCTGCCTTAAATATAATTACATATTTATATATAAAATAATGTATCATATATTTATAACATTATTTTATATTATAACATACAGTATATATGTAATATACATGCAAATATGTGCAAAATATATATTATAAATATATGTTGTATATATTGTAAAATAATGTTACATGTGTATATATATATGCACACATACATATGTATACACATACATATATATATAACTATGAAATAACAAATAGTAATTAAAAGTTCTTGAGTAATTTTTAATGACTCGGACAATACTGTAACTTCCTGCTTATTACCTTCCTGAGGCTTTCCACAACACTTAGCATAAAATCTGCACACTTCATCATGGCCTATCAGATGTTCAGGGTCTGGCCCTGCCACCATGCTGGCCCCACCTCTTACCCCTTTCCCCTTGCCCATGACACCCAGCACCACTGGCCTCCTTTCACTACCCTCAAGAGTACTGGGTTCAACCTACTTTGTGGTCTTAGCACTTCTTCCCCAACCACCTGAATGGCTCATTTCACCTTGCCTTTTATATACATACTATCTACACAATATGATCTGCCTTTTGGACTCTACTATCTTGTCCCACTCAGTTTTCTATATAAACATTACTCACCTGCTATCATAATGTTATCCTGTTATATTTCTTTTTGATTATGGGCCACAACTGGAAACTGCTTATTTGTATATTTTCTCCCCACCTCCCCAAATTAGAACATAACCTCCAGGAGGGCAGCTGGAGACCTCTTGTTTAACAGCACAACTCCAGCACTTGGAACACTGCACATGGCAGGCAATTAAATGCCCATTGCAAGACAGAGTAGAGAAAATATTAGTAACTCCTATTAGGAAAAGTACTCGTTTCCCTAATAAATGTTAAGTTCCTATAAATCAATGAAAAAGATACACAGTCCAGTAGAACAATGGGTAAAGAACATGAAAAGATAATTTACAAGAAACAGAAATGCAACTGGCTCAGACATATGAAAGGTGGCCAAGCTAACTCAATATAAGAAAATTTAGCATTAACACATTAACACACTTCATGTTTTACCTATTAGATTAGCAAAAACCCAAAAATTTCATATTACCCTGTGCTGGCAAGAGGTACGAAAAAGCAGGTACTCTCATGCATTGCCAGTGAGAACATAATTTATACACACATTGTATATAATTGTTTAAGGAGGACAATTTAGCAAGATCTATCAAAACTACATGTGGGCTGCATATGACGGCTCATGCCTGTAATCCCAGTATTTTGGGAGGCTGAGGAAGGAGGATCACTTGAGCCAAGAAGTCCAGGCTACAGTGAGCTGTGATTGCACCACTCACTTCAGGGCGACAGAGTGAGACCCTGTCTCTAAAATGAAAGAAAAGGAAAATTAACAAATCCAAATTAGTTACTTAAAAGATGAACAGGTTGGCAAATCTTAAGACAGATTAAACAAGAAAAAAAGAGACAAGACTCAAATTACTAAAATCAGAATGAGAGAGGTAATTACTACTGATCTGACAGAAATAAAAATGATTTAAAAAGAATAATATGAACAATTGTGTGACAATATTAGATGACAGAGGTGAAACGGACAAACTCCTGCAAAGATAGAAACTACCAAAACTAACACAAGAAACAGAAAATCTGAATATACCCATAACAAGGGAAAAGACTGAATGATAATACTAGCACTTTGGGAGGAAAAGACAGGTGGATTGCCTAAGTTCAGGATATCGAGATCAGCCTGGGAAACATGGCAAAATCCCATCTCTACTAAAAATACCAAAAAAAAAGGGACAGGCAAGGTGGCTCATGCCTGTAATCCCAGCACTTTGGGAGGCTGAGGCAGGTGGATCAGGAGGTCAAGAGATCCAGACAATCCTGGTCAACATGGTGAAACCCCATCTCTACTAAAAATACAAAAAATTAGCTGGGCATGGTGGCGCGTGCCTGTAGTCCCAGCTACTCGGGAGGCTGAGGCAGGAGAATTGCCTAAACCCAGAAGGCGGAGGTTGCAGTGAGCCGAGATCGCGCCATTGCACTCCAGCCTGGGTAACAAGAGTGAAACTCCATATCAAAAAAATATATATATAATATAAATAAATAAATAAAAATTTAAAAATTAGCCAGGCATGGTGGCAGGCATCTGTAGTTTAAGCTACTCTGGAGGCTGAGGCACAAGAATCGTTTGAACCTGGGAGACAGAGGCTGCAGTGAGCCAAGATCATGCCACTACACTCCAGCCTGGGTGACAGTGAGAGACTCTGTCTCAAAAAAAAAAAAAAAAAAAAAAAAAAAAACTCCGGCCGGATGTCGTGGCGCTTGCGAAGGCGAGGCCAAGAGTTCAAGGCCAACCAACCTCAGCAACCTTACAAGCTCTCATTGATTGGCAAAAAAAAAAAGACTGAATAGATAATCAAAATATCCACTACAAAGAAAAGTGCAGTCCCAGATAGCCTCACATTAGCTTGAGCAACATAGGGAGACCACATGTCTATCAAAATTAAAAAATTAGCTATGTGTGGTGGCACATGCCTGTACCAGCTACTCAGGAGGCTGAGGTAGGAGTTGGGCCTCGGAGGTCAAGGCTGCAGTGAAATGTGATCGTGCCACTGCACTCCAGCCTAGGAAACAGAGTGAGACTCTGTCTCAAAAAGGAAAAGAAAAAAAGAAACAGAGATGGCTGGCTTCATTTTAAATTCTATCAAATATGTAAAGATTAATACCAATTATTCTCAAACTTTTCCAAGAAATACAGGAGGGAACACTATCAACTCATCTTTGAAGCCACTAATACACTGATACCAAAACCAGAAAGAGACATCACAATGAAACCACAAACCAATATCCCTTATGAATATAGATACAAAAATCCTCAACAAAACAGTAGCAAACTAAATCCAGCAACACATAAAAAAGATTACACACAATCAAATAAGAATTAACCCAGGAAGCCGGGTGCGGTGGCTCAAGCTATAATCCCAGCACTTTGGGTGGCCGAGGCAGGTGGATCACTAGGTCAAGAGATCCAGACCATCCTGGTCAACAAGGTGAAACCCCGTCTCTACTAAAAATACAAAAATTAGCTGGGCATGGTGGCAAAGCCTGTAGTCCCAGCTACTCGGGAGGCTGAGGTAGGAGAATTGCTTGAACCCAGGAGGCGGAGGTTGCGGTGAGCCGAGATCGTGCCATTGCACTCCAGCCTGGGTAATTAGAGTGAAACTCCATCTCAAAAAAATAAAAAAAATAAACAATAAAAAATAAAAAAAGAATTCACCCAGGAAAGCTTGGTTGGTTTAACATCTGAAAACCAAATAATATAATACACAGTAACAACAGAATGTAGGATAATAGAGAAACAGTTTTTGGCAAAACTCAGCATCCTTTTATAACAAAAAAATACTCAGAGAACTAGGAATAGGAGGAAATCCCTTCAACCTAAGAAAGAGCTTTTATTTATTTTATTTATTTTTTTTAAATTTAGAGACAGTCTTGCTCTGTGGCCTGCAATCAAAGCTCACTGTAGTCTCCATCTCCTGGCTTCAAGCAATTTTCTTGCTATAGGTTCCCAAAGCACTGAGATTACAGTTTACACGTCAGAGCATCCAGCCAGAAAGAACTTTCATGAAACATCCACAGCTTGGTGATCTTCAGATCTCTACTACAGAAAAGAAAAGAAAAGAAAAGAAAAGAAAAGAAAAGAAAAGAAAAGAAAAGACCCACAGCTAACATCGTACTTCGTGATAAAAGACTGAAAGCTGGCTGGGTGTGGTGGCTCACACCTCTTATCCCAGCACTTTGGGAGGCTGAGGCAGGAGCATCAGTTGACAAAAGGAGTTTGAGATCATATAGGGTAACATGGCGAGACTCTGTCTTTACAAAAAATCAAGATAAAATAATAATTAGGCCATCCCCTCTCCAGTCTGTGCCTCCAAGATGGCAAAGAAAAGAAGAAACAACAGTCGTGCCAAAAAGGACTGTGGCCACATGCAGCCTATTCGCTGCACGAACTGTGCCCGATGCGTGCCCAAGGACAAGACCATTAAGAAATTCATCATTTGGGGCCGGGCGTGGTGGCTCACGCCTATAATCCCAGCACTTTGGGAGGCCAAGGCGGGTGGATCACAAGGTCAAGAGATCGAGACCATCCCCCAACATGGTGAAACCACCATCTCTACTAAAGATACAAAAAATTAGCTGGGCATGGTGGCGCGTGCCTGTAATCCCAGCTACTCAGGAGGCTGAGGCGGGAGAATTGCCTGAACCCAGGAGGCGGAGGTTGCGGTGAGCCGAGATCGCGCCATTGCACTCCAGCCTGGGTAACAAGAGCAAAAGTCCATCTCAAAAAAAAAAAAAAATTAGCTGGGCAAGTCGGAGGGCACCTGTAATCCCAGCTACTTAGGAGGCTGAGGCAGAAGAATCACTTGAACCTGGGACGCAGACATTGCAGAGAGCCAAGATCGCGTCACTGCACTCCAGCCTGGGTGACAGAGTGAGTAAGACTGTCTTAATAAAAAACAAATAAATAAAACTCAACTCAAAATGAATAAAGGACCTTAATTAAACTTAAGAGCTAAAACTAGGCCAGGCACTGTGGCTCATGCCTGTAATGCGAGCACTTTGGGAGGCTGAGGAGGGTGGATCACCTGAGGTCAGGAGTTTGAAACCAGTCTGGCCAACATGGTGAAATCCTGTCCCTACTAAAAAAATACAAAAATTAGCCAGGTATGGTGGTGGGTACCCATAATCCCAGCTACTCAGTAGGCTGAGGCAGGAAAATCACTTGAACCCAGAAGGCAGAGCTTGCAGTGAGCCAAGATCACACCACTACACTCCAGCCTGGGTGACAGAGCAAGACTTGTCTCAAAAATAATAATAATAAACAGTCTCTATTCAACATATGCTTTATGCTGGTCATCCTATCAGGCTCTTTGTTTACTTGTCTTTTCTTTCCCCCACTTTTTGTGGAGAACGAGGTCTTGCTATATTGCTCAGCAGCTCTGGAACTCCTGGGCTCAAGCTATCCTCCAACCTCTGCCTCCCGAAGAGCTGGGATTACAATTGTGAGCCACCGTGCCCCAGCCTGATATACATTTTATTTTATTTATTTATTTATTTTGGAGAAAGAGTCTCACTCTGTCACCCAGGCTGGAGTGCAGTGGCATGATCTCAGCTCACTGCAACCTCCGCCTCCTAAGTTCAAGCAATTCTCCTGCCTCAGCCTCCTGAGTAGCTGGGATTACAGGTACCTGCCAACATGCCCAGCTAATTTCTGTAGTTTTTTTGTTTTTTTTTTTGAGTCGGAGTTTCACTGTTTTTACCCAGACTGGAATGCAATGGCACAATTTCGGCTCACAGCAACCTCTGCCTTCTGGGTTCAAGCAATTCTCCTGCCTCAGCCTCCAGAGTAGCTAGGATTATAGGCGCACACTACCATGCCCAGCTAATTTTTGTATTTTTAGTAGAGACAGGGTTTCACCTTGTTGACCAGGATAGTCTCGATCTCTTGACCTCATGATCCACCCGCCTTGGCCTCCCAAGTGCTGGGATTATAGGCGTGAGCCACCGCGCCCTGCCCAATTTCTATAGTTTTAATAAAGATGGGGTTTCTCCATGTTGGCCAAGCTGGTCTCAAACTCCTGACCGCAGGTGATCCACCCACCTTGGCCTCTCAAAGTACTGGGATTGCAGGCATGAGCCACCATGACCGGTCTAAAAAATATTTTTTAAATGGGCAAAAAAATAGCTTCAAGTGTCTACTTCTAAATTTAAAGTTGTATATGTGGAGGCCGGGCGCGGTGGCTCAAGCCTGTAATCCCAGCACTTTGGGAGGCCGAGGCGGGTGGATCACGAGGTCAAGAGATCGAGACCATCCTGGTCAAAATGGTGAAACCCTGTCTCTACTAAAAATACAAAAAATTAGCTGCGCATGGTGGCGCGTGCCTGTAATCCCAGCTACTCAGGAGGCAGGAGAATTGCCTGAACCCAGGAGGTGGAGGTTGCGGTGAGCCGAGATCACACCATTGCACTCCAGCCTGGGTAACAAGAGTGAAACTCCGTCTCAAAAAAAATAATAAAAATAAAAAATAAAAATAAAAACAAAAAAAAAGTTGTATATGTGGAATGCAGGTATACTGTTTCTTCATTTTGTACAATTTTATCAAGACATCAAAATTGGACATGAAATAAAACAAGGATGGTGGGTGACAAAACACAGAATGATATATCAGTCCTTCATTGCTTTATATTAACATATTCTATCCTATTAAAGCCAGGTTCAAATTTGTTTAGTGAAGAGGTCATCTTAATGTAAGAGAAAGGAAAAAAGCACTATTTTTTTTGACAAGTGCAGTGGCACAATCTTGGCTCATTGCAACCTCTGCCTCCCAGGTTCAAGTGAGTCTCATGTCTCATCCTCCTGAGTAGCTAGGATTACAGCCACCCGTCACCACACCTGGCTAATTTTTATATTTTCAGTAGAGACAGGGTTTCACCATGTTGCCCAGGCTGGTCTTGATCTCCTTGCCTCAAGTGATCCTCCCGCCTTGGCATCCCAAAATGCTGGGATTACAGGCGTAAGCCACCATGCCTAGCAATTTTAAAATACACATAGGGAAGACTTACCATTGAAACCAGGAGGTGTCAGAAAGGGTCAACATATTTATATCACAAGGTTGGCCATTTTGAGATAAGAACAAATAACAAGTGTCAACAAATAGCCATCTCTATTCTGAACAGCTCTGATTCTCTGAAGCCATGGCAAACCACAGCACAGGTTAACTGGTGAAGCTTTTGTGATTAGGTAATGTTTGCAAGTTTGCATAAATCTGCATTTTTCTTTTTTTTTTTTTCCAGACGGAGTTTCACTCTTGTTAGCCAGGCTGGAGTGCAATGGGGCGAACTCAGCTCACCGCAACCTCCGCCTCCTGGGTTCAGGCAATTCTCCTGCCTCAGCCTCCTGAGTAGCTGGGATCACAGGCACACGCCACCATGCCCAGCTAATTTTTTGTATTTTTTAGTAGAGACGGGGTTTCTCCATGTTGACCAGGATAGTCTCGATCTCTTGACCTCGTGATCCACCCGCCTCGGCCTCCCCAAGTGCTGGGATGACAGGCTTGAGCCACCATGCCCGGCCGAATCTGCATTTTTCTAGGGAAAGGGTCCAAAGCTACCTTCAGATCCTTGGATGGACAGCACATTGTAAATGTCCAATTAATATTTGTTGAAAAAATAAATGAAGGGTATCCACAGCAGGTAACAGCCAGTGCAACACCCAACACTGCCTCTTCGGTTTTACCTTTTTATCACCTTCAAACTCCAGAATCATTCCAAGAGTGGATCAAGCATTCTCCTGCAACTAAGGCAGGAAAATAGGGTTTGTGTGAATTTGCCAATTTATGCAAACTTCCTGAACAGCCAAGCTCAGTGGCTCATGCCTGTAATTCCAGCACTTTGGGAGGCCAAGGTGGGCTGATCACTTGAGGTCAGGAGTGAGACCAGCCTGGCCAACATGGTGAAACCCCATCTCTACTAAACATATAAAAATTAGCCAGGTGTGGTGGTGCACGTCTATAATCCCAGTTACTCCAGAGGCGGAGACAGATCACTTGAACCCAGGAATCAGAAGTTGCAGTGAGTCAAGCTGCTCCAGTCTGGGTGACAGAGCAAGACTCCATCATAAAAAAAAAAAAAAAAAAAAAAAAAAAATTCCTGGAACTAAATAAAAAGAACTTGCATTCTAGTCTATGATTGGTCCATTCTAGGATCTTCATTTGCATAAGGCACCAATCCACACCAGCCTTGGATTGGCCTCTAATTGGCTGTGAGCCAGCCCTTCATTTACATAGGATGTAACCAATGGGAGGCCTCTAGAGGGTATTTGAAGCCCAGAAGACTTTGCTACAAGGAATCTGCAGCCACTTGCTCAGGCCTGCTCCCATTCTGTGATGTGTACTTTAGCTTCAATTGCCTTCCACTTCAATGAATTTATGCTTTCACTGCTTGTCCATGCATGTTCAATTATTTCTTCAACATGCCAAACACGAACCCAGTAACACAACAACCTTCTGTAACTGCTTTTCTGAACAAAACTTCATACTATATAACAAAGGGTCTTACCAAGATTGGCAAATCCATCCTGAAGAGCCCATAATCGAGCCCAGGGAGCAGGGGCAGGCTCCTCAGGTTCTTGGTCCTCAGGTTCTTGGTCCTCAGGAATAGAACAGAGTTCCTGAGTGGACACTGTCTCTAAGGAGCTCAGTGTCCCAGAGCTGGAGTGAGAGGACTGGCTTGAGTTTGGCACGGTGCTGGTAGAGGAGCTGGATGTGCCCTGGGACTGTGAGGAGAAGCCTTGGGACTGGGTAGCGCTGCCTTGGGGCTGTGAACAGGCACTGCTGCCATGGGACTGCTGAGCCTCCACATCCGTCTCCCGAGACATCACGACCTCAAAAAGGAAGTGTCCAAAAAGAAAGGTGAGTTTCAAGGTACAAGACTTCAAAAGAAAATGATGGGCATACCACAACAGCAATAAAAAGAAAAAAGAAAAAAAACCCATGGCAAACATGCTCTCCAAAAATTAAAAGTCTTAACAGTCCAGACCTATACTTCTTCTGGGCTGAGACTTTCACCAGATCATGGTCACCAGATCAGTTTTTTGTCTGACAGCCATAAACAACAAGGGAAAAACAAATTATTTGAGGATTACAAATAAGTAAAAAGCAATAAAATTGAGCTAGAGGGGCTTATAAAAGCTTACATTTGTCCAAATTTTTTAAATTAAAACTAAATAAAAGATGCATTGATACACTCAACACTAAATTTAAATTTCATATATATAGTTGTCAATTTAATGATGATTCTCTTTAACAAATTTCATAGACTTTCTGTGAAAGCAATTCAAAAGAAATCTACTTCCTCCAAGTCCTTATACAATCACTCTGGTTTTCACTTTCAGTACTGTATTCAACTGTACAGAATCACATGAGATATTTAATGCCTTATTATAAAATAGGCCAGGTGACAGGGCGCAGGGGCTCACCTGTAATCCCAGAATTTTGGGAGGCCGAGGCGGGCAGATCACCTGAGGTCAGGAATTCAAGACCAGCCAGGTCAACATAGCGAAACCTTGTCTCCACTAAAAATACAAAAATTAGTGGGGTGTGGTGGCGTACGCCTGTAGTCCCAGCTACTCAGAAGGCTGAGACAGGAGAATCACTTGAGCCCAGGAGATAGAGGTTGCAGTCAGCTGAGATGACACCACTGCACTGCAGCCTGGGTAACAGGAGTGAAATCCTGTCTCAAAATAAATAAATAAAATAGCCGGGGTGTGGTGGTTCACACCTGTAATCCCAGCACTTTGGGAGGCCCAGGTGGGCAGATCACCTGAGGTTGGGAGTTCAAGACCAGCTTGACCAACATGGAGAAAACCCATCTCTACTAAAAATACAAAATTAGCTAGGCATGGTGGCACATGCCTATAATCCCAGCTACTCAGGAGGCTGAGGCAGGAGAATCACTTGAACCCAGAGGGCGGAGGTTGCAATGAGCCGAGATCGTGCCATTGCACTCCAGCCTGGGTAGTAACAAGATCAAAACTCCATCTCAAAAAAAAAGGGCTTACAACTTCTCTGATGGGGACCTCAGCTGTTAGGCAACTATGCTATTAGGCATCCATGCAGCAGCTGCTCCAGGCTGAATAAATCACCCCTTTCTTTCCAGTTTGGTGTTTGAGAAGTTTGTTTTGTGGCCTTTCCTGCTACATTATGAGCACAGAGTAGGCTAGGCTAAACTGTTTGGTATGTTAGGTGTATTAAATGTATTTTCAATTTAACAATATTTTCAACCTAGAATGGGCTTAAAGTTGAGGAGCATCTGTGATTTTTGGAAAGACAAAGAAGACAAAGAATCAGGTGACTTGGAGTAGAAGCAAGTCAAAAAGAAATTGTAAAATAACCTGCTGCATTACTCCAAAGGGTCCATTTACATAAAATGTCACTGGTACCCTTTTCCCCCCAGGCTTGCTCCTAAAGGGAAACACACCTGTTTGTTCAATCTAGATTCCCTGACACCTAAGGAATCAACTACTTAATGAGGCACAACGCAAAGGAAGACAGTTCTAAACAACTCCACCTACCCCTTTGTGATGCTAAGTAACTATAGGGCTCATCTTTTCAGCCTCCTAAATGCCCTTCTTGGCTTGATGGACTCTTGCAGGAACCATTCTTTTACAAACTGGAGACCATAACAGAATTGTTATGGGCAATTCTGAATTGCCACCTTGTCTTAGAATTAATCTGATGGGGCCGGGCACAGTGGCTCACGCTGTAATCCCAGCAATTTGGGAGACTGAGGTGGGTGGATCATGAGGTCAGGAGTTTAAGACCAGACTGGCCAAGATGGTGAAACCTCGTCTCTATTAAAACAACAAAAATTAGCCAGGTGCAGTACCAGGCACCTGTAATCCCAGCTACTCAGGAGGCTGAGGCAGGAGAATTGCTTGAATCCAGGCGGCAGAGATTGTAGTGAGTCGAGATCGCGCCCCTGTACTCCAGCCTGGGTGACAGAGTAAGACTCTATCTCAAAAATAAAAAATAAAAATAAAAATATGAGAGCCTATGACAGGTAGGCTCTCAAAACAGGCTGGGTGCAGTGGCTCATACCTATAATCCCAGCACTTTGGGGGCCAAGGCAAGAGGATCACTTGAGGCCACAAGTTCAATACCAGCCTGGCCAACATAGTAGGACCCCCTCTGTACAAAAAAAATAAGAAAATTAGGCATGGTGGCATGCAGCTGTGACCTCAGCTACTTGGGAAGGTGAGGTGGGAAGATTGCTTGACCACAAGAAAGACTGCAGTGAGCTACAATCATACCACTTACGCACCGCCCTGGGTGGCAGAGTGAGACCCTATCTCCAAAGAACAGAAAACAAAACAAGACTCTGATAGCAGAACCAAAGTAATGTCCACTTTTGACTTAATCGGATTAACAAAAAAAAAGTGTGGGAAGAGGACATCCTCTTCCTCCCCACACTCAGACTACTACTCCAAGAGAACAGTCAACAACACTATTGTAGTCCCTACCATCAGAGGGGGATAAGATCCAAGACCCCCCAGTGAATGCCTGAAACCTCACATAGTACAGAACTCTATATAAACTATGCACAACTTTCTTTTTCCTTCTTCACAATTTCACAAATAGAAGATTATTCTTACCACGGATGTTACCAGCCACAGCATACAATTCTTTCCTTTCCTTTTTTTTTTTTTTGAGATGGAGTTTTGATCTTGTCGTCCTAGCTGGAGTGCAATGGCATAAACTCGGCTCACTGCAACCTCCATCTCCCATGTTCAAGTGATTCCCCTGCCTCAGGCTCCCGAGTAGCTAAGATTACAGGCATGTGCTACCACGCCTGGCTAATTTTGTATTCTTAGTAGAGACAGGGTTTCTCCCGTTGGCCAGGCTGGTTTTGAACTCCAGACCTCAGGTGATCCAGCCACGTCAGCGTCTCAAAGTGCTGGGATTACAGGCATGAGCCACCATGCCCAGCTCTTTCCTTATTAAGTTGAGATCTTTCACCTTTTCCTTAAAGGAAACACTTTACAGCTTCTCTTTGCAATATCCAAACTGCCAGCATCTTTGGCTTTGGGCCATTATTCAATACAAGGGTGACTTGAAAAAAGCATTGCAAAACCACATAATTTAAGACCTCTTGATTTTTTTTTTTTGAGGCAGTCTCACTCAGTCACCTAGGCTGGAGTGCAGTGGTGCGATCTTGGCTCACTGCAACCTCCACCTCCTGAGTTCAAGCAATTCTCCTACCTCAGCCTTCCAAATAGCTGGAATTACAGGCACACACCACAATGCCTGGCTAATTTTTATACTTTTTTTTTAGTACATACAGGGTTTCACCATTTTGGCCAGGCTGGTCTCGAACTCCTGACCTCAGGTGATCCACCCACCTCAGTCTCCCAAAGTGATGGGATTATAGGCATGAGCCACCAAGCCTGGCCCTGAATTGATTATTTTTTATGAAAACTTCTGAATTTTCCATTTAATATTTCAGATCTCAGCTGACCATTGGTAACTGAAACTACTACTGCTGATAAGGAGGGACTACGATACCCTGACTGTATTTACAAAGCTTTCAAAATACAAAGGTTCTGCCAGGTGTAGTGGCTCATGCCTGTAATCACAGCACTTTAGGAGGCCAAGGCAGGCGGAATGGCTCAAGCCCAGGAATTCGGGACCAGCCTGGGCACCATGGTAAGACCCAGTATCTACAGAAAAAACAAAAAATTAGCTGGGCATGGTGGTATACACCTGTAATCCCAGCTACTTGGGAGGCTGAGATGGGAGGATCACTTGAACCTAGGAGGTTGAGGCTGCAGTGAGCTGTGATTGAGCCTGCACTCCAGCCTGGGCAACAGAGTGAGACCCTGTCGCAAGGGAAAAAAAAAAGATACAAAGGTTCTGATAAGTTTTCTTTAAAACATACCAGGAAGGCAATACCACAACTGAGTAAGCTGCTCCAGAGCCTGCTGGTCTAATACTACCTTAGCCAGGCTGAGTCTTCCCCACAGCTTTTTGAGCAAGACAGGACAACTGGAGAAAATGTGTCAACAAGTTGCTATGAGAGAATAGAGACAAGCGGATCAGACACTTGAATCAAACTGTGCATGACTTCAGGTAGATCACAACTTCTCTAAGCCCGTTTTCTCAGCTGAAAAAAAGTAGATGGAGAGGATTAAGTGAAGTGAGGCATGTAATACTCCCACACCCACCCACACTTGCTATCTGGGAGATATTATTATTGGAAAGCCATGCAGAGTAGTGAGTGAAAAACCAAACTGAGGGCAGCAAAACTCCAGGACTATAAACAGAAGCCCAGTCCCAAAACCTATAAAACTACTAGAAGAAAACACTGGAGAGGCCAGGCACGGTGGCTCATGCCTGTAATCCTAGCACTTTGGGAGGCCAGGGTGGGTGGATCACCTGAGGTCAGGAGTTCAAGACCAGCCTGGCCATCATGGCAAAACCCCATCTTTTTTTTTTTTTTTTTTTTTTTGAGACAGAGTTTCGCTCTTGATACCCTGGCTGGAGTGCAATGGCACGATCTCGGCTCACTGCAACCTCTGCCTCCTGGGTTCAGGCAATTCTCCTGCCTCAGCCTCCTGAGTAGCTGGGATTACAGGCACACGCCACCATGCCCAGCTAATTTTTTGTATTTTTTTAGTAGAGACAGGGTTTCACCATGTTGACCAGGATGCTCTCGATCTCTTGACTTCGTGGTCCGCCCGCCTCGGCCTCCCAAAGTGCTGGGATTACAGAAGTGAGCCACCGCGCCCAGCCCGAAACCCCATCTTTTAAAAAAAAAAAAAAAAAAAAAAACACTGGAGAAGTGCTTCAGGACATTGTCTGAGCTCAGTTTTTTTGTATAAGACCTCAAAAGCATGGCCGGGTGCGGTGGCTCAAGCCTGTAATCCCAGCACCTTGGGAGGCCAAGGCGGGTGGATCACGAGGTCAAGAGATCGAGACCATCCTGGTCAACATGGTGAAACCCTGTCTCTACTAAAAAATTAGCTGGGCATGGTGGCGCGTGCCTGTAATCCTAGCTACTCAGGAGGCTAAGGCAGGAGTATTACCTGAACCCAGGAGGTGGAGGTTGTAGTGAACCGAGATCGCACCATTGCACTCCAGCCTGGGTAACAAGAGCAACTCCGTCTCAAAAAAAAAAGACCTCAAAAGCACAGACAACTAAAGCAAGACAACTGGGATTTCATCAAGCTAAAAAGCTTCTGCACAGCAAAGGAATCAACAAGTGAAGAGACAACTCATAGAATGGGAATAAACATTAGGAAACTAGCTATCTGACAAGGGATGAATAACCAGAATATATAAGGAGATGAAATAACTCAACTGCAAAAAGACAAATAATCCAATCTAAGAAATGGGCAGGCCAGGCACGGTGGCTTACTTCCGTAATCCCATCACTTTGGGAGACCGAGGCAGGTGGATCACATGAGGTCAAGAGTTCAAGACCAGCCTGGCCAATATGGCAAAACTGCATCTCTACTAAAAATACAAAAAATTAGCTGGGCATGGTGGCTCATGCCTGTAGTCCCAGTTACTTGGGAGGCTGAGACACAAGAACTGCTTGAACCCAGGGGACAGAGTTTGCAGTAAGCTAAGATCGCACCACTGTACTCCAGCTTAGGTGGAGCAATCTCAACACTTTGGGAGGCCGAGGCAGGAGGGTCACCTGAGGTTGGGAGTTTAAGATCAGCCTGACCAACATGGAGAAACCCCATCTCCACTAAAAATACAAAATTAGCTGGGCGTGGTGGCGAATGCTTGTAATCCCAGCTACTAGGGAGGCTGAGGCAGGATAATCGCTTGAACCCAGGAGACACAGGTTACAGTGAGCCAAGATTGCACCGTTGTACTCCAGCCTGGGCAACAAGAGCAAAACTCTGTCTCGAAAAAAAAAAGAAAGAAAAAGAAAAGAATATGTGTTTATCATCACTAAACTGTATGCTTTAAAATGGTACAAATGGCAAATCATATATGTATATTTTATATCACAAATAAGTAATTAAAAAAACTCCGGAGGAATTACAAGTGAAACACCATCTTTTTTCCAACTAGAAGACCTGAGTCCGAAGGAGGACTAATGTCCTCCTACCCACTCCTGGCCACCCCATCCCATACACTTAGGGACACTTGCAGAACATCCTCCTACACAGCTCAGTGCGTTTCCAGTTCCTGCAGCGCCCAGTAGCTAAGACTGGTCTCTCTGTAAGTATTTTAGATATTGAACCTAAAGAATGGCAATGATTACAAACATCTGTAGAACTTTTTACAAGGTAACTTCGTTCTGACATTGAAGAACACAACTCTGTTCCTTCTTATCCTGTATGTTCAGGCCTGTTTCAGCTTGTAAGTAACACGGGAAGTGGACTTCACCTCGAGGATGATCTACTAAAAAGGAAGAGAGTCGCCCACACACTCCCCCTTCAGCTCAAAAATCCAAACAAAGCGAAGCTCAGGAGACTCCCCTCGCACAAAACGCTGAGGATGGGATTCGAACCACCTAACACCCAACATAAGTTCCCCATATGACTCACCGCGTGAGCCCACCTGGAGCCCCACACTCTCCGCAGCCTCAGCCAGCTGAGTGGCGCTAAACCTGCAGATACAAACTCCACCCTCAGCCAATCAAAACGCCCTCCCCTGCCGCCGGACCAATGAGAAGCAGTAGATGTGGCCGTCAGGCGTCGCCTCAATGCTTCCTGGGAGTTGTAGTTTAGAAGGCATAGCGGAACTTAGAACCCAGATCCCCCTCGGTTGATCCCGCCCCCTCGACTCCCCAGCCAATCGGCAGCATTAGTCTGGTTGGCCGCTCTCTCCGCTTTTCCCCACTAGTGACCGCGGCTAGATGGGCCGCCGGCCAGATGTGGCGGCGGAGAGCTGGGGTTTTGCTCCGGGTGTGGGGGTTTTGGCCGACAAGGGTTCCCGGAAGGAGACCGCTAAGCTGCGATGCTGCGTCGCAGGCGGGAAGCAATTCGCCCCTCTGTTGGAATTGCGGCAGCCCAGGGGGCCCCGGGCGGGAGAACGGGTTCTTCTGCCCACAGTGCCGAGCGCTGCAGGCACCTGACCCCTCTCGAGACTACTTCAGCCTCATGGACTGGTACGAGCGACGGTTTCGGAAAACCTGCCTGAGCGAGAGAGACGTCGAGGGCTGGCCTGCAAGAGGGAAGGGCAGATCTGGCTTGCGGAAGAGAAGGCGGAACTAATAGGGGGGCGGATGTCTGGAGAGCAGGCGTTAGAGAAGTGTCTGGATTTCTCAGGAGGAAATTGAGAGGCGGGGACTGAGGGGGATGCAGCGTTGAGGTGTGGAGAAGGGAGAGGAACGGGACGAGCGGCGGGCCCTGAAGTTAGAGGAAATAGGGGGGCCGAGGCTACAGTGGAGGGAGATTTGAGGGGCGGTACCGACGAGAAAGGTTAGGAGAAGTCGAGGGGCGGAGTTTGAGGAAAGGGTGCTTGAGGGCCAGGGCCTGGGAGACTGGAAGACTTGAATGATAGTGTCTGGGAGGTTTAAAGTTGGGTTGATGTTTTTAAAAAAGGACTGCAGAAGGCCGGGCGCGGTAGCTCGCGCCTATAATCCCAGCACTTTGGGAGGCTAAGACGGGCGGATCACATGAGATCAGGAGTTCAAGACCATCCTGGTCAACATGGTGAAACCTCGTCTCTACTAAAAATACAAAAAAGTAGCTGGGTGTGGTGGTGCGCGTCTGTAATCCCAACTACTCGGGAGGCTGAGGCAGGAGAATGGTTTGAACCCGGGAGGCAAAGACTGGAGCGAGCTGAGATGGCGCTACTGCACTCCACCCTGGCAACAGAGTGAGACTACATCTCAAAAAAAGAAGGGACTGCAGAAGTGTGGTCCAAGATTGGGGAGTAAAGCATGAAAAGCTTAATATTGTGGGCGAGGCCTAAGGGAAAAGTGAGAATTGGAGGGAGAGGGTCCAATACATGGTTTTTTTACCCCTGAGGGTGAGGATCTTGGAGAGATGGGTCAGTGTGGACACAGCTGAAGTGGTAAGAAAATAGGACAGATTTTTGGGAGTAGAAAGTGAAAGGGGTTAGATTAAAATAAACTGGGAGACAGGGATAAATGGACCTGAACTGTGGAAAGATAGGGTGGTATTAAAAAAAAAAAAAAAAGCCAGGCGCGGTGGCTCACGCCTGTAATCCTACCACTTTGGGAGGCCGAGGTGGGTGGATCACTTGAGGTCAGGAGTTCAAGACCAGCGTGGCCATCAAGGTGAAACCCCATCTTAATTAAAAAATAATAGTAATAATAAATAAAAATTATTCAGTAGCACTGGTTCAAGCACCGAAGGAAGACTTTTTTCAAGACCATCTTGTAGAGGGACCACTGCAATAGGGTCTTGCAGTCGGGGAGAGAGATTGGTCTCAACTCCAAAAACAGCATGCCCAGGAGGGAATTTGTAGCCAAGGAGCAGAGTAAGCGGGATTCTGATTAGACCAACATAACAGGGCTCTTGCTAAAGACAGGCCAGGGTGCTCAGACACTCCCTGGAGGATGGTAGAGGATGAAGAATCTAATCAGAGATCTAGGATGATAAAATATGAGGATTGAGGATTGTAGCTAAACTGACTTAGCAAGGTTCTTTGCCAAAACTGGATTATACAAGAAAGCACACAGCAGGGCCTAGGAGAAGGTCCAGAAATCTGACTAAAGTTTGGCCAAGCAAAGAATCTTTGTGTAATTTAGGAATGTCCCTTTCCCTTAACTATGGGATCTGCCCCCACCAGTCACTGAACATGTATGAGGAGCTGCAATAACACTGATCTTTAAGTTCCTCAGCATCCCCATCTTGCTCTCACCTCAGGGTCCTTGCTCTTGGAATTCTACCTGGATGACTCTTTGTTCTGATTTGATTACTGATCATTCCAATTTCAGCTTAATGCCATCTCTTTGTCCACTACATCTGCTACCCTCTCTGACTCTGTTCTGTGTCCCTTCATAGCACCTACTACTTTTTTTTTCTTTTTTTTTTGAGACGGAGTTTCGCTGTTGTTATCCAGACTGGAGTGCAATGGCACGATCTCAGCTCGCCGCAACCTCCGCCTTCTGGGTTCAAGCAATTCTCCTGCCTCAGCTTCCGGAGTAGCTGGGACTGCAGGCACGCACCACCATGCCCAGCTAATTTTTGTATTTTTAGTAGAGACAGGGTTTCACCATGTTGACCAGGATGGTCTCCATCTCTTGACCTCGTGATCCATCCACCTCGGCCTCCCAAAGTGCTGGAATTATAGGCATGAGCCACCGCGCCTGGCTGCACCTACTACTTTTTGAAGTTATCTGTTTATATGTTTAGTGCATCTTCCACCTAAGATCAAGAACCAGGCTCACTGTAGACAAATCTTTTTTTTTTTTTGAGATGGAGTTTCGCTATTGTTACCCAGACTGGAATGCAATGGCACGATCTTGGCTCACCGCAACCTCTGTCTCCTGGGTTCAAGCAATTATGCCTCAGCCTCCCGAGTAGCTGGGATCACAGGCGCGCACCACCATGCCCAGCTAATTTTTGTATTTTTAGTAGAGACAGGGTTTCACCTTGTTGACGAGGATGGTCTCGATCTCTTGACCTCATGATTCACCCGCCTCGGCCTCTCAAAGTGCTGGGATTATAGGTGTGAGCAACTTTTTTTTTTTGAGACGGAGTTTTGCTCTTGTTTCCCAGACTGGAGTGTAATGGCACGATCTCGGCTCACCGCAACCTCTGTCTCCTGGGTTCAGGCAATTCTCCTGCCTCAGCTTCCCGAGTAGCTGGGATTACAGGCGCACACCACCATGCCCAGCTAATTTTTGTATTTTTAGTAGAGACAGGGTTTCACCATGTTGACCAGGATGGTCTCGATCTTTGACCTCATGACCCACCCGTCTCGGCCTCCCAAAGTGCTGGGATTATAGGCGTGAGCCACTGCTGGTAGACAAATCTTTAAATATTTGTCGCATAAATTTAATCTCTCAATTTCCTTCCAGCAACTGTTCCTTCAGAGTTGATACTGCGAAGCTCCAGCACAGGTATCAGCAGCTGCAGCGTCTTGTCCACCCAGATTTCTTCAGCCAGAGGTCTCAGGTGCTTATTGGCCAACCCCAATAATCCCCAAATATGTGTGCATACCAGGTGGCAGTGGTCTTGTGGCTATGTGATTATCAGGGATGGAGCTGGAAAATCAGCTCTATCTGCCCATGGCAGTCTCACCCCAACCTGCCAGACCCAGAGCTCTCATTCACTCACAGCTTTTGTCTGACTTCCCAGATAACTTAAAACCTATCGGCTGAATATAAAGACACCTCATCCCACACCAGCTCTACTTAACCACTTCCTTAGGTGCCTGCCCATCAGCATATTGTAACATTTTGTGGGCTGGGTGCAGTGGCTTATGCCTGTAATCCCAGCACTTTGGGAGGCCAAGGTAGGCAGATCACTTGAAGTCGGGAGTTTGAGACTAGCCTGGCCGACATGGTGAAACCCTGTCTTTACTAAAAATATAAAAATTAGCCATGCACAGTGGCACACACCAGTAGTCCCAGCTACTCAGGAGGCTGAGGCAGGAGAATCACGTGAACATGGGAGGCGGAAGTTGCAGTGAGCTGAGATCGTGACACTGCACACTCCAGCCTGAATGAAAAAAGACTTTGTGATTTGGATTGTAATAGTACTATCTTCATCTCCACTAACAGACTGAAAAAGACTTTTCGGAGAAGCATTCAACCCTGGTGAACGATGCCTATAAGACATTGCTGGCCCCCCTGAGCAGAGGACTGTACCTTGTAAGGTGATTTCCCAACCTTTCTCTGCATGACATCCTGATGCCCATTATAACATAGGACAGCTGTGTCCCCTTGATTCAGCATAAGAGTGCTTGAGGTTGGGCATGGTGGCTTGTACCTGTAATCCTAGCACTTTAGGAGACTGAGGTGGTCAGATCACTTGAGCCCAGAAATTCAAAAACATTCTGGGCAACACAGAAAACCTCATCTCTACACAAAAATACAAAAATTATCTGGGCAAGGTGGCACACACCTGTAGTCCCAGCTCCTCTGGAAGCTGAGGCAGGAGGATCACTTGAGGCTTGGAGGTCCAGGCTACAGTCAGCTGTGATTGTACCACTGTACCCTCTCAAAAAAAAAAAAAAAAAGAAGTCCAGAGACCCAATGGTATTTAGCCTCAAAGCACAAATATAATTTTCTCTGAATATTCTCTGTGAATATTACTTGCCTCAACTGCATTTTTAAAATTTTGATTTTCTATTTTTTTATGAATTTCAAGGATTTGATGATGATAACTTTTAGTTAAGAGTGATTTTCTGGTTTGCTTTTTTTTTCCTCTCAAGAGTATCTTAGACTCTAGAAAATCTTAGAATTGAATAGAATCTTTACAAACATCTAGTTCAACTTCTGAGTGGAGGGATGACTACCCCAAGGTCACACCAAGGTCACACAGTTTCAGGTAGCATAAGTGGGAATTCTATCCCAACATTTCTGTTTCAGTCCAAGCTTTTGACAAGTCTAAGCTCTTTCATTATTGGGACAGTTCCAGTTTTATCTGAGTGGTATTATTTCCTAAGGGATGAGTAGGATTTACATTATTCTGCCCTTAATTTCTTCAACTTATTTTTCTTACTTTCTGCCCCAATAGCTAAAACTCCGTGGAATAGAGATTCCTGAAAGGACAGATTATGAAATGGACCGGCAATTCCTCATGGAAATAATGGAAATCAATGAAAAACTTGCAGAAGCTGAAAGTGAAGCTGCCATGAAAGAGATTGAATCCATTGTCAGAGGTGAAAGATAAAACATCCCTGAATATATTTCATTGCTATTATGAACACTTGTCCAAGGATAAGTGAAAAATTAATGTAAAGAGTACATAATGGGCCAGATGCAGTGGCTTATGGCTATAATCCCAGCACTTTGGGAGGCTAAGGTGAGTGATCACCTGAGGTCGGGAGTTTGAGACCAGCCTGGCCAATATGGTGAAACCCTGTCTCTACTAAAAATACAAAAATTAGCCAAACGTGGTGACACATGCCTGTTGTCCCAGCTACTCAGGAGGCTGAGGCAGGAGAATCGCTTGAACCCACAGGCAGAGGTTGCAATGAGCCAAGATCACACCATTGCACTCCAGTCTAGGCAACAGTGTTAGACTCCATCTCAAAAAAAAAAAAATACGAAAACAAGCCAGGCATGGTGGCACATGTCTGTAATCCCAGCTACTTGGGAGGCTAAGGCAGGAGAATCACTTAAACCTGAGAGGTGGAGGTTACAGTGAGCCGAGATTGGGCCACTGTACTCCAGTCTGGGTGACAGAGCAAGACTCTCTCAAAAAAAAAAAAAAAAAAAATACATAATGGTCATCTTAGTGATTCAGTACGGATTTTGGTTTTAGTTTGGTTTTGCTCACAGTGAAACCAATTTTGTCTGGAGGTTGAACTTGCAACATCTCTAACACTATGAAAGATAGCCTTAAACCAAGAATGTAATCACATTTTGCAGATTGCAGTGATCTTTTGTACCTGTGATAACACTTAAATATTATTATTATCTTCAACAAAAAAATGGGCCTCAGAAGTTAACAGAAATGCCCAAGGTTACACAGCAACTGTATAGCTGGCAAAGATTGAAACCCTGATCGTTTGATCCCATATTGCTTTGTTTTCCACTGGATTCCATAGTTTATCAATCACAGTTCTCAATAGAACCAATAAGATGGATGGACAGATGACAGACGGACAGATAGATAGATGTTTGTTTATTTTAAGGAATTGGCTCACATAATTGTGGGGGCTGGCACATCTAAAATCTATAGGATAGGGCTGGGCATGGTGGCTCATGCCTGTAATCCCAGCACTTTGGGAGGCCGAGGAGGGCAGATCCCTTGAATCCAGAAGTTCAAGTGATCTTGGCAACATGGCGAAACCCCATCTCTAAAAAAAATACTAAAGCTTCAGCCAAGGGCTGGGCACGGTGGCTCACACCTGTAATCCCAGCACTTTGGGAGGCTGAGGTGGGCGGATCATGAGGTCAAGAGATCAAGACCATCCTGGCCATGCTGAAACCCTGTCTCTACTAAAAATGCAAAACTTAGCCAAGCGTGGTGGCACACGCCTGTGGTCCCAGCTACTCGGGAGGCTGAGGCGGAAGAATCGCTTGAACCCAGGAGGCAGAGGCTGCAGTGAGCCGAGATTGCACCACTGCACTCCAGCCTGGCAACAGAGCAAGACTCCATCTCAAAAAAAAAAAAAAAAAAAAAAACTTCAGCCAAGCATGGTGGTGCACACCTGTGGTCCCAGCTATTCAGAAAGCTGAGGTGGGAGAATCACCTGAGCCTGGGAGGCAGAGGTTACAGTGAGCTGAGATCACACCACTGCACTGCAGCCTGAGACCCTCTCACACACAAAAAAATTATAGAGTAGACAAGCAGATTGAAAGTCTAGGCAGGATTTCTGTGTTAGAGTCTTGTTACAGAATTCCTTAATTTCTTTCTTTTTTTGGGAGTTTTGCTCTTGTTACCCAGGCTGGAGTGCAATGGCGCGATCTCCTCACCGCAACCCCCGCCTCCTGGGTTCAGGCAATTCTCCTGCCGCAGCCTCCTGAGTAGCTGGGATTACAGGCACGTGCCACCATGCCCAGCTAATTTTTTGTATTTTTAGTACAGACGGGGTTTCACAATGTTGACCAGGATGGTCTGGATCTCTTGACCTCGTGATCCACCCACCTCGGCCTCCCAAAGTGCTGGGATTACAGGCTTGAGCCACCGCGCCCAGCCAGAATTCCTTTCTAGAAAACCTGTTTTTGCATTTAATGCCTCTGCTTGATTGGATGAGGCCTCCCCCCACATTGTGCAGAGTAACATCCATTACTTAAAAGTCACCTGATTGTAAATGTTAATCACATCTACAAATACCTTTACAAGATCATCTAAACTAGTTTTTGTTTTCTTGAGACATGGTCTCACTGTGTCACCCAGGCTGGAGTGCAGTGGTATAGTCAACCCTCACAGCAGCCTCAACCCATGAGCTCCTGTGATCCTCCCACCTCAGACTCTTGGGTAGCTGAGACTATAGGCATGCACCACCATGCCTGGGTAATTTTTTGTGTCTTTTATAGAGATGGGGTTTTGCCATGTTGCCGAGGCTGGCTTCGTACTCCTGGGTTCAAAGTGATCCACCTTCCTCAGTTTCCCAAAGTGCTGGGATTACAGGCATGACTCAGTGCACCTGGCATAGATTCGTGTTTGATCAAACAATTGGGCACCATAGCCTAGCCAAGTTGACACATAAAATTAACCATTCCGGGGCCCAAAGTGGCTCCGGCCGGATGTCGTGGCGCTTGCGAAGGCGAGGCCAAGAGTTCAAGGCCAACCAACCTCAGCAACCTTACAAGCTCTCAATGATTGGCAAAAAAAAAAAAAATTAACCATTCCACATAGAAGAGACTCCAAGGTTCTCTGTTAGACTATATTCAATTATGTACTTTCACAAATATTTGTAGTGTACCTACTACAAATAATCAGTCACTGGTGCATGACACTAAGGATACAGCAGGGAATAAGAAAGACTGTGCCTTGGAGTTTATATATGTCAACAGTGTCCAAAATGGAACTCCTGAGTGTCTTCCCCTCCCCACCTTTCCCCTAAAAATTCGGTTCCTCTTAGGCACAGTGGCTCATGCCTATAATCCCAGCACTCTGGGAGGCCAAGATGGGCAGATCATGAGGTCAGGAGATCAAGACCATCCTGGCTAATACGCTGAAACCCCCTCTGTGCTAAAAACAGAAGAAGCCAGGCATGGCGGCATGCGCCTGTAGTCCCAGCTACTCCGGAGGCTGAGGCAGGAGAATTGCTGAACCTGGGAGGTAGAGGTTGCAGTTAGCAGAGATCACACCACTGCACTCCATGCTGGGCAACAGAGTAAGATTCCATCTAAAAAAGAAAAAACTCAGGCCGGGCTCAGTGTCTCACGCCTATAATCCCAGCACTTTGGGAGGCTGAGGTGGGCGGATCACCTGAGGGTCAGGAGTTTAAGACCAGCCTGGCCAAAATGGTGAGACCCCATGTCTAAAAAAGAAAAATCTGTTCCTTTTCCAGTGTTCCCTAAGAGAATGACAGCAGTTGCACAAGTGTAAATTTTGAGAAGGCCTTAACAACCTTATTCTTCCTTACACCCGTAGTCAATATATTAGGTCTGAAAGAGCTGACTTAAAATTGTCTCAAACTCAAATACCCATCTCTATTTTCACTGCCATCAGCCTTTTCCAAGCTACCATTCACTGTCCCCTGGACAATTGGAGTAGCTTTGTACTGGTCTGTCTGTACTTCAGGCCCCATCTAACAAATCTCTGCACTGTCACTAGAATCTTTTTGAAACCCAAATCTTTTTTTTTATTGAGACAGAGTCTCACTCTTGTTGCCCAAGCTAGAGAACAGTGGAGAGATCTCAGCTGACTGCAACTTCCAACTCCCAGTTTCAAGCTATTCTCCTGCCTCAGCCTCCCAAGTAGCTGAGACTACAGGTGTGTTTCACCATGCTCGGCTAATTTTTGTATTTTTTTGGTAGAGACAGGGTTTCACCGTTTCCCAGGCTGGTCTCAAACTCCTGACCTCAGGTGATCCATCCATCTCAGCCTCCCAAAGTGCTGGGATTACGGGTATGAGCCACCAAGCCAGGCCAAAACCCAAATCTAATCACTACTCTTGTCCTTGTTTTTGTTTTGAGGCGGAATCTCACTCTGTCACCCAGGCTGGAGTGCAGTGGCATGATCTCAGCTCACGGCAACCTCCACCTCCCAGGTTAAAGCAATTCTGCCTCAGCCTCCCAAGCAGCTGGGACTATAGGCACATGCCGCAATGCCTGGCTATTTTTTGTATTTTAGTGGAGACGGGGTTTCACTGTGTTGCCCAGGCTGGTCTCCAACACCTAAGCTCAAGCGATCTGCCCACCTTGGCCTCCCAAAGTACTAAGATTACAGACATGAGCCACCGTGCCCAGCCTACTCTTGTCCTTGTTTAGATTGGCCAGGTATGGTGGCTTACACCTGTAATCCCAGCACTTTGGCAGGCTGAAGTGGGAGGATTACCTGAGTCCAGGAGTTCAAGACTAGCCTAGTCTACATAGCAAGACCCCATCTCGACAAAAAATTTAGAAATCAGCCAGATGTGGTAGCACATCCCTGTAGTCCCAGCTACTTGGGAGGCTGAGGCAAGAGGATCACTTGAGCCCAGGAGGTGGAGACTGCAGTGAACCGTGTTTGCCCCGCTGCACTCCAGCTTCAGCAACAGAGCGAAACTCCGTGTCAAAAAAAGAAAAAACTTTAAGTGGTTTCTCACTACTCTAAAACTCTTTAGCATGCCTTACAGGGCCCTACATGGCCTGACCTCTGCTTCTCTCCATTTTGCCCTCTCCACTCCAGCCACGCTGACCACTTCCCATTCCTCATCTGCACTAGGTACCCTCCTACCGTAGGGCTTACCCTAGGGCTTGTAGCTTCTGCCTGAAACCCTCCTCTCCTCTACCCCATTTAAGTAAACCACTCCTTCTTCAGAACTGCAGGCAATCATCACTTCCTCAGATAAGCCTTTTTTAACCATTAGTAGTGACTATCTCTTTCTTTTTTTTTTTGAGACAGCGTCTAGCTCTGTGGCCAGGTGCCAGGGTGGAGTGCAGTGGCGTGATCTCAATTCACTGCAACCTCCCTCTTCCAGGTTCAAGCAGTTCTCCTGCCTCAGCCTCCCGAGTAGCTGGAACTACAGGCACACGCCACCACACCCAGCTAATTTTTGTATTTTTAATAGAGACGGGGTTTCACCATGTTGGCCAAGATGGTCTTGATCTCTTGACCTCGTGATCCACCTGCCTGTGCCTCCCAAAGTGCTGGGATTACAGGCGTGAGCCACCATGCCTGGCTGGCTATCTCTTTTGTAGGACTAATCAGTTATAACTTTACTCTTCTATGTGACATTAATTGTTCAATATCAGCCTCCCTCATTAGACTAGAAGTTCTTCAGAAGGAGAAATCATTTCCACTTTTTGCTTCCCTCACATCCTCAGCTCACAGAAAAGTACTTAAGAGTTTAAAAGGGACTTGGTAAGTATTTACTAAATGAGCAAATAATAATGAGAAAAGACCTTTAAGCAGTAAAATAGAATTTGTGGTGAGGGGACTGTCAGCTGATGATACGTTGACTGCCTTAGAGCTGGGTGGCAGGGAGAAGAGAAACTCAGAAATTGCAGGCAAAGGGCTCAGCTACACAATTTTAGACAGCAGGGCAGCATGAAGGTCTGGAATGAGAACAACGTGGTACTGATTTTGTGTGACCTTGAGCAAATGACTTTATTCCTCTGAGCCTCAATTTCCTCATCTATAAAGGGAGATAATACTAGTACTGATTGTTGTGGGGATTAAGTTAAATGAGATAAAGCCTGTAAAACACTTATTCTGGGCCGTGTCTCATGCTGTAATCCCAGCACTTTGGGAGGCCTCAATGGGTGGATCACCTGAAGTCAGCAGTTCAAAACCATCCTGACCAACATGGCGAAACCCCATCTCTACTAAAAATACAAAATTAGCAGGGCATGCCTGTAATCCCAGCAACTCCAGAGGGTGAGGCAGGAGAATTGCCTGAACCCAGGAGGCAGAGGTTGCGGTGAGCCGAGATCGCGCCATTGCACTCCAGCCTGGGTAACGAGCGAAACTCCGTCTCAAAAAAAATATATATATATATATACACACACAAAATATATATATATATAAAAAAAACTTCCCACTGCTTCACTTGACTAACCTTAAAAAAAAAAAATACTGCGGGCCGGGCGCGGTGGCTCAAGCCTGTAATCCCAGCACTTTGGGAGGCCAAGGCGGGTGGATCACGAGGTCGAGAGATCGAGACCATCCTGGTCAACATGGTGAAACCCCGTCTCTACTAAAGATACAAAAAAAATTAGCTGGGCATGGTGGCGCGTGCCTGTAATCCCAGCTACTCGGGAGGCTGAGGCAGGAGAATTGCCTGAACCCAGGAGGTGGAGGTTGCAGTGAGCCGAGATCGTGCCATTGCACTCCAGCCTGGGTAACAAGAGCAAAACTCCGTCTCAAAAAAAAAAAAAAAATACTAAAGACACTTATTCTAGCCCTATAGTAAACATTTGACTTTGAGCAATTCACTAACCTTAATTTAGATTAATTCCTAAATTTTTTTTTGTAAGGTGCCTGCTACAGCCCAGGTAAAACGAATGTTTAGGGGCATAGAGCTAGTTAATTTTAGGGTCAGGGCTTAAGAACCTCCAGGTTCCTAGTTCGTTGTTCTTTTGCGGACACCACATTGCTACCTGAGAGGCAAGTTTCAAACACTGGGCCAGGAGTTAAGTGAATTGGATTCTGTTCCCAGCTCTTCCATTAATTTCCCCAATACCTGTCATTGCCTACTTTGGGGATATAGTATATGTGACAGTGCTTTGAAAGAAGACACTATAGGCCGGGCGCAGTGGCTCAAGCCTGTAATCCCAGCACTTTGGGAGGCCGAGGTGGGTGGATCACAAGGTCAAGATATCGAGACCATCCTGGTCGACATGGTGAAACCCCGTCTCTACTAATGATACAAAAAATTAGCTGGGCACGGTGGTGCGTGCCTGTAATCCCAGCTACTCAGGAGGCTGAGGCAGGAGAATTGCCTGAACCCAGGAGGCAGAGGTTGCGGTGAGCCGAGATCACGCCATTGCACTCCAGCCTGGGTAACAAGAGCGAAACTCCATCTCAAAAAAAAAAAAAAGAAAGAAGACACTATATAAATGACTCGTACTATTTATGTCTAGAAAATGCAATTATTGGAAAATTCCTCATTTTCTAACAAGGAAATGAGAAATATGAGATAACTGCTTCTTTATTTTGTTTAGAATCTTCTCTTATGACACAATATAACATAAACGTTTTCATTTTCCTAAAAGGCTATACAGTTTGCAAGTGGTTGTCAGAATCACTTTGTTGTGCTTTACTCATAGGTGTTCCCAGCAGGTTAATTTTCCCCTTGCTGAAATCTTGAAGACTCAGACTGTTTTGTGGAGATAATCAAAGCATATCCTTGTCCTTTTTTTTTTTTAATGATTCTATACCCATTTTATAAGCCTTGGTGATGGCTCCTCAGACCTTTCGTAGGTAGAAAAACATTGTTAGTAGGGTCAACCAAAGTTGTGCTAAACAGCAGCTGCTGTCATGGTACATAGATTGACGAAGTTTACGAAGACTTACTCTTGAATCCAAACTTCCTTCTTTGTTGTGTTCAAACCAGCAAGATTACAAAATATTGTCTTCATATTATGAGTCTATTCCAGTGGGAAAATTAAGAAATTGGTTTTCTTTTTCAGCAAAACAGAAAGAACTTACTGACAATGTGAGCAGTGCTTTTGAACAAGGTACTTTCTTCTTTTCTTGACTTTGTTAAATAAGGAAAGAAATTTCAAGCATTGAGGCATAGCCATTTATTCAATAACTAGCTATTATATAACCTCCTATGATAGGTATATGGGGAGATATGAAATACTTATGAATCTACATTTCTGCCTTTAAGGAATGCCTTTAAGAATCTATATTTCAGCAGGCCGGGCGCGGTGGCTCACGCCTGTAATCCCAGCACTTTGGGAGGCCGAGGCGGGTGGATCACGAGGTCAAGAGATCAAGACCATCCTGGTCAACATGGTGAAACCCCATCTCTACTAAAAATACAAAAAATTAGCTGGGCATGGTGATGCATGCCTGTAATCCCAGCTACTCAGGAGGCTGAGGCAGGAGAATTGCCTGAACCCAGGAGGCGGAGGTTGCGGTGAGCGGAGATCGTGCCATTGCACTCCAGCCTGGATAACAACAGCGAAACTCCGTCTCAAAAAAAAAAAAAAAAGAATCTACATTTCTTGCCAGGCGCGGTGGCTCACACCTGTAATCCCAGCACTTTGGGAGGCCGAGGCGGGTAGATCACAAAAGAGATCGAGACAATCCTGGAGAAACCCCGTCTCTACTAAAAATACAAAAAATTAGCTGGGCATGGTGGCGCGTGCCTGTAGTCCCAGCTACTCAGGAGGCTGAGGCAGGAGAATTGCCTGAACCTGGGAGGCAGAGGTTGTGGTGAGCCGAGATCACGCCATTGCACTCCAGTCTGGATAACAAGAGCGAAACTCCATCTCAAAAAAAAAAGAAGAATCTACATTTCTTTTAGTATTAACTTATACAATTTTAAAAAAAGAAATAAATAAAAAGAATCTACATTTCTGCCTTGCTAGAGAAACAAACTATCAAAAAAGTGATCTGGGAGCAGTGATTCACGCCTGTAATGCCAGCACTTTGGGAGGCTGAGGTAGGCAGATGACTTGAGATCAGGAGTTTGAGACTTGCCAACATGATGAAACCCGATCTGTACTAAAAATACAAAAATTAGCTGAGCATGGTGGCATGTGCCTATAGTCCCAGCTACTCAGGAGGCTGAGGCAGGAGAATCGCTTGAACCCATGAGGCAGAGGTTGCAGTGAGTTGAAATCGAACGACTGCACTCCAGCCTGGGCAACAGAGTGAGGCTCTGTCTCAAAAAAAAAAAGAAGAAGGCTGGGTACGGTGGCTCACACCTGTAATCCCAGCACTTTGGGAGGCCAAGGTAGATGGATCATTTGAGGTAAAAAGATGGAGACCATCTGGCCAACATGGTGAAATCCCATCTCTACTAAAAACACAAAAATTAGCTGGGTGTGGTGGCAGGCACCTGTAGTCACAGCTACTCAGGAAGCTGAGGCAGGAGAATCACTTGAACCTGGGAGGAAGAGGTTGCAGTGAGCTGAGATCGGGCCACTGCACTCCAGCCTGGCGACAGAGCAAGACTCCGTCTGAAAAAAAAAAGGAAAAAATTGCTGGTTGGGTATGTTTCTTGGGAAATGTAAGCCCCCTGAAGGCAGCTCTGTTCCTCAGCACCTGGGATAGAGGAAGCATCCAGTGCATCCACATCCTCCTCAGTATGCCACTACATGTGTTATGGAGAAACTTAAAACTCAACCTTCGTCCACTTTTTTTTAAGAGACGGGGTCTCACCCTGTTACCCAGCCTGGAGTACAGTGGTGCAGTCATAGCTCACTGCAACCTCGAACTCCTGGGCTGAAGGGATCCTCTCACCTCAGCCTCCCAAGTAGCTGGGACTACAGGCACATGCCACCATGCCCAGCTAATTTTTTTATTATTATTATTTTTTGGTAGAGACAGGGTCTTGCTTTGTTGCCCAGGCTGGTCTTCAGTTCCTGAACTCAAGCCATCCTCCTGTATCAGCCTCCTAAACTGCTGGGATGGCAGGTATGAATGAGCTCCGGCACCTAGCCCCACCACTCATTTATTATTCATTCCTTGGCACTGTCCTGAAGAGAATTAACTTCTCTAGTTTATGTGAATCCTGTACATATGCTCTTATCCACCCCCCAGCCCATTTAGTTTATCTGTCTCCTTAACAATCCAGATGTTCTCCCTGTTCATTGCTTACTGAGGAATTAATGGGCCCTCCAGACCACAGAGCTCCACTTACATATGGCTTCCCTCGTCATCAGAGTTGGTTTTATTCTGAAAGCCTGACTTCTGTGTCTCTGTCTCTTTCAGATGACTTTGAAGAAGCCAAGGAAATTTTGACAAAGATGAGGTACTTTTCAAATATAGAAGAAAAGATCAAGTTAAAGAAGATTCCGCTCTAATCGTTAATAGTTCAAAGTTTGAAAAATAAAGTTCTTGTATATTTCTTTTCTGGCTTCTGCTAATTGATAATAGATAAGCTTTTTTTTTTTTTTTTTTTAAGACGGAGTTTCGCTCTTGTTACCCAGGCTGGAGTGCAATGGCGCGATCTCGGCTCACCGCAACCTCCGCCTCCTGGGTTCAGGCAATTCTCCTGCTTCAGCCTCCTGAGTAGCTAGGATTACAGGCACTGCCACCATGCCCAGCTAATTTTTTTTGTATTATTAGTAGAGATGGGGTTTCACCATGTTGACCAGGATGGTCTCAATCTCTTTACCTCGTGACCCACCCGCCTCGGCCTCCCAAAGTGCTGGGATTACAGACTTGAGCCACTGCGCCCGGCCAATAATAGATAAGCTTTAACCATTTATATTGTCTTAATTAAGCCTGTGGTTCAAGCATTAATGGATGACAAAGTTTGTCCTGTGGGAAGAAACACAGCCTAGACAAGAGCTTGGGTGATCAGTTCTTCATCTGACACTTGATATATGACCCCAATGTAGGCTAATGGATGAAGAGGTGGAGATGGGGCCAATTTGAGGCCCTACAAAGAGGGGTCCAAAAACTTTTTTCTGCAAAGGCCTGGTAGTGAATATTTTCAGCTGTGTGGACTATATTAGGAGTCCCCAACCTGTTAGGAACTGGGCCTCACAGCAGGAGTTGAGTGGCACGTGAGCAAGCAAGTGAGCATTAATTACTGCCTGAGCTCCGCCTCCCGTCAGATCCTCTGTGCCCTTAGATTCTCATAGGAACATGAACGCTATTGTGAACTGTGCATGTGAGGGATCTAAGTTGCATGCTCCTTGTGAGAACTAATACCTGATGATCTGAGCTGGAACAGCTTCATCCCAAAAATACCCTCCCCCACCATTCCCATCCATGGAAAAACAGTCTTCCATGAAACCACTCCCTGATGCCAAAAAGGCTGGGGATGCTGGAATATATGGTCTCTGTTGTGTCAGGTCTCCATTTGCAAGCCTGGAGCCTGAAAGTCTGAAGTCCTGCCTGCTGCGTCTGCTATCTCCCACCCTCTGCCTGCGTTCACCATTGTCCCTTATCCCCCACCTCGGGCAGAGCTTACCCGGATAAGCTCCCTCACCCGGATAAGCCCCTCACCCAACCCTGCCATCTTAACTGTTCTTTTTTTCTTTTTTTTGAGACGGAGTTTCTCTCTTGTTACCCAGGTTGGAGTGCAGTGGCGCTATCTCGGCTCACCGCAACCTCTGCCTCCTGGGTTCAGGCAATTCTCCTGCCTCAGCCTCCTGAGTAGCTGGGACCACAGGCTCACGCCATCATGCCCAGCTAATTTTTGTATTTTTAGTAGAGACGGGGTTTCACCATGTTGACCAGGATGGTCTTGATCTCTTGACCTCGTGATCCACCCGCCTCGGTCTCCCAAAGTGCTGGGATTATAGGCTTGAGCCACGGAGCCCGTCAACTGTTCTTATGATAATGTACATACCTCTAACCCAACACTGCCATCTTAACTGTTCTTATGATAATGTACATACCTCTCACCCAACACTGCCATCTTAACTGTTCTTATGATAATGTACATACCTCTCACCCAACACTGCCATCTTAACTGTTATGATAATGTAAATACCTCTCACCCAACCCTGCCATTGTAAGTGAACTTCTCATGTATACTCCTTGCCCCTACCCCCCATCACTGTAACTGAACTTACTCTGCAACACCCCTGCCCCCAAAAAACTACCCAAACCTATAAAACCAACTCCTATCCCACTGCCCTTTGCTAATGCCCTTTTCAGCCCTAGCCCACCTGCACCCAGGTGAATAAACAGCCATACTGCTCACACAAAGCCTGTTTGAAAGGTCTCTTCATTCAAAACACACGTTTTTCAACATGTTGTAACTGTTATTCTGCCACTGAGACGCAAAATCAGCATAGACAACATGAAAACAAATGGACAGGGCTGTGTGACAGTCACACTTTATCTACAAAACAGGCAATGAGCCAAATTTGGCCATGACTCTGCCAACCTCTGCCTAAGTTCCACAACTTTCTAATGGCATGAACTTCCTCCCTAAGATAGGTAGTCCCCTTTGTTACTGTGGCCTTGGGGCATTCTGTGTGGTAACAAGCAAGGCCACCTAAGAGTCTCTTTGGTGTAAATTTCTTTTTTTTTTTTTTTTTTGCCAATCAATGAGAGCTTATAAGGTTGCTGAGGTTGGTTGGCCTTGAACTCTTGGCCTCACCTTTGCAAGCGCCACGACATCCGGCCAGAGCCACTTTGGGCCCCCTGGTCTAAATTTCAAACTGTAGCAAGGCCGGCTGCGGTGGCTCACGCCTATAATCCCAGCACTTTGGGAGGCCAAGGCGGGTGGATCACGAGGTCAAGAGATCGAGACCATCCTGGTCAACAAGATGAAACCCTGTCTCTACTAAAAATACAAAAATTAGCTGGGCATGGTGGTGCGCGCCTGTAGTCCCAGCTACTTGGGAGGCTGAGGCAGGAGAATTGCTTAAACACAGAAGGTGGAGGTTGCAGTGAGCCGAGATTGTGCCATTGCAGTCCAGTCTGGGTAACAACAGCGAAACTGCGTCTCAAAAAAAAAAAAGAACTGGCCAGGCACGGTGGCTCAAGCCTGTAATCCCAGCACTTTGGGAGGCCGAGGCAGGTGGATCATGAGGTCAAGAGATCGAGACTATCCTGGGCAACATGGTGAAACCCCGTCTCTACTAAAGATACAAAAAATTAGCTGGGCATGGTGGCACGTGCCTGTCATCCCAGCTACTCAAGAGGCTGAGGCAGGAGAATTGCCTGAACCCAGGAGGCGGAGGTTGTGGTGAGCCAAGATCGTGCCATTGCACTCCAGCCTGGATAACAAGAGCGAAACTCCGTCTCAAAAAAAAAAAAAAAGAACTGTAGCAAATATTATCAAGAATTAATCTGGGGATGGGCGCAGTGGCTCACACCTGTAATCCCAGCACTTTGGGAGGCCAAGGCTATCACTTGAGGTCAGGAGTTTGAAACCAGCCTGTTCAACATGGCAAAAACCCGTCTCCACTTAAAATACAAAATTAGCCGGGCATGGTGGTGCATGCCTGTAATCCCAGCTACTCTACTCGGGAGGCTGAGGCAGGAGAATTGTTTGAACCTGGGAGGCGGAGGTTGTAGTGAGCCAAGATCGTGCCACTGCACTCCAGCCTGGGCAACAAGGGCAAAACTCCATCTCAAAAAATAAAAAAATAAAGAATTAATCTGGTATTAGCACACGAATGTTCACTGCAGCACTGTTTACAAAAGCAGACCAGGGGCCAGGCGTGGTGGCTCACGCCTATAATCCCAGCACTTTGGGAGGCCCAGGCGTATGGATCACGAAGTCAAGAGATCAAGACCATCCTGGTCAACGAGATGAAACCCCGTCTCTACTAAAAATACAAAAATTGGGGCCGGGTGCGGTGGCTCAAGCCTGTAATCCCAGCACTTTGGGAGGTCGAGGCGGGTGGATGACGAGGTCAAAAGATAGAGACCATCCTGGTCAACACAGTGAAACCCTGTCTCTACTAAAAATACAAAAAAAAAAATTAGCTGGGCATGGTGGCGAGTGCCTGTAATCCCAGCTACTCAGGAGGCTGAGGCAGGAGAATTGCCTGAACCCAGGAGGCGGAGGTTGCGGTGAGCCAAGATCGCGCCATTGCACTCCAGCCTGGGTAACAAGAGCGAAACTCCGTCTCAAAAAAAAAAAAAAATACAAAAATTAGCTGGGCATGGTGGTGCACCCTTGTACTCCCAGCTACTCGGGAGGCTGAGGCAGGAGAATTGCTTGAACCCAGAAGGCGGAGGTTGTGGTGAGCCAAGATCGTGCCATTGCACTCCAGTCTGGGTAACAACAGCGAAACTCTGTCTCCAAAAAAAAAAA
Organism: Saguinus oedipus; assembly: GCA_031835075.1. Lineage (NCBI taxonomy): Eukaryota > Metazoa > Chordata > Mammalia > Primates > Cebidae > Saguinus > Saguinus oedipus. The sequence continues at coordinate 205,635,897 of CM063169.1, forward strand.
AAAGAGCAGACCAGGAACCAACCCAAATGCCCATCGATGATAGACTGGACAGGGAAAATGTGGCACATATACACCATGGAATACTATGCAGCCATCAAAAAGGATGAGTTCGTGTCCTTTGTAGGGACATAGATGAACCTGGAAACAATCATTCTCAACAAACTGGCACAAGAACAGAAAATCAAACACCAAATATTCTCACTCATAGGTGGGTGTTGAACAATGAGAACACATGGACCCAGGGAGGGAAGCATCACACATCGGGGTCTGTTGGGGAGAAATAGGGGAAGGACAGCAGGGGGTGGGGAGTTGGGGAGAGAGAGCATGGGGAGAAAGTCCAGATATAGGGATGGGGAGGAAGGCAGTAAATCACACTGCCATGTGTATACCTACACAACAATCTTGCATGTTCTTCACATGTACCCCAAAACCTAAAACGCAGTTTAAAAAAAAAAAATCTATTATTAGGCCAGGCGAAGTGATTCATGCCTGTAATCCCAGCACTTTGGGAGGCTGAGGCCAGTGGATCACCTGAGGTCAGCAATTCGACACCAGCCTGGCCAGCATGATGAAACCCCGTCTCTACTAAAAATATAAAAAATTTGGCCAGATATGGTGGTTCACACCTATAATCCCAGCGCTTTGGAGGCCGAGGTGGGTGGTTGACCTGAGGTCAGGAGTTCGAGACCAGCCTGACGAACGTGAAGAAACCCCATCTCTCCTAAAAATACAAAGTTAGCCAGGCGTGGTAGAACATGCCTGTAATACCAGCTAGTGGGGAGGCTGCAACAGCCTTTAACTCTGGAGATAATTGCCTGTTTGTGACATGGTAAAAGCCCCATAAAACTGCATACTTCTACCATACCTCAGCTTTCTTTTTTTTTTTTTTTTTTGAGACGGAGTTTCCCTCTTGTTACCCAGGCTGGAGTGCAATGGCGCGATCTCGGCTCACCGCAACCTCCGCCTCCTGGGTTCAGGCAATTCTCCTGCCTCAGCCTCCTGAGTAGCTGGGATTACAGGCACGCACCACCATGCCCAGCTAATTTTTTGTATCTTTAGTAGAGACGGGGTTTCACCACGTTGACCAGGATGGTCTCGATATCTTGACCTCGTGATCCACCCGCCTCGGCCTCCCAAAGTGCTGGGATTACAGGCTTGAGCCACCGCGCCCAGCCTCATACCTCAGCTTTCTATTGAAACTGCTCTCTGTAACCCAAATGTGACAGGCAAGCAGTGCAAACCCATGCCATCCATGTTGTGCCCCTGCAACTAGTAATAAGTAATTAAGGACTGTAATTTCCACCCTACCCAGACAGTGTGTAAACAAATGCTAATCTTGACTTTTGTGAACCACTTGAGTAACAATCAGAAAGTCAAAAGTCCCCTGGCCCTCGGAGTGTCCGAAGCCCCTCACCCCCATCTTCGCCCAGGAATCCACTGGAATGTCCGGAGCCCCTCATGCTCATCTCCGCCAAGGGGGTGATTTACAGAATCCACTAGCCCTCAGAATGTCTGAAGCCCCTCACCCCCACCCCTGCCCCTCACCCTCACTCCCGAGGTGGTTTTGCGGGTATAGAAGGTCTTGACACCCTCCTTTCAGGGCCAGGGGTTGGAGAGACGCGAGATGGAAAGACGCGAGTCCTCCATGGACACCGGCAATAAAGACCCTGCAATTTGGCATACTTTTGTCTTGGTGTTGACTTTCTATGCTCGGGCCAGTACAACAGTTTATAATTAGAAAAAAGCCGGCCAGGCACAGTGGCTCAAGCCTGTCATCCCAGCACTATGGGAGGCCAAGGCGGGTGGATCATGAGGTTCAAGAGATTGAGACCATCCTGGTCAACATGGTGAAACCCCGTCTCTACTAAAAATACAAAAAATTAGCTGGGCATGGTGGCGCGTGCCTGTAATCCCAGCTACTCAGGAGGCTGAGGCAGGAGAATTGCCTGAACCCAGGAGGCGGAGGTTGCGGTGAGCTGAGATCGCACCATTGCACTCCAGCCTGGGTAACAAGAGTGAAACTCCATCTCAAAAAAAAATAAATAAATAAAAGTCAGGGGATCTGAACCAAGGTTTAAATACTACCCCAAGAATTGCTTGAACCCGGGAGGCAGAGGTGCAGTGAGCTGAGATGGCACCATTGCACTCCAGCCCAGGCAACAAGCAAAACTCTGTCTAAAAAAAAAAAAAAAAAAACAGCTGGCTGTGGTGGCTCTCGCATGTTATCCCAGCTACTCGGGAGGCTGAGGCAGAGGTGGCAGTGAGCCAAGATTCACACCACTGCACTCCAGCCTGGGCAATAATAGCAAAAACCTCCATCTCAAAAAAAAAATGTAATCTGGTATTAGACACTAACCACATTTTCTGCTCCATCTTAGTGGAGTGGAGCAGTTGTAGTTGCTCTCTGGACAGTTGACATGCTTGTCACTATTTACATGCTCTTCTAATTCAGCCCATTGCAGCTCTACTTCCCTTCTGGATCTTTGGAAATTCAGTGTAAGTTCTTGATCCCTTTCCAGAAAATAAATAAATAAATAAACATTTAAAAAGTCTCTGGATCAGGAAAGATTAAAAAAAATAGCAAACAAGGTGGGGCAGGGGTACCAAAAAATTGAAAAATTAAAAAAAAAATAGCGGCCAGGCGCGGTGGCTCATGCCTATAATCCCAGCACTTTGGGAGGCCGAGGTGGGTGGACCACAAGGTCAAGAGATCAAGACCATCCTGGTCAAGATGGTGAAACCCTGTCTCTACTAAAAATACAAAAAATTAGCTGGGCATGGTGGCGCGTGCCTGTAATCCCAGCTACTCAGAAGGCTGAGGCAGGAGAATTGCCTGAACCCAGGAGGCGGAGGTTGCGGTGAGCCGAGATCGCACCATTGCACTCCAGCCTGGGTAACAAGAGCGAAACTCTGTCTCAAAAAAAAAAAGAGAGAGATCGAGACCATCCTGGTCAAAAAGGTGAAACCCCGTCTCTACTAAAAATACAAAAATTAGCTGGGCGTGGTGGTACGTGCCTGTAGTCCCAGCTACTCGGGAGGCTGAGGCAGGAAAATTGCTTAAATCCAGAAGGCAGAGGTTGCGGTGAGCCAAGATCGTGCCATTGCACTTCAGCCTGGGTAACAACAGTGAAACTCCATCTAAAAAAAAAAAAAAAAAATAGCAAACAAATATCTGATTTAAAAAATCCGGGCCAGGCAAAGTGGCTCACACCTATAATCCCAGCACTTTGGGAGGCCAAGGCAGACGAATCACAAAGTGAGGAGATGAGACCAGCCTGGCCAACATGGTGAATCCCTGTCTCTTCTAACAATACAAAAACTAGCTGGGTGTGGTGGTGGACACCTGTAAACCCAGCTACTTGGGAGGCTGAGGCAAGAAAATTGCTCCAACCCAGAAAGCAGAGGTTGCAGTGAGCCAAGATGGTGCCATTGCACTCCAGCCTAGATGACAGAGCAAGACTACATCTCAAAAAAAAAAAAAAAAAGAAAAAAAATCGGGCCGGACGTGGTGGCTCACGCCTGTAATCCAAGCACTTTGGAGGCCAAGGAGGATCACCTGAGGTCAGGAGTTCAAGACCAGCCTGACCAACATGGTGAAGCCCCGTCTTTAAAAAAAAGGAAAAAAAAATTCTAAGAAACAAAATTTTAACTCTGGAGATAATTGCCTGTTTATAATTAGAAAAAAGTCAGGGGATCTGAACCAAAGTTTAAATACTACTGCAAGAGCTTAAAACCGCAGCTCCTTTGTAGTTTGCTTTTGTTTTGTTTTGCTTTTTCGTTTTTTGGAGACGGAGTTTTGCTCTTGTTGCCCAGGCTTGAGTGCAATCTTGTGATCTCAGCTCACTGCAACCTCTGCCTCCAAAGTTCAAGCGATTCTCCTGCCTCACCCTCCTGAGTAGCTGTGATTACAGGCACCCAACACCAGGCCCAGTCAATTTTTTGTATTTTTAGTAGAGACAGGGTTTCACCACGTTGGCCAGGATGGTCTTGAACTCCTGACCTCAGGTGATTCACCCACCTTGGCCTCCCAAAGTGCTGGGATTACAGGTGTGTGCCACCGTGCCCAGCCCAAAGTTTCTTATCCTCATCGAAAAACGTGTATCTTGTGAATCCCGAACCAGTTATACTCAGTTAATGTTTTAGAATTTACTGATCTTCAGATCAGTGCCTAATGATACTTGGGAACATCAGTACAATCTCCACCCCTTCATGATATACAAAGAGAACAAATTACTTGTCTGAAAACACACCAGGAGTCCTTTAAGTAAATAATTATAATGCAAGCAAATGTCCTCATTAAATTAGGTGCTTATGCAAAAAAAAAGAGGAAATGAAAGAGGGTTTAAAATCCTTGTGTAGACAGTCTTTATTCTTTCTTCAGATCAATGATCAGGACCAAAACCATCTGACCACAAAAATAAATCACATCAACATCGCCACATATTTGGAGGAACTTCAAAGAAACTTTCCCTTACCGTTACCATCAGCTACAAAAAAATCCCTGCAGGGCCTCCCAACAAACCATGTCTGATTTGGGGAATATATAAAAAAGACATCATTTCTGAGTCACAGCTTCTGAGGTGAGTGGGATTACTTTTTTTCTTCCCTCTTCCAAATTCTTTCCTTTCTCATCTAAAGTTTAGCTGGACTTCTAAATCCAGGAACCCTTTCAAGTGTTCTCTAAAACACTTGAACTGCAGTTCTCTAGGGTTCTTTAGAGAACCCTTTCAAGTGTTCTCTAAAACACTTGAAAGGGTTCCTGGATTTAGAAGGATGGGAGGTGTGCTTCTTCTGGACGACTGAAAAGTTGGCAGCCCAATTTTGATTAAAGTTTCAGACCAACAAGTGAAGCAAATTAAGCACACCTTCTCCCCCTACACACACACACACACACACACACACGCACACACACACTTCCCAAAACAGTGTCAGAACAAAGCAGAGGTTTCAACTAATTTGTGACTGTATCTTCCCAGAGTTTGATGTCAGACAGTGCTGCTGTTGTGAACTGAATGATTTTGTCCTCCTAAGTTCATACCTTGCAGTTCTAACCCCCAGAGTGGCTATGTTTGGAGATGGGGCCTCCAAGGAAGTAATTAAGGTTCTACAAGCCAGGAAGAGAAACTGAAACTGACCATGCTGGCACCTTGAGCTTGGACTCCAGCTTCCACAACTGTGAGAAAATAAATAGCTGTTATTTAAGCTACCTAACACCTGGGTTTAAGTCCCACTTCCTCAACTTCTTTCTCATCTGTATGTTATTCTTTTTCTTTTACTTTTTTTCCTCCATCCTTACCCCTTCTTTTTCTTTTTCTTTTTTGAGACAGTCTCTCCCTGTTGCTCGGGCTGGAGCATAGGGTCCAGCCCTACAGGGTCCTTTGAGCCCCTCTCTGCTGGTGTGGAGACGAGAAACTGTAGAAATAAAAGACACAAGACACAGAGATAGAGAAAAGAGAGTTTGGGCCCAGGGGTCCACTGACAACCAAATCTCGGAGTCTGGCAGTTGCCCTGAGCACCTGGACACTCTGACTTTTACTGAGTACAAAGCTGGAGTCAGGGCAGATAGGGTGTGGTGCAAGGCTAGGGCAGGGGTAGGTAAGGCGTGGCATTGGTGGTCTGAGACAGGGTCAAGTACGTGTCATAGGGATGGGGGCCCAGGACTTTCAGGTAGCCGAGATGAGGTAAGGAGCACAATTCATAGCACTTTTTCCATACTTGTCAAGAAAGAACAAAGACATTAGGATTTGTATTACTTTTACTGATTATCTCTTCTAAGAAAAAAGGAACCAGGTGCAGAAGCAGAACATGAGAGTGGACACAGAATGTGACCACTGAAGCACAGGGTCACATAGAGACAATTAAGCCCCCAGATGTCTGCGGATCTACCTGACAGCGGTCAGGCCTACCATAGGAGCTTAGAGGAGTGGAGTTTTCTCCTAACTCTCCCAAGGAAGAAGACATCTTGGCCATCTTGGATGTCTCCACCATCTTGGACGTCTCCTTCCCTAGCTGTCTAAACAGCGGGTGCTTTCCCAGCACTGGCACTGCAGCACAGCCCAGGCACCCTCTAGCAGCCCTTGCACGGGGTGACAGAGGGCTTAAAGAGTCTTATCTTAGGGTCATTTCTTTCACAATGTCACCCCAGGTTCACATTTCCGACCTGAGAGGCATTAGTGAAAGAATTAGAATCACCTATGAATAACTAGGATCTCCTATGAATAATAACTACTACGGTTACTTTCTACTTCTTTTTTTTTTTTTTTTTTGAGACGGAGTTTCACTCTTGTTACCCAGGCTGGAGTGCAATGGTGCGATCTTGGCTCACCGTAACCTCCGCCTCCTGGGTTCAGGCAATTCTCCTGCCTCAACCTCCTGAGTAGCTGGGATTACAGGTGCGCCATTATGCCCAGCTAATTTTTTTTTTGTATTTTTAGTAGAGACGGGGTTTCACCATGTTGACCAGGATGGTCTCGATCTCTTGACCTTGTGATTCACCCACCTCGGCCTCCGAAAGTGCTGGGATTACAGGCGTAAACCACCGCGCCCTGCTCTACTTTTTTTTTTTTTTTTTTTTTTTTTTGAGACGGAGTTTCACTCTTGTTACCCAGGCTGGAGTGCAATGGTGCGATCTCGGCTCACCGCAACCTCCGCCTCCTGGGTTCAGGCAATTCTTCTCCCTCAGCCTCCTGAGTAGCTGGGATTACAGGCACGCGCCACCATGCCCAGCTAATTTTTGTATTTTTAGTAGAGATGGGGTTTCACCACGTTGACCAGGATGGTCTCTGTCTCTTGACCTCGTGATCCACCGCCTCGGCCTCCCAAAGTGCTGGGATTACAGGCTTGAGCCACCGCGCCCGGCCGGTCTACTTCTTTCTTTCTTTCTTTCTAGACGGAGTTTCGTTCGTTACCCAGGCTGGAGTGCAATGGCGCGATCTTGGCTCACCGCAACCTCTGCCTCCTGAGTTCAAGCAATTCTCCTGCCTCAGCCTCCCGAGTAGCTGGGACTACAGGTGCTGGCCACCATACCCAGCTAATTTTTGTATTTTTAGTAGAGACGGGGTTTCACCATGTTGACCAGGATGGTCTCGATCTCTTGACCTCGTGATCCCCCCGCCTCGGCCTCCCAAAGTGCTGGGATTATAGGCGTGAGCCACCGTGCCAGGCCGCAATTGTGTTTTTTTTGTTTTGTTTTGTTTTTTGATATGTAGTCTCGCTCTGTCGCCCAGGCTGGAATGCAGTGGCACCATCTCTGCTCAGAGCAACCTCTGCCTCCTGGGTTGAAGTGATTCTCTTGCCTCTGCCTCTGGAGTAGCTGGGATTACAGGCACACACCACCACACCCAGCTAATTTTTTATATTTTGGTAGAAAATATAAACAATTTTCTAAATTTGGTAGAAAATTTAAAAATTGGTAGAAAATATTAAAAATATAACCAATTTCCTATTGATGGATTTATTTTCTTTTCTTTTTTGAGACGGAGTCTCGCTCTGTTGCCAGGCTGGAGTGCAGTGGCGCGATCTTGGCTCATTGCAACCTTCGCCTCCGGGGTTCAAGCAGTTCTCCTGCCTCAAGGTTATACCATGTTGGCCAGGCTGGTTTTGAATTCCTGACCTCAAGTAATTCTCCCACCTCAACCTTCCAAAGTGGAGATTACAGGCGTGAGCCATCGCGCCCAGCCACAACAGGCTTTTACTGATCTTCCATGCTGTTCTAAGACACTACCAACCTCATTTCTATTAAAATTGTTACATTTGTATTAATAGATTAACTTATATTAATAACGGATACTTAACTAGTGTGTATTGTATGCCAGGAACTGCTCCAAGGGCTCAAGATTTTTTTTTTTTTTTGCGACAGGTTCTTCCTCTATTTCCTGGGCTCGAGAGATCCTTCCGCCTCCACCTACCAAATTGCTGGAACTACAGGAGTGAGCCAATGCCCCGCCCTGGTTCTAGATGTTTAAATTCATGTATTTGGCTGGGCGCGGTGACTCACACCTGTAATCCTAGCACTTTGAGAGGCCGAGGCGGGCAGATCGTGGGGTCAGGAAATTGAGATAATCCTGGCCAACATGGCGAAAGGTTGTCTCTACTAAAAATACAAAAATTAGTCGGGCGTGGTGGCACATGCCTGTAATCCCAGCTATTCGGAGGCTGAGACAGGAGAATCGCTTGAACCCGGGAGGCGGAGGTTGCAGTGAGCCAAGATCGCACCATTGTACTCCAGCCTGGGCAACAAGAATAAAACTCCCGTTTCAAAAATTAAAAAAAAAAAAAAAATTCATTACTCCACACAGCAACTCTATGATTATATGTACTATTATTATCTCATCTTACTACGGTGGAAACTGAGGTACAGAAAAGTTACGAAACTTGAGAGGTGAGGATTTGAACAGAAGTCATAGGCTCCGCCAGTCAGCCACCCTCAAGGTCCAGAGAAGAGGTCGAGAAGCAGCCATTTTTATTTGTAGTCTGGAAGGACTGCAAAGCCCGGCATCCCTCGCGGCAGCGGTCCTCTACACACAACAAATCCCGGCATGCTCGTGAGTGGCCCGAGGTGGAGGGTTCTAGAAGGCGTGACGTGGGGTCGAGAGCGGGCTCGGAGGCGGGCGGTTTTCGGCAGTCGCTGTGGGTGCCAGGCCTGGGGACACGGGCGGCCGAGGCCGCAGTCACAGCCTCCTCGTCTCGCCGGCTATGGCTGCGCTCGGCCGGCCCTTCAGCGGCCTCCCACTGAGCAGCACCTCGGACTTCCTGCAGCCGCCGCCGCCGCCTGCCTTCCCCGGCCGGGCCTTCCCGCCGGGGGCTGACGGCGCCGAGCTGGCCCCGCGGCCGGGACCCCGCGTCGTCCCCAGCAGCCCCGGCGGGAGTGCGGCGCGCGGACGGTGAGGACTGGTCAGGCACAGGGCGGGCGGGCGGGCAGGTTGGGCGCCCCTCGCGGCGGGCGCGGGCTCCTCGCCCTGGCTAGCTCACTGACCCTCCCTCCCCACGACCCTCCGCGGGAGCTTCGCAGCCCAGTTTACAGATAAAGAAACTGATCCACAGAGACGTTAACTGTAAGTCTCCTTGGGTCGCACAGCCCCGGAGTCCGGTGAGAACCTCGGCCCGACTGCGTCCCCAAGAAGTGAGACTTTGCCAATTGGAACCTGGGCGACTCGGTCTGGGTGTCCCCTCCGTGTGGCCGCTGTTAGTGACAATTTTCAGTGTCTCGTCTGCAAAGTATGCCAAGCATGGAACAGAAGTGGGTCCTCTTAGTGAGATTATTGCAAATAAAGTGCTTAGCACAGCTCCTGCCCAGAGGACGTTTTCCCTGGTTTGGTCCTCCCTAATGTCTCCCATTACCTTGACAAACGGCAAGTTGAGATTTCAGTGTCCAGGTAAGTCGGGGCAATCCACAGTTAACCCGACTGACCTGTGATCTGTACCCATCCCACTAGGCTCGGAAAGGGATGTTTGGTATGTTTAGTACAAGATAACTGTAGCAAGAAAGAGGATACTGATACTGAAAACAGTCTCAAGTACATTTCTCAACTGACTGATTTTTGTTTGTTTCAACAGTGTTTCTGTTTACTGTAAAAAGAAACACAAGCGAGAGGAGGAGGATGATGAGTAAGTTTCAGTGGCTGTTTATTCACCATTAATTGAACATATGTTACAGACGAATTACTTGTTTAAGATGAAACATTAGACGAGTGTCTCTGGAAAGAGACATAGAAAGTAGTAACGGAATTTGTCTATTAGAGGAAGTAACAGTGGCAGGTAGACAGGTCAGAGGGAAACTTTGCTCCTTAAGTTGTAATGTTTGGATTATGAATTATGTTCATATTACATGCACAAAGTAGAATAATTTAAAGGATACATATTGAAAAGTCTTTTTTTTTTTTTTTTCTTTGAGTCAGGGTCTCTGTCACCCAAGCTGGAGTGCAGTTGTGTGATCACAGCTCACTGCAGCCTCAAACTCCTTGGGTTCAAATGATCCCTCAGCTTCAGCCTCCTGAATAGCTGAGATTACAGAGTGTGCCACCACGCTCAGCTAATTTCTAAAAAAAAAATTTGTAGAGATGGTGTCTAACTATATTGCTCAGTCTGGTCATTAACTTCTGCCCTCAAGCAATATTCCCCACTCTAGGATTGCAGTTGTGAACTGTGGCAACAGGCCTTATTAAAAAGTCTTTTACTCGGGGCCGGGCGCGGTGGCTCAAGCCTGTAATCCCAGCTACTCAGGAGGCTGAGGCAGGAGAATTGCCTGAACCCAGGAGGCGGAGGTTGCGGTGAGCCGAGATCGCGCCATTGCACTCCAGCCTGGGTAACAAGAGCGAAACTCCGTCTCAAAAAAAAAAAAAAAGTCTTTTACTCCACACCCCTAGTTCTCCCCGTGACCAGACAACCCATTACCAGTTTTCCATGTCTCCTTTAGAAGATAATCTACAAATTTGCCAAGTTTACAAATCTTTTTCTTTTATTTTTCCCAGCATGGTAGCATCAAGTCTTTTTCTTTCTTTTTTTTTTTTGAGACAGAGTCTCATTCTGTCACTCAGGTTGGAGTGCAGTGGCTGTTGGTTTTTTGTTTGTTTGTTTTTTGAGATGGAGTTTTGCTCTTGTTGCCCAGGCTGGAGTGCAATGGTGCAGTCTCAGCTCATGGCAACCTCTACCTCCCAGGTTCAAGCAATTCTCCTGCCTCAGTCTCCTGAGTAGCTGGGATCACAGGCATGCGCCACCATGTCTGGCTAATTTTTGTATTTTTATTTTATTTTTATTTATTTATTTTTTTGAGATGAAGTTTCGCTCTTGTTACCCAGGCTGGAGTGCAATGGCGCGATCTCGGCTCACCGCAACCTCCACCTCCTGGGTTCAGGCAATTCTCCTGTCTCAGCCTCCTGAGTAGCTGGGATTACAGGCACGCGCCACCATGCCTAGCTAGTTTTTTTTGTATTTTTAGTAGAGACGGGTTTCACCATGTTGACTAGGATGGTCTCGATCTCTTGACCTCATGATCCACCCGCCTCAGCCTCCCAAAGTTCTGAGATTACAGGCTTGAGCCACCGCGCCCGGCCTTGTATTTTTAATAGAGATAGGGTTTCACCACGTTGGCCAGGCTGGTCTCGAACTTCTGACCTGTTATCCACCTGCCTTGGCCTCCCACAGTATTGGGATTACAGGCGTGAGCCACCACACCTGGCTGTGGCTGTTTTTTTTTTTTTTTTTACCTTTGTAGGAAGATATTGTTCACACTGTGCAACACATTGATCTTTTCATTTTACTCTCCTGTAGCTTGTTCTGTCAACACATAGAGGTTTATATCATTTCTCTTTCAATAGTGAGTGGAATTCTGTTGTAGAACGTGGTATAGATAATTAACCAATTTCCTAATGATGGATTTCTTTGAGACCGAATCTCGCTCTGTTGCCAGGCTGGAGTGCAGGTGGTGCGATCTTGGCTCATTGCAACTTCTGACTCCTGGGTTCAAACAATTCTCTTGCCTCAGCCTCCAGAGTAGCTGGGATTACAGGCGTCTGCCACCACGCCCAGCTAATTTTTGTATTTTTAGAAGAGACAGGGTTTCACCATGCTGGCCAGGCTGGTCTTGATCTCCTGACCTTGTAATTCGCCTGCCTTGGCCTCCCAAAGTGTTGGGATTACAGGCATGAGCCACCTCGCCTGGCCCTAAGTTATTTCTTGGGGATTTCTTGCTGGATTTCTAAGTTATTTCTAATCTTTTGCTATTACAAATCTACCCTGATCATTCTTTTTTTTTTTTTTTTTTTGAGACGGAGTTTCGCTCTTGTTACCCAGGCTGGAGTGCAATGGTGCGATCTTGGCTCACCGCAACCTCCGCCTCCTGGGTTCAGGCAATTCTCCTGTCTTAGCCTCCTGAGTAGCTGGGATTACAGGCATGCACCACCATGCCCAGCTAATTTTTTGTATCTTTAGTAGAGACGGGGTTTCACCATGTTGACCAGGATGGTCTCGATCTCTTGACCTTGTGATCCACCCGCCTCGGCCTCCCAAAGTGCTGGGATTACAGGCTTGAGCCACCGCGCCCGGCCTTTTTTTTAAAATAAAAAATAGAGATGGGGTGTCACCATGTTGGCCAGGCTGGTCTCGAACTCCCGACCTCAGGTGATCCACCCATCTCAGCTTCCCAAAGTGCTGGGATTACAGGCGTGAGCCACCATGTCCGGCCAGCCTGACCATTCTTTTGAAGTTTTTTGTGTATGTTTGAAAGTATATGAATGGATTCCTTGATGTGAAATTGCTGGATCTTAAAGTGTGTACATTTAATTTTTTTTTTTTTTTAATGGAGTTTCACTCTTGTTGCCCAGGCTGGAGTGCAGTGGCACGATCTCCGCTCACCACAACCTCCACCTCCTGGGTTCAAGCGATTCTCCTGCCTCAGCCTCCCAAGTAGCTGGGATTACAGGCCTGAGCCACCTCGCCTGGCCTGCATTTTAAATTTTGAACAAGAGTTTTTGCCAGTTTATATGCCCATTAACATCTCAGCACAACTGTGTTTTTAAACTTTGGGATTGCTGCCCAACTAAGAGATAAAAAATTATATCTTATAGACAGGCAGTCTAATAAAAAAAGAAGTAAAAGGGTTGGGTGTGGTGGCTCACGCCTGTAATCCCAGCACTCTGGGAGGCTGAGGCGGGTAGATCACTTGAGGTTGGGAGTTTGAGACCAGCCTGGCCAACATGGAGAAACCCTGTCTCTACGAAAAATAAATAAATTAGCTGGGTGTGGTGGTGCCTGCCTGTAATCGCAGCTATGGGGAGGCTGAGGCAGGAGAATTGCTTGAACCCCGGAGGCGGAGGTTGCGGTGAGATGAGATTGCACCATTGCATTCCAGCCTGGGCAGTAAGAACAAAACTCCATCTCAAAAAAAAAAAAAAAAAGAAGTAAAAGAGTTTCTCAAAGATGATCTCCATGAACAACCAAAGAAAAAAGTGTTCAACTTCATTAGTCTTTAGGGAAATGCATATTAGAGCCACAGTGAGATGCTACTCTACATCCAGATGTTGGTATGTTTGTGAAGCACCAGGAACTTTTAAATATGGGTGGAAGTGTAAATTGGGATCATTGAGATCATTAGGCATCCACCTTAAAGTCCTGATTTGGTGTCCAGGTGTGGTGCCTCATGCCTGTAATCCCAGCACTAGGGGAGGCCAAAGTGGATGGATTGCTTGAGCTCAAGAGTTTGAGACCAGCCTGGCAAACATCGCGAAACCCTGTATCTACTAAAATACAAAAAAATAGCTGGGTGTGGTGGTGTGCGCCTGTAATCCCAGCTACTCTGGAGGCTGAGGCACGAGAAGGCACAGGTTACAGCAAGCTGAGATTGTGCCACTCCATCCTGGGCGACAGGGCAAGACTAGATTACCATTTTGAGATGCTGGCAGTATTCTTTATCTTTTGTTTTTTTCTTTTTTTTTTTTTTTTTTTGAGACCAGAGTTTTGCTCTGTTGCCTGGGCTGGAGGTTCAGTGGCACAGGCTCAGCTCACTGCAACCTCCGCCTCTGGGTTCAAGCAGTTCTCCTGCCTCAGCCTCCCAAGTAGCTGGGATTACAGGCGCCCACCACCAGGCCCGGCTAATTTTTTGTATTTTTAGTAGAGACGGGGTTTTATCATATTCATCAGTTTGGTCTTGAACTTCTCACCTCAAGTGAGCCACCACACCTGGCCTATTATTTTTTGAGACGAAATCTTGCTCTGTTACCCAGGCTGTAGTGCAGTGGCTTATTCTCAGCTCACTGCAACCTCCACCTCCTGGATTCAAGTGATTCTCCTGCCTCAACCTTCCTAGTAGCTGGGATTATAGGTATGTGCCACCATGCCCAGCTTTTTTTTTTTTTTGTATTTTTAGTGGAGACAGGGTTTCACCATGTTGGCCATACTGGTCTTGAACTCCTGACCTCAAGCGATCCCCCTGTATTGGCCTCCCAAAGTGATGGAATTACAGGTGTGAACTATTGTGCCTGGCCTAAAATATTACATATTTAAAACTATTCAAATATTACAGAAACATTAGGTATAGCTAAACATTCTTAATGCTTTCTTAGGAGTTAAAACTAATTATAAACCAAACATTTTGTTTAATAGTTGACTGTATTGGGGCCCAAAGTGGCTCCGGCCGGATGTCGTGGCGCTTGCGAAGGCGAGGCCAAGAGTTCAAGGCCAACCAACCTCAGCAACCTTACAAGCTCTCAATGATTGGCAAAAAAAAAAATAAAAATAAATAGTTGACTGTATTAAAAAATCTAGGTTTGGCCGGGCATGGTGGCTCACATTGTAATACCAGCACTTTGGGAGGCTGAGGTAAGCAGATCACAAGCTCAAGAGATTGAGACCATCCTGGCCAACATGGTAAAACCCTATCTCTACTAAAATATAAAAATGAGTTGGGTGTGGTGGCACGCACCTATAGTCCCAGCTACTCAGGAGACTGAGGCAGAACTGCTTGAACCCCGAAGGCAGAGGTTGCAGTGAGCCGAGATCTCGATACCTCACACTCCAGCCTGGCATCTGGTGACAGAGCGAGACTGTCTAAATAGATAGATAGATAGATAGATAGATAGATAGATAGATAGATAGCTATATATATCTATATCTATATCTATACATATATATACGTATATATGTATAGATATGTATGTATCTATATGTATATATACGTATATATACATATATATATATAGTATATATATGTGTATATATTGGTTTGAGAGATCTGTTACTTGTCAGATTTTATATTGCCAGAGACTTTAGTTGGTTTTCACAGTCTTAACAAGGAATAGAAATTTCTTCTTGTAAAATATATGCCTCTTCCTCTGACTCTCACTTTAGAGAATCAGAGGCTATGGTAGCCATTGGTGATTTTTTTTTTTTTTTGGTTATGGAGCTGTATTCTGGCCTTGAAACGGTACTTGATGATGTCCAGGCAATAAAATACTTTTGGTCTACATACATAATAGAACAGGGCTGATTGACTCTTCATCTTGTTTCAGACAGCTTTCAGCTAAACACTGGGTATATCAAAGTGCTTGCAAATAGTAGTTTGTGGTAAGCTCTTGAACAGTTGAACCTCCCTAAGAAGGTGCAGGGAGTTAGTAAAAATTGGATGGAGGTAAGATTCAGGAGCTCTGGTGTCTGGTCCTCAGGATGCAACTCACTACTTTACTGTGACACTTTGGAGAAGCCAGGTTAGTTTTTCTAGGTCCTAGTTTCCAAATTAAAAAAAAAAAGAAATGGATTTGATGAATTCTAAAGTTTCCATAAAATACAAATTTGTTTGGGATGTGAAGACAGTATGTTGCAAAGTGGGAGAAAATTGGACCCCACAATTGGTTGGACACTGATAGAGCCTCTGACATTTTGAAGGGGACCAAGAAATTAATGCTGTCACCCACACCTGTGGTATTAATACTTTGAACAAACCTCATGAGATATACATTTTTGCCCTAAGGAAATATAGAATGGCTACCAGACCATCTCCCCATATGTTTGATGGAGCAGTAACAGTATGATAAAATATGACGCTGAATTGCTGACTTGGTTTTTTGGTTTCTTTTTTTGTTTGGTTTGTGGTGGGGTCTCACTGTGTTTCCCAAGCTGGTCTTTGAACTCTCGTCTCAAGTGATCCTCCCACCTCAGCCACTCAAGTGCTGGTATTTCAGGTGTGAGCCACCATGCCCAGCTGACTTGGTTTCTTTACTTCCCACTTGACCTTTCCAGAGCCAAATAAGCAGGAATGACTTTAAGCTCCCACATCAAATACTGTCTGAGCAGGCAAAATCTAGCAGGTGCATCTTTATTTGGCAGAGAGCAGTAGAAGAAAACATTTCAGTGTGGCTATGAGAATAACAGGGAAAAAGTGCAGTATTTTCCATCATATAATCACAAACTGTCAAAAAAGCTAGTTTTTTTAATATAAAAATTTGATTGGCGATAGGGATGATATACATTTTATTTATGTTAGTTGGGATTTTCATTGAATTTTTTTCTTTTTTTCAGTTGTCCAGTAAGAAAGAAAAGGATAACTGAAGCAGAGCTCTGTGCTCGTCCTAATGACTGGATTCTTTGTGCACATCAGGATGTAGAGGGGCATGGAGTAAATCCCTGCACTAGTGGCCTTTCGGTACCTGGGATATTAGATGTTATTTGTGAAGAAATGGATCAGACAACTGGAGAACCACAGTGTGAAGCTGCCCGAAGAAAGCTTCAGGAGATTGAGGACAGGTAAATGGGCAGTGTATGTAGCTGGTTTTTTGCTGTTCTCTTGTAATATCTCAACTCATTTAAGTGAGTTCTATTTATCATTTGGTGATAACTTGATCATTAGCCTCTCAGAAAGACTATGTAAGAGAATTCAAAGTGTGCGCCTTTTTTTTCCCTTTTGTTACCTAGGATGGAGTGCAATGGCACAATCTCAGTTCACTGTAACCTCTGCCTCCCAGGTTCAAGCTATTCTCCTGCCTCAGCATCCAGAGTAGCTGAGATTATAGGCATGCACCACCATGCCTGGCTAATTTTGTATTTTTAGTAGAGACAGGGTTTCACCATGTTGGTCAGGCCAATCTCGAATTCCTGACCTCAGGTGATTTGCTCGCCTTGGCCTTCCAAAGTGCTAGGATTAGAGGCATGAGGCACCATGCCCAGCTGCTTTTTTTTTTTTTTTAATTGAGACAAAATTGCTTTGTCACCCAGGTTAGAATGCAGTGGTTCACTGCAGTCTTGACCTTCCAGGCTCAACCCATCCGCCCACCTCAGCCTCCCAAGTAGCTGGGACTGCTCGCATGCACCACCACACCTGGCTAATCTTTGTATCTTTTGCAGAGATGGGGGTTTTGCCACGTTGACCAGGCTGGTCATGAATTCCTGGGTTTAAGCAAGCCGCTTGCCTCGGCCTTGCAAAGTTTATGTGTTTATTTATTAATTAATTTACGGCCGGGCACAGTAGCTCAAGCCTGTAATCCCAGCACTTTGGGAGGCCGAGGCGGGTGGATCACGAGGTCAAGAGATTGAGACCATCCTGGTCAACATGGTGAAACCCCGCCTCTACTAAAAATACAAAAAATTAGCTGGGCATGGTGGTGCGTGTAATCCCAGCTACTCAGGAGGCTGAGGCAGGAGAATTGCCTGAACCCAGGAGGCGGAGGTTGTGGTGAGCCGAGATTGCGCCATTGCACTCCAGCCTGGGTAACAAGAGTGAAACTCCATCTAAAAAAAAAAAAAATTAATTTACTTATTTTTGAGGTGGAGTTTCACTCTTGTTGCCCAGGCTAGAGTACAATGGCATGATCTCAGCTCACTGCAACCTTTGCTTCCCCGGGTTCAAGCGATTCACCTGCCTCAACCTCCCAAGTAGCTGGGATTATAGGTAGCTGCCACCACACCTGGCTAATTATTTTTTTTTTTTTTGTATTTTTAGTAGAGACAGGGTTTCGCCATGTTGGCCAGGCTGATCTCAAACTCCTGGCCTCAGGTGATCCACCCATCTCAGCCTCCCATCATGCTGGGATTACCGGTGTGAGCCATCGCGCCTGGCCCTGAAGTGTTTGCTTTTTTTTTTTTAAGACAGAGTCTTGCTGTGTTGCTCAGGCTGGAGTGCAGTGGCACAACTCTGCTCACTGCAACCTCTGCCTCTCGGGTTCAAGCGATTCTCCTGCCGCAGCCTCCTGAATAGCTGGGATTACAGGTTCGCACCACCACACCCAGCTAAATATTGTATTTGTATTAGAGACAGGGTTTCATGTTGGTCAGGCTGGTCTCAAACTCCTGACTTCGTGATCCACGAACCTCAGCCTCCCAAAGTGGTGGGAGTGTATGCTTTTAAAGTGAATTCTTCTCATAGATCTAATTTTTTTTTTTTAAGACGGAGTCTCACTCTGTTGCCCAGGGTGGAGTGCAGTTCCTCACTGCAGCCTCTGCCTCCTGGGTTCAAGTGATTCTCCTGGCTCAGCCTCCTGAGTAGCTGGGACTACAGGCACCCACCACCACGCCCAGCTAAGTTTTGTGATTTTAGTAGAGACGGAGTTTCACTATATTGGCCAGGCTGATCTCGAACTCTTGACCTTTTTAACCTGCCCGCCATGGGCTTCCAACGTGCTGGGATTACAGGCGTAAGCCACCATGCTTGGCCTGAGTATACTTTTTATACTCAGTTATAGCTTCATTTTTTGCTTGGTCTATTGCTGTATTACTGCTTTTATCCTTTTATTTTTAAAATTTTGTCCAAATACTAGAATATATAATAGCTTGACTAGATATTTTTTCTTTCTTTGCTTCTGCTGCCTTAATTGATTTAGGATAATTGATGAAGATGAAGAAGTTGAAGCTGTCAGAAATGTTAACCATCTCCCCAGTCTTGTCCTTTCTGATACCATGAAAACAGGTTTGAAGAGGGAATTTGATGAAGTTTTTACAAAGAAAATAATTGAGTCTATGTAAGTTTTGGTACCTGATTTCTAATTAATTATGATCTTGGAGGGAAAACCCAATGTTTAGCTTCTACGTATCCTATCCTAATCAGCTCTTTTTTATCTCCTGATCACCAAGCAATTGGAGATTGTCTTTCTTTTAGTCCATTAGGGGTGAGCAAAGTGCTTTGCAAGTAGGGATTTGAAATATGGGGAAGTGGCTGCCTTGCCTACTTACTCTTTGGTTCCTTTGAAGACCTGAAATGCACTGCAGTCTGATATTTGGAAATGGGATGATTGGCAAGAGAGCCCACTCTCTCAAGTTCTTGTGCTAGGATATATAAACCACATTTCAAAGGCTTCTGTTACCTGGCTTTCTAAGTTATCCAGGAACAACATTGAAGCCTAGGAAACAAAAATTAAACTGACCCAGCAGTCAAAGTAGTTACTGCAAAGACTGCAAAACAAAGCTCATATTCTTGGCTCATAGCATAGTCCTTCTAGGCCTTTATTAGAGCTATTTTGCTGTTAATCTAAACATAGTTTATGAGCTCAGTTATCTGGTTTCTGAGATCATCAGAGTAGAAGCAGAAACAGCAAATGAGAGTAGATCAAACTTAGGGAACTGTAACTACAGTGAGGACAAGAGAGTAAACTGGAAAGCAAACACAATAACCTAAAAAGTAAAGTGGCCTGGAGCTGGTGAGTAATGATTAGCCCTGTAATCCTGTAGTCCCTGAAGCCTCTGTGATCTCAAATTGTCATTATTCACTATGTAAAATAGGGAAGTTAGTTATAAAGTGCCATTTAGATATTGCCTACAAAGACTTTAAATCTAGTTGGTACTCAGTGAGGGTAAGTTTCAGGTATCTGACAAAGCCTCTTAGGATGCCAGTCTCAGTGAGGCCAAATAGATGAGACATTACTGCCTTTGGATATAGTAGAGATGATTTGTGCTCAGAGGTTCAGCAGCTATTTGGTTTTTGATCACAGAGGTTTTGCATTAGGTTCCTAGCTTGAGTTTATAATTAACTACCTAGCCCTAAGGGTGGATAAATAGTTTAGCCAGAAGTAAGCTGGTCACGTTACCCTCCAGCCTAAAACATAGCACTTTCTGCTCTTGGTAGTTTTCCAGAAGCTAGCCTTGGAGGGTGTTTCATTGTTTTAATGTTTCATTTTTTGCTTTGTCAGACACCATTCCTGACACTGTGTGTGTGTAACATAGTCATTTTGCCTTAACCGTGAAGTGTTTTTTTGTTTTTTTTTTTGAGGGAGGGTCTCACCCTGTTGCCCAGGCTGGGGTGCAGTGGCATGATCATAGCTCACCACAGCTTTGACCTCCCGGGCTCAGGTGATCTACCTCAGCCTCTGGAGTAGCTGGTACTGCAGGCATCTGCCACCACACCCAGCTAATTTTTGTATTTTTTGTACAGCTAGGATTTGCCACATTGCCCAGGCTGTTCGCTAACTCCTGGGCTCAAACCATCTGCCTGCCTTGGCCTCCCAGAGTGCTAGGATTATAGGCGTGAGCCACCATGACCAGCCCATGAAGCATTATACTTTGTACCTGAACTAAGCAAAAAGCATCTGAAATACTTTTAAGTATGTTTGTCCAGTGTTTCATTTATAATGATTTAGTGTAAGCTAGCTGCCTATATCAAATATTAACCACAATTTAAAAAAATTTCTAATAAGGGCTCTATGTTATCACATTGGATGTTTAAATACTTATAATCACAGCATCATTACAACCACACGATTTGGTTAAACATGCATGTTGAAGTGTGCAATTTTATGTATTTGAGGGGCCTTCTAAAGGTCAGTTGGAGCCAGGCATGGTGGTGTGTGCCTGTAGTCCTAATTACTGGGAAGGCTGAAGTGGGTAGATTGCTTGAGCCCAGGAGTTAAAGGCTGCAGTGAGCTATGATTGTGTCACTGTACTCCACCCTGGACAACACAGCAAGACCTCATCTCTTAAAAAAAAAAGGAAAGAAAGTAAAGATCAGTTTCTATGTTCTGAATCTCCTGTTTTGATACCATCAGTCCCTAAGGTATTAGGTAATGTTTGCTTTTCAACACACAGTTTTCATGTCCTAAAATTTTTTGATAAAAATCTGTATTTTGTGTCTTAGGAGCCGTCCTTCCATGGAGCTTGTTCTCTGGAAACCCCTCCCTGAACTCCTTTCTGATAAGCCAAAGCCATCCTCTAATGCTAAAAACTATACAGGAGAGAGCCAAGATAAACATGCAGCTGCTGGCACTGCCTTCCCTCAGAGAACTGAACTGTTTTTGGAACCTCGGCAAACAGGAATTTCTCTTTATAATAGTTTAGAGACAGCTACTAGCACAGAAGAAGAGATGGAACTCTAGAAGCCAGTTTCTACACTAAAGTCAAATGTTAGAAGAATCCTGTGTTCAGTTATGAGCCTCTTTGCATAGTATAGGGACTTGAAAATTTTATGAAACGGGTGTAATAATATCTCCACCTGTGATTTGGGGGTGGGACTCTCATTTTGGGTAGCCATTTATTGAATTCAACTTTTTGCCAAGGAAGTTTGTCTCAACGGAAAAGCAGTTTTCTGTGGGGCTCATTAGAGGAATGCTTGTTTACAGTCTCTTCAAAGGCAAGTATAGAAGCTGTATGTATAAGAGTCACTTAAATCATATGTCACATTGTCTAGACTATTCAGACACTTGGAGAATATTCTCCTTGAATTAAAAAAGATGATTAAGAAAGAAGGATGCTCCTACTACAACTGTATCCAGTCACAGCCTAGTTTGTAGATACGAGCTGTTTACAGTGGTGACTATATAATTGGGGAGAAGGAGGGAAGAGAGCAGTAGCTTAAATCTGTTGCTCAGAAATTTAATTTCTTAGGAAATTGTAATTTAGTTATCAATTCAATATAGCTCTGTTGATTAAATAGCAATAGTATTGTGGCTCTCCTCTTTGACTCTGAAAATGCAATGAAAATACACAAAGTTTTTCCTTCAAGGCTTTTTTGCCTTGTGGCACTGTTGCTCCTTGGTTTCCCTTGCATAATAGATAAGCCCAGTTTTTCAGTAATGTTTACAAATTAATTGACTTTGAATGTTAGTTAAAAAGATTATGAGGTAACCCATCTGCAAATTGCCTGTGGGGGAAGCATCCTTTAGTTCATCCTAAGAAAGTGCTTTGTCAGCTAAACCCAGCATTGATGACTTTAATAATTAAAAAAAACCATTTATCCTTGTATTAGCAAGTTTTTTTGTTTTGTTTTGTTTTGTTTTTTTAACCACAGCCTCCACCTCCCAGGTTCAAGTGATTCTCCTGCCTAGCCTCCCAAGTAGCTGGGATTACAGGCATCTGCCACCATGCCCAACTAATTTTTGTATTTTTCAGTAGAGATGGGCTTTAGCCATGTTGGCCAGACTGGTCTCAAACTCCTGACCTCAGGTGATCTGCCTACCCCAGCCTCCCAAAATGCTGGGATTGTAGACGTGAGCCACCATGCCCAGCCAATAAGTTGTTTTTAAATATTAATTTAGAAAACAGTGAATGATTAGCTGAAAATACATGAACAGGTGACATTGAGGTTTCCTGAAATAGCCAATTTGACTGGTGCTTAGACTATTGTGCAGTAAGCCTAAAAGGTCATGGAGAATTGCCTCCTGCTAGCAGGAAGCCTTCATCTTGAGTACCTAAACTAGGCTTCCAGTGTCCTTTGAGGATAGCCAGGTTTGAAATTTTTAGTTTCTCAGGAAGAGCTCTTCTGTGTGGCAGGGACTGATAGGGCAAAGTAAGATAGCAATTTCTTTATTGCTAGAGTATCCACTAAAAGTTATTGAATTAGTATAATGGTATAATGCCCTTCCATCACACAACAGGACACCATCCCAGTTTTGTTTTCTAGGTTTCTTTCCCCTTTGTAGGAATCAGATAGCTTTTGTAGAAGAAAATGGCTTATGTCACATAAAGGTGAATTTTTAGAAACCACCTTCCAGGTGTTTTTGAAACCCTTACTGAAATCCCTCCCCTTGTTACAGATGGCGTAGAAGTCACAAGTCTATTAATTGGACTGTTGCTTCTTTGCCTATTCCTGCTTTCTCTTTCTGTCTGGATAGTCAGGAAAAGATTTAATGTTTAATATTTAAACAAAATATTTAATGTCTATACAGTAAAATTATTCAAACTTCAAATCAGTATTGAAAGCAGTTGGAAACCAGCTAATAGTTTCTTAATCTCAAATTTTGAGATGAATGTAAACTGTATTATTTTGAAATGTGCAAGTGTTTGATTCATGTCGTTTGATAAACTTCTGCCTTGTAGTCATTGTTTAATGGGACCAACTTGTAAAGTTTGTAGCCTTAAATAAATCTCCATGCTAAAAAATGTGTTCTAGTGCAACACAAAAACGTGAAGTGACTGCCCAGAGGTGGAGTTAGTGTTAAGGTAGAAAGGGAGATGACGGCTTTCCGAAGAAGGACCTAAAATGCATCAAGATTGTCTTCTATAGTAATTGTTGGGCAGGGTTCTGACTAAAGGTCTTACAATGAAAAGGAAGAAAAGAGCCCCCAACACAAGGCTCTGTTACTACTGGCAAATATAGGATAGAATTGAGATTCTGTTAATTAAAATCCAAACAGAGCTTATTTCAGGAGTCAAGTTACCTGACATGATAATTACTTCTGCAGGATAACTGATGTTTTTCGTTCTTTTTTTGGACTTTATCTTCTTGCATATGTTTGTACAAAAATTGTTTTCTTCATGTGGTGCTTATTCATCTGAGCCGTCTCCCACAGTCCCAATGCCTCTGCTTTTTATTTTACTTTTGTAGCATGAGGTTTTTGCTTTTGCTTTTGCCTTAAGATTTCCCTAGGGAGTTACCAGGCTTTTCATTTTGCATAGCTTTTGCAGCATGGATCAAACATTGGCTTACTGTGCTAATGTGTGAAGAGAAAAAAATTATCTAAAGCAGGTGAGCTTTAATGAACAAATGTGTATTTTATCTGAGTTTGAGTAGGGTGCGTTTGGTTTTTGTTTTTTGGGGTTTTTTTTTGGTAATTAATATGAAGAATGTCCAGTTCTCATAAATATTAATCACTTAAAAAATGCTATTCTTTTTTGAAAAGGTACACATGTAAAATTTAGAAAAATAACTAAGGTAGGGGCTAGAACCATAAGAATGTTTACCAGCAGATTCATTTATTATTTTGGATTTGGAACTTCGCTTTGTTTTTCAATAGTGACAAGAATGGTTCAGTTCTAGAATGTTCTGGAAGATGCTGTTAATTTTACTTTAAAATGAGAATCTGGTGTTTCTGTATTTTATCATTTTCAATAAAACTTCAGTGTTTTGGACTTTTGAGATATTTGTATTTCTGCACTTAAATAATGAATTCAGATATCTCCTTTCCTCTGAATTATAGTTGAAGCAGCATTTATATCAGTGAGGGACTTAAATTTATCCTGAAAGGATGCTTATGTTGGAATAAAGCTAAGTTTCATATTTGAATTAGCTATTCCCAAAATAGGCAGGCTATGTGTTGCCATTCTAAAACCCATAGACTGCTTTCTACTCAGAGCAATTCGCTGCTATTGTTAGTATTTAGATGGCAGTGGTAACTGTATTCAAAAATGTTCAGATGGGCCAGGTATGATGGTGCACTCTTGTAATCCCAGCACTTTGCAAGGCTGAGGCAGGAGGATCATTTAAGCCCAGGAGAGACCAGGCTGGGCAATGTTAGCAAGACCTTGTCTCTACAAAAAAGAAAGTGTGTGTGTGTATATATGTATATGTATATGTATATGTATATGTATATGTATATGTATATGTATATGTATATGTATGTCTCCAAATGTAGAGTTGGAAATGACATGGAGTTCACAGAGGGGGTTGGGTTGGGGATCTTTGAAAATGGGGACTGGAAAACCCAGTGATGTTCACTTACATGGTTGTTCCTTTCTTTTTTTTTTTTTTTGAGACGGAGTTTACCTCTTGTTGCCCAGGCTGGAGTGCAATGGCACGATCTTGGCTCACTGCAACCTCCACCTCCCGGGTTAAGCGATTCTCCTGCCTCATCCTTTTTAGTAGCTGTGATTACAGGTGCCTGCTACCACACCCAGCCTAATTTTTGTATTACTAGAAGAGATGGTTTCTCCATGTTAGTCAGACTGGTCTTGAACTCCTGACCTCAGGTGATCCATCCACCTTGGCCTCCCAAACGTCCACCTTGGCCTCCAAACGGTTGGGATTATAGACGTGAGCCACCGCCCCTGGCTGGTTGTTCCTTTCTTAAGACTTGACAGGTCACTGGTTGGCAGTATTGCCTGCATATTTACATTCTTTGATAAATGCATTTCTGATTTGGTGGGCAGGGGGAGTTTAGGATACGATTACAAAAGCATGGTGTTTTGTTTTTAATGAAAATTTGGAAGTCACAGCTAAAAATTAGCTAATTGCAGGTTTGGAAACTAAAGCCTAAGTACATCGTGCCATCTAGTTCCTCAAGTCTGTTCTTTCCACTTGACTGGTTGGTTTTAGAGTCTTTGCAGCAATACCTAAGATGTCATTTAGATTTCGTTGAAATAATAATATAGATAAAGCAGTCTAACATTAAACTCCTTGAGGAAATATGGTTTAGTATGTATCAATTGGCACAAATCTTCCAGCTATGTTACCCTAGTTCCTCAGATTACCAGTAGCATCTTAGAGATGAGGTAGTTGTAGTTAGAATAGTGTTTGGATGATGGCTGCAGCAAGACAATGATGCTTCGTTGGGTGCTGTAGCTCATGCTTATAATCCCAGCACTTTGGGAGGCTGAGGTTGGAAAATTGCTTAAGCCCTCAAGTTTGAGATCGGCCTGGTGGGAGGATGGCTTAAGGAGTGAGAGGCTGCAGTGAGCCATGATTTGCCATTGCACTTCTGCCTGGATAACTGAGACCCTGTTTCAAAAAAAAAAAAAAAAAAAAAAAATGGGGGGTAGGGGGCTGGGGAAAGAAGATTTAAAAAAAAGATCAGTGTTTTCTTTCAACAACTGTTCGTTAGGTAAACAAGTCAGTCTTCCTGTTTCTTTTTTATTTCTTCATGATTTATGTATTTATTTTTTAGAAATGTGGTCTCGCTTGGTTGCCCAAGCTGGTCTCAAACTGGGCTCAAGCCACCCTCCCACCTCGGCCTCCCAAAGTGCTGGGATTATAGATGTGAACCACTGTGCCTGGCCATCTTCCTGTTTCTTAATGAAATTTATAAAAGTCACAAGAATAAAGATTGAATTTTTTTTTTTTTTTTGAGATGGAGTTTCGCTCTTGTTACCCAGGCTGGAGTGCAATGGTGTGATCTCGGCTCACTGCAACCTCCGCCTCCTGGGTTCAAGCAATTCTTCTGCCTCAGCCTCCCAAGTAGCTGGGACTACAGGCACATGCCACCATGCCCAGCTAATTTTTGTATTTTTAGTAGAGACGGGGTTTCACTGTGTTGACTAGGATGGTCTCAATCTCTTGACCTTGTGATCTGCCCCACTTGGCCAAGATTGAATTCTTAAGAGACTAGAATGTAACTGATATTTTAAAGTGTGCCTGGAGTAAGTAGTATTACCTTCTGCCTATAGTTCTGTTCCTATTTTCTCTCTGCTCCAATAGCATATCTAGTAGAAAACCAAGGAGGGTGCCAGGTGCATGGATCATGCCTGTAATCCTAGCATTTTGTGAGGCTGAGGCAGGTAGATCACTTGAGGTCCGGAGTTTGAGACCAACCTGGCCAACATAGTGAAACCCCATTTCTACTAAAAATAAAAGAATGTGTTGGGTATAGTGGCAGATGCCTGTAATCCCAGTTACTCAGGAGGCTGAGACAGAAGAATTGCTCAAACCCAGGAGGTGGAAGTTGCAGTGAGCCGAGATGGTGCCACTGCACTGCAGCCTGGACGAGAGTTAGATTCAGTCTCAAACAAACAAAAAACAAAGCAAGGAGAGAAAGAGATTGGTGTGACAAGGCCTAGGCATCTTACTACTTGCCTCTTCAATCTCAGTTTTGAGATAACCCTCTGTTCCCTGCAACATGCATGAAAAGAAAAATAGATTTAAAAAAAGCCCTCTGCATTTAATGGAAATCTTGCTTTGGTTTTGTGAGAATGTCTTGATTTTTGGTTCTAACCATTAAATTTGGTGTTTCAGTATGAAAATGTCCATGAATACCAGGTGTTTTCTCAAGGCTGAGCATTGTTTAGTAATTTCTACCCATCTCTGCAGGAAATGAAAACCCTGATACTCTACACAGGTTATATATGTCCTGCCTGTCCTGTTAGTGCAGCTGCCTCTTTCATGTGATGTCATTGAATATAAATAACTTAAGCCTCAACCTTCAGATGCTTGTGCTATAATGATAGAGGCTAAAGTACACCTGTAATTACATCTGCCTATGCAATCCCTAAATAGATTCTTGGCACTAAGGTTTGCAGAGTTATAGAAAATCAGGTGAGATAAAGTTTTCAATCGTGGGGTCAGTTGGAGGCTGTTTTTATAATACAGAAACTTTTTTTTTTTTGAGATAGAGTTTCGCTCTTGTTACCCAGGCTGGAGTGCAATGGTGCGATCTTGGCTCACCACAACCTCCGCCTCCTGGGTTCAGGCAATTCTCCTGCCTCAGCCTCCTGAGTAGCTGGGATTACAGGCACATGCCACCATGCCCAGCTAATTTTTGTATTTTTAGTAGAGACGGGGTTTCACCTTGTTGACCAGGATGGTCTGGATCTCTTGACCTCGTGATCCACCCGCCTTGGCCTCCGAAAGTGCTGGGATTACAGACTTGAGCCACTGCGCCTGGCCCTAACTTTTTTTGGTTTAGGCAGTCTTGCTTTGTCACCCAGTCTGGAGTGCAGTGCTGCTTATCTTGGCTGACTGCAACCTCTACCCCTTGGCCTCAGCAGTCCTCCTACCTCAGCCTCCTGAGTAGCTGGGATCCCTGGTGCACACCACCATGCCTATTTTTTTTTTTTTTTAACTTTTAGTGGAGACAGGGTTTTACCATGTTGTCCAGGCTGGTCTTGAACTCAGCTCAAGCAATCTACTGGCCTCAGCCTCCCAAAGTGCTGGGATTATAGGTATGAGCCACTGTGCCTGGCCTATAAATTTCTGAAGAAACTTAAGAGCCTAAGCAAGCTTGCATTACTCTGGCTTCAGTGACCAGAGCTTGAAGGCAGCTGACTTGCCTCTAGCCACTATACCAAAGGTATTCCTTTTTTTTTTTTTGGAGATAGTTTTACGCTTGTTGGAGTGAAATGGAGTGCAATCGTACAATTTTGGTTCACTGCAACCTCTGCCTCCTGGGTTCAAGCAATTCTGCCTCAGCCTCCCAAATAGCTAGGATTATAGGCATGTGCCACCATGCCTGGCTAATTTTATGTTTTTAGTAGGGTTGGGGTTTCTCCATGTTTGTCAGGCTAGTCTCGAACTCCTGACCTCAGCTGATCCACCCACCTCAGCCTCCCAAAGTGTTGGGATTACAGGCATGAGCTACTGCACCCAGTCTACACCAAAGGCATAGCTCACTTTGCCTTGCTGTATGGGATTCTCGGAATCCTGCCTCCTTTTTTCCACTCATTAACTTTGATGTCCCCAGAGTTAGTCTTAATAAGTAGGGAACATAGCATTTAAATGCTAAATTGGCATGGAATGATTTCATCTACTAGCATAGGTGAACTTTTTATAAATAAGAAAAGTCCCGTAAAACATTGTAGTATTTGCAAGGAAAAGATGCTATGTAAGGATGAAGAGGTTATCAACTCTTTGAGAGTTGTATTAATGTCTCTAGGATTTTTTTTTCTTGAAGAGGTTTATTCTTTGATGAAACAAGTTGAGTAAATATAATTCTGGAAGAGATTAAAACCCTTCCAATTAGGAGATAATAGCTAACTTTCCAATGTTTAGGATGGTGCCTGGCATATACTAAATGCTTTTAATGCACCATCTCTTTGAATCTTCTCAACAACCTTTAGAGATACCATTATCCACCTTTACAGATGAGGAAATAAATGATTATATATAACCAGTGGGTTACCCAGTTTACCAGTGGCAGAGTTGAAACTAGGGAATTTGAGTCTACAAAATGCTCTTAATCCCCATTATATGGGCAAGAGAATCTTGATTATGTGATGGTGTGTCTTGTTTAACATTTATACGATGGTATAGCAAATAGTGGTTAGGGTTCTAGCTCTGCCACTTGCTAACTCTGATACTGGTTAATTAGGCTGAAGAATCTGTCTCAGAAAGACAGTAACTACTCAAATTATAGATTATATCACTTATGGCACTCCAGAATTAAAGCAGGCAGTAATTAAGGTAGAAAAGCCTTCAGTCATTTTAAAAGCGGCAGGCTCAATTCAGATGAATAAGTTCCTACCACAGCACACAGAAAAACATCCAGAGAGAAAATAAGACTTATGGCCCTAGAAGAAATCAAAGAACAAGGATTGCTGCATTGTACCTTTTAATTGCATGGGCAGTTTTGAATAAATGGAGAAAGCACCTTTCAGAATCTATACTAGCAGGAAAAAATTCCATTAAGCATTTACATGGTAAATTTCTATAATTTCACAAAAGATTTTTGATCTTACTTGAAGTATACATGAGGGAAAGTGCCCTCCTCAGGCAGGTGGTTCTCTTTGCTTACAGAAGCAAAATAAAGGACCTAAAACTGGAGACAAGCCTGGATGCCAAAAAAGGGGAAGATACATGGTAAAGAACCATTAATAAATTTCATGTCTACTTCAAGACACACATAATAAGTATTTTATACATAATATATATTTTAGGGCAAACTACCACCCTTAAGATAAAAGTACAATCTTTAAAAAAGCTGTAGTTCTCAATTACAGTAATATTTCTCAATTACAGTTATGTATCTCAATACCTTGGACTGCTGGACGTCAAAAGACAACACCTGGGGGTCATCTATGAGGTTTGAACAAATACTTTAGAGGAATTCTCTAGGACTGCATACTCTATTTTGGCTTTCTGAATGAAGCACAACTGGCTTCTCTGCTATCCCCTAGGCAGTATAATAGTCAAGGAAAAGAGCAACAGTATTGGATCATTCCTTAGACACTAATCAACTGGGGAAAGAGTTCATTGGCAAAAGCGTCCTCCCAAGAATGGTTTACAAGCGGAGAGGACATGTCATTGAAGGGAGAAAGGGAGCCCCCATATCCACAGTCACTGTAAGCATCCAGTAGGCAGGAAGATGGCTTCGGGCAGTGGCTGGATGAAAGCAAATTTGAGATACCCAGCTCTGGTACGAGGTCATCTTCTACAGGTTCTTCCTTCACTGAGACAATGAATTCAGGGTGATCGTTCTCTGAGGGGCTGAGAGGTGCTTCCTCAATTTTCACTACCACATTAGCTTGGCTCTCTGCCTCAGAGGGTATCTCTAAGACTAGGGGCTTGGTATATATGTGGTCAAAACGAATTAGTTCATTAATGGCTTCCAGCTTGGCTGATGACGTCCCCACTGACAGAGAAAGGGAGGCTGATAAGGAACTGGGTCCTTCTGGGTAGACCTCCAGGCTGGCAGGCTCTGGGGAAGGGCATTTGAAGAACATGACTGGGTCCAAGTTGTCCAGAATGCCCAACAGGATATCAGACTGCAAGAGGCAAAAATTAAATGAAGTACAACTATCAGAATACAAAGGAGATCTAACTGGAACACTTCATACTGGGTTCCATAATGTAAATTAGTCATTATGTTTTAAGATGATCTCAGGACCCACTAGACCCATTTATCTACACTTCCCTCCATGTCCTATGTTACCTGGAACTAGGAAGGTAGTTGATGTTCACCTCCAACCCCACCAAAACTGAACTTCTACCCTCATCTGTCTAGTTAGGGATGTCAAGCATCAAACAGATGGAATTAACTGGTTATATAGCTCTTTAATAAGTCAGAATGACCCCTACCTCTGAATCTGAAGAGTTAATACCGCCAGAATCCATGGGGAGGTGTTCTGGAGGGGTGACAACTGGGCCTGCACCTGCTGCAGAGGTGCACGTAGTCTGAGTACTGCGGACTCAGCAGACCCGGTCACTGGCCTCATTCCATTCCCCTGGGAGGAAAGACCAAAGTGAATAAACAGCTTCAAGTTCCCAAGGAAATGCTTGCCCAGACAGCTGTGCTTCTCACTTTCAAGAAAACTAGAAAACTGTCCTTTAGAGCTGAAATCTTTCCCTAACCATTGTTATTTCCAATTTAAGTCATCAAGAGATAAGAAAAGAGAGGTAAGACTTCCTTATACATTTCCTGCACAATGAAACATTTTTCTTCCTCCAGGCAAAGATTCAAGCAGAACTGACAAATAATATCTTATCTTGCTATCCTCAATAACAATAATGTTCTTAGATAATAAAGTTCTATAGCAATTTAAGCCTAGAATCTTTTTGAAAAGTAATTCTTTAAATTATTCCTGAACATTACCTTCATAGAGTAAAACTGCCCTATTGTCAATCTCAGACCACTCAATTGTTGTCACTGACTTTGCCATAAGTCACATACCACTCTTCTCTTATCACAGAGATATCACTACCACAAAGAATCCTTTTCCTACTCATTCATATTCATCAAAGGACTACTTTAATTTTAGTAGCACTCAAAGTCTGATTTGAGTGGCTCTCTTACTTTGGTGCTCCTTAATGATTGCATGGTAATCTTGTTGGCTACTGCATTTGTTAGTACTTGTTCTTACAGAGCCATGTAACTTGTTGATCACTACACACTTAAAAAATGAGTGTCAAGTACCTTTAGGGGAAGAACACCCTGCCTGAATGAAAATGTCTTAAAACTGAAGGAAAATTTCAAGAACGCTCTTGATCAGAAGTTCAATCTGTAAACACAATCACTGGGTCATGTCACTTGGAACCAGTTCTCACATGAGGCACCAAATAAAGGAGATGATTTACCTTGGCTTCTGCCTCCTCTTCAGCAACCAGGGCATCCATCCCCAAACGCTGTCTTAACTCCTGATTCTCAACTACAAGGCCATGAGTTTTTTCTCGTAAAAGCTGATTTTCTAGCAAAAGTTTTTGGTTCTGGAAGAAAGTTCATAAGAGGCTACTGAAATAGCTAATTATTTCAGTTAAGAATCTACCTGATTCTTGGTTTCCTTTCCTCTTGAATTTGGAAAACTCTATGCTTGTGTTGTTTATAGTAGGTTTTAGAAAGCTAGGCCATAATTTATGAGAAACAATCTACTTGGGCGAGGTGGTTCACGCCTATAATCCCAGCACTTCGGGAGGCTGA
Organism: Saguinus oedipus; assembly: GCA_031835075.1. Lineage (NCBI taxonomy): Eukaryota > Metazoa > Chordata > Mammalia > Primates > Cebidae > Saguinus > Saguinus oedipus. The sequence goes on from CM063169.1 coordinate 205,667,579, forward strand.
GGTGGGTGGATCATGGGGTCAGGAGACTAGGACCATCCTGGCCAACATGTGAGAACCCGTCTCTACTAAAAATGCAAAAAAATTAGCCGGGCATGGTGGCACATGCCTGTGGTCTCATCTGCTCGGGAGGCTGAGGTGGGAGAATCAATTGAACCTGGGAGGCGGAGGTTGCAGTGAACTGAGACGGAGCCACTGGTGACAGAGAGAGGGAGACTCAGTCTCAAAAAAAAAAGAGAAAGAAAAACAATCTACTTAATAAGTGCCACTTCATGGGGTCAAGAATAACACACTGCTTCCAACTACTAATACTCAATTCAGCAAAGGGTGACTTGTGGTTTTAATGTAGATATAATTTTTTAAAAACTATCTTGGCCGGGTGCAGTTGCTCACGCTTGTAATCCCAACACTTTGGGAGGCCAAGGTGGGTGGATCACCTGAGGTCAGGAGTTTTAAGAACAGCCTGGCCAACATAGCAAAACCCTGTCTCTACTAAAAAAATGCAAAAATTAGCCAGCCGGGCATGGTGGCGGGGCACCTGTAATCCCAGCTAATCAGGAGGCTGAAGCAGGAAGAATTGCTTGAACCTGAGAGGCAGAGGTTACAGTGAGTCAAGACTGCACCACTGCACTCCAGCCTGGGCAGTACAGCAAGACTCTGTCTAAAAAAAAATAATAATAAAATAGAAATAAAAAAATAACTATCTTGAACTGGCAGGTATTAACAGTGATAGTGGTGACTGTGAATCCAAAATAAGCTAAAAAAAAAAAACCTGTTCCTGAAAGACTCATGATTCTTAGAAGAACCAACTACTAAAAAATAATAATAATAAAATAGAAATAAAAAAATAACTATCTTGAACTGGCAGGTATTAACAGTGATAGTGGTGACTGTGAATCCAAAATAAGCTAAAAAAAAAAAAAAAACCTGTTCCTGAAAGACTCATGATTCTTAGAAGAACCAACTAATGATTAAAACTTTAAAAAGAATATATGCAAATTGACCAAGGGGTTAGAAAAATGTAAATAATCTCTATGTATTCAAGATGTGTAATTGTGAATTTTTGGCCATTCTTTTGGAAGAATGTAAAATTTAAGCAATTATTTCCTATTAGCCCTTGCTAATTTCTTACTACAAACTCACTAAACATTGTTGAATCCATCAACTCTGAGATACATCTAACACCAAAGGCCACAAAGTCAATCACTTCTGCTCTCAACAAGCTTCACCACTTCACCAACTACCTATCTATCCGAACTTAGATTAGTTTAACTTTTCTTTTTTTTTTTTTTTTTTTTTTTTTTTTCAGACAGGGTTTCACTCTGTTGCCCAGGCTGGAGTGCAGTGGCACAATCTCAGTTCACTGCAACCTCTGCCTCGGTTCAAGTGATTCGCATGCCTCAGTCTCCTGAGCAGCTGGGATTACAAGTGCCTGCTATGACATCCAGCTAATTTTTGTATTTTTAGTACAGATGGGGTTTTACCATGTTGTTCAGGTCAGTCTTGAACTCCTGATCTCAAGTAATCTACTCACTTTGGCCTCCCAAAGTGCTGGGATTACAGGCGTGAGCCACCACTGTGCCTGGCCAACTTTTTTTTTCTTGAGACAGAGTCTCACTCTTGCCCACGATGGAGTGCAGTGGTGTGATTTCAGCTCACTGCAACCTCCCTCTCCCAGGTTCAAACAATTCTCCCACCTCAACCTCCCTAGTAGCTGGGACTACAGGTACACACCACCATGCCTGGCTAATTTTTTTTTTTTTTTTTTGTATATTTTTGGGTAGAGACAGGGTTTTACCATGTTGGTCAGGCTGGTCTCAAGTGATCTGCCCATCTTGGCCTCCCAAAGTGCTGGGATTACAGGGGTGAGCCACCTCGCCTGGTCTAGTTTAGCTTTTAATCAATATTCAATTGTATTCTAACAGGGGCTGAAACAACTTTGGATGAGAAGCAAATAACAGAACATTAACCAAGGAAGGGTATACAATGGATAAAAGAGTCTGACTTTAAGTAGTTTTACCTCTTCTTCTAAATCTACCACTTGCTGTTCCAGCTCACTCATTCGAGCTTTCTTTCGATCTCTGGCAGTCTGAGCTGCTACTCTGTTTTTCAGTTTCCTGAGAAGAGAAGGAATATACCACACTGAGTCATTTCAAACCTTATTTATGTCTTTATTTGAAAACTTGACCAGCTGGTGCTTTCATTTTTATTTACAGTATCAGATAAACTAATGATAAAATACAGTCTTCTGTCAATCTAGCTCGAAGACCTGCTTTATTCTCTCCCATATTGCATCATCCGCCCACCTCAGACTACTTCCCGTCACAGCACTAGAGCTGGACACACACACTATTCACCTTGCATCATAAAGAACTTTCCTCTTTCCCCATCTATTCCCCCGCTGCTTCCTGTCTCCAACTCTCAACAGGATCCAACTTGACCTCAATAATCTAGTGAAGGCTGCAATCTTCCTATGACATCAACCTTCCGTCCCCAAGCCCAATTTAGAAAAGGGAGAGGCTGATGCCACTCCCTGATCTCTAGTTTTGGGATCGTAGGCAGTGCCCTGATGATGGGCCGGTATCTGTTGGAGGAGACGCTTCATTTTTTAATTTTTTTTAAGAATTAGCTGAACTCAGAGGAGACACTTCATAAATCACAAAAGGCACAATGATCACAGAAGAGTGAACATTTACGGACCACTAAATGCTAGGTACATTATATGCAAGTCTCAATCTTCCCAAAGACCTCATGAAATAGTTTCCATTGTAAGAATAAAGACACTCAGCTAGACCAGCGAGCTTCCCAGAGCTCCCAGCCCTTTAAACGGCTGTTATTTCAGCTCCGCGCCTCTTCACAAATAGTAGTAAACCAAAACAGATTATTCGACTTCATGTCACAGACCGAGTTCAGAGAGGCTGAGCCACGGGTCTGCGGCCACACAGCAAGAGGGCTTGGAAGACAGGTGCCCGCATCCCCAGCTCAAGTCATCTCTAACCAGAGTTAAAAAGTACAGAAAAGAGGCCTGGGCCGCCCTCGGTTCCCAGCGTGGCGGATCTGGTCACTCTGGGGTTCCTGACCCGCCCTGCGACACGGCCAGTGCTGGGTCACCGCTCCCAGCCCCAGCCCCAGCCTCGACGCCTGCTGCTAGTCCCGGCCTCAGACCCGACCCTAGATCCTGGCCCCTCGCCCACCTCCTCAGCGCCTTCTCCTCCGGGCTCAGGTGCGTGAGGCGCTGTCGCTTGCGCGCCTGGGGCGGTCCCCCGCTCGCTGCCTCCGGGCTGGCCCCTCTCTGGGCCGGCACCATGAAGGGGAGGGCCTGGCTGGCTGGGGCTCCGGCGGCGGAGGCGGGCTGCCCCGACAGAAGCAGTACTTTAGGGGCCCGGTCAGCCGGGCTCGGCGCGGCAGCCACCACCACCATTGCTCGAAACTACGCACCACGCGCCGCCGCCGCAGCCGCCGCAGCCGCCGCCGCCGCCGCCGCCGCCCAGCGGCCTGCCCCGCAGCG